>JAJJWX010000365.1:0-1200000 GCA_023529315.1 Papaver bracteatum
ACCCAATCTTCAAAACATTGTTTAGCCTTAGCAAATCACTTTTATTGTACCTACTGTAAGAATGAATGAAATTTACAGCAGCTTGTGTATGGATAATTCACTCAGCTTAAGTTTGTTTTTTATTCATGACCTCTAAAGTGTTCGATGAAATGTAGTTGTACAACTTAGTTAAGTATTTAACTGAGATTAGGATAATATGTCATTTGGCTACTTCTTAAGGGTATTCGTGAAAATATTGACGGTCAAAGTCAGTCCACCAACCCAAATGCATCAACTACATGTTTCACTGCACCTGCACTTAAATTATCCAATAAACATGCAACCTCTTTTACAAAATATCTCTTGTTTGAATTCAGTTCAGTCTATTTTCTTTTCTACAGCTGTGTGTCTTATTTGAATCATATTTTGTTAAACTTTCCCTGATTTTCATAGTTAGTGTTGTGAATACTAATAAATGGGGCTTATTTTAGTTCATCATCAGAGAGTTAGTGGTGCTAAGGCATACTTGTACCAGCACCACTAACTCTCTTAAAACTGTAGGTTCGCAGTTCTGCGACTATTTTTCAGTACATTTGACCAACCATTTAAACTCGGAATTCGGATTTTTCAAATGATTATGAAGGTGATTCTTTCTAGTTTTTAAATTGGGTCCAAGCTCTTCCTTCCGACTTCTAACAAATCCTATGGAGCCTCGACATTGCTGGCCGGTTTGATGTGTTTCTGCGGAATTTTGGCCCATATTCTTACTGTCTACTTTTGGCATTCATCTCATTTGGTTAAGTTTGTTCTTCCCATCTTTTTGGTTGATTGAACGTTGTTTTTATGCACTTCATAAGTACTTGCATCTCATTTTCCCAAGTACTCGCACTTCATATTCTTTTGGTTAAGTTTGTTATTCCCATCTCATTTCTGCCCAAGTACTCTGCCATGTTTTTCTGCACTTCATAAGTCAGTGCGCATAATACATGACTTACTTCTCCCATCTGCACTAATACATGACTTGTAATGCAGCTAACTATTTAGATTTTGGTGAAAAATTAGCCTACGGGGATCTGCCATGTTGTTCTTAACTCTGCCATGTTGTTCTTAACTCGGCCATGTTGTTCTGCACTTCATGCTGAAAATTCTTTGCATCTCGGAATTGCTGGAGTGGGAATACTAATCTTTGATTCTACAGGTGCGGGCCTACTATGCTGCCAGATCCTTCACCATCCTAGTCTTGAACACTGAATATATATGCAGATGCCATAGAGTCGCTGGAAGCTCCTAATTGGTGCAAGGAGTTAAAGATAAATGACTTCACTTAATTGGTCAGTAACTACTGCTATAAATAAGGTCTTATGGAGTAACTGAAGCATTAATTTGGACTGTAAATATCTTCTCCAGGCTTTGCCTCACTGGGAATGTATCTATCTACATAAAAAACGAAACAAGGTGGATGCTATATGCTAGCTAAATATGCATATCAATACCTCACTCTGAATATGTATTCTAATCCCCTTTTGTATATGTAAATATCTTACAATGTGTAACTCAAGTTTGTAAGTTAAAAAAAGGAAAATTTTAAGTTACGGCTTGTGATTTGTTAATCATTGTGGTTACTTGTATAGTTATCATATTTTGATTGCGAGTGCCTTTAATCTTTATTAAATTGAGATTCCAACCAAAGAAGTGGCTCTAATGTTATTTGGTTGAGAAGAAATTGAAAGGCTTTTTAAGCTGGATCAGTAGACAGTTTACGATTTAAGTCATTCAAATAAAATGAATAAAGATTAAGGTTTATTAGCCCAAGGATTAATATATTTGTTCTAACGTAGAATATTACATTCTTTACATTGGTTTTCCCTCTTGTATTGCATTATTCTGTTATTAATTATTTAGTCGTTCTTTCATGTGAAGGATGATCTTCCATATCGGGAAGGCCTTGAATAATTTCATAGATACTTGTTTGTGGAGACTTGGAAATCTTACGAGAGTTCCGATTGTCATGTGTTGATTTGTAAGAATCTCGCTTTCCACTTCCTCAAGAAAGAAGTGCATCTTCACTTCTTTGAAAGCAGGTATGGATCCTACATACAATGAGTGTGTTTTTCACGGGAGACTATACACACTTCTACTGATGTACACCAAGAAGGAGCAACAAGGGTTCATATCATGTAGATGCTTGATGTTGGTTGATGTACATAGCCGGACGGGACATGAACCTGTCAAGGCGAGGGGTTGGAAAGCTATGTGGTAGAGGCGGACACCGTTATATCCTAATTGTAAAACACACGCAAAAATTTATCCATCACTTTGTTGAATTATATAGGAACAAGACAGTAAATGGTTTATCAGGAAATCTTTTGTGAACTACCTCGACGATTGGTTCCTTGTTGCCACAGGATCATTGTCTTCCTTGCTCAACATATGAAGTAAAAGTTCTTGAAATCTTATCAATTGACTTACGAGAAAATACATGCTTTGGTAATGATTGTTTTGTTTAGAAAAGATTTGAAAGATCAACGAGTTTCCTAAATGTCATTATTCTCGTGGAAAGGCATCCATCTAACATGGGCGAGCTTTGACATGATAGACAAATTTCCAAAATAAGATACCGGTGAAGGTTCTGCAGGTACTTCCCATTGTGCGGAGATTGAGGAGATTGTTTGATCGGCCTTAGTTGGCGGAAGCGATTGATATAGGAGACAAGAGTAAGGATGGGAAGATGCGTAAATCAGCCAAATTCTTTGTCTTGGAAGCACATGAACAAAGAGAGTATCCCGAGTTTGATTCGGATCCGTCAATTGCGTCTTGGGCTTGCTCTTTGATGGATTTAATCCATTTGGTGATCTTTTCCCAACTTGAGTTGTTGTCTAGTGATAGTACATGGTTAATAATTGCCCCTCGATTGTGTATGCAAGGCGTAACATAATTAAGAGCATGCGATTCCGGAAAAAAACAATAGGTTAAGGACATTGATGTATATTTGCATCCCTTCATTGATGATCTTATTGAGTTGTGGGAGAAAGGCATACATGTATATGATTCGTTTACTAAAACGGATTTTAACTTGAAGGCATTATTAATGTGGACAATAAAATGATTTCCCTGCATATGGTAATCTATCACGGATGTACATATAAAGGAAGGAATCTGTCCTATTTGCGGGTGAAAATACACTCTCCAAACTTGAACATTTAGTCTCAAAACTGTCTACTTGGAATCATAGGAGATTTCTTCATCATAATCATCTCTTGGCGAGAAAAAGTGGTTTAATAGAGAGATTGAGAGGAAGGAAAAGCCACACAGTATGTCCGTGTGTTGTGCACTTGAATGTCGAGAATAGTATTACAAATGATTTTGGGAAAGTGGAGAAAGAATGAGGAGGAGATAAGGAAAAAGAAAGAGCAAAAGAAGAAGAATAAGGGCAAGAGAGTGTGGAAGCAAGTACAAACGTGGGTAATTATAAATGTGCGAAGAAAAGGGGTTGTTATTGCTGATGTGGCTATTTCGATGCAAATGATGATGAAAGCTGAACTTGGTGTTTAACAAATTCGGTCGATATTCTTCGACTTTCTTTATCGAAGGTTAGTTCCATAACTTCAAACTTACTTGTTAATATTTAGCTATGGGTTCTTTTGCTTTGCACCATGTTAATTAGCCTCACAAACTTCACATTATCAACAAATGCAATCTAAAAGCTGCCAGTCTTGGTCACGTAAACTAAATTAATTGGATACTATTCTTGCAAACAATAGTAGTCGATGATGACCTGGATTTGAATCTTAGTTGCTATCTTCATTTAGACATATATACTTACCTAAGATTCAACATCATGACATTATAACTTTCACATAGATTAAATGTACGATGTTTTATTTCTTTATAGAATTAATTACTAATGTTAGGTTTTTCCATCTTCCTAGGATTTATTACTACGGCACAATATTGATGTTATGCATACAAAAAATGTTGCAAGAGTATCATTGGTACCATATTGAATATAAAGTCCAAAACAAAAGATGGTCTAAAGTCCATAATGATATGAAGAGTATGGGAATAAGACCGAATTGCATCCAAAAGAGATAAATGGCAAAACGATCCTTCCCCAGCACCATCTTTATTTTAAATGACAAGGAAAATGCTATATTTTATAATAGGATGAGAAATTTGAAGGTTCCATATGGTTATAATGATCTTAGAAAGCATTTATCAAAAGATGGTTGCTAGGTGTTCTTAAGGCTCACGATTACCATTCTCTTATGCAACAAATATTAATAGTTGCTTTGCAAGGACTTTTTGACTGTAGGGCAAGGAGACATTTTGAGAGTTATGTTCTTATTTTAACAAAATATGCCAAAGCGCGAGTTGATCTCAGAGATTAGTAGAAATTGAAGTAGAAGTTGATGAGACTTTGTGTATGTTGAGAGGTACTTCCTCTAGTCATTTTTTGATGTCATGGTGCAATTGACAATTCTCCTAGCTAAAATAGGCACGATTATGTGGACACATGCAATATCGTTGGATGTATCCATTTGAAAAGGTATGCCAATTTATTTTATATTATATCCATTATTTTGTTTCATGTAGAAAGTTATGCCTTTGTAGCTTAGAGATACTAATTGGTAAAAAAGTTGCGACTTTCCTAGGTATATGAAGATATTCAAAGAATATGTAAAGAATTATGCACAACTTTGAAGCTTGTATAGCCGGAGTGTTATCTTGGAATGGAGTGTGTTAGGTATTTTGATATTAAGTAAGGTCAAAAGCGGTTAAACAGAGTAAAGCAAAGGGCGTAACGAAAACATTAAAAATGGTTTCCTGCAAGTGCCACATCCTCTTTCTAAAAGGTGTCCAAGTGCGTATGGATAGTGAGAAGTTAAAGATAGCTCCATGAGATATGTGCTTTTTAACAAACCCAAATTGACTCATATATGATGTAAGTATGACATTAATGTTCATTAAAAATGGTATATCGGTTAGTAGTTCATTTTTTAATTTTACTTTTGTCTTAGAATGCATATAACTAGGATAAAATCATTTTGTTGTGAGGAAATTACCGTTGAAGACCAACTCAACTCATACGTTATCGACACATTTGCTGATTGGTTTCAACAAAAGGTACGTTTAGTCTGACTCTTAGTCGGATTATGAAGCTTAGTATAGTTTAAACACTTTGACATTTTGCTGCTATTAGAAAACTACTACTGAAAACGCAAATACGTGTGATTCTGTTTCATTCTTTCACTTGGAACAATCCATGTTAGGCACAACATCACTATAAATATAACTTCTCATGCTTAGATAGAAAATATAGTTACATTCTTATGTCATGAGAATATACATTTGCGGAGTTAGATACAAATTGAACAAGGCATGTTAGTATCAAACACGGTAGAATGGTTGTCATATGGGCCGTTATAAAGCTGCGTATCTTATAAAAGATTGCTAATAAATGGGTCTAGGTTTATTACGAAGGATGTTAAAGTCACACAAAACAGTGGAGTTTCCATTGAATCAACAACCTTAGTTGCGGGGACGTATTCGAGAAACTAGTGGGTTCTACGATGTTTTAGAAGAAATTCTATTGTTGGACTACAATCATATGTTTCAAATTCCAATATTCAAATGTGATTGGCTCACACCAGTTTTTGGTGTGAAAGGTAGAATATGGCTTTACATTAGTCAATTTAAAGCACCATAAGAAACCAATACTATAACGATCAAATCATTTTAGCAACACAAGCGCGACAAGTTTTCTATTCTCGAGAGTCTAATACATCCAAGCTGGTATGTGATGGTGAAACCACCACCTAGGGGTTTCCATGAATTAGAGGAATACAATGAAAAACATGATACAAATTGCCAACCGGTGGATACTTCAACTCTTGGTTTCCAAATGGATGATGAAGCGAGCTACTTAAGAAGATGGTGAATATATCATAGTGGTTAGACAAAGAAGAAGAACAAAGAAAAAGAGAAGCAAGTTCACAAGTTAAGTCGGTATAGTGTATTGTTTTTCTTTGTATTGAACTTTTATTGTTAGAGTCGCTCTTGTTGTATTTCCTTTAAGAAAACTAGTATTAATTGTTCTTGAAAACTAGAGGTTAAAGCTCCATTTGGGTGCTTAATTTATAAAATGCTAGCTCGGTTACCTTTATAATGTTTTTTATGAGTAAACACCCATTTTTAGCTGCCAATGTAAATGATATATCATTTCATTGCAGGTCTCAACACTGGATAAAGGAGGAGAGAAAAAGGGACATATGTCGATTGTTATGATTGCTATATTGGCCAACTTAAAATCTTCCTTGGTCTTAGCTTGTGCATATTTGCTCTACATCTTGCTTCGTATATATATCTCCCTCCATTCAAAACTACCCTTATCGAAATAAGTAAAGTAAATATTCTTTGATAGTGAAAATGACCATATTACCTTTCTTGGAAATTAATGTAATAAATATTATGAAGACTATGAAAATGACAGGACTACCCTTATCGTAAAATAAGTAAACTAAATATTATAAATTGTTAAAATGACCATATTACTTTACTAGAAATAAAGGTAATAAATATTATGGAGAGCGCGAAAATTACCAAACTACCTTTTTACGAAATGAGTAAAGTAAATATTACAGATAGTGAAAATGACCATATTACCCTACATGGAAATTTGTGCAATAAATATTATGGAGACTGTGAAAATGACCATACTACCCTTATCAGAAATAAGTAAAGTAAATATTACAGACTGTGAAAATGACCATATTACCCTTATTGGAAATAAGGGTAATATGGTCATTTTCACAGTCTGTAATATTTACTTTACTTATTTCTGATAAGGGTAGTCTGGTCATTTTCACAGTCTCCATAAACATGACAGGTAACGCTAATAAAATCCTGATTTTGGTGTAGTGTTCAACAACTCTTATAAGTGTTGTTATAGGTTTTTATTAAAAAAAAACACAAAAAATCAAAACTTGTGAATTGTAAGGATGGTTGTTGAGCTAGCTTCCATGCAATAGGTTCATGTTCGAATCTCCCCTCTAACATTATTTTTCATCATCATATTTTTGGTGTTCTTTAACAACTCTTGTAAAAATTGGACAGGCTTAGTCACTACATTTATGGAACAGAGTTGTTATAGCTAAATATCGTCACAACTCTTTTTTTTAAGGAGCTGTCTATTTTTCATCATCAAATTTTGGTGTTCTTCAACAACTCTTGTAAACATTGCGATAGGCGTAGTCACTACATTTATGGAACAGAGTTGTTATAGCTAAATGTCGTCATAACTCTTTTTCTTAAGGAGTTGTCGTTTTTTCATCATCATATTTTGGTGTTCTTCAACAACTCTTGTAAACATTGCGATAGGCTTAGTCACTACATTTATGGAACAAAGTTGTTATAGATAAATGTCGTCACAACTCTTTTTCTTAAGGAGTTGTCGTTTATTTTCTTAGTGCAACCCCTTGTTCCTAAGGGTTGGTAGTGATGATATACGACAACTCTTCCTTTGAAACCAGTTGTAAAACATAGGACTTTCTACAATGTTTAGCAAAGTGTTGTAAAACCCAGTTGTAGATGTATATTTCCCTATAGTGCCATTACCCTATAAAAAATTATTTACATGTCATTGATATCAAGTTGATATTATCAACCATTGTCGCTGATAGAATCGTTGGAGATAAGTGGGCGGCAGACATCTGGAACTTCATCAATTTTTGATCATGTTTAAGTAGTGCTAAGGTTATAACGACAAAGTAATCTCTTGGTGACTGTGATATTTGAATGTATTAACATGCATGTTGATCACAATGCATTATAAATAGTGGGGAATGTTATATATGCCCTAGTATTCATGGGCTTTGCAAGAACACCCTTGAGGGAAATTTTTACAACAGGCTTAATATCCCCAAGATGTTGATCCGATTTTAACCTCGACTTTTCTTAACCTTCCTCTTCTTCTTCTCTCAGGAACCAATCCAGGCGCTGGTCTCCATTGATGTTACCAGTACCACCAACATCTCTATCGCCATCACCACAACCAACACCACTAGCGCCACCACATCCATATCCATCATCATTACAAAAAACATCACTCTGTTTATACACCTCTAATCGATGGTTTAGATCGATTTTCAGTTGATTCAACTAAAAAACTTAAATTGGTGATAAACCAGCGATAAATTAATCTCCAAACCTAATATCGAGCATCAGAAACATTATATTCATTTCGATATCAACTGATTTATGTATGAAGTTCCAAATCTTGAGGCGTACTTGGTTAGATTCTCTTTCGAACCCTAATTTTGGATTTCATTCTTCTTTAAATCGATAATATATTAGAGTAATTGATTATTTTGACATAAAAAAATAATTTAAGGGGTTTATTACATTTTTTTATGATTTTGATTGATAATTTTTAGCAAAATTAGTTTTAATCTTTAATAATTTATATGATCGTGTTTCAAGTGTTTAATGGTAATAATTTTGTTAATTTTTTGTTTACTGGTGTTGTAATGGTGGTAGACTGGTAGTAGATGTTGTTATGGTGGTGATGGTAGAAGGTGTAGTTGCAGCAATGGATGTGGTGGTGGTTGCTGCAGCACAAGTTTTGGTGCTTGTCCTGAT
Organism: Papaver bracteatum; assembly: GCA_023529315.1. Classification (NCBI taxonomy): domain Eukaryota; kingdom Viridiplantae; phylum Streptophyta; class Magnoliopsida; order Ranunculales; family Papaveraceae; genus Papaver; species Papaver bracteatum. Next base: position 8,617 of record JAJJWX010000365.1, read on the forward strand.
GGTGTTGGTGGATGTTGTTTGTAGTTGAAGTGACGGTGGTTAATTTTTTTTTGTAGTAGTGAGGGTGTAGTGTTGGTGATAGCATCATTGATGTTGTTAGTGTAAGAGCAACAATAAAGTGGTAGTTGAGATGGTGGCATATGCAAAATGTTTAATTGGTACGAGATATAATTGTTTGTTGTTGGCTATGGTGGTGGTATTGTATGATAATGTTATTGTTTTTTATTCTTGAATCCAGGATAATTACCAGATCCCAGGTAAGTATGGCATCTGAATTTTTCATTCATGTATACCATTAATGTATAAATTAAAAGAAAGAAATAATTAAAAAACCACAATTAGATGCAGATAAACAAATAATGTTTTGAGAAAAATAAGTAGGTGTCGTGGTACTCTTTGGTAGTGTGAGAATGAGAGTGCGTGTTTATGTGCATACTATAATTTAGAAGATGGGGATGTTGGTTTTGACATGAGAAGAACTACCTGTGCAGTTTGATGTCAGTTGCCATTCTGTTATTTGTACACTTGTACGAAATTGTTTTACTAGTTCAACTCCTCATCACCATTTTCTTTATACAAGAGATAGAAAGACGAGCAGAGGTTGAATAAGCAGAAGAAATTTCGTGTGTTTAAAGATGATATCTCCTCTTTCCATTAATTAATGTTTCTTCCTCAAATGAGTGTCCCCATTGCGAGATACGATACATTTAAGTAAGTAATGTTAACTTGGATGTCATTTTTCTACTTTTCGTTTTCTTCTCAAGACAATTGGTTCCTTGTTGCCTTGAGATCATTGTCTTCCTTGCTCAACATATGAAGTGAAGAAGTTCTTGAAATCTTATCAATTGACTTACGAGAAAATACATGCTTGTGTTATTGATTGATTGTTTGTTTTTAGAAAATATTTGAAAGATCGAGATGAGTGTGTCCTAAATGTCATTATTCTAGGTGGAAGGCAGACACATCTAACATGGAAGGCAATGACATGATAGACAAGCCGAAAAATAAGATATGATGTGAAGGTGCTTAGGTACTTCCCCATTGTACCGAGATTGAAATTGTTTCAATCGGAAGAGGCGCGGGGCGATTGATATATTGCGACGAACAAAAGTAAGGATGGGAAGATGCGTCATCCAACAGATTCTTCGTTTTGGAAGCTTTATAGACAGAAAGTATCCCGAGTTTGATTCGGATCCCGTAATTTGCGTCTTGGGCTTTAACTTTGTGATGGATTTTAATCCATTTGGTGTTCTTTCCCAACCCAAAGTTGTTGGCAGTGATGGTCGTGGTTAATAATTTGACCCCTCAGTTGTGTATGCAAGGTGACAACATAATGCAGGCATCTGATTCCATAAAAAAACAACCAGGTAAGACATTGATGTATCTACATCCCTTGATTGATGATCTTGTGAGTTGTGGGAGAAAAGCGTGCGGTATATGATTCGTTTACTAAAGCAGTTTTAACTTGAAAGGTATTAATGTGGACAATAAACGATTTCCATGCATATGGTAATCTATCTGGATGTACATATAAAGGAAGAATCCTGTCCTCTTTACGGTGAAAATACACTTACTCATATTGGTTGCCATTTAGTCGTAAAACTGTCTACTTGAATCATAGGAGATTTCTTCATCATAATCATCCTCTTCGGCAGAAAAAAGACTGGTTTAATGGAGAGATTGAGAGGAAGGAAAAGCCACCTGTTATGTCTGGTGAGGCGGCACTTGAATGTCAGAATAGTATTACAAATGATTTTGGGAAAGCGGAGAAGAATGAGGAGGAGATAAGGAAAAAGAAAGAGCAAAAGAAGAAGAATAAGGGAAATAGTAGTGTGGCAGCAAGTGCAAACGTGGGTAATTCTAAATGTGCGGAAGCGGAAAAAGGGCTACATTTTTGATGATGCGGCTATTTCTGATGCAAATGATAGAAGCGAACTTCGGTTGTTTAACAAACAGTCGATATTCTTGACTTGCCTTTGGAAGAGTTAGTTCCATAACTTCAACTTACTTGTTAATATTTAGCTATGGGTTCTTTTGCTTTGCACCGTGTTAATTAGCCTCTAAACTTCACATTATCAACAAATGCAATCTAAATGGCACACAGTCTTGGTCACGTAAACTAAATTAATTGGATACTATTCTTGCAAACAATAGTGATCGATGATGACTGATTTGAATCTTAGCTGCTATCTTCATTTTTATACATATATACTTACCTAAGATTCAACAACATGACATTATAACTTTCACATATATTAAATGTCTGATGTTTTATTTCTTTATAGAATTAATTACTAATGTTGTTTTTTCCATCTTCCTAGGATTTATTACTATTGGCACAATATTGATGTTATACATACGGAAAAATGTTTTGAGATATCACTGGTACCATATTGAATATAAAGTCCAAAACAAAAGATGTTCTAAAGTCCCAATGATCTGAAGAGTATAGAATAAGACCAGTGCATCAAAAGAGATAAATGGCAAAAGATCCACCAGCACCATCGTTTTAAACGACAAGAAAAGGCTATATTTTATAATGGGATGAGAAATTTGAAGGTTCCATATGGTTATAGTTCTGATCTTTGAAAGCATTTCGATAGATGGTTGCTTAGGTGTTCTTAGGATCACGATTACCATGCTATTATGCAACAAATATTACCCGTTGCTTTACAGGACTTTTACCTTAAATTTGCCAAGAGGCAATTTTGAGGTTATGTTCTTATTTTCACGAAATATGCCAAAGGGCAGTTTGATCTCGATTAGTAGAAATTGAAGTAGAAGTTGCTGAGACTTTTGTGTATGTTGGAAGGTACTTCCCCTCGCGTCATTTTGATGTCATGGTGCACTTGACAATTCTTCTAGCTAAATGGAAATACGATTATGTGGACTTGTGCAATATGGTTGGATGTTATCATTTTGAAAGGTATGCCAATTTATTTTATATTATGTCTGTTATTTTTTGTTTCATATGAAAATTATGCCTTTGTAGCTTAGAGATACTAATTGTGATGCGACTTTCTAAGGTATGAAGATATTCAAAATATGTAAAAGAATTATGCACACAACTTTGAAGCATATACTGGTAGTGTTATCTTGGAATGGAGTGTGTTAGGTATTTTGATATACGTAAGGTCCAAGCAGTTGAAACAAGAGTAAAGAAAATCGTCGAAAACATTAAAAATGGTTCCCGTGATGACATCCTTTTCTAAGGTGTCGATCGTATGGATAGTGAGGAAGTTAAAGATGGCTCCAGATATGTGATTTTTAACAAGCAGAAATTGACTCATATATGATGTAAGTATGAAATTAATGTTCATTAAAAATGGTAATAATTAGTTACTTCATTTTTAATTTTACGCATCTTAGATTACATGGCGAGATAAAATCTTGGGAGAAATTAGGTGAAAGACCAACTCAACTCCTCTTGATCGTGAGCACATTTCTGAATTGGTTTCAACAAAAGAGTCGTTTAGTGGAGAGCTCTTAGTCAGGTTTATGAAGCTTAGTATAGTTTAAATAGCTTTGGCATTTTGCAACTACTTTATGAAAACTACCTAAAGCGTGAAATCACGTTAAGTGATTCTTTTCATTATTTCACTTGGAACAAAATCCATATTGGGCTAACACTCACTATAAAATATAACTAATACTTAGATAGAAAATATAGTTAAATTCTTATGTCAGCGAGATTATACATTTAGGGTTAAGATACAAATTGAACAAGGCATGTCGATGTCGAAACCACGGTAGAATGGTTGTCATATGGGCCGTTATAAAACTTCGTATCATATAAAGGTTGCTAATAAATGGAGTCTGGTTTATTACGAAGGATGTTAAGAGAGTCACACAAAAATGTGGAGTTTCCATTGAAACAAAAACCTTAGTTCTTGGGGGCGATTGAAACTATTGGGTTCTCGATGTTTTAGAAGAAATTCTATTGTTGGACTACAATGGTATGTTTCAAATTCCAATATTCAAATGTGATTGGGATCACACAAGTTTTGGTGTGAAGGAAGATGGCTTTACATTAGTCAATTTAAAAACGACATAAGAACCAATACTATAACGATCAAATCATTTTAGCAACAAAGCGCGAAACAAGTTTTCTATTCTCGAGAGTCAATACATCCAACCTGGTATGTGATGGTGAAACCACCACCTAGGGGTTTCTATGAATTAGAGGAATACAATGAAAAGCATGACACAAATTTCCAACAGGTGGATACTTCAGCTCTTGGTTTCCAATGGATGATGAGAGCGAGCTACTTAAGAGAAGATGGTGAATATATCTTAGTGGTTCCATAAAGAATAACAACAAAAGAAGAAGAGAAGCAAGTTCACAAGTTAAGTCAGTATAGTGTATTGTTTTATTATATTAAACTTTTATTGTTAGTATTCGCTCTTGTTGTATTTCCTTTAACAACACTAGTATTAATTGTTCTTGAAAACTAGACTTGATTAATGACTCCATTTGGGTGCTTAATTTATAAAATGTTAACAAAGTTTTTATAATATTTGTTATGAGTAAATACCATTTTTAGCTGCAATGTAAATGATATATCATTTCATTGCCGGTCTCAAGCTTTGGATAAAGGAGGAGAGATAAAGGGACATATGTCGATTGTTATGATTTTATGTTGGACAACTTAAAATCTACCTTTTGGTCTTAGCTTGTGCATATTTTGATCTACCGCCGCATTCAGTATATATATGCTCCCTCCTTCAAACTACCATTATCGGAAATAAGTAAAGTAAATATTGTTGACAGAAAATGACCATATTACCTTTCTTGGAAATTAATGTAATAAATATTATGAAGACTATGAAAATGACAGGACTTTATCTTATCGAAAAATAAGTAAACTAAATATTATAAATTGTTAAAATGACCATATTACCACTTACTAGAAATAAAGGTAATAAATATTATGAGACCTCGTGAAAAATTGCAAACTACCTTTTTCTAAAATGAGTAAAGTAAATATTGAATAGTGAAAATGACCATATTACCCTACATGGAAATTTGTGCACAAATATTATGAAGATTGTGAAAATGATTCACTACTCTTTATCAGATATAAGTAAAGTAAATATTATTGATCGTAAAGGACTATAATATCTTTATTGAAATTAGTGTAATAAATAATATGAAGACTATGAAAATGACTACCATCTTTATTTCATTAAGGGTAATATGGTCATTTTCACAAATTTAATATTTACTTTACTTATTTCTCGATAATGGTAGTTCCATTACCACAATTTGTTAAATCGTGACAGGTAAACACTAATAAAATCCGTATTTGGTGTAGTGTTCAACAACTCTTATAAGTGTTGTTATAGGTGTTTATTAAAAAACAAAAAAAATCAAAACTTGTGAATTGTAAGGATGGTTGTTGAGCTAGCTTCCATGCAATAGGTTCATGCTTAATTTTCCTCTAACATTATTTTTTCATCATCATATTTTGGTGTTCTTTAATAACTCTTGTAAATAGGCTTGGGTCACTACATTTATGTTATAAATGAATAAGGAGAGTTGTGATTTTTCATCATCATATTTTGGTGTTCTTAACAACTCTTGTAAATGCATAGGTTTTATGGAATGCAGCTGTTATAGATATCGTTCACAAACTCTTTTTTTAGGAGTTGACTATTTTTCATCATCATCTTTTGGTGTTCTTCAAGAACTTGTAAACATTGCGATAGGCATAGTCACTACATTTATGGAACAGAGTTGTTATAGCTAAATAAATGTCACAACTCTTTTCTCCTTAAGGAGTTGTCGTTTTTTCCATCATCATATTTTGGTGTTCTTCAACAACTTTGGGAACATTGTGATAGGCTTAGTCACTACATTTTATGGAATGTGAGTTAAGTAGCCAACAAACACAAATCCCCTCTTTTTCTTAAGGAGTTGTCGCTTTGTTTCCTTTCTAGTGCAACCCCTTGTTCCTAAGGCTGGTAGTGATGATATACGACACCTGTTCCTTTGAAACCAGTTGTAAACATAGGACTTTCTACGTATGTTTAGAAAGAGTTAAAAACCCCGCCAGATGTATATTTTTCCTATAGTGCCATTACCCTATAAAAAATTATTTACATGTCATTGATATCAAGTTGATATTATCAACCATTGTCGCTTGATAGAATCACGTTGGAGATAAGTGGGCCGGCGAACATCTGGAACTTCATCAATTTTTGATCATGTTTAAGTAGTGCTAAGGTTGTAACGACAAAGTAATCTCTTGGTGACCTGTGATATTTGAATGTATTAACATGCATGTTGATCACAATGCATTATAAAAAGTGGGAATGTTACATATGCCTCTAGTATCCATGAGCTTGGCAAGAACACCTCAGTGGGAAATTTTACAACGTGTTTAATATCCCCCAAGATGTTGATGCCGATTTTAACCTCAACTTTTCTTAACCTTCCACCTCTTCTTCTTCTCTCAGGAACCAATCGAGACGCTAGTCTCCATTGATGTTACCAGTACCACCAACATCTCTATCGCCATCACCACAACCAACACCACTAGCACCACCACATCCATATCCATCATCATTACAACAAACATCACTACCGTTTCTACACCTCTAATCAATCGGTTTAGATCGATTTTCAGTTGATTCAACTAAAAACTTAAATTCGGTGATAAACCAATGAGAAATTAATCTCCAAACCTAATATCGAGCATCGAAACATTATATTCATTTCGATTTCAACTGATTTGTGTATGAAGTTCCAAATATTGAACGTACTTGGTTCGATTCTCTTTTGAACCTAATTTTGGATTTCATTCTTCTTTAAATCGATAATAGATTCGAGTAATTGATTATTTTGACTCATAAAAAATAATTTAAGGGGTTTATTACATTTTTTTAATGATTTTGATTCAATAATTTATAGAAAAATTAGTTTTAATCTTTGATAATTTATATATGATCGTGTTTCAAGTGTTTAATAGTAATGATTTCGTTAATTTTTTTGTTTATTGGTGTTGTAATGGTGGTAGACTCGTAGTAGATGTTGTTATGGTGGTGATGGTAGAAGGTGTAGTCAGTAATAATGGAAGTGGTGGTGGGTTAAGCCGCAGCGACAAGTGTTGGTGCTTTTTGTCCCGATGGTGGTGGTGGATGTTGTTTGTAGTGGAGGTGACTATGGTTAATTTTTTTGTAGTAGTGAGGGTGTAGGTTGGAGATAACATCATTGATGTTGTTAGTGTAAGAGAATCAAATAAAGTGGTAGTCGAGATGGTGGCAGATAAAATGTTTAATCAAAAGTAGATACAATTGTTTGTTGTTGGCTATGGTGGTGGTATTGTATGATTTTGTTACTATTTTTTATTCTTGAATCCAGAAAATCGTGACAATGAGCTTACACGGGCCGCTTTATTGGATTACCAGATCCCATGTAAGTATGGTATCCGAATTTTTCATTCATGTATACCATTAATGTATAGATTAAAAGAAAGAAATAATTAAAAACCAATTAGATGCAGAGATAAACAAATAATATTTTGAGAAAAATAAATATGTGCACGTAGTACTACCTCCGTAATGTGAGAATGAGAGTGCGTGTTTGTGTGCATACTGTGAATTTGGAAAAGGGGGATGTTGGTATTGACATGAGAAGAACTACTCCGTGCGCTTGATGTCAAATGCCATTCTCGTTATTTTGTACACTTGTACGAAATTGTTTTACTAGTTCAACTCCCCTATCACCATTTTATTATACAAAGAGAGATAGAGACGCAGACGTGGTTGAAGAAAATAGGAAGAGAATTCTCGTGTGTTTAAATATGATATCTTCTCTTTCCATTAATTAATGTTTCTTCCTCAAATGAGTGTCCTAATCGCTAGATACGTACATTTAAGTAAGTAATGTTAACTTGATGTCTTTTTCTACTTTTTGTTTTTGTTTTTGTTAGAATTTATAAAATAATGGTGTAGTTATCATCTTAGATGGACAAATATTTTGGTAGTCATCACAAGACTACCATGTATATGGATATGATGTTGTGGTTAATTACCCAGCTTTGAGCGGTCAGCTTTTTATTAAATATTAGTGTTGTTTGTGTTATGGATTCTACTATAATGATTTTTATGGTGATCTTGGGTTGAGGAGATCACTTTAATGTCAATGAGCACCATTGAAAGTTGTTGCTATATGTTATTCTCTCAGTGTTCAAAGATGACTCTAGATTTTGGGGTCAACTTAAGGAAAGTTGCTTTCACTTTGGAAGCAACTTTGATCCTAGTTGATTCCGTATGAAGGCAACTTGAGGTACTTGAACTAGTTGATTCCATATTCTTAGGAATCTTGGTTATGTTTTTGGGTCCATTCATGCATCTTAAATTATATTATGCATATATCTTAGAGTAGTTGCGATGAATCAGGTGCAATGGCAACGCATGGTTATGTTTAGTTCTTGTTTTATGTGATGCCTGCACGGGTGGAGATTAGGTGAATGTACATTATTATTGAGCTTTCAATTTGTTTGTTGCAGTAAATTATGGTGGTAGTGATGTTACAAAGGGAGGTGGTTTGATGTGTTAGGAGTGATGATGGTAGTGGATATTGGTCATGGGTGAAGGTATCTCATGAGAGACAATATGGACATGTGTTGATGCGCTCAAATTACTAGGTATGTATATGTTACACCATGAACATCTATGTAGTTTGATAACATATCATATGGGATGTATATTTGTTATTTTAGGGTCAACTAATGACATTTTGTTAAAGCTTGTTAAATGATGGGTCAAGCTCCATTTGATTAACAATAGTTTAACTTTTACCTAGTTTTCTCTTTTATTCTTTCATTTTTAAATAAATCTTGATTGATTGATTCCATATTTGAGAAAACTTGAGAAAGTTGCTTTCGCTTTTGAGGAAGTTTGTTACGATTGATTCCAGATTTGAGGAAACTTGAGCTAGTTAGATTCCATAATCGAAGGCAACTTGAGCTAGTTGGCCATTTTTTTTAAGCAGCGTGTTAAATTATCTTTATACATACATCTTAGAATGAAGTTTTTACTTTAACTGCGGGCAATGGTAGCACGACCTCGACATGGTGTCAGAAAGATGTGTGTTGACTCACGCCAGGTTCACTCATTAATTTGTATATGATTTTATTATTTTTGAGACAACTTTGGCTAGTTGCTTATATTTTTGTGTCATTGTAAAGTTTAACTCGAGTCAACTTGATGAATAGTGACTTTCAATTCGGATTCATTATGTTTATGATCCGGAGTTGTGTAGCTGACTCAGCTACCTCAAGTTTGTAGCTTTTTTTTGCCTACTTATTTCGTTGATTGTGAGTTTCTAATTTCTTGTAATTATTGAGTTTTTTTCAAGTTAAAATGGTTGTTGCAGAGATTATCATAACACAAGCTCCTTTGAAGAATGATCAAACACTATTTGTTAAATGCTTTTTCAAAGGAAAATGATTTGCTTTGAATCAACTTGTACTTTCGTTTACATTACCTGAGATAACTCTCGCTAGTTGCTTCCGCTAATGATGATAACTTCTACTAGTTTCTAACCCGAGAATGAGATATCACAGTTCTTATGTTCGAGATAACAACTTCACCAAGTTGCTTCCAATACTAGAGACAACTTGTTCTAGATACTTCCATCTCTCGGAGACATCTTCAACCAAGTCAGCTTCTAACTATAAAAAAGATCCCTAACAAAAATTAGAGGAAAAAAGAACTCAACTAGTAAAGATAATGCAAATGATTCAAACACTCCTAATACAAAATAATTTGATAATTTTTTAAATACAATGTCTAGGTTTACCATAAAATGAACCTAGGTACATATTTCCAATGACTAAAGAATGTAATTTATCCACGCAAGTTTGTTTTCGAATCCGGTTCTACATTTATCGCAAAAATGATCCTTGAGAAGAGATACCTTCAAGTGCGAATAATTTCAAGCCCGAAATAAATTTCTGATGACTTAATAAACTAATGTAAAAAAAAACTTGATAACTAATTGCACCAAAAGAACTTAATAAGTAATCCAGTGATTTCAATGTCAATTGGAATTATATGATTTCTCCCAAATAACAACAATGAAACCATAAATAGGTAAAAGAGTCCACACAAAGTATATACCATTATATTAAGGAATTATAGAGCTATTGGCGGTGCTCATTTTGAAACACAATAATAAGTGAGAGCCTAGACTATTAGGTGTGCACCTCATCGCCAAATGGATAGCTTTACCATAATCAGATGTACACACAAAAATAATATGAATCAAACTATGAATCAAACCACAATCAGATTAACTTAGATCATTAAAGTATCCAAAACATATGATACATAAGCATGCCAATTAAAGAAAATTGCATTACCTAATTACAAGAAAAAAAGTATAAGACATATAAGGTTACCAACAATGAGAAAGTAAGAAGATATACAAAACTAGAGTCAACTTGTTCAAGTTGTAATCAACAAGTTGGAAGCAACTTGCACTGATTGTTTCATTAATTCATACAACTTGAGCAAGTTGTCTCCAAAATTAGAATCCATGAAACTAGTATGGTTTCATTGGAATGAAACTATAAAGTGTAACCATCAACTTGGTAGTCCCATTAATAGAAAATGTCTAACCACAAATAAAACATAAATAACAAAACACATCAAAAAGGAAGAAAAATGCATACCAAAAACACATCAAAAATAATGAGCAACCTGCCCAAGTTGTCTCCAAATATGGAAGTAACTAGTATAAGTTGTCTCCAATATGGAGGTAACTAAGTATATGTTGTCTCCAACAAATTCATACTAGTGTTGTCTGTGAGAATATAAATAGTTAGCATGAAATCACACATAGAGCCTGAACTAATCTTGATAGAGGAACTACCAAAATCGACTTCACTATCTTAAGTTGTCTTATTGAGATAAACTACCTTAAACTAGGAAAAGTTGCTTCCACATATGAGAGTAACAAGGAAAAGTTGTATCTAGAAATGAAGTCAACTAACTAGCAAAATATAATAAATTATTAAAAACTGGAACAACTAGCATAAGTTGCCTCCAAAATACGAATTTTAACTAGTACGGTTGCAGCCAAAAGCACATTCATTTGAGAACATAATGGGAAAAACTAGCATAAGTCCAAGTAAAATAGTACAAGATATCTTCTAGATGTCTTCCATCGCATTTATTAGGCTTCAAGAATCAATTACTAAGATTCAACTATAAGGAATAGATGCAGAACGTTCAAATATAAGAAACTACTACCAATGCTTCAAATATGGGAAGAACTTGCATAAGTTTCCTCCAAATATGAAGGCAACTAGTACAAAAGTTGTTTTCCAAAATCAGTAGTAAAAATACCTATGAAACAAGATGCACAAATCATCAAACCATCAAACATCAAATAAGATGGTAAACCATCAAACCATGAAACCTCAAACAAGATGCAAATCATATAGAAACAATTATGCTTCAATAACTCAAATCAACAACTAAATAACTATTGTTCATTAATCAAAAAAAAGACTAATAATTCAAAACCCTAAATTAATCAAAATCAATGATAATTTTTTTACCTTTCTTAATTCCAACTAAGACTTCTATTTTTTATCACCAACATAACCTTCGATTTTGTTTATTTTCATCACATGCAACATGAAACGGCTAGTTAAATTAGTATGAATCAAAAGAATGGCTGAAAATATAAACTCGATTTTTTTTAATAATTGTTTTGAATAAAACTGCTTTCCAAAACCCTAAAAAATCGAATTTAGAAGAAGATTAAACTAGATCCAAATACAAAAAACACAAATTAGTATAAGCATCCTACTTTTTTGTCGTTGATATTCACTCGATCTTCCAAATCTAATGAAATCTATTTTTCTTCTCGTTTTTAGTTGAATTTGTTCTTCTAAATCAAAAACACTACATCTACTAAGTTTCTTTTCGTTTTTTCTTTATGATTTTGAAGTTCCTAATTCTGATTTATACTTTTTTTCCAGCTTTTTCTTCAGCAGAACTGTGTGAGAGAGGGAGAGGAGAAAGAAATGGGTTGAGAAATGAAAATAGGCCCATTTAATTAGTATGGCAATGATTATTTGCATTATTAAAGGGCTCTTTAGTAATCTTACAAACGGCCTGGTTTTTTCCTTACCTATGGATATTTGTAAAGATGATAAGGGTATTTTGGAAGGGGCCCATACTAGGGTATTTAAATAATGTTCCTTATTCTCAAATCGATCATATGTGGTTTAGTTTTTACTCTTGCAGTGATGTATTATTGTTCGTCCTTTCATTGACTAAAACCAAACTGAAACCATGGGCAGCCCTGAGTCCACAATGAAAAAAATAAATTTTCAGTCGCGCCGTAAAGAATTCCTTAAAATACTATGACACTCCCTCTCATTTACAATGGATTGGGTTGTTCTGCTTCGTTTTTGATAGATAGATATAATGGCGATGATGTCCCTTCATCATCAATCCCTTCTTCTTCTCTCTTCTCCCAAAACCAAGACCTGCTTTCCTCGGCAAGGATTGAGTCTACCAACACCCAAGTTATATTCTCAGTTTTGTCTGTCGAAAAAACCATCATCAATCCGTTTTAGAAGCTTAAGTAAGAAGAAGTCCAGCAATTTCAGTATTGTGGCAGCTCAGTCCAACCTCTTCTACAAAGGTACATTAGTTTCTTTCTCTTTCTCTCAATTTTCATTAGTACTTTATCAAGCCAATTGTGTATTTAGGGTTTTTGGAGGAGATAGATGCAGGAAATAGTGTAAAAACAGTATAGGCAATATTAATAGATGTTGAGCTACCAAATTAGATTGTTGAAAACTAATTGATTATGGTGTTGTGTTCATGATTAATTTGGAAACGGAAACAGTTCTCAATTGATGGCAATAATGGTAATAGATCATTAAATCATATATCAGATAATATTCACCAGCTTAGTTTAAGATGTATATGTGGCACATGATAAACTTGTCAGTTCTTTTACTATTTTTTATGAGTTGCGTGAATTGATGCTTTCTTTTGTAAGGAAATTGGTAGAATTTGATTAAAAGGAACAGGTTGTGGGACTAAGATATAGCAAGTTGGTAAGACAACTAGGGAAATTCAAGGGTTGTATGGGATACTTGGTGCTTAGGCAGGTTCTGATGAATCTTAGCTGGATGGTTATCTCCTATCCCCTTTTCATATGTATCCTTTTATCAACCTAGGCCAAGGCTTGGAGAGGGAGAAAGAAAGAGTGCGGGTAAGTTGGCTAGGACTGCCTATTGCATAATGCATACTGTAATCCACACGCGCTAGCATTGTGCCATGTTCACCAAACATTGTATGTTGTTGCTTTTATTTTTGCTTTAATTTAAAAACAATCCGACCCCCATTCTAAACCTTCAAAATAAAAGTATTCTGTAAATGTGAGTCATGTGACTGTGTCCCTTTAACTTGTTTTTCCTTGTTGCACTCATTTAGCGAAGTACTTTCTATAAAAACTGAGAATGTGTACATAGCTTGTAACAAAACATGAAATTGACATCAACTGAATTTCATAATTGGTAATACATTTTTCAGTTGTTCAGTATGATAACTGTTTTCATCTGAGTTTTACAATTGTTTTGAATGATAGTACTCCTGCTTCTACTCTTTCATACCAAGTTATCGCGCACTAAAAGAAAAGAACAACAATGGGTAAATGACAAAGTCTAGATTGTGCTTCATGTATGCAAATAGTTGTTATTAGTGAGTTGTGACCATTTACCAACTATGCGTGTTTCCTCTTGAAATTACTTAATTACAGAGTACAGAGGAAACCTCAGTTGGAGTCTATTTAACAGTTGATGTTGTATTATTGTTTGATATATGACAGAGTTATTGTAGATTATGATATAATTGGGTTACTTATAGGGCAGAGAGGGTTGATAAAGAAAACCAGGATGGATGGGCATATGGCTCATAACAAATATACTGTAAAAGTTTCAAGAATTGCCAAAACACTTTTGTGGGACTCTTATATGTCTTATGAAAACAAGAAAAATCTTTGACATTATTATTAACATCCACTGATTGCTAGCTTTAAATTCTTTGAGAGTATGGAGTGTTGGCAAAGATTTTGAAGGTTTTGAGTTTTTGCTCAACTAGTATTTTATGGCATCTTGTTGTTGGGCAGATAGCATGATCACAGTGCTTGCATTCTCTTTGGTTGTCACCTGTATAGAAGTAGCAAAACCATCTTACTTTCACCTGGCTAGCAAAAAACAGCCAACCTCCCATTTTAAACCTCCAAAACAAAAGTATTTGGTAACTGTGACTGTGTCCCAATATTTATTTATTTTCCCTTTTTCTTGTTGCACTCATCTGGTGAAGTACTTTTTTGAAAACTGAGAATGTATACGTAGCTTGTTACCAAAACATGAGATTAAGGATTTCAGCATACATCAACTGAATTTCAGTAATTGGTAAATACATTTTCAGACTGTTTTTGTTTCTTGAGTTTTTAATTGTTCTGAAATTCAGAATGATAGTACTCCTGCTTCTACTCTTTCATTCCAAGTTCAAGTTACAAACGCACTAAAAGAAAAGAACAACAAAGGGCAAGTGACCAAGTCTGAATTGTGCTTCATGTATGCAAATAGTTGTTATTTGCGAGTTGTGACCAATAATCAACTGTGTGATTCCCTCTTGAAATTACTCCATTACAGAGTACGGATGAAACCTCGGAAGTTAGAGTCTATTTAACAGTTTATTGTTTGATACTTGACGGAGTTATTGTAGATTATGATATGATTGGGTTACTTATAGGGCAGAATGGGTTGGTCAACAAAACCAGGATGGATGGGCATATGGCTCATAATTATTATAGTGTAAAAGTTTCAAGAACTTAGCCAAACATTTTTATGGCACTCTTGTATGTCTTATGAAAACAAGAAAAATCTTTAAGTTTATTTTTTAACATCCACTGATTGCTACCTTAAAATTCTTTGAGATAGTTATTCAAACAGTATGGAGCGTTGGCAAGGATGGCATTGAAGCTGGGACCAATCTTGTTCCTGTATGTCAATTATCACTTTGTCATACTCCAAATTTCTACGTGCATAACTTCAACTAATTTATAATTTTTCTCTGTTTAAGCTTATGGAGTGTTTTATTCATAATCATGTACTTCTTTGATTTTAGAGTTCTGTTCCGAGGCCAGTGGCTAAAATTTCCGTTACGGTTGGAGCAGCAGCGCTTTCCCTCTTTGTACTCAAATCCTTGCTGTCTACGGTCACTTTTGTGCTGGTATGTTCATATGATTTTATCTTTTTCTGCAGCCTCAACTATGCTAGTATTGTTGGTCATTGCCAGTTAATAAATAAGATCTCATAGTAGGAATGATATTAATTTTCTTTTGCAATAAAGATTTTGAATGTTTTGATTTTTTGCTCTACTAGTATATTATAGCATCTTGTCGTTGGGCAGATAATTGCATGATTACCGCTGTTTGGTTCTTTATCTTTTTCCCCTTTAGTTTGTCACTTATATACTGCAAATGCTTGGATTCTGTTTGGTTGTTACGTTTACAAAAGTAGCAGAAGTTACAAAACCATCTTACTTTCACTGGGCTCATAGAATCATAGGTAGTTTCTATTTGCTATATTGGGATATATTGAAATGTTCTCAATTTTTTGGTTGGGAAGTATTGGTGTCTTGGCGTAGGAGAAAACATTTGGTGGAATGAGATTTAATATATGTCAGCATATTTAGCGTTGTGATGCCACTATCATAAATCTTGTGCACATAAGCCACTGTTGGACCATTGGTGAAAATAACATGTCTAGGAGAATAGAATACCCATTCTTCGCAAAAATAATTATGCTAAATGACTGAGAAATAAGAAAAAGTAGAATTACTCAACATCTCTGACAGGCTAATCTTGTTATACTGAATGCTTCATCAATTGAACATCTCTCTATCCTTTGTCTCGGACCCTTCCCTCTTTTAATTAGGTTGGAAGCATGACTCATGTGGTCTTATTTGATTATGGTTTAATGAGGTGTTTATTGATTTGCATTAATTTCAAATTCTAATATCATGATTCTATCGGATCGAGTAATGTTAATTCAATACACATCAATATCTTGTGGGAATTAGTCAGAGCTTAGAAGAGCAACAACATGTAGTGCACATAAAAAATCGATCAAAGCAGTAACTTGAATGCTTGGGATTATAGGACAACACGACCTGTTATTATTTGTCACATATACCAAAGATGAAATTCTTCAGATTACCTCTACATCCTGGTAAATGATAATGATGTAAGAACTGAAAGATCTTTTAGAGTTGTAAAACTTTGGAGCCTGAAGTTACTCATTTGTAATAGTAACACAAGCATTATTTTTTGTTAACAGGCCATGATGGGGCTCATATATTTTGTATACATAGCCTTAAACAAAGATGAAGGTTCAAGAGGAGGTGGTGGAGGAACGACGACGACCACTACGGATGAGGACTCTTTGGAAGAAGCACGGAGGATAATGAGAAGTACAAGTGAAGATTTCTTACTTTTATGTTCTTTTTTCAAAAAAAGTAATCTATACATATTTTACATTTTCCTTTCTGCTGTTCCCTCTTTATAATTCGAGCGCAGAATCAAAAACTTGTTGATATCATTGAAATTATGTGAATGGATGGATAGTAATAAGTAGAAATTATTTGTTTTTGTTAACTTATATAGGATGACTTTGTGTCAATGTGAAGCATGACTTTTTTTCCAATTTGACACAAAAAAATTGAATTTGGTATTGGTGATTGTTTTTCACTAGACAAAATTGTCCTTCCCTTTTGATCAAATTACTATAACTCCTTAGAGCGTCCCCGGTCTTTCACTATAACTAAAAATTTAGTCGAAACACGAGGCGCTACGGGACGGAGTAAAGACTATAAACCAGACTAAACTAAAACCTAGAGTATATATGGTCTTTAGTCTAGTCTTTAGTCGAGCGATTCGATTAGCATACTGATGAAGTAAGTTCGAGAGTTACGCCGATCAAAAAAAAAATGGGCGCTTATCTAGTTCACCCATAAATTTGGGTGGAAATGGGGCGGAACTCATAAGTTCCGCCCAAAAAAAAAAAAAAAAAATAAGTTGGGCTAATCATAGTTCTTACCACTCAAATTGGTCTTGTAAATACACATTAATGAAGTAAAACCCCAAAATTTTCAAATTTTGGTCTTTACTCTTTGGTTATAGTCGTATGACTGCGGTTGCTTCTTATATATCCTATTTTTAGGTATAATTGGTGAATCAAAACTTCAATATAACATATCTAAAAATCAGTATATTGGAATTTTACAATTTTATATCGTTGAAAAGTTTTAAGAAAATTTACTAGCAGTAGCAACATTAAATTTAGAGTTTTTACTAAAAATTCGAAGGTGTTTATCATTTTAGGCAATAATTTTAGAAATTTAAATGTATATGTATTATGTAAACCACCACAAAGGATACATAATACTTCATATATTTAGCCATATTTTAGTTTATGCATCAACTTAAAACGATGTACTCCTCCATTTCAAGAAAAGTGATATTTTCATTTTAGGCATAATTTTCGAAAATCGACTACATAGCCATTATCAAATACAAAGGATGCATAACAAATTATGCAAGAATATTTTGGTTTATCATCGGCTAATTTGTTTTAGGAAAAGGAGCATTTCTACCCGTATAAAAAAATGATATTTTCTGTTGTGTCAAAAAAATGATACATTCGCGTCGTGTCACAAAAATGATATTTTTGCACCGATTTTCTAGTCTTTACTTAGGTCCCCACCCCCACCACGAGTTGTGTGTGTTGTCCTGATCATTAACAGTCCCATAACAACCGTATCCATGTAGAAAGAACAAAGAATGCCAACTCTTGTCTAGACTTAAGCCTATAACAGTCCGATATAGTTTTTTTTTCAAAACACGTTCCCATGAAAATACATCAAAAAAAAGTAACTGTTAATTATAAGACACCCTGATATCAGTAATGGCCCATTAGCTCAGTTGGTTAGAGCGTCGTGCTAATAACGCGAAGGTCGCAGGTTCGAGACCTGCATGGGCCATATTTTTAAGAAACCCATGTTGCAGATAATTTGAAGTTTTGCCATGCTGCATCAGTAGTAGTACTCCTGTCCTGGCTTCCTTTGCTGAAAAAGCTAAGGCGTAATGACACTCTCTCCACAGTCAATTATGCTGTTATAAGATTTTCATTGTTACTCTTAGATACTACAATGTGTACTCGAACTGTTAGAAGAAAACAAAAAAACTAAAGCTTATGACAGTGCATTACCGTTCCATTTCAGTACTCAGTTGTGTGAATTTCGGTTGAAAACCGAAGAATAATTAGTCCTCGTAGACTAGGAAGCACAACTCCACTCAAAATGCTCTGCATAAAACTAGCACTTCACTCTCCAAATGAATCACGAGCTGTCTTGCGTAAGGCAGCATTTCTAACTATTCTTTCGCCTTTTACTAAAGAATACCGTGTGCTTGTTGCTTACAAGTTGTGTATACGCCTTTATTTTTGGAGGGTTTCTCTTTTTTGAGGAACACAACAATTTTCAAAACCGAACTTTTCATTTCCAAGGCTTTGCAAGAAAGAAGATCCTTTTAGACGTCGCCCAAAAATCTATGTAAATAATTGCTAGGTTAATTAATCCGAATGGGATAACTAACTCATTGACTATAACATCAAAGTTCTCTTCAAAAGTCATCTGTTCTAATTTTCATCTTGTTAAGGAGCTTCAATTAGGCTGTAGATAATTGCTTCCTTTCAAACATTATGAACGCACTAAAAGCTGGTCTTTTCTCCTTGCTGCAAATTGACTAATAGTGAGACCACGGAATTCTCGAATTGTCTAGGCTGGGTTGATCCCATGATTCTGTGCCAGAAGGATCGTAGCCCATGCTATGGGTACTACTACTCTCATCTGATAAAACAAACTGGCATTGTTGATTTAAAAGGATGTTAGGTAGCAGAAAGCTCAAACTCGTGTACAAGGACTTTGGGGCAATCAAAAATTGGTTCTTCACTTTTCTTTTCAAGTTAATCTGGCAGTATGAGCCACTAGGAACTCACCTGTCATTTGCCGTCCCATCGAGAAGAAGAAACTAGGATTTAACAATTTTTAACCACTACATTTATAAGAAACCATTCTTTTAATTCAGGATTATCATTGGAAGACCCTTCATCAAACTAACTTTGGCATGAGCAAACTTAGATAAAACATCACCTTGTTCTACCATCAAGCCAATTTATTGAATGCTTAAAGCATCGTTACTTTAGCAATAATTAAAGCCCACTCAGTATGCCGATCACCAGGCCAATATTGTGCTTCAAATAAACTAGATTCATACCATGCCCATGGACTCCAACCAATTTCAGTGTCTCAACTTGTCTGCGAAAATGAAATTAAGATTTAGCCCCACATGGACTAGTCCGCAGAGAATGGAAAGAGGCGGTATAAGAGGAAGCCAAGAGCGAGAATAAGCATGCCTACTCGCCTTTTGGCTAAGACGATGTAGTATCTGTTCTTTATCAGTTTAATATCTGATATGAGCCATAGGGGATTTTATTAAATTAATTTTTTTCACAGACAGCTTGCTGCTGAGGTTTTCAGTTGCACTACTGCAAAGGCCTGGCCCACCCCACCAAAACTACTAATAGAGACATTTGAGTTCGGTTTGCCTATATCAAACTCTTTAGGAAACCTATCTGACAAGCACCATATTAACAAACAAAGATGGGAAAGATGACAGCGCCTACATTTGGTGGCTCATTCAGTATAAGTAAATGCATTGTAGTTTGAACTTTGAACAAAATGGGATGGTAAATGTGATAATCAAAGAGATGGGCATGTTCTTCACTATTCCATTCAACACTTGTTGTTAGTCGCAATTACAGCACGGTATTTTCCAATTGCAAGCACTTGTATTTTCCAATCTCTCGTACCAGATGTAGCTCTGTTGTTAGCCGAGTATTATAATCAGTGCTGGTAACAATAATGCAAAACATGGTGAACTAGTCCAATATCCCCACGATATCATGGTTGGCGCCCTGCTTTGCGAGCTGGTGTTTGGTGCAAATTAAGTGAGATCACACAGCTTCATGAAAGAAAAAAAGGATAAATGAAAAACAAAAAGCAGCACCAGCCGGGAATCGGGCAGGTCTGTACCGTGGCAGGGTACTATTCTACCCTGGACCACTGGTGCTGAACGTTGTCACATCTCGATTTATTTTGCTCCCAGCAAATAAGTTACACAGTGGTACACGCTACCACCAATCTTGAAAACAAAAATTTCATTTCCAGGCTTGGCGGTTCAAAATCAGCTAACACATCGATGGTTGTCAAGACGTTAAGCTGTATTGTGTGCCCATGTTCAATAGAATCGACACTACCTAACTGTTACGAGTATTTTTCCTCTGCTTACCACCTAAAGCAAACTTCCTTAATGAAAATTAGAATTACAAATGAATAGAAGATAAATGGTAAAGATAAAATCACAAAGTACTCAATTGAACTAATGACACTCCAGGGCGCCCTCTTCTTTATAGTGCCTAAGTTCTAAAGACATTAAAAGAAACTTCATAGGTCTGCGTATTCTCCATGTTGAATGAGATAACCATAGTCTCCCTAGAAATAATATCCAAGTAGTTATGGTGAGATTCAGATCTTGAAAACATCAGTTTGTTGGCGGAAGCTATACCTCTCTGCAACTGTCATGGAACGGCTTATGTCAGAACTTATAAAGAATTGTAAGGTGGCGAAGAAAGCACAAGTACTTATCTAAGGCTGTTTGAAACTAGCAGACCTTTAGTCCCACATCCTTCAAATCTGAGCTAGGAATGTGAATGAAGGTATTATAAAAACGAGTCGATGCAGTCTGTCCAAAGTATCTTTGCGCTTGGGGGCAATGATGCAGCTAATGAAGTAATAACCGAGGCGCATCAATTGCTGGTTGAAAACTATTTCCAAACCATCAAGGGTAAAGCCCTACAATTCTTGGAAAATAAATTTTTATGTAGGGTAAACAAAAGCAAATTAGAATGGACACAACTCCGCCAAAATTTGCATAGACCAGTGTAATTCGCATGGAATACCCACTAATGATCTAGTCTGAGGGGGGCAGTGATATGATCAGTTAATGATTCAATATATTTACAGTAAGAAATATATATATATATATATATTTTTTAGGCGAGTCTAGGGCTTCTGCAATGGGACAGTTACTCTCCATTCCGAAAAACAAATGACCAGTGTTTTTTCTGTAGATTTTACGATGAGCCATTGATTACTTTGTTTTGATTTAGGCGTTCCCCACAGATAAGAGTTCAATAACCCAAAACAAACGAAACCACGTCCAATTAGGCTGTCTAACTGCATTCACAAACAAAATGAAAAATCTAAAAATTCTTATTAAAAAATCAGGATATGAAAGAACAGAAATGTAAGTTCCAATGTGGAGATACATAAGGGCTCAAGCCTTTGCAAAAAACAGTTCAAGCAATAACTGTAAGCTTTACAAAGCTATGGCAGTGCCAGTAGACAAATAATTTTGGAACAAAGTGCTTCAAGAGGAGGTTGGCTTCACAAAAAGACACAGCTTGACTAAGACATTAAATTAGATTGTTCAACCGATCCAAAAATAAATAAATTTAAATTAGATTTAATTTCTTAATCCAAGGCATTTCTTTATTGTGCTTCCAACTAGGCATCAGCAAGGCTGAAGGAGACGATGGCAGCAGCAGTAACCACCAGAGCAGCAGGTTCGAAGACTCATTCTGTTAAGCCTTGAAACTTGCCAATAGCATGTTTCTCACATTCGACCTAACGAAGAAAGGCGTAAGGTCTATATGTTAGAAAAACAATGTTTTGTTTTAATCAAAAAATGCATGGACCATGTTTTGATCCCAAGACCTATTACTCCTAGATGTTTTTTCATGTGAATGAATAAAACATTAGTCCCATATAGACTAAAACACTTAGAGTTTTAGACTTAAATAGCATTGGTTTAGCCTTAAGGGTATGGCCCTTTGGGTCTTTAGACCTTTGTGTATGGGGAAAGCCTGACTATGGCAAGGTTGCCTAAACCTTATTGCATTTCTTATTGCCTTTCTCGTTATGTGATTGCCAGCGCGCAAGCACGCACGCCTTCAGGCGAGAGGCGAGGATCCGACCCTATCTTTTCTTGAATTTTTTCCACAATTTCTCCCAAAGTAAAAAGAATTTTATTCTTTGCCTTCTCGGTTTGGGTGTCGACCCGTGTGCAAAAAAACCTCAGTGAAGCATCTTTGAAAAAATGTTTGTAACACTGTGCACCTCGAGAAGAATCTCAAAAAATTTGAATTCGACAAAACATTTCTATCGTATTTTTAACGGATGCTTTTACTCGTCCGACAAAAGTCAGGCGTGAATCACGGATAGTCTGTCGCACATTGGATTCTTGGTCGAACGTTGAAATGTTTTTTGCTATAAATACGAGAGAAGAATTTCATTTGAAACCATACCTTTGAACTCTTCTCTCGAAATTCTTCTTCTTCTTTTATTCTTTCAAAATTTTATTTAAGTTTTGAAACATTAAATAGAGTTCTTAGTTTAGAAACATAAAAAGCGAGTTGTAGTTTACTGAAACATAAATTACTTTTTACATTTCTCGAAATGGTTGTAGTTTCGATTTATGTTTTTGTTTTCATTATTTCTTTGCCAAGTTCTAAGGGTTCTCTCGCTATATATCATAAGTTGGCTTTCAAACAAAATTATGTCTCAGCAAAGCTTTCAACTTTTCAAGCACTTCCTCAATGTTGGGCGGCATTTTGGGTCACTTCAAATTGCAGTTACAAGTTAGAAAAAAAGATTTTTCACTGACAATTTTAGATACTGCTATGTGTACTCGAACTGTTTTGTGGAAATGCTTAACTGAACATAGAGCTGATTGTTGGACCTGTATAAAAACAAAAGCACGTTCCAAGATAAGCACAAACCTGTGCCAGCAACTCTCGATTAGAGATGCCCAGTGTGGGTCAGTGTCTTTTGGTATCTCATTTGTTGGTTCATGAATCCTACAGCGGCCATCACCTGCATAGTTCATTCATCTCCATAGTCCATACCTTGGTAAGAATGTTACTTGATTATCACAGAATCATATCATGTGATGAACATACCTGCATTGGGTTTCAGGTCATTCCAAGGGGATTTTTAGTGTGGCAAGCTCCCATAGAACAACTCCAAAGCTATATACATCGGACCTAATAAGTTCCCAATGTATTAGTTAGAATTTTCCGATCGAGCAAGAGAATAAAAGAGTGAAATCTCAAGAATTTGCTCGCCTACTTCTCATTTGCTGGCTCATCACGGATAATCTCTGGAGCCATCCACTGTAGCTGCAAAAAATAGCAAACGAAAAGGATCTTATTTTGAAGCTACAACAAAAGGAAAAAGAACTAACGCAATGCTTATTATGACGTGTGTTACCGTTCCAATGGCGAATCTAGAAAAAAAGTTCCATGGGGGCACAATCTGTTCTCGAGGATTATAATTAAAAGTGTTATGGGAAAAATTCCATTCGCCGATAAAGAACTAAATTTAACACCATAAGGGTCAAATTGTTGTCAAACTAAGTGTAAGGTTAGTTCAAATATAAGTATTCATTAGTTTCATCAATCAAAACGACACAAAAATTAACTAATTGTAGAAGAAAAAAATGAACTTTAACTGCTTTGGACCAAAAACTCTTACCTGGAAATGGAATCGATGTAGACCCAAACTGAATAAGATGACAACTATGCTGTACAAACCTTTTTTTTTTTTTTCCGTTCTCTAGAGAAACCGAATGAGATGGATTTTTTTTGAATCAAATGTGGTGGTGGTGTTACTTCTTTTTATCATGAAACATCTTCTCTGTTTCTTTTTCTATCAAATGTCAAAGATTTCCGTCATCTTCTTTAAGAACTCAATACACGAGTTTTCGATGAACTTCACCTAGTTCCTCTGGCATTCAACTGTAAGCCTATATAACAATAGAACTAGTCTTTAGCATCTTATTTAAGCATGGAAAATTCCATATATGAACTTTAAACTTAAAAGGAAATTATTTCAGTAAAATAAAATTGTGTTCACACATCCTTAATTTTAGGAAGTTTACTGGTTTTTGGAAGAATTGTATTCACACATCCGTGGACTTCAATACGGGAATCATGGAATCAGGTTGAAGTTAGTTTGTAAAGATAACTTTTATACGGGGGTATTTATTGCAAATATCATGGGACACAAACTTTACCTCCAATGAAAATCATACGTGATATTCTTTTTTTCAAAAACTATGGGGGCCAGTGACCCCATTGGCCCCACTGTAGAATCGCCCCAGCCATTTCCAGTATTTCTTGTTAGGAATGTTGCATGTTTCAGCCGTGAGAGACCAAAATCACCAACCTAACATGAAAACAATATCAAGGAGGTTAATGAATTACTTTCCTTCTCCCTATTAGCATATTATTAGCATCCCAGAAGATAGTATAATAAGTACCTTCGCACTCCAGTTCTTATCAACCAAAAGATTTGATGACTTCAAATTGGTGGGTTGTGACGATGAAGGTAATTCATTCCTCGTGCCTGCAAAAGAGGTAGACCGAGAAACGATATTTATAACTGAAATCTGGATCCTGATGACCTTTCCTTATAGAAGTTGTTGAAAGGAATTGAACGACACTCACAATGTCCAAAGCCATGAGAATACGCCGTCTCCAATTTAATGTAGTAGCAGTACTGTGACGTCGAAGTAATTGAAAAAACTCCCACTGCAAATTGGAAGGTTATACGTATGCCAAGTAAGTAGAAATACATATGAAAGGTAAATTATCCAGTAAGTAAACAATGAAAAACGGCTAAATGTAGAGAACCAACTGTGGAAGGAACTCAGCGACAATACACAGATGCGGAGGTGAAGTTACCGCCCCCATAAAGAGTACCAAGTTTGGATGCCTCAGCCTCTTCATCAGTAATACCTTCATTTTTAATACAGTACATACTTTTAGGCATAGAAATTTAATCCAATTCTACAGATGACAGAAATCTGAAACCTAAGCAATAGATCCACTGCGAAACCCAGTAAATATATAGACCTGTCTCCGAAACTTCTTTAAGCAATATAATTATTTGATGATAGAACTTAGCTTGAGTTCATAAACAAACCTCTTGTCTGAAGGAATGTTGCATTAGCAAGTGTTCTGAGTACTCAAAGTTCAAAAATACTTTGATTGCAAGGTCCTGCGAGAAACGGAAATGAGTTCCTTTTAACAGCTTGATGAAATACAATCCCTCTGCATAATTCCGGGAACCATAGTATGCATGACCGTATACGTACTAGTTGGTTAGTTGAAAGTCTGGGAAC
Source organism: Papaver bracteatum (assembly GCA_023529315.1). NCBI lineage: Eukaryota > Viridiplantae > Streptophyta > Magnoliopsida > Ranunculales > Papaveraceae > Papaver > Papaver bracteatum. Next base: position 34,028 of record JAJJWX010000365.1, read on the forward strand.
TTAGTATGCATACCCGTATGCGTACCGGCGTAAGTTCAAGTCCTAAAATTCAAGCGAGTTTGGTAGTGTATACGACAATATCGTAGCTTAGTTCACATCTTCTTGAATCTAGACCAAGCCCGACCATTTAGGTATTCATACCCGTTTGCATACTTGAGTAGGTTATGTTCTAAAATCCGTTTGTTCATGAACTAATATATTTATAAATTAGGAATGCAATCTTTTGCACAATCGTGGCTATAATGTTCATGAATTGATTTAAGTGAATCAAAATCGATTTTGCTTCAATTGTGTCTCGTATTCTATGAGAATATAAACAATTGAACAACTCTATAACTAGTTTCATTTGGGTCATTTGAACTAGTTGTGTTAAGATGAACAAGGTTGATATGAAAGTGTTCATATGGCTAACTTGATTAACTTTGTTGAGCCAACAAGTGTACACGTTGAGGTACGATTTACTCATATCTAAATGAAGTCACTTTTAATTTGTGTGTAACAAGCTAAGTTCGATCTAACGGTTGAAATATATTAGCTTGAGTCTAATCAGGTTTCATCTAACGGTGAATATTGAATGCTTTGTTACCAAGGTAACATTGATTGCATACCACGATTTGAAGACTATAAAAGGAGAACTCTAGGTCGAAACCTAAACCCTCACCTCTGTGTGATACTAGTTGCGACTAGAGTCGATTCTCCTTTAACCTAGGTTTTTCTAAAACCATTATAGGTTAACGACTTAAAGACTTCATTGGGATTGTGAAGCCAGACCCAACTATTTTTTTATATAGTTGCGTGTTATGATCTTGCTTTATTCTATCGTATTTGAGTACTACCTTCTCTAAGATTTTCTCAAGATTTAATCTCCGATAGGCAAGATAAAAAGTAGTCACAAAAATCTTCGTCTCATCGTCTGTGATTCCACAATATCTTGTTTCGATACCATACGGTTAATATTATTGTGAGGTGATTGATATTACTAGGTTGTTCTTCCTGAATATAAGTCTGGTGTATCAATTGTTTCATGTTCACCTTGATTTATCAAAAGACGAAATAAAACTCATAGGTATTTATGTGGGAGACTGATTTATCTATTCAATAGACTTTTCTGTGTGAGACATATTGGTTTATAAAGTCTTCGAATTTGGGTTGTAGCAACTCTTAGTTGTGGGTGAGATTAGCTAAGGGAATCAAGTCGTAAGTCTGCGGGATTCATAGGCGTAAGGAACGCGAATGTACCTTAATCAGTGTGAGATTGTTTAGGGATTAACTACATTCCAGTCCAAAGTTAACTTGGAGTAGGCTGGTGTTTATAGCGTCTTAATACAATATGGTGTTCAAATCTGTACTAGGTCCCGGGGTTTTTCTGCATTTACGGTTTTCTTGTTAACAAAATTTCTGGTGTCTGTGTTATTTCTTTTCCGTATTATATTTGCATATATATTTGAAATATCACAGGTTGTGCGCAAGTTCAATCAATTAGATAATCCAACCTTTGGTTGTTGATATAAACTGATTAACACTTGAAATTGGTCTTTGGTACCGTTCAAGTTGTTTATCATAATAATCAGGCTCACGGATTCTATCTGTTTGATTTGTTGATTACATTGAGAAACAAAGATAGGACTCTTAGATATATTTCCATTGATTGAGTCTGACTGTCTAGTTGATTCTCTTGGAATTATTTTGGAGTTTGTTCATACAGATTACCTAAACGAAATATTGGGTGTGGTTAGAGCCCGCTTTTTCAATTGGTATCGAGACGGGCAAACACGTTTAAGACCTCATAGTCTGTGTTTGTGACAATCTAACTCTATGGACAAGTGCTATCTCGGATAAACGCATCACCAAAAATAAAATTATGTTTCTTTGGAGTCTATTAAAGAGAAAGATTTTTCAATCTTACAAATTGATGGAACTTTCTGTTCCCACGAAACAGACAAGTATTGATAAGTGTCTTCCGATCTTCTTACTGACGAGTCTGACTTTGAAGTTGAGAGAGAAGCATCCAAAGAAAGTGCAGTGATTCTAAATCATGTTAGAATCCATGCAGCTGAGATCAATAGGCTGAAATATAAAGTCAATAAGATCATTGGTATAGTAAATGATGATGATTTCCAAATAAAATCCATTTGTGAGGAAAACACCGAAGTCTATTCATCTCGAACCTTGCTCAAGGCCAAACTCAAGAAGAATGCTTTGGAAATTGAACATCTATTAAGTAAACTCTCTATTCAATGTAAAGGATGTTCTGAGGAGTCCACTATACAAATCACTTATAAACAAACTGTAAAGTTAGAAAACGTGACCATATATATTCATGATCCTCCGATAAAAACAGTTCCAGAAGCTGAAGTTCCTATTCTTCCAATTTCTAAAGATGTGCCTATTACTTCCACTCATCAAGAAGTCACCACATCTCCCGGAAGGAATAAATCTTCTAACAATTCTGTTAATACTATTCACTCTAATCACTCTCGTGTTCTGAGGTGTCTCTTTTGTGATTCAAAAATACATGTTCAACAGAGATGCAATTGAGAAAAAATGATAATTATTTTGTCGTCTTCAACATACCTTAGATTTAGTTCTCAAAGGTGTAACTGAAATTCGTATGTCTAAACCAATTGGTTTTAGTACCTACCCTGTGAACTCTTCCAGGAAAGTCGGTTCAATTTTTCGTCCAGCGTTGAACACGAATAGTAGTGGTAACACAATTCCGTCAAGAATATTTCGAAAGGCATTCCTCAACCTAAATTAGAAAATAATGTTCAAGAAGTAAGAAAATTTCGAAAGATGGAAAATATAAAGGAGATATGAAGGTCAACCTAAATCTGATAATTAAGGGATACAATTATCTTATCAACAGGATGATGAATGTCTCCAGACAAACTTCTTCGGGTAAGGATTCAAACATAGTATCATTTTTTTATGACAATAAGTTTTATGATAACTTTTCACACCAAAAAGGGCTCTCTTATAGAATTGGAAGGAAAAAGATACTCAACCGTGAACACCATTCATTTAATGATCTTGTGACTCATACTTGTGCTAATTAATCACAAGGTTTGAAATCTTACTCATGAAAAATCATGTTGAGTAAGATTGTTCTATAAACAGGTATATCTGCTAGAAAAATAGTCTATTATGTTTGTACTACTCTCTTATCGGTTGCTAGCCAACTTTTGTCCACATGCATTGTAGCATAAGTTTTTTTTTTTTTTAAAAAAAATTATGTTATTGGTTGTTGTTCTTGGTCTAAAAATGCTACTCTTATGCTCTAAATTTGTCCTTTTGGGAGAATATAAAATTTATTGAGCTAAGATTTGTGAAAACTATTCACTTAGCAATATTTTGCTTTGCAAGACAATTTTCTTGGTTTGTCTTCTTAGATGTCGTAGTGTTTTTTTTTATGGGTCAAGGCTGCTTTCGTATGGGTACCCATGTTACTTGTCACAAACTGTTTTAGAAACCCTAAAATATTTCTCCCTGAGAAACCAATTAAATACCAAACTTTTTAAGTTGAGTACACGTACTCCAGGATATTATTTTCTTTTCAAGAATGGCGTCACCGTCTGGCTCTTGCGATTTTGAAAAAGGTTTACTTGATAAGGGTTTTGGTTTGAGTCCAAAGGGAAGAAGAAAATAACTCTTGTAGAAGTTGATGATCTCTCTTCTCAATCACTGATAATTATTCAAACATTGAGGATGATGAAGATATTTTCTGCTGAAGTGGTTCTTGATTTTATTAGATATACTTTGAGGAAGCTAAGATGCAACTTGTTGACACCATGAAAGATCTTGATGTGTTACTAGAAAAGGTTAATTCGACCTTGCTCTCATGAAGACACATGTTAAGGATATTCCCAAAAGAGAATCTGTCTCCAAAGAAGCGGTTGATATTGTCAATCACAAGCTCAATGGCCTTGAAACTTAAAGTGAAGTTTAGAACGTGAACTTTGAATTAACTTGTGATTGGTCTTTGTTTTTAGAGTTATTTTGTCTAGGAAACTTCTTATGAGAAATTATTCTTGTGTTTTTAAGAAGGATAACTAGGGTTTGAAATAACAATTATTGTGAGTACACATAGCTATTGCCAACAATTTTCATCTTGCAATGTTTTTAGATTTATTTATTTAAATTATAAAGTTTATTTGGAAGATGATTTTGAAGTATTAAACTTTATTGCTTTTATATATTGCAAAAATAATGTTATGGGATATGAGTGTTTGCTTCCATGAACTATGATTGTCCCATATATGTCTTTATGCAAATATTGATGGAAAATAGAATGAACTTTTGATAACAAAGATTAAGTCTATGGTATCATTATGCAAATATTGATGAAAATAGAATGAATCGTTGTATATCCCATAGTATTGATCTTTCTCTGATCCACTTCTATGTGAAAGCACTGTGCAGCTCCGTAGGTTCTCTTATGTTGATCATTTACGATTAAATTAATCATGGGTTCTCTCGTGGTTAATTTAATTGAGTTTTCTGGATACAAATTCATGTTTCATGTAATTTGTTAATGTCCAAAAAAATCCTTTTTTTTGTAAAAGTAAGTAAACTCAGGTTGTTCTTTCGGGAATGACATTTTATAAGGGAGAGTTCTTAATTAAACTTGTGCTTAATTGCCAAGTCTTTGTGGGGAGTGCGGATGTGGAATATTGTAGGAGTTATCTTGTATTTTTATAAACTCCTTGATGAATACACTAAGTTTCGACCATGTGAAACCATCGAAACAAAGTTGATATGTTCACTTTTAGTCATGAAGTGTCTCTATGAGAATTTCATTATGATCCGCTAATTTTTGTACTTTTGTTAATTTATATTGACAAAAGGGGAGAATTATTGTGTAGTTCACACTACAAATACATATGGTTTACAGATCATTACGTAAGGGGGACTGGTTTCCATTATGAGATGAAGTACTGACTAAGGGGGAGTGATACATATCACTATAATATTGTTGTCAAAGTTGTGATGCAATTGGACTTTGATGATGTGTGATAATACTATAACACTTATAACAATGATTGAGAGCTAATGTTTTCTCATTGTTATAGCTACAGATCTTCAACAACTATGATGCTGAGTTGAACACATTTAGAATTACTGGAGTACTTGGAAGTGATGAAGATTTCGAGTAATGTTGAACAACCAAAGTAAATCAAGCATTTGGATAAGAAGCTACAAAGTTTATTTATTTTGCAATCCATATGTATTGATAGTTTTATCACTAAAATTGACAAAGGGGGATATTGTTAGAACAATGCTCGGTTGAACTCGCAAGCGTTGCTATCTCAAGCTTGTTTGTCAAGTTTAGTTGCCAAAACTATAAGTCTTGATTTCTAGTCTACTTATAGCTAAGCCTCGGATTAGGATAGAAAGTGTAGTTGAGCTTTAGACTTCACGGCGTTCATCGATTGAAGACGAAGAACTACTAAGGGGATCTTGTGGAACTTCATCAACAAAAGGTATGTGGAGACTTGAACTCATCTATCACTCAAAAGTCTATCCACTCTATCTCCTATTTGAGAAAGTTGTATAACTATATAGACTTCAATTATAAACATTTGATATTTCGAGCCGAGTCTAACTCGCTTACATATTTCTAGAAATATTTGTTGGTCAACTTTCGCTTTAACCAAGTTCATCTTATATTCTTGACGAAAGTCAAAAGATGATCATGTGAAAATCGCCTGGTAACATCTTACATAAATTGTGTGAGGCAGTCATTTGATGTAGACTTGGAATGTTTCGTATTGATCTATCGATCACTTTTGAAGGTAATAGTTTGTGTGAGACATCTATTGTCGTCTTCTAAGAATGTTTCAATGATTGAAATGAGAGTTTAGAACAATTAACAATGATTGGATATAGCACAATATGCGTACTTGTATGCTAACTGTTGCAAGTTATTCCAATACCGGGAACCATAGTATGCATACCCGTATGCGTACTGGTTGGTTATTAGAAAGTCCAAGAACTTAGTATGCATACACGTATGCGTACCGGCGTAAGTTCAAGTCCGGGAATTCAATTGAGTTTGGTGGTTGATCGGTTGTCAAGCGACACAAATATAATTTACACTTTCTTACTACTCAAAATATAAATATAGCAAGGGCAAGAAAGGATCGATCCCACAGAGAGGTCTAGGTTGTCTCGTTGTTTGGTTTCCTATATAAAACACCGGGTATTTTTCGATTTTTTATATACTAAAATAAAATAAAATAAAAGCAATAAAAAGTAACACTCAAATCAAGGTAGTGAAAATATTGGTTAGGGATTCATCTTCATTCAAAAATATGTTTTCTTTACAATAACTAGAATTGATATTTAATCTCAACTTTTATCAAAAGCCATAGAATATCTTGATCGCAAGAATATCCCGCTAATCTCCTTTTGTCATCAACAAACACATTAAAAGATGCGAGTATGAGTTCTATCTCAAAGAACAACCTAACGTGTAAAAGCACTAATCAAGTTTAATTCCCTAGATGCATTAAGTTCTATGAAATCAGGCCAATCAAAGCAATCGAACGTGGAAAGCGCACTAATTCAATTTAACAAAGGTTATAATTCACATATGATCATAAGAATATATCACTACAAACTATAATCATATTTATGCTACTTGCAATCAGGAATCTATCACTTTTACGTATAACAAACCCTAATCTAGCAATAGAGATGAAAACAAACTCAACCGATTCGCGACTCGATCAAACAAGCATTCAAATCATATAACAATATTAATTGTGAATCATAATCGATAAAATATGGAGACAAAACTAATTTATCATATCAAAAACCATATTATGTGAAATCCAATTATTCCATAACCAATAATAAAATTAAGTACTCATATTCAAGGAGTTCATAACAAGAAGAAAGAAAAACCCTAGCATGTTGCAAACCCTAGAAACAAGTAGTAGAAGTGATTATCTCCAAGATATGTGCCTAGGCTTCCCTATATATAGAGTTTTGTAACCTCCTCTTTAAGAAAACTAGGAAACCTAATAAAAATAGGAAAGTGCACCTCCTTATAATTATGTCCCGTGCATCAAACCCCCGTGCCAAAGTAGGTTACAAAAATATCAAATATCCTTCACGTCCAAGGCTGGCCGCACCCTTAATTAGGTTGTGTACGTATTTTGGCTCAAAAGCCTATTGGGCTCACTCAACCAACTAGCCGGCCCACTTGTAGCCTAGCTATCACTGCCAGCGCCTAAGCCCATTAAATTTCACTCTAACTGTTGCTTCCAATCCAGCCCATTTCTTCACTTCAACTCCATTAACATCAACTACTATGCATCACTGCATGTACCTCTTGCTTTTGTCAAGTTCATCATCCAACTATCTCGAGCTCAACTGCTGACTCCATCACCAGCATCACGACCCATGAATAGGCGATCTCCAACAGAAACCCATCAACCAACGTCACTGCCATACTCTTCCATTAAACTGCTCGAGTTCCATCCTCAATCTGGCAACAACTTGCAGCACAAACCCGATCTCGATTCAAGCTCATCACTGCCAACAGTCCACTTCTTCATTACAACCGACTCGAGCGCTCATCCCATATCAGCTCCTTGTTCTTGTCAAACTCGACCCAACAAACCATTCCGTAACCCCAGAATTCCATGCTCTACTCGTACTCTCCAGCACAACGCGAGTTGTTCATCGTCACCCATCTTTGTTGTCGAACTCCAAATACCAATCCAACTCGAACTCGTCATCCAAGCTGCATCATATCCATCAGTTACCAGCCATCGAGCCCACTACAACCTCCGAGAATGAGTTCTATTCATAGCAAACCATAACCATCAGTCTTCGGCACTGCCAATGATAGGTATGGCAGCATCATCGATCACGCCCGTACGTGTTATTTTCTTCAATCATTCTTCATTGCCCGACAATCACCATCATCGCCACTTCTCGGCTTCTCTGAAATATTCAAATCCCTGGCTTGCTGCTCCATCTCTCCATTTTCGTCGATTTCCAATAATAGCAGCAGCATCATACTCATTCCCTGGACATCGACTGCACTAAACTACAGAGCAAACAAAGGAAACCTCTGGATGTGGTATTTCTTTGAATACTTCGTCTTTAATGTCAAAAGAAATTATTACTCGTGACTCAGAGTCGTCACATGTAAACGTTTGTGCTAACCAATAAAGAGCAACATTAAGAAACACCCCAGGGTCTCCTCATATTGCCTTCATCAGCAACGTCCAATGCATTCCCAATAATGGCTGTCAACAGTTCCATGTCGCAGCCAACATCTCAACCCTTACATCGCATGTTCTTCTCGTCATCTCGCCATCGCCATAGCCGGGCAAGAACAACAACTCTCCAGATCCTCGATCCACAAAGCAGCAACTCAATGCCGTGACCATCCAACAGTCTCGCTAAGACCAAACTGCAGCCTCCATCGTCATTAAAAGCTTCTCCATTACTTCCCAAAGAACTCATGCACTACCGCCAGTCCTCCTACAACCATCGTGATCATTGTTTTCCTTCACGGCTCAACTGAGTCAGTCGACTCCAATGCACAGCATTAATTCCACACAGCCCCTCAATGGCATGTCACAGCAACACTTATTCTCACAAGCTCAGACTGGAACATAGGCAAACACTCATACTCAATTGTGAATCTGTACTACCCAGATAAGAGATACACCATTCCTGAACTAAGCCCAGCAGGTGTAGCTTAGGAAATTGTAGACAACTTTGGGTTCCAGGAAATTAAGCCCAAAGACTGAAAATCGGGTTGAAAGCCCATGAGTGCCTCAAGATTTGCACTTCTTGCCATTGTGCCACGGCCTCTTCCAGTACTTCATAACAGATTCCAGCTGGTTGCTTCTGAAATGACAACTCTGCCCTTTTTTACTTAATTTGGGTGATTTCTCCTTCTTTTTCTCCGTATGTATCCCGAGTACCTAATAAACTCAAAAGCGAACATAAGATACATAATTCACACGAAAAATAGCAAAGAAAGCATAAATACTAGATAGTAAATACGGTGTATTCTACACCTATCAAATTCCCCCACACTTAGACTTTGCTAGTCCTCGAGCAAATCAAACAAAATAAAAATAAAAAGAATACATACAACTCCGTGACGTCGAGGCTACGGTTAATTTTAGCATAAATAACAAGCCTTTAAACCCCTAGGTGTCCCTAGTGGACGAGTTATAGTCTCGTGAAGGTTTACTAGAGATATACCTACAAAACCTATATTTCTAACTCCGTCTATTTGTGACAAATCAATGAACGAACCTAAAATGACTACAGGAGGAGGTACCTTGCAAATTCAATTCAAGTATTAGTAAAAAATTTAATTAGATAGTCGAACAAGCCACAATACTCGGAAACTAACAAACCACAATCACAATGAAAAGATTAAGAAGATGAAAATAGATGTAGATGTTGGTGAATATTCACAAGTGATCGATGTTTCCCATATCCGTCTGAAGGTCACTGCCAAGATAAACCTATGCCTATTGGATTGAGCTACTTGGTTTGAATGCTACATCAACTCACTGGCATATACAAGGGAACCAAAAGTGACTTTATTCAACCATTATAATACTTTTTTTTCTTTTTTCTTTTCTTTTTCACTTTTTCATTTTTTATATTAGACAACATGATTAGATCTTTTGGATCCAAGCGCATGATTCTTGTCGCATAGAATTTGATAGTTGCCTTGGATCCTGCATTTCCACGCTTGTTTAGGCGACGGAGACAGGAGAACACACACATATTGCTTATTCCAAGTGTCTTTTTTTTTTCCGTTTTGGTCTAATTGGTCGGTCTTTTTTTTTTTTTTTTTTTTTTTCATTTTTCTTTCTTTTTCTAGTAACTCAATCACTCTATTCCATCCTAGCAGTAATAACACGTCGATGTTTAGTGACCCACCAAAGCACTTAGAGAACAATAGATAAATATGGAAAAATAAAAATAGAATGTGATATGGTGATATTCCGAGATATGGTAACAACTATCATGGTATTTGTGATTTCTGAGCTATGTTCGTCCCTTTTAGTTAATTGGTTCCTCAACTCCTGCATTCAAAATGGTTCCATCCACTAATGGTGTCATCCTAAAGGCACAAGTTTCTAGATTTCAGAGTTCAAAAAGCACAAATTTTTTTTCTTGATTTTTCTATTTTTCTGATTTTTTTTTAAAGGAATAAAACAAACTATACAAACATATAAATGCTCCCCCACACTTAAACTTCACATTGTCCTCAATGTGTAAAACCGAAAGTTCTGAATTCTGACGTAACAGCAGATAAAACGCAAAAAACTGTGCAAATTGGTAAGGAATTTGGAAAAACTCCATTTCACAAAAGTTGTTCACCTACGTGTTTTCTACACAGTGTCAAAATTTCACAGTGTTCTGATAAACGGTCTGACAGTTATGGTCTCTGGACTGAACTACGCGCAATCTGAAATTTTCTGACGAAAAGGTATTCATCATAATTCTCTTCTAAGATAGATTATGGACTTAATGAAATTAAACATGGGGATGCAAATATGATATGAAAACAATAAAAAATAAATAAACAAAAATAAATTAAAAAGCAAAAGGATAAGAGATACAAAACCGGTGGGTTGCCTCCCACTTAGCGCTTGTTTTAAAGTCGACGGCCCGACTTAGCTTCTTGTAAGATTCATTCCCCATACACCAATAATCTGAAAAGTTGGGGATCCATCCATAGCACCTGTTTTGCAAACAATAGCTCCATACAAATATTAGTAATATAAAACACAAATGAAGCTATTAACCGATAAAAGCTTCCCCCACACTTATTCTTGTCCACACTTGGAAGTGCATAAAGAATATAAGAGTCGGGTACTTCCACGGTTTCTTGGTCCAAAACCTGCATAGTATGAGAATCTAATGTTTCTAATGGTGGAAATCGAGAAAAAAAGTCATCTAATAATGTTCTCGAAGCACATACATTCAAACCAATAAGAGGTAAAGGAGAAGAATTAATATGCAAAGGGTTAGACAAACCTCGCACAATCTCTTATAGCACGGAATCCTCTTCATCCTTGAAAAACTCAAGTGAATTATTCACCTCTTGTATATCATGGTCCTCTATCAAACCTTGCAACCATTCTTCATCCGTTTCTGCCTTAACCAAAGTCTCGACATCAACATCATCATTACAATCATTCACAAGTTCAATTGGGTCTTCCATAATATTGGTCATAACGGTTTCATTCTCAACATACTCCTCTTTGTTGCCAGGCACATACTCTATTGCGGATCCAAATTTCACTATGAGGAACTTTTTTAGAACACTCAAAAATTTCTTCATCCTCAAACCTTTTGAATAGGCTCTTGATCATTATTAAGATCAATGCTTGAGCAAGATGCATAGAGTCATCATATTCCTTTTCATCTTCATCTTGATCCCAAAAAGATTCCATTGTACACTCCTCATTGTTGTCACCATGAATTGTTTCAAGCAATGTTTCATAATCATCGTCACTTCATAGTTAACATAAGGTTCTACAATGAATTTAATCTTTGCAAACTCTTCCCTTTGAATTCTTCAAGTACACAAATGATCATTGTCTTATGATTGAGTTAGCTAACAAATATCAACGAAAGTGCCCAAGGATTGGCCTTTTTCAACATTAGCATCAATCAAATATTCATTTGAACCATATGCACATTATAATTATACATACCTTCCTTACATTGATCAATGCCTCTTCGCAAGTTAGCAATACCTTGTTCTTGGAGTTGCTCTTGTAGTCTCCATGCTTTTTGAAATTCTTCTTGTAAAAAGTTGAAACTTGATCTATAAAGTTAGAGACTTTTTAGAAGCATAAGATTCCTCCCATCCTTGTGGTTGTTCACTTACATACCCGCCATAAGAAGGTTGTTGTATGGAAAACCATAAGGTTCCATGGAATATTGATCATAACCAATGAATTGGTTTTGATTATATCCCCGGAATTGGTAGTTGTCATATTGTTGAGGAGGTTGAAAACCGTATCCATTGTTCCAATATGCTCCATCCATGAGAAATAAGTACCTGAAATAAGATTCTCAAATCAAGGTTAAAAACCAGAAAATAAGAAAAACAAGAATAAGACTAAAAACAAAAACAAAACAAAAATAAGAAACCAAAAACAAGTGACAACCGTTGCTTCCCCGGCAACGGCGCCAAAATTTGATCGCTGTCGTATGCGTCAAAAATAATTTACACTTTCTTACTACTCAAAATATAAATATAGCAAGGGAAAGAAAGGATCGATCCCACAGAGAGGACTAGGTTGTCTCATTGTTTCGGTTTCCTATATAAAACACCGGGTATTTTCTGATTTTTATAAGCTAAAAAAAAATAAAAAAAAATAAAGAAATAATCAAGTCAATTCAAATAGAAAAGATATTGGTTAAGGATTCATCTTCATTCACAAATATGTTTTCTTCACAATAATTAGAATTGATATTTAATCTCAACTTTTATCAAAAGCCCTAGAATATCTTGATCGCAAGAATATCCCGCAAATTCCCTTTTGTCATCAACAAACACATTAAAAGATGAGAATATGAATTCTATCTAAAAGAACAACCTAACGTGCAAAAGCACTAATTAAGTTTAATTCCCAAGATGCATTAAGTTCTATGAAATCAGGCCAATCAAAGCAATCGAACGTGGAAAACGCACTAATTCAATTTAACAAAGGTTATAATTCACATATGATCATAAGAATATATCACTACAAACTATAATCATATTTATGCTACTTGCAATCAGGAAGTATCACTTTTACGTATAATAAACCCTAAACTAGCAATAGAGATGAAAACAAACTCAACCGATTCGCGACTCGATCAAACAAGCATTCAAATCATATAACAATATTAATTGTGAATAATAATCGATAAAGTATGGAGACAAAACTAATTTATCATATCAAAAACCATATTATGTGAAATCCAATTATTCCATAACCAATAATAAAATTAAGTACTCATGTTAATGGAGTTCATAACAAGAAGAAAGAAAAACCCTAGCATGTTGCAAACCCTAGAAACAAAAGTAGAAGAAGATAATGAGATATCCACAATGTGCCTAGGCTTCCCTATATATAGAGTTTTGTAACCTCCTCTTTAAGAAAACTAGGAAACCTAATAAAAATAGGAAAGTGCACCTCCTTATAATTATGTCCCGTGCATCAAACCCCCGTGCCAAAGTAGGTTACAAAAATATCAAATATCCTTCACGTCCAAGGCTGGCCGCACCCTTAATTAGGTTGTGTACGTATTTTGGCTCAAAAGCCTATTGGGCTCACTCAAACAACTAGCCGGCCTACTTGTAGCCTAGCTATCACTGCCAGCGCCTAAGCCCATTAAATTTCACTCTAACTGTTGCTTCCAATCCAGCCCATTTCTTCACTTCAACTCCATTAGCATCAACTACTATGCATCACTGCATGTACCTCTTGCTTTTGTCAAGTTCATCATCCAACTATCTCGAGCTCAACTGCTGACTCCATCACCAGCATCACGACCCATGAATAGGCGATCTCCAACAGAAACCCATCAACCAACGTCACTGCCATACTCTTCTATTAAACTGCTCGAGTTCCATCCTCAATCTGGCAACAACTTGCAGCACAAACCCGATCTCGATTCAAGCTCATCACTGCCAACAGTCCACTTCTTCATTACAACCGACTCGAGCGCTCATCCCATATCAGCTCCTTGTTCTTGTCAAACTCGACCCAACAAACCATTCCGTAACCCCAGACTTCCATGCTCTACTCGTACTCTCCAGCACAACGCGAGTTGTTCATCGTCACCCATCTTTGTTGTCGAACTCCAAATACCAATCCAACTCGAACTCGTCATCCAAGCTACATCATATCCATCATTTACCAGCCATCGAGCCCACTACAACCTCCGAGAATGAGTTCTATTCATAGCAAACCATAACCATCAGTCTTCCAGATCGCCAATGATAGGTATGGCAGCATCATCGATCACTCCCAAGCTCAACTCCTCATGTCGAGTTACACAGCAACCCAAACTCTCGTCATCTCACCTCAGTTCCTTCTCTTATCCATCGTATCCCATTAGCAGATATCCTTTCAAGGTTACCGGATTCTCGACCCAGCCATTCCATGGACACTCTATGCCTCCATGAGAATTACAATCTTCTGAGTTTTTAACCCCTCGCCACAACTCCGTTTCTCGAGCTCTTCACGGCTCCAACAGCATCACTTTCTTTTTCAAATACCACCTAAATAGTGGCAGCAACACTTAAACCTCAGCCCCATCGATGCCCATATCTCTGCCAATCAAACTCATAGCAAACTGTCCATTCTTCTCTCGAGTTTTGACACTGATAAAGAACTCATCTTCACCCCTGAAAGGCAGCAACCATTAGTTCCATGTCCTCCGTCTCTCTATTCCCTGTTTTGTTCTCTGCCATCTCAAACGATACCCATGTATTAATAAACCCACTTCTCGTTCACCATGATCCTGACATGCTTCTCAACATGGCTTTATTCCACTGTCAAGCTCCGTCCATTTTATTTTTACCAACCAACAACACCCCATTAGCCTTTATCGCTGGCAGCAACGTAACCAGCTCATGCATCCCTGCATTACTACGAGTTCAGCTCTACCTCTCAGTCCTCGAGCTCAACTCTGTCCTCGAGCTCCTACATCCATCGTGATCATTGTTTTCCTTCACAGCTCAACTGAGTCAGTCGACTCCAATGCACAGCATTAATGCCATACAGCCCCTCAATGGCATGTCACAGCAACACTTCTTCTCACAAGCTCAGACTGGAACACAAGAAAACACTCATACTCAATTGTGAAGCTGTACTACCCAGATAAGAGATACACCATTCCTGAACTAAGCCCAGCAGGTGTAGCTTAGGAAATTAAGCCCAGCACAACTTTGGGTTCCATGGAAATTAAGCCCAGCACCTGAAAACCGGGTTGAAAGCCCATGAGTGCCTCAAGCTTTGCACTTCTTGCCATTGTGCCACGGCCTCTTCCAGTACTTCATAACAGATTCCAGCTGGTTGCTTCTGAAATGACAATTTTGCCCTTTTTTACTTAATTTGGGTGATTTCTCCTTCTTTTTCTCCGTATGTATCCCGAGTACCTAATAAACTCAAAAGCGAACATAAGGTACATAATTCACACGAAAAATAGCAAAGAAAGCATAAATACTAGATAGTAAATACGGTGTATTCTACACCTATCAGAACTGATGGTGTTCTTGGTGTTGCCACGGATAACAATGAATGACAGGTGATGGTGCTGAGAAGACTAGAACATTGCAGGTGCAGTTGTCTTTGGTGTTTGAAGTACTGAGAAGAGGATAATGGAGATTACTTTGGTGAATGGGTGGATTGCAGTTAGGGTGAGTAGGAATCAGTGGTGGTTGCAGAGCTGTTGTTGGTGTTGCTACCAGAGAAGTTACAGCAATTGGGCAATGGATTCTGGAGTGTGTGCTCTGAGACTTGCAGGGACTGAATTTGGGAGGTTGGTTCTATATATCTCGCTACTGGATAGTTGATTTGGTTTCCTAAATATTCTCCATTTATAATTTGTTCCTTTGTGATTTATAGTAAGATGTTGGCAGGGTGTCTCTGTTGAATGTGACCTCAGTATGAGTGCGAGCAAGGTGGTAGGGATGATATTCAATATATAGTAATTATTGATCCGTGGAATGACTCAGCAGTAAAATTAATAGTAATTGGCCTAGCAAAATTGGATACCCTATACCAATTAAGGTATACTGATGGTTTTTCTGTTTGCATATTTTTAGTAGCTTGAAGCAAGAGTTAAGAGGTCAGTATGGTAGAGAATTGGGTGATTCAACTAGGTCGACTAAATGCATAACCAAGGTAGAATCTATCACAATAACTGTGAAGGTTTGGTGGTTTTTCCACAGTTTCTTTCTTAAGTGATTTAGCTTGTCAGTTATTTATCATTGAGTGATGGTTTCTTTTTGTATGCAGGCCTACGTGATACTAGAAACTCCAAGAGCTCCCAATGAATAAAAGAAAGATGAAAGGCAGGTAATTGCTAAAACCATCCTACTGCAATATATATCATGTACAGCTCTATTATAATGATATTCGGCAAGTGTTTGATCATAATCTAAACAAAAAAAAGTCAGGCACCAAAAATCCATATTCAATCTTATTCTTAACTTGGTATTTTCAAGTGACTCAGGGAAGATTTCAAGCTTCTACTGTGACTGATGGAGATAAACAGGGATTTTAAGTAGATGAGGATATGTAGGATGCGGGAGTGGAAGCACAAGAGATTAATATTGTGGCTTAAAATAGCAGGCGGATGTTGGAGGTACACGAGTATAGAAGGTGTCTTAGCTACGGTGGTGGCTTGGCCATGGCATGGCAACACAAGAGTGGCTGGTGGGTTAATGTGAATTAGAGGTAGAGGAGTATGCTATGGTGGTTGATAAGAGGTACAGTAGTATATGTTGGTGGCTTAACGGGAGCTGCAGGTAGAAGAGTTTACTATGGTGGTTTTGCAAATAGGGTGAGAGGTTTATGAGTGTATAATGGTGGTTTCCATGTGAACGGGAGATTTAAGAGTATATATTGGTGGCTGGCTATGCTACGGAAGTTAAATCCTAATAATAAGCTTTTCATGGGTTTGATGGGGAATTGCAAGTCTGTTAATTTAGTCAACATGTTCATGTGTTATAATAATCAACAATATCTTCTTAATTTCCATTTGTGTAATTTTAGATTCCAGAAGAGATGTGCTCTATGGTGGCGAGGGCATGAGTTGTAAGATCACAGAATGCTAAGGACACCAATTATGGGAGAACATTCAGCTTTGACTTAATTATCGTGAAATGGGTGGTAAGGAACATTTTAACTTACACATTATCAAATTAACAAATAGTATACTATTACTCCTTCATATACTCCTTTACTTCCTACACCAGTGACCAGTCCAGTATTTGCCATGCGCTTGGTTGGTTTCTCTCAGGGTTCTCAAGCACTACTGGTTCAAATAATAAATTGTCAAGGAGGCTCAAATAATAATTGTCGAGAGGTAGGCGGTGTTGAATCTGCAGACTGCTTTGTACCACCTTCCTATGTTCTTACTTCTGTGAGTATTGACATCAACTGCGAGTTACTAAATTGTCGAAGTGAATCTATAAAATTTGGTGTGCTTTTACTTCTATGATGATGATTAAGGGTTCAACACTTGCAGCTCTTCCTCATGCAAAAAATGTAGCTGAATTACTTATATAATTATAATAAATTGTAAGTTAGTTCTTTAACATTATTTGTTTTAGATTCTGGGTATAATTAGATTATGGGGACATTCAATATTAATGGACACTCCTTGGCAGTAAGGTTAGCTTATCCAAGTATGTCCCCACCTATCCCTACGTGTTGCATTATTTGCCTGTTTTTATCTGTGTCACATTCTGCAAAGAAGTGCAGTTGAGTCCTTGGATGCATCTTCATCTGTTTGTAAGAGATGGGCCATGAATTTATGCTCACTTTGAGATGCATGTTTTATTTATTTACCTTGCCAAATGGCCAGTGTAAGGCTCTATCTTAATTGTAGTTTTTGTTTCTTACGGTTAGAATAAGGAATCATGGTTTCTTTATAGTGTTCATGTCAATAGTATTTTGTATGTGTGTTAACTCATCATTAGGTAATTAAAGAGTTGTATGTGCTACTAAGGATCTGGCTGCAGTAATTGTGGTATTTATGTGTAGTTCTTATCTTATCTTATCTTTTTACTTTTTATTTTGTTTATATGATAAAATCTTTTTTTTTTGCTATGATGTCGCTACTTATTTGATTAAGCCAAAGTTCCATATAGTTGACATTTGCTTGGCCATAAATTTCCTTAATGGGGTTTCTACACTCTACTTTGTCGAAGGGGAACGTTGCCCATGACTTTATTTCTGAAGATGACTGCTTACATGTTATAATAAGAAGATCAGTTCTCTATTTGTTATCCCTTATCCCTCTAAGCCAATGAATAATTTTCACTCAAGTGTCGTTATATTGATAATATAAAATCACACTTATGTTAGGAAATGGTACTTGCCATCTTAACTCAAATGGAAGAGTACATAGTTCTCAACCGTGTAGTTGTGGGTTCGACTCCCACAGATGACACCGTCATATATTACACATGTTTCCGTTTCGGATGTCAATATTATACAATTAAAAAGCGTGTCATATATCATTTTGATTGCACCTGTAGCAAAAAGTGTGACAAAAATCCTAGCATTAACAAAAGATGGAATCGTTGTTTCGCTTTTTGCAAAGGGTATAATTCCGTCCTAAAATATGTAATTCTTTTGTGTTCTACTTAACAGCTTAGGTTGCATTGTATTTGTTTTGTAGGTAAATTAAATTGGTAAAATAGACCCTTTGAGCGTGCCTACTTTTTGCTACTATCATGGCCTTGACAATTGACCACATGATTCATGTCCCTAGATATCAAGAGTTAGAGAAAAAGATCTTGATGATTTATTTTCATCCTTACGATATCAGACCATAAGTGTTTTATTTGACAGTATTCAAGATACGTTTTTTTACTCGAATATTTGACCATAAGTGTTTACTGTAATTTCCTTTGATTTGTTAAGAAATCAAATCAAAGATTTGACCGTAAGTGTTTACTTCCATTCCTAATGGCTTCCGTTACTATGTCTCAACTCAGTTAGACATGCTACTTTACCCGAGTAAGTAAAGTACCGGAACGTCTCTAATGCGGCCACTATAGTCGGACTAATTAAACATGTTACTGAAGATGACCGTCCCTAATGGTCGGGGATGGATATGCCCCGACTACTAAGAGCTCCAATTTGATGCTAAGGTTTCTGGTGAGCGTAATGGTAGCTGGTGAGCGTAATGGTATAAGCCTGGACCAACTATCACATTAATTTTAGTGTGGGCACTACATTTGCCTGTAAATTTCCACGGCCGGGACCTCCTATCCGGATGCTATGATCCAACTAATTAAACAGGCTATTGTGACCCGACGAACTAACACTCTATAATATGATACGACTAGCTAAATATGTGGGCACTATATCTGCTTTTAAATTTTCTCCACCGGCCCCGGATTTCCGGCTACTATGATCAAACTAATTAAACACGCTACTACGGTGACGCGACTAACTAACACACCATAATATGACACGACCAACTAAATATGTGGGCACTATATCTGTTTTTAAATTTTCTCCATCGCCGGGGCCTAAGGCCCCGGCTTTCCGGCTACTATGATCAAACTAATTAAACACGCTACTATGACCCGACTAATTAACACTTTAATATGACACGACCAACTTTTCCTTAAAACTTTGCATGGAAGTTAGTCTTTTTCTGAATAAATATTAATTGTTTGTCTAATTGATTTTGTTGTTGTTTCTTTGTCCATTGCCAGGGCATAAGTTTATGGCCTCGCTGAACATTTTTCTTTTATGTTTGCAGGCATAGACACTTGCCTAAAGTGCTACACAAGGCGGCCAATCCAAGGCGAACAATAGAAATGTTGCTAAGAAGAAAAACGGTAGGGGAAGAGCTTCACTTTGCCCCTGGCCATTACAGTGCGCGGTACCACCACTCAACCAGGCATATTCAGATCAAAAGGCCAGTCCAAATATCCATCTGGGAAAACATACTTATTGGATCAAAAGGATTATTAGTAGAAGTGGGTTCTAATTCAACTATAAGCACGCCCTTAAAAGCAAATGCTTTTTTGGGTCTATGAATTTGCAAATTCAAGTAATGGAAATAAGTAAGTCGCTGCATACCCATAGGGCTTACAATATTGACCCATCGAATTTCTAAGTACAACTCTTAACCAATTGCCCAATGTGTTCCCGTTTGTGCTTTCGATTAATTCAAGTATGCAAATAAGACAGTAATAATACAAAAGGAGTGGAGTAAAATAAAAGGAGTATGTTCTCCGGGGCCATCGGTGGCCTTATCTGGCTACTATGATCCTACTAATTAAACACGCTACTGTGACCCGACTAATTAACACTATAATATGACGCGACCAACTAAATATTAGGACTGTTCTGCTACTATGATCCCACTAATTAAACACGCTATTGTGACCTGACTAATTAACACTATAATATGACGCGACCAACTAAATATTGGGACCGATTAATTAAATATGCTTCCGACTATTATAGACAAGACCAACTAACACACTAATTTAAATATGGGTACTAAGTCTGCCTTTAAATTTTCTCCATTGCCGAGGCCATAGGCACCGGCCCCATCCGGCTACTATGATCTAACAAATTAAATATGCTAATGTGACCTGACTTTACTGTGAGCCGACTAACTAACACAATATAATATGACATGACCAACTAAATGTTTGGGAACTATATATGCTTTTAAATTTTCTCCACCACCGGGGCCGTAGGTCCCGGCTTTCCGGCAACAATGATCCAACTAATTAAACACTCTATTGTGAGCCGACTAATGAACACAATATGATATGACACGACCAACTAAATATTTAGGACTATATCTGCTTTTAAATTTTCTCGACCGGCCTCGGCCTTCCGGCTACTATGATCCAACTAATTAAACACTCTACTGTGAACCGACTATATAACACAATATAATATGACACGACCAACTAAATATTTAGGACGATATCTGCTTTTTAAATTTTCTCGACCGCCAGAGTCGTAGGTACCGGCTTTCCGGCTACTATGATCCAACTAATTAAACACTCTACTGTGAGCCGACTAACTAACACAATATAATATGACATGACCAACTAAATGTTTTGGAACTATATATGCTTTTAAATTTTCTCCACCACCGGGGACGTAGGTCCCGGCTTTCCGGCAACAATGATCCAACTAATTAAACACTCTATTGTGAGCCGACTAATGAACACAATATGATATGACACGACCAACTAAATATTTAGGACTATATCTGCTTTTAAATTTTCTCGACCGGCCTCGGCCTTCCGTCTACTATGATCCAACTAATTAAACACTCTACTGTGAACCGACTATATAACACAATATAATATGACACGACCAACTAAATATTTAGGACGATATCTACTTTTAAATTTTCTCAACCGCCGGGGCCGTAGGTCCCGGATTTCCGGCTAATATGATCCAAATAATTAAACACTTTACTGTGAGCCGACTAACTAACATAATATAATATGACACGACCAACTAAATATTTGGGCACTATATCTGTTTTTAAATTTTCTTCATCGCGGTTTCGGCTTTCCGGCTACTATGATCCAACTAATTAAACACTCTATTGTGAGCCGACTAATGAACACAATATAATATGACACGATCAACTAAATATTTGGGCATAATATCTGCTTTTAAATTTTCTCCACCGCCGGGGACGTAGGTCCTGGCTTTCCGGCTACTATGATCCAACTAATTAAACACTCTATTGTGAGCCGACTAACTAACACAATATAATATGACACGACCAACTAAATATTTGGTCACTATATCTGCTTTTAAAAAATTTCCACCGGCTTTCCGGCTACTATGATCCAACTAATTAAACACTCTCTTGTGAGCCGACTAATGAACACAATATAATATGACAATATGCTTTTAAATTTTCTCGACCGCCGAGGCCGCAGGTCCCGGATTTCCGGCTACTATGATCCAACTAATTAAACACTTAACTGTGAGCCGACTATATAACACAATATAATATGACACGACCAACTAAATATTTAGGACTATAACTGCTTTTAAATTTTCTCGACCGACGGGGCCGTAGGTCCCGAGTTTCCGACTACTATGATCCAACTAATTAAACACTCTATTGTGAGCCGACTAACTAACACACTATAATATGACACGACCAGCTAAATATTTAGGACAATATTTGTTTTTAAGTTTTCTCTACCGTCGGGGTCGTAGGTCCCGGATTTCCGGCTCCTATGATCCAACTAATTAAACACTCTACTATGAGCCGACTAACTAACACACTATAGTATGACACGACCAGCTAAATATTTAGGACAATATTTGTTTTTAAATTTTCTCTACCGCCGAGGCCGTAGGTCCCGGCTTTCCGGCTACTATGATCCAACTAATTAAACACTCAATTGTGAGCCGACTAACTAACACAATATAATATGACACGACCAACTAAATGTTTGAGCACTATATCTGCTTTTAAATTTTTTCTCCATCGGAGGGCCCATAGGTCCCGGCTTGCGGCTATTATATGATTCAATTAATTAAACACTCTACTGTGAGCTGACTAACTAACACACTATAATATTATCAGTTTGTTGCCTAATAATTATTGTAACATTGGTTCATATACTCTATTTTTTGTTGGAAATAGTGTGGTGGCTCAAGAACGTGGTACCTCAAAGTTTTTGCATTCTTAATATTCGATATTTGTTTGGTCTTGGCAACTCTCTCGAGCTCGGAGTTTGTTTAGTATATATGGATTTTTATGAGTCACTTTTACTGCTTAGTTAAATATTGGTACATTCTGGGGCTTGGATTGATCTAATTGTATATGTATCTCTATATATTTCCCAATCAGTTTGTAACTGTAATTTAAATTGTGTCGAAAGATAGACACGTTAGCCACATTGGTGGTGTTATTGTTGTATGTTATGTTGGTTTAGTTTTCTTGATCAACCTTCCATTACTGCTGTCCAAAGCAATCATAAGCGTCTAGCTGCTGTCAGTTTAGTTTTGCTATATGCGCATCCAGAGTTTGACTGTTTTGCTATTCTAGGATTTCTGATCCTCTTAGTTCATGGTTTTGAGCATTAATAAAGGACTATGTTCTTGGTCATGCTTCTTTCCTACGTATTAAGCTTTTTATGTTAAAAATATTTTGAGTTATCATTGTCTAAATGGGTATATGGTCCTTACGCTAGCAGTTGTAACGATCGCATGGAAACAGCTATGTAAATGGTCGGTGGGCTGCTGGGAATGCACAGATATACTCAGTTGTGTCTCCAGAGGATGTCATCATTGCAGATCCTAGGTGAGTCGAAGGTACCAATGGTTGGGTTCCTGGAATCATAAAAGACCCACACAAGGTTAATTCTCTTTGTCGCTATTCTTTTATCTGTTTAGATCTATGTTTGTCAATATAGATTAGAACTATTAAGAGTCTATAATGATTATGCTACAATGGTAGGGCACCCGGAGTCATAAAAGCAAACCCGCATAAGGTTAATTCTCTTTCTCACTATTGTTTTATCTGTTTAGATCTATGTTTGTCAATATAGATTAGAACGATTAAGAGTCTATAATGACTAATTGCAACGATATTGACTAATGAAACTACAAATTCTAACACAGAGTGTGGTACCTTCCATAATACTGCATATGATTTTTACTTTGGGCACTACATATGCCTTTAAATTTTGGCCACCGTCCCGGCCCCCTCCGGTTATTATGATCTAGCTAATTAAACATACTATTGTGATCTGACTAACTAGCACACTATAGTATGACACAACCAACTAAATATTTTGGCACTACACCTGCCTTCAAATTTTCCCCCGGCCCCCTCCGGTTATTATGATCCAGCTAATTAAACACACTATTGTGAATTTTTCTCCACCGCCGGGGCCTCACCTATATGAACAGTAGAAATTGACTCGAAAAGGATCGCTGGACGCTATTAGCGGAACTTTGAAGCTTTAAGCTTTAATGGAGATTTATGTGCAAGAAGAAGATGAAGAATATACTTAAAAGATAGAACTTTTATTAGCTACTTAGAAATATTACAAAGTTGCAGAGTTCTCAAAGAGTTATTAACTCGAAAGTTTTGAGATGCTCTTCTTCAAGGAAAACAAACTACATTTATACTACTCAAAAGAAAAAGAAAAAAGCAAAGCAGAGACAGGTGTCCGGGTTAGATTAACCCAAAAAGAAGCCGCCCACAGTACTAGACAGGTATGCGGTAGCCGCCACATAAGGACAAGAGAATAGTAAACCGCTGAGATGTGCGGTAGCCTCCATAAAATGACAAAATCCGGGTCCTACTTTTGTCGGAGAGAATAACTTCGTCGAGGCAGCTGGACTAAAGTGATGAAAGGCGTCATGGCAAACGTCTATGCTAGATTTATTTAGCATATGGGTCTTGAGAGTCTTGAAGAGGATCATCTTCTTCCATAGGCTCTTCATCTTCTTTGTCTACTAATTCTCCAGAAAATGAGCTTGAAGCAGCATTGGTTTGGTTCTGAAGGAGAACTAGAAGTCTCGAAAGATCTTCTTGAGACAAGTTGGTAGATATTTCTTTTAATAAGTTGTATACATTTGGTTTTGGAGGTGGTGGTGGTCCGAGGTCGATTAGCCCCTTAGCTGTAAAAACAGAATCTTTAAAGAAATCCCACTTGGGCCACCATTTGATCAAGATTCTTCTCCCTAAATAAGGAATTTTCTTGAAGGTTTCTCCAAGATTAGAAAATCTTCGTTGATGAATAATAGGTTCCTAGCGGAGAATCCAAGGAACTTGATAGCGAACCGCAAACCATAATGAGGTAATGATTAAAGAAGAGTTAAGGTCTACAAAATCATCGTAGACACTCTTGACTTTATCGGGTAAGCAGATAGGATATAATCTCATTTGAGTATACCATTTGATAAACCAATTTGGAATATCATCAGCCTTATTAAGGATGAAATTTTCCGAAAAACGAATAAACCAAGAAAATTTTCTTTGCTTATTTTCATAATAAAAAGCATGTTCCCATGCATTGATATAATCAAAATAATTGAACTGGACCTTAGTAATGCGTCCTCGCAAAGGTCGATTGAGTTCATATGGTTTGAACAGATCTCCTGTCCATTGGTCTTGTTTGATAACCCTAAGAATTTTGGCTTTTCCATAAGCGACATCATTCCCAGACCTATTAGTCATATCCCAAGTAACTGAGAGAGTCACCTCAAGAATATCTTGATAATACTGAGAGTCTTTTGGATAACCAAAAGGATCAGCATTGCTTCTGAGATAAAAGGGTGCTACCTCATGGGGCTGTAAATTAGCATATTTATCTTCTATGGGAATAACCCATTTAATAGAGATGGGAATATATGGGAAGATATAATCACCTTGAGGGACAGAGTCTGTTGCCAGAGCATAGGCATCATCTCTTAATTTCTCCTCTTTAGGAGTTTCATCAAGTTTTGTTGTTTAACAACTTTGGATCCATTAGAGCAATCATCTTATAAGATGTTGATATTTATCTTTTCTGAGGCTGAGATTTAGCCTCTTTGTTCACCTCTTTTGGTGCTTTACCTTTGCCTTTATCAGGTGGTCTTTTAGACATCCTTTTCTGCAAAATAATACGAGTTAGGAAATTAGGTAAAAACTTCCTTGAGATAAACTTAATATTAAGTATCGAGATAAAGGCATGCCATCTAGCAAGAATTTGCATAGAAACCATGTTTTTATCATGGAATTTTTTTCTAAAATTAGAATGTTTGAAGGGGATATCCAAACCATTGGCAATATTATGCCTAAGAAAACGAGTTTCTTGTTGAAAGAGTTTAACTTTCTTAGCAGAGACAACGCTGATAAATATCCGAAGATGTTTAAAGTGTTGATCAATATTTTGGCTATAAACCAAGACATCGTCTATGTAGACAATGATGGAATCCGTATAAGGATTGAATATTTTGTTCATGATTCTCTGAAATTCAGAGTGGGCATTTTTTAGTCTGAAAGGCATTACATTCCACTCGTAATGGCCAAAAGGGACTGTAAATGCAGTTTTGTATCTGTCTGGTTCAGCAATTTGCATCTGCCAGAAACCAGATTTCATGTCGAATTTCGACTTAATTTTTGCCGCATATAAGCGGTTCAGAAGATCCCTTTTATTAGGGATAGGATACATGATCCATTTCAAGGCCTTATTTAAGGGCTTGTAGTTGATAACAAGTCTAGGTACTCCTCTTTCTTGTTCATTGCATTGTTGACGAGAAGGTGAACATCCCAAGGACTGTGAGACTTTCGTATCAAGCCTTTGTTTAGAAGATCCTGAATTTCTGTTTTACATAATTGCAAATATTCTGGACTTATGGCTATAGGCCTAGCTTTAGTTGAAATATGTGACTCTTTAAAGTCTGGTTCATAAGGAAGAGAAACAATATGCTTTTTTCTTTCCCAAAAGGCATTTGGGACATCAGAACAAATATCTGTTTCAATTTCCTTTTGTAAAAGAGTTATTTTATCTTGAAGCTTAGGATTTTCAAGGCTTCAGAGATCCTTTTGAAAGAAATTTCTTCGATAAAGAATTAATAAACGACTCTTTATTTTTTATCCGTTTTTTAATGGTGTCAATTTCTTTATACTGAGGTTTCGTTATAAATTTAAATAAGACTTCAGTATTAGAGATTTTACTAAGAATTTCTTGTTTGTCTACTTTAAATGGATAAAGCATATGTAAAAAAGGATTTCCTAGAATTATTGGATGAGACAGGTTTTTAACCATAATGAAGGGGATTTGAAAACACATAACTTCATTGCAGATCACTGCATCATCTAACTTATATTTTACATCTAAGCTGGAGTTGTCTGCAGTATTTAATCTTTCTTTAGTTTTAGAAAAATACTTTGAAGGAACTAAACCTTCATCTATGCAATTTAAATCTGCACTTTGAATCAACCATGGCAATAGTCTTTAGTGTAAATAGTTTTTTAACAGACTAAAGTAACCCTAATATACCATTTATGAGTAATAACTGATTGGAAGATTTATATTTGTATTTTGCAAAAATGGAAACTCCTTTTGAGAATTTAGATTTAGATTGTTTTCTGAAGAGGTTCCAATAAAATCATTTTCCATATTATGAAGAGTTGGGTTAGATTCTAAAATAACTACTCTGGATTTTAAATCATTAATTTCTCTTTGGACTTCCTTTAATTCAGATTTTAAATCCGATATAGTTACTTCACGGGTTTTAGCCGTAGAGATAGTATTATTGAATCTATCCATGATGTCTTTGTAGTCATAAGTCTGGATAATTTTTTCAGGCTTATGAACTTCCATTCGTTTTAAATATTGTGTAAGAAGTTTAGCCTTTTCATTGGCATCACTGATTTTATCAATGACCTCTAAGACAAAATTTTCTTCGTTGGTTAAGACACATAAACCATTCATTTTACATAACGTTTTGTAATGGTTGCATTGACCATCACAACTATCACTACCTGATGATACAGATTCTTCGTCAGAAGAGTCGTCATCAGCGGTGATGAATCTATCTTAAATTATCCGAATCTGAGTCGGATATAAATTTTTAGAAGTGACCGTTTAAGGCCTTCATCAACATCAAGACTATTAATCTTTTGTTGGGTAGTACACTTATTAGCATAATGACCCACTTGTTTACATTTCAAAGAAATTTGGATTTTTCTTTTTAAAAGATTTTTTAGGATATTTTCCTTTAGAAAACCTTTTGTCTTTATCTCTTTTAAAAAATTCTTTATAATATTTTTCTTTGAAATACTTTTTAGGTTTTCGTCGTTTTCGAAAGTTATCAAGTGTTTGATTAAAACCCATTTGCTCGAGAAATCCGAAG
The DNA here is from genome assembly GCA_023529315.1 of Papaver bracteatum. Classification (NCBI taxonomy): domain Eukaryota; kingdom Viridiplantae; phylum Streptophyta; class Magnoliopsida; order Ranunculales; family Papaveraceae; genus Papaver; species Papaver bracteatum. The sequence goes on from JAJJWX010000365.1 coordinate 61,630, forward strand.
CACGTTTTTAAAAACTTTTCTTTTTGGATTTGCTTTTGAAGCTTTAAATCGTTGCATATGGTTATACCTTCCTTTCGACCTACGATGCTAGATCACCATAGGTGTAGTTTTCATATGGGATTCTCCCATTGTTAGCGTTTCTCACACGATTTTTGATTCTTTCAGCAAAAAATGTGGGAAGTCCTGATAAGAACTTTTCTTTCCAAAAATCTTGTTGTCCTTCGATAATTGAAATATTTTAGAAAAGAATACATCTTTATACCATTTGAAATGGGATGGAGAAGGGCAATTTAAGCTAATTAATTGCTCTTGAATTTTGTCTGCATTAAAATTGGTCTGTCGATAAAGTGAACAAGAATAGTAAGCGAAGTGTCTAATGATGTCGAGGATTAGTCTTGTTTGGTTTAAAAGCATTTAGAATGGTATTTTTAGCTTCTTGGGAAAGATAATTATCCCACCATCCTTTTAGCTGACCCGTAAAGCCACTAATAAGGAGCTTGGATATAGCAGGTTCCTTATTATCTCGGGCTGAATAAGCCGTGGCGCACATAGCCATTTGATGAATTAGTTTATGAATTTGATATTCACTAAATCCATCAAGGTTCCATTCATAAAGAGAGGCTCCATCATAATTTTGAGTTAGCTTTTGATCTTATTCATGAAGTAGATCAACTGGAGATGGCCTAGGGTAATAAGGCGTAAAAGTTTTATAGTTAAACTTCTTATTAGAAATCCTGTTTAGTTGAGATGGAAGGACTTCATTTTCAACTGTTAGGCTTTCTAATTGAGTTATTAGTTTATTTGTAGTTGGTTCTTTGTCTGTTTCACTACTGTCCTGTCTGATAGACAAAGGGGCCACATTAGTTGGGCTTTCAATTGTAAGAGTTTTAAGAGGTTCAGCAGTACTAGGCCTCTTGTGCTCTTCAAGAGTTTTAAGAGGTGCAATAGTAACAGGCTTCTTGTTTTCTTCAATTGAAAGAGCTTCGAGTCTACTACGTATTTCTTTAACTAATTCAGACTCTGAATCTAAATTGGACTTTCCAAGCTTTAGTCCAGGTTCAAACTTATAAGGTTGAAACGGGATTGATTCTGCACTATTTTGAGTGCCATTAGGCTGGTTTAACCTAGCCTTTTCTATTCTGTTTAGCTGTTCTCCCATTGATTGGAGAGTTAGGTTTGTGAAATTATTTTGTTCTACAACGACTTCTATTTTGTTAGAAATTCGATAAGGGGTTGCCAAAGCTTCTTCTTTGTCAACCTTAATGACTAAGTTCTTAGCAGGGGGGTGAACTTCATTAATAGTCCTGCCATTCTTAGTCAAGTATGTCTTATACATACTTTCGAGACCAAGAATATAATTCTGGTCGTGAAATCAGGAATTCTTATTCTTCTTAGACTTAGGGATTTTCTAAGGAAGTAAAAGAAACCATATTCACGAGGGTTATGATCTTTACCCATTCTTTGTTTATAATAATCATATCTATTATAATAAGTGGTTTTTTGATTATCTGTGGCTTCTTCTAACCACCATTTCCTAATTAGATCATTTTCTTCAGAATAGAAGACTTCTTCGTCTATACCATCAAAGGGAAATTCCTTTTCCTGTTTTGATAAGACATAGAGTCCCATTTCTGAAATGGTTGGTGATGAAGAGTCTTCGACCTTGTAACAGGTGGCAAACTTCATCTTTTGTGAACCTAGTTCTATAACGATTCTTTTTCAAAAGAGGTTGAAAGGCTGAAGATGTGGAAAATCTTCAGGATTTATTTTAGTTATTCTTTCTTTAGAAAATCTTAGTTCAACATCTCCATCCGGATGTTCAATAATTTTTTCTAAAGTTTTATTTTCAATTTTCTCGGCTCATTAGCTTGCCTTGCCTCTAAAGTCCATTCTTGGTAATTTAATCTCATTCCAAGAGATGGTTTTAGGAACAATGGTGTTACTTTTAGTTAGATTGGTTACGAACAAAGTTGTTTCTCCCTTTGCGTTAAGATTTGGAATAAATACGCATATTGGAAATAGTCGAGTTCATAACTTTGTAATAAATTCTATAGATTAGAATTTGACTTACAGATCGAGGCATCATATCGTACCCTTGATTTTATATCTAGAGTTAAGACTTGGTTGATGTGTGGGTCGATAACGACAACGTGTAATCAGGGTAACACGAGAAGTATCTGGGACCATCACATAAACTTGACTCAATAACTCCCAAAGAGAATCATTAAATCTTTTATGTCTTTGTCTCTAAGACAGATTAAGGCGAAGTATTTAAGCCTAGTCTAGTGGCTGGTTTCAAGGCTACTTGAACCATTCCTAGATGTAAAAACTTATAATTTTGTTTGTGAAGTTTGATTAACTTATCGATAATAATTGAAAAGAGTTATAACCTGAAGAAATTGGTAAAGCTTCTTCAATTGTTTGGATAACATAATCGAATTAAAAAAAGAAAATTTGATTTATAAAGCTTCTTTTGATTTTGGTAAATTCAATTGGATAGATCATTATCTAGGTTTTCATGAATTACTAGTTCTTTGTTTCTTTTAGAATTCAATTGGATAGATCTTTATCTAATTAATTTTCATTTCTTAGATTACTAGTTCCTAGCTGGTCTTATCGTTTGGATTCAAACGCGACTAACGTAAACAAAGAGAAAAATAGATGGATGAAGGAATTATACCTTGGACTTGAGTGCTCCTCTACAAACACCACTCCCACCGAGTGCTCCTCTACAGTGAATATAGGTGTTCTTTGGTATCAGAGCCACCGGTGGGAGTGGTGTTTGTAGAGGAGCACTCAAGTCCAAGGTATAATTCCTTCATCCATCTATTTTTATCTTTGTTTACGTTAGTCGCGTTTGAATCCAAACGATAAGACCAGCTAGGAGGAGGGCGCACGAGCGGATCTGTAATAAGTCGTTGATGTGATATGAGAGTCTAAGAAATGAATGAATTAATTAGAACCTTGGGAAGATCTAGCTCTTCTCGATATACAACCAGTTCTAAAAGAAACAAAGAACTAGTAATTCATGAAAACCTAGATAATGATCTATCCAATTGGAATTTACCAAAATCTAAAAGAAGCGAGATTTATAAATCAAATTTTCTTTTAATTCGGATTATGTTATCCAAACAATTGAAGAAGCTTTACCAATTTCTTCAAGGTTATAACTCTTTTCAATTATTATCGATAAGTTAATCAAACTTCACAAACAAAATTATAAGTTTTTACATCTAGGAATGGTTCAAGTAGCCTTGAAACCAGCCACTAGACTAGGCTTAAGCACTTCGGCCTTAATCTGTCTTAGAGACAGGAGACATAAAAGATTTAATGATTCTCTTTTGGGAGTTATTGAGTCAAGTTTATGTGATGGTCCCAGATACTTCTCGTGTTACCCTGATTACACGTTGTCGTTATCGACCCACACATCAACCAAGTCTTAACTCTAGATATAAATGCAGGGTACGATATGATGCCTGGATCAGTAAGTCAAATTCTAATCTATAGAATTTATTACAAAGTTATGAACTCGACTATTCCCAATATGCGTACGATTCCAAATCTTAACGCAAAGGGAGAAACAACTTTGTTCGTAACTAATCTAACTAAAAGTAACACCATTGTTCCTAAAAGCATCTCTTGGAGTGAGATTAATTTACCAGAAGAATGGACTTTGGAGGCAGCTAATGAGCCAGAGAAAATTGAAAACAAAACTTTAGAAAAAATTATTGAACATCCAGATGGAGATGTTGAACTAAGATTTTCTAAAGAAAGAATAACTAAAATAAATCCTGGAAGATTTTCCACCTCTTCAGTTCCTTCAACCTCTTTTGAAAAAGAATCGGTTATAGGAACTAGGTTCACAAAAGATGAAGTTTGCCAGCCTGTCTACAAGGTTGAAGACTCTTCATCACCAACCATTTCAGAAATGGGACTCTATGTCTTATCACAACAGGAAAAGGAATTTCCCTTTGATGGTATAGACGAAGAAGTCTTCTATTCTGAAGAAAATGATCTAATTAGAAAATGGTGGTTAGCAAAAGCCACAGATAATCAAAAAATCACTTATTATAATAGATATGATTATTATAAACAAAGAATGGGTAAAGATCATAACCTCGTGAATATGGTTTCTTTTACTTCCTTAGAAAATCCCTAAGTCTAAGAAGAATAAGAATTTCGATTTCACAGACCAGAATTATATTCTTGGTCTCGAAAGTATGTATAAGACATACTTGACTAAAAATGGCAGGACTATTAATGAAGTTCACCCCCCTGCTAAGAATTTAGTCATTAAGGTTGACAAAGAAGAAGCTTTGGCAACCCCTTATAGAATTTCTAACAAAATAGAAGCCGCTATAGAACAAAATAATTTCACAAACTTAACTCTCCAATCTATGGGAGAACAGCTAAACAGAATAGAAAAGGCTAGGTTAAACCAGTCTGATGACACTCAAAATAGTGCCGAATCAATCCCCTTTCAACCTTATAAGTTTGAACCCGGACTAAAGCTTGGAAAGTCCAATTTAGATTCAGAGTCTGAATTAGTTAAAGAAATACGTAGTAGACTCGAATCTCTTTCAATTGAAGTGAATAAGAGGCCTGTTACTATTGCACCTCTTAAAACTCTTGAAGAGCACAAGAGGCCTAGTACTGCTGAACCTCTTAAAACTCTTACAATTGAAAGCCCAACTAATGTGGCTCCTTTGTCTATCAGACGAGAAGATAGTGAAACAGATAGTGAAACAGACAAAGACCCAACTACGAATAAACTAATAGCTCAATTAGAAAGCCTAACAGTTGAAAATGAAGTCCTTCCATCTCAACTAAACAGGATTTCTAACAAAAAGTTTAACTATAAAACTTTTACGCCTTATTACCCTAGGCCATCACCTGTTGATCTACTTCACGAAGAAGATCAAAAGCTAACCCAAAATTATGATGGAGCCTCTCTTTATGAGTGGAACCTTGATGGATTTAGTGAATATCAAATTCATAAATTAATCCATCAAATGGCTATGTGCGCCACGGCTTATGCAGCCCGAGATAATAAGGAACCTGCTATATCCAAGCTCCTTATTAGTGGCTTTACGGGTCAGCTAAAAGGATGGTGGGATAATTATCTTTCACAAGATGCTAAAAATGCCATTCTAAATGCTTTTAAACCAAACAGTAATAATCCTGACACTGTTAGTACACTTCTGCTTACAATTCTTGTCCACTTTACTGGACAGACCAATTTTAATGCAGACAAGATTCAAGAGCAATTAATTAGCTTAAATTGCCCTTCTCTATCCCATTTCAAATGGTATAAAGATGTATTCTTTTCTAAAATATTTCAATTATCGGACGGACAACAAGATTTTTGGAAAGAAAAGTTCTTATCAGGACTTCCCACATTTTTTGCTGAAAGAATCAAAAATCGTGTGAGAAACGCTAACAATGGGAGAATCCCGTATGAAAACTACACCTATGGTGATCTAGCATCAGAGGTCGTAAAGGAAGGTATAACCTTATGCAACGATTTAAAGCTTCAAAAGCAAATCCAAAAGGAAAGTTTTTGAAAAACGTGTTTCGGAGACTTCTCGCGAGCAAATGGGTTTTAATCAAACACTTGATAACTTTCGAAAACGACGAAAACCTAAAAGGTATTTCAAAGAAAAATATTTTAAAGAACCTTTTAAAAAAGATAAAGACAAAAGGTTTTCTAAAGGAAAATATCCTAAAAAATCTTTTAAAAAGAAAAATCCAATTTGCTGGAAGTGTAAACAAGTGGGTCATTATGCTAATAAGTGTACCACCCAACAAAAGATTAACAGTCTTGATGTTGATGAAGGCCTTAAACGGTCACTTATAAAAACCTTTATATCCGACTCAGATTCGGATAACGAAGATAGATTCATCACCGCTGATGACGACTCTTCTGACGAAGATTCTGCATCATCAGGCAATGATAGTTGTGATGGTCAATGCAACCATTACAAGACGTTATGTAAAATGAACGGTTTATGTGTCTTAACCAACGAAGAAAGTTTTGTCTTAGAGGTCATTGATAAAGTCAGTGATGCCAATGAAAAGGCTAAACTTCTTACTCAATATTTAAAGCGAATGGAAGTTCATAAGCCTGAAAAAATTATCCAGACTTTTGACTACAAAGACATTATGGATAGATTCAATAATACTGTCTCAACGGCCAAAACCCGTGAGGTAACTATATCGGATTTAAAATCTGAATTAAAAGAAGTCCAAAGAGAAATTAATGATTTAAAATCTAGAGTAGTTATATTAGAATCTAACCCAACTCTTCCTCATATAGAAAATGATTTTATTGGAACCTCTTCGGAAGACAATCTAAATCTAAATTCTCAAAAGGAGTTTCCATTTTTGCAAAATACAAATATAAATCTTCTGAATCAGGTTATTACTCATAAATGGTATATTAGGGTTACTTTAGCTGTTAAAAAACTATTTACACTAAAGACCGTTGCCATGGTTGATTCAGGTGCAGATTTAAACTGCATAGAAGAAGGTTTAGTTCCTTCAAAGTATTTTTCCAAAACTAAAGAAAGATTAAATACTGCAGATAACTCCAGCTTAGATGTAAAATATAAGCTAGACGATGCAGTAATATGCAATGAAGGTATGTGTTTTCAAATCCCCTTCATTATGGTTAAAAACCTGTCTCACCCAATAATTCTAGGAAATCCTTTTTTACATATGCTTTATCCATTTAATGTAGACAAACAAGGAATTCTTAGTAAAATCTCTAATACTGAAGTCTTATTTAAATTTATAACAAAACCTCAGTATAAAGAAATTGACACCATTAAAAAACAAATAAAAAATAAAGAGTCATTTATTAATTCTTTATCAGAAGAAATTTCTTTCAAAAGGATCTCTGAAGCCTTGAAAATCCTAAGCTTCATGATAAGATAACTCTTTTACAAAAAGAAATTGAAACAGATATTTGTTCTGATGTCCCAAATGCCTTTTGGGAAAGGAAAAAACATATTGTTTCTCTTCCTTATGAACCAGACTTTAAAGAGTCACAGATTTCAACTAAAGCTAGGCCTATAGCCATGAGTCCAGAATATTTGCAATTATGTAAAACAGAAATTCAGGATCTTCTTAGCAAAGGCTTGATACGAAAGTCTCACAGTCCTTGGAGCTGTTCAGCCTTCTACGTCAACAATGTAGCTGAACAAGAAAGAGGAGTACCTAGACTTGTTATCAACTACAAGCCCTTAAACAAGGCCTTGAAATGGATCAGGTATCCTATCCCTAATAAAAGGGATCTTCTGAACCGCTTATATGCGGCAAAAATTAAGTCGAAATTCGACATGAAATCTGTTTCTGGCAGATGCAAATTGCTGAACAGACAGATACAAAACTGCATTTACAGTTCCCTTTGGCCATTACGAGTGGAATGTAATGCCTTTCGGACTAAAGAATGCCCCTCTGAATTTCAGAGAATCATGAACAAAATATTCAATCCTTATACGGATTTTATCATTGTCTACATAGACGATGTCTTGGTTTATAGCCAAAACATTGATCAACACTTTAAACATCTTCGGAAAGTAAAACTCTTTCAACAAGAAATTCGTTTTCTTGGGCATAATATTGCCAATGGTTCTCTGTCCCTCAAGGTGATTATATCTTCCCATATATTCCCATCTCTATTAAATGGGTTATTCCCATAGAAGATAAATATGCTAATTTACAGCCCCATGAGGTAGCACCCTTTTATCTCAGAAACAATGCTGATCCTTTTGGTTATCCAAAAGACTCTCAGTATTATCAAGATATTCTTGAGGTGACTCTCTCAGTTACTTGGGATATGACTAATAGGTCTGGGAATGATGTCGCTTATGGTAAAAGCCAAAATTCTTAGGGTTATCAAACAAGACCAATGGACAGGAGATCTGTTCAAACCCTATGAACTCAATCGACCTTTGCGAGGAAGCATTACTATGGTCCAGTTCAATTATTTTGATTATATCAATGCATGGGAACATGCTTTTTATTATGAGAATAAGCAAAGAAAATTTTCTTGGTTTATTCGTTTTTCTGAAAATTTCATCCTTAATAAGGCTGATGATATTCCAAATTGGTTTATCAAATGGTATACTCAAATGGGATTATATCCTATCTGCTTACCCGATAAAGTCAGGAGTGTCTACGATGATTTTGTAGACCTTAACTCTTCTTTAATCAATACCTCATTATGGTTTGCGGTTCGCTATCAAGTTCCTTGGATTCTCCGCTAGGAACCTATTATTCATCAGCGAAGTTTTTCTAATCTTGGCGAAACCTTCAAGAAAATTCCTTATTTAGGGAGAAGAATCTTGATCAAATGGTGGCCCAAGTGGGATTTCTTTAAAGATTCTGTTTTTACAGCTAAGGGGCTAATCGGCCTCGGACCACCACCACCTCCAAAAACAAATGTAGACAACTTATTAAAAGAAATATCTACCAACTTGTCTCAAGAAGATCTTTCGAGACTTCTAGTTCTCCTTCAGAACCAAACCAATGCTGCTTCAAGCTCATCTTCTGGAGAATTAGTAGACAAAGAAGATGAAGAGCCTATGGAAGAACGGACACCTGTCTCTGCTTTGCTTTTTGCTTTTTCTTTTGAGTAGTATAAATGTAGTTTGTTTTCCTTGAAGAAGAGCATCTCAAAACTTTCGAGTTAATAACTCTTTGAGACCTCTGCAACTTTGTAATATTTCTAAGTCCCCTATCCAGCTACAATGGTCCAACTAATTAAAAATGCTACTTTAGCCATAATCATATTTTTAGATATTGATTCTGTATGTAAATCATCATTTTTTTTTTTTTTAATAAACTGTTAATAATCATATTTCTAGCGGCACAGCTTGTCGCTCGCTTGCCTAGTATGTAATCATCATATTATTATTTTTTTTGCTATATTATATTTTAAGCTTAGAACAACTATTCGAAAATCGACAAGAGGTTGAGCGCCGGCCTGCTATATTATAAAAGAAGTGGTGTTTGTGTAGCCTGACAAATCCGACCATCGATTTCGTCATCCCACGACGCGGATCGATTCGTTATATGTTTTATATAAAAAAAATATGACCGTCCGTCGGATGGTCGGTTTCCTAATTGGATAGGCTTCCGTTAATACACTGGTTTCTTAATCATAAGAAGATATCTTGAATTTGTATATATAGAACAAACCACCTTATGCACCAAAAAGTACCATTGTCCGGAAGAAAAACAAATCAAAGCCTTTTTCTTTTCACAGTACTTTTTGTTTGATTTGTCATCTCGATATGTCACTTTTGAGTTTTGAGTCATTAATTCATTATTCAATTTCGAAATCTATCATCCATATGATGATTTCTTTAAAAGATAAAAATTACATACTAGGCAATCGAGCGACAAGCTGTGCCGCTATCCCTTTTTGAATAGCAAAACCTATCCTATTAAAAATAAAATCTCGTGAGCCAGGGGTCATTACATTGTCGCTGCATGACTTTCTGGACCCTCTTGAGTAGTCCAACCGCTTCTAGAGCCAAATAGCCAAAAGTATCAAAAGCAAAGGGGGCTAAAGCATGCCCATTGTCAACACATGCTTTCTCATGCTCGATATCTTACGAGGCAGCCTTTTGCTGCCGCCCCGATCAGTAAAGGTGCCATGTCCAATTCCTACCAAAGGAGATACCCGGTGAGGTCAACACATGTGTGTTTCCCATTAGCCCATCCAAAAATAAGAACATCAGCTGGTCTTAGTGTCGATCTCCCTTCAAGTGGGTCTCGTAGGAAATGCACAGTGCTTCTTTTCTTTGCCGAAATGCCGAGACCTCCACAGTACATCATACAAAATATCCCTCACATGATCATGTCTATATTTATAACCAGGGTCTACTTTACAATGAACTGCATGTTCACCATATGAATCCAAGCAACCTGTGATGCAAGCAGGGCAGCGAGTTGTTTTTTTCTTTTTTTAACACGTAGGAAAAATAGCCCCATACCACATCTACGTGATCAAGGTCAAGCAGTCATGGCACGAACTATATTATCGTTTTTTATAACAGGAGCCACTCCAGTGGTGGCTCGGAGAGCCTAGCAACTCATGTAGGACAGATAGATGGTTCATTTGTTTGAAAGTAGTTTTTTTTACACTTCCGGTAAATAAGGCTTATAAAAGTACACCAAGCAATTTTTCTTTACACTTCCGGTAATTAGATTATAAACTGTCAGCTATTAATAGGCTCGACTTCCGGATCGCAGGCGCGGGTAATACCTAAACACGACTAATCTTAGATTTTTATTAACGATGTTTCGTAATATAATTAGGTTTCGTATTCTAAATTAATTTCTTAAATAAAATTTCAAAAAATAAATAACGAGCCATGGTCGTGGCTGTAGTCCCCGACTAATTTGACCCGATTAAGAAAAGATAGATGCTACAGGTTCAGGGGCTAAGCTACTAGATTTCAATTTAATCACAACTAATTTTAATACAAAGTTTACATTTGTCCTTAAATTTTCCAATCTCACCGACTAATTTGGCCCCGCCTGCAAAACACTGGGGCCACATGCCCCCACTAACTTATATGATGGACCTCGAGATTTCAGCCAAATCATAACTAATTTTGGTATGAAAATTATGTTGGACCCTAAATTTTCTAATCCCGGCCCCGGCCCTAATTATAAGGTATTAGGAAATGATTATTGTATTTTAACAAAATAATTTGTAAGTCCTGGTTACTATGATCTGGCAAACTATAAATAATATTATAACCTGGCTATTTAGATACATGTTACGACTAATCTAGAACAAACCACCTTATGCACCAAAAAGTATCATTGTCTGGAACAACATACTAGGGCATGTTTAAGAGGCCACGGCCGGGGATGTAAGCCCCGGTTAATTTTACCCGACCAACAAAACACAGGGAATTTCTTTAGTGGCCACGGCCGGGGTTGTAGGCCCCGACTAATTTAATCCGACCAACAAAATACTAGGATATGCTTAAGAGGCCACGGCCGGGGCTGTAAGCCCCGGCTAATTTGACCCGACCAACAAAACACATGGAATTTATTTAGTGGCCATAGCCGGGGCTGTAGGCCCCGACTAATATGACCCGTCCAATAAAACGCTAGGGCATGCTTATAGACCCCGAATAATTTGACCCGACCAATAAAACGCTAGGGCATGCTTATAGGCCCTGACTAATTTGACCCAACCAATAAAACAGTAGTGTCACAAGTTCCGACTAACTTATGATAATTGACAGTTCTAATATTATCAGTTTTGTTAATGACTAAAATTTTGTGGAAAAAATACTGACCGGCCGACCAAATAACAAAAAATAATCACAAAAGGTTGAGCCCCGGCCGTAGGCCGGGGTGATACCTAGTCTCTTTATTAATAAAATGTGGTTCTTGTGTCGGGGAAAAAGGTGTTCGTCGGATTCGACGATCCAGCGGCTGGGAGAATGAGTTGGCGAGAGATACTTACGTTCGCACGATATTGGCATATATTTCTGGGATACAGATCCGTCCGTCCGTTCCAATTCTTATTGTTTATAACACAGACAAGTCGAGATCTATTTCTTTTCGTTAGGTTTGGTCCGCAACTAAAGAGATTGTTAAAATCGAAGAACTCTTCTAAAGCTCCGGTGATCCAAGAACAATCAATCGCCACCATTTTTTTTTTTCTGTATTAGGTTAGGGTTTATTTTGATTTTCATGGTACGATTTAGTACCATGAAAATGTGGTCCTTGTGTCGGGGACAAAGGTGTTCGTCGGATTCGACGATCCAGCGGCTGGGAGAATGAGTTGGCGAGAGATACTTACGTTCGTACGATCTTGGCATATAATTCTGGGATACAGATCCGTCCGTCCGTTCCAATTATTATTGTTTATAATGCAGACAAGTCGAGATTTATTTCTTTTCGTTAGGTTTGGTCCGCAACTAAAGAGATTGTTATAATCGAAGAACTCTTCTAAAGCTCCGGTGATCCAAGAACAATCAATCGCCACCATATTTTTTTTCTGTATTAGGTTAGGGTTTATGTTGATTTTATTCTATAAGAAGTTGAAGCATAGCGAGAAGAACTTTAATCTATTCAATGAAAGAGAAGAAGAAGAACCACTGCAATTATTCAATACCTCAGTGGGTGGGGAAATTGTACGATTTAGTACCATGAATGGTGGATGAACTAATTTTCCAGGAGATCCGAGACTTGTAAAAGCATCAGAATTATCTAGGAGATCGAAGAACATAGCAGCGATTAAGGTAAACTTAGATAGTGTTTTCAAATTATTTATTTTGTCTGTAAATTGATGTCGAATTCTAGGGTTTTGGCTGTAAATTGAATTTTAAGGGTTTTGATTGAACGTGTTTTAATTGAGATAAAGAATTAGGCAGTCGATTCTAGGGTTTTGACTATAAATTGAATTCAGCTTTCCCTTTCACTGTTCTATTTCGACCTCAACAGGTGCACAAAAGGGAACTCTTAACCAGGTGTGAATTTTATTTTTTTGGTATCCTCTCTGCTTTCGATCTTGGGATTGTACCTAAAGATTTTGATGATTTGATTAGGGTTTAATCTCAGGATTTCTATTGTTGTGCAGAGAGACAATGGGATATAGTGAGAAAGAGCTAGCATCTATCTCAGGAAAATTTTCTAAATAAACACTGGTACCCATCTTTTATTGTTATGTTGTCGGATTTAAATGGCTTTGATTGATAACCAACGGCAATTCTTACTGGCAGAAAATAAAACAAGATGTATAATCTTCCCCGTGAATGGAAGAGATGAAAAGAAAAATGACTTTGTTAGTAAAGACAAATTCTAGGGTCTGTTTGTTAATATTTAGCTTATCTTTTGTTATTGATTTACAATTTTTTTCTTTAGCAGGTTCTCCACCAGTCTCTTTCTCAATTTGAGGCAAGCATTGAATTATGACTTCCGGATTACCTGGTTAAAAAATTTGAACTCATATTTTGTTTTGATTTTAAAGGTGAAGGGAGACTAATTCGAAAAATGGGTGTTCTGATTTGATTTGGTAATTGATTATGTGTCACTAATACTATGAATCAGGTAAGTTCTATTGGAGATTAATTATCGGCTGATATAAATTATGGTCGATTTTTGTAAATTAAGAACGATTTAATACCATTCATATCCTTACATAATAATCCCTGCCGTAGAATGATTGATGAATGGGGCCGACTATGAAGCTGGTAACTAAGGTGCATAAGTTCCAATGATTTTGGAATGCACAAAAATTTCATCATTAACCCACAAGTAAGATGTGTCATCTTCCCCGTGAATGGAAGAGATGAAAAGAAAAATGACTTTATTAGTAAAGACAAATTCTAGGGTTTGTTTGTTAATCTTTAGCTTATCTTTTGTTATTGATTTACAATTTTTTTTCTTTTGCAGGTTCTCCACCAGTTTCTTTCTCAATTTGAGGTAAACATTGAATTATGACTTTCAGATTACCTGGTTAAAAAAATTTGAACTCATATTTTGTTTTGTTTTGTTTTGATTATAAAGGTGAAGGGAGACTAAGTCGAAAAATGGGTGTTCTGATTTGATTTGGTAATTGATTCTGTGTCACTAATACTATGAATCAGGTAAGTTCTATTGGAGATTATCATCGGTTGATATAAATTATGGTCGATTTTTGTAAATTAAGAACGATTTAATACCATTCATATCCTTACATAATAATCCCTGCCGTAGAATGATTGTTGAATGGGGCCGATTGTGAAGCTGGTAACTAAAGTTCCAATGATTTTGGAATGCACAAAAATTTCATCATTAACCCACAAGTAAGCAATCAATATGTCGATTACCAGGTCAGAGGCCTAGCTGTTATTGAAGATACATGGCATATCTAATTTTGTGTGGGTGCGTGTGTTTATAAATTAATATTTAAAGTTGTGGACTATATAGAGATTAAGATGTACTTCATAACCTGGAGTTAAGTGTGTCTCAGAAAGAAGTTAAAGCACACAACGCAGATTTTAATGTAACATGGTTTCAGAAGCGTATGTATGAGCCTACAATAAGAAGAAGATGTCTTAGAGGCCTCCTTTTGGAACCAAAAGTCTGATATAGACAACCTATATAGCCAGAGAGTCATGGTTGTCGCCGCAACTGCAAAGAGAACGACAAGTATCATGGCAACAAGAACGGAGGTTCTCGGATTTTAATCCATAATCATTGTATATTTACCAGTGTTGGGTTCCAAATAACTCCACCAATGCCACCAAAGTGTACCCCTAAGATCGACATTCCACCAGTTGTAGAATTGCGATTATGGATGGTATTTGCTTATTTTGCTATTAATTATTTCAGGAGGCTGCTAGATGATGTTTGATGCTTGGTTACAGCTGTGGTCTCTTTATTATTGTACATTTGGTATCTTGATTTTATGGACGTACCTTGGCCATCCTGAACTCACTGAATTAACAAGGCAGTTGGCACTTATTTGCGAGTCACTTAAGGATTTGTTGGTGTTTTAATGTCGGAAGGTTTTATATAAACTGTTAGTTTGCACCGTGTACAACCATTTTCACGTCAATGTGAAAGGACTGAGCTTGCACCACTAATTTTTTCCCGACATTATTGATGCATGATGCCCCATTTATGTGAGTATGTACTACTTATTATGTTTATATTATATCATGTTCTAACTCCTTTAAGAACTGTGTGAGGCAGAAGCATGACGAGAAATTATTGGAGGTCGTCAATAAATTAACAATCCAGCTACATTAATGAATGTCCAGCCAGCCAGACACACTAGGCAGGGTAAATAAGTTGACATCTGTTTTCTCAATTGATTTGAATAATGTAGAGTGTAGACTTTGAAATTCAATGACTTGATAGTGTAAACTTGGAAATTCCATCAGTGTGTTCATATGCATGTTTCCGGATAGGTTAGCTCATATGTATTAATTTATTCTCAATATGATTCAAAGCACCTAATGGGACAACCCACCTCCATGAGCACTGACTTCCTTCCAGAAAAGCCAGCACCACCGCTGTTATGTCTCCAAGATGGGAGCCCTTTTAAAATGATCCTAGCTCAGTGAATAAAATGTCCAAGGACAGTGACATGATGATTTGATCTTTACAAGTGCTTCAGCGTCTGTTATTATTGTTTGAATGACAGAAAGATTATCCTTTTTACGACCATTTTTGTTGAGTTTACATGAGTTTGCAAATTACTTCGTCTTTATTGGTTTACTTTTTTTTTTTTGGAATATATGATATGATGTCTTCTGTGGAAGGTTACTGGTATGTTGAATGACGACCTGATCAAGATTGTGAAATTAAAGGTGAAGATGCCCATATGATGGATGAGCAGTTATAAGAAGCAGTGTGGGCTCAAGAAAATGTTGCCAGTTGAAGTTTCACTCCTATCTCCTCAGTGCTCAAATGTTGATGGCATGGAAAATTTCCTATCAAGCAGCCGCAGTACAACACTTCGAAGTCTAGATATAAATTCATCCAAGTACTTAGTGGCAGCATCTAATGAAGTGGAAGATCAAGGACTAAAAGGTGAACAAGTAGTCACAGAGGGAGTGGCTTCTATAAATTGAAAGCTTTCTCCTGTAACATGATGTGAGGCCTCAATGAGAAAGTTTATTTAAGCTTTATGTAGCTTATGACCAGAACCATCGTTGATGCAATATGCTTGGAAACTTATCTTCACGTCAATTTGTAATCATCTGCTAAACTTTTTGGATTTCATTACGTCTGTTCATGTGGAGTCGAGTGAAGATGTCAAGATAAGGGTTGTAACAATTTTGATGGATTTAGTTTAGCCCTTTCTTTTGGGTAGCAGTAACTAAAGAAGGGGCAGTTTAATCAGTGGTTCCTGTTCAAGGTATTCTGTTTATTGTTTTTTCTTTCTGATAATTGGGTGTATGGCGAATTAATTGTATCTATTGTTTTTATTTCTGATAATCAGATATTACTG
This sequence comes from Papaver bracteatum, assembly GCA_023529315.1. Taxonomy (NCBI): domain Eukaryota; kingdom Viridiplantae; phylum Streptophyta; class Magnoliopsida; order Ranunculales; family Papaveraceae; genus Papaver; species Papaver bracteatum. The sequence goes on from JAJJWX010000365.1 coordinate 77,609, forward strand.
AAATTGGCGATTTATGATATGCGAATCTTAAGCGTCGGCTATGTTTAGAACACAAACATAGTTCTGAGCTGCTGATGGTGTTTAAATTTGAGTAATGGGGATTGCCGAATCCAGAATCTGATGTATCTTTCAAAGTCAATTCCAATTTGGGTTGTGGGTTTATGGATTGTTACTCGCGAAGGGGGTTTCAAAGATTGAGTCTCCTATTTTCCTTAGGAAATCGACATAAGTTTTATGCATTGTACTATTTTGGTGATCGCAGGTATGAATTTGATTTTTCTATATCTTCAATATATTGTTTTTTTACTTGGTAATCAGGAGAACAGTATCAACAGGTCCTTAACAATGAATTTGATTTCTCTCTATCCTCTTGGTTTCGATATTCTGATTTTTCTGTTTTTTTTTTCCAGTAATTAGGACAACAATATCATTACATAAGAATTTTGTAAAGTTGTGCAATTTTCCATCTAACACCTATACCAGCTTCTCTAAAAAAATTTGCTTAAGGAGTATTATGTTAGTATTATCTAACACCTATACCATCTTTTCATGGTACCGTTCAGTTGATTTTCAATTTTGATTATTTCTATCTGTTAGTTTAATGCAATATTATGTCAGAGTATTGAGTGTCACTTGAATTGAATACCTTATTTTGTCGAGTGACCGAATCAGGTTGCAGCTCAGTGCGATACTAAGATGAGATATCTGGATCCGCAAAAACAAATAAGCATGAAGATAAGGGAGGTACAAGTGGTGAAGAAGGTAAGAGTGAAGCAGAAGGTGACAACATTGGGTTGCAAGATGGGAGAAGAAAGTCTATTGTTTGGAAGACATTCACATGATGGGTACATGAATAGTTATATTTCCAGATTTGGAGTCTCTTTTTCGCAGTCCTGTGTTGCTACATAACTGGGTTTTCTCATCTTTACACCAAAGGTATAAATCATCCATGATTTACTTTACCAAATTTTGCTAATACTTCATTATGTCCACACTGGCTCGCTTAATCATATGTTTGAATTAGGTCTCTGATGAATTTTTTTTTTCTCAATTTTCTGCCCAAAGAACAAATGATTTTTTTCAACAATAAGAAAAAAGAAAGAGCTTTTGAAATGTTGATTTGTTGAGTAAGCAAATGATCAACAAACTATTGAAGTTCGGACAGGATAAGGAGATTGACTTTAGGGGAACTGTTGCGCAAAGTAAGTTGATTTTTAATGGTTTAGCAACAATTAAGTGCTAATTTCTGAAGCTGAAATCAGACAACTTAGAGGTGCTTCTAAATAGTTTTTTATTACTCAACCTAATCTTATTGAAGTTGAAGCTCATATTAAGATTTGTGTAAACCTCTTTATTTTTCATCTCAGAAGTTCTGTGTAATTTTTCTGATTTGTGGTAACATCAAACCCTAAATATTTCAGATGATGCAAATGAAGATGGCGATGAATCCTGTTCCCAGATTTCACTGTAAGATGTTGCACAAAGTAAGTTGTTTTTTAATGATTTAGCAACAATTAAGTGTTAATTTCTGAAGCTGGAATCAGACAACTTAGTGGTGCTTCTAAAGAGTTTTTTATTACTCAACCTAATCTTATTGAAGTTGAATCTCATATTAAGATTTGTGTAGACCTCTTTATTTTTCATCTCAGAATTTCTATGTAATTTTTCTGATTTGTGGTAACATCAAACCCTAAATATTTCAGATGATACGAATGAAGATGGTGATGAGAATCCTATTCCCAGATAATTTTTCTCGATACGGAAAGAAGCCAGAGATTTAATAAGATAATAGAGGTCAACAATTGTTTTCAATATTTTATTTGATAAAACGAAATTTCAACTGTGTTGATTGTCATTTGCGAAACTATCCTATGGAGTACACTAACTGCTATCTTTTTAAAAAGCATTTTGAAGGTGTAAGTTCTGTTTTTAGAATTAGTAAATTGAAATTCACTTATCCAAACAGATATGCCATGTTATTGGTAAGAATTAAATTGAACCTAGATCACCAGCCTAATGCAGTCTAAGACCTTTCATGTTGTGAATTGTGACTATTCCATTTTTATATCTGATGTCCATTATCACTTATTATTGCAGCCAGTAAGTTGGATACTGAACATCTTGCATTTGGGACAGCTACTTCCTATAGAGGAGAAATATCAGTTTTCTTCTCTTCCCAAATTTAGGTCCCCAGAATTATTTGCAGCTATGGAACATGGCTATAAAGTAGCTGAGATGGATGGGCAGAACGATTATGCAAAGGTTCTGCCGATCCTTAATTTAATTTTATCACCCTTTTCCTTTTTTTTTACTTAGTGGAATAGATGAATGGTATAATGACCTTTCTTTTTCTTTGGTTGTGTGTTTTTGAAACTTTGAACAAAGGGAATCAACATAACCCCTTGGTGTTGAGAAAAAACTGATAAACTTAATAATTCCCCTCTCTTCTTCTCTGTCAGATCGATTCTTCTTTGTATAAAAGTGTATGCACCTCAGTCTTTTATTACTGATAAACTGTGACGCTCTTTACTCTAAACTTTACAAATTCTCTGTACAAATTCGTTAGTAAGGAATATGAAAAGGTTTCCATGTACTAAGTCTATTCATTTATGTCCTAACTGATTATTAGTTGTCACTATTTAGCCCTAGAAGACGGAATCTAGGATTTGTCTATGCCCATTTTCTATATGTTAGTGTTTCTTCAGTTCTAATTAAATTTTGTTGTTTTTGTTAATGATTAGTTTTACTTAATTTTTTGATGTATTGTTGCACATTTTTGTTGGTAGAGGACATTGCGAGGAAAGGGCTACCCTCCATCTCAGGTAAATCACTTAAATTAATATTAAACCACCCATCTTTTATTGTTGAGTTTTTCGGATTTAAATGGCCTTTGATTGTTCTATATTTAAATCAACACCTAAACTACACAGTACATATCCGTCTCAGACACCTAAAATGTATTAATCTATAAAGTCACTTATAAATATATAGGATACGTGATCAATTTTCCTTCGCTTGGTAGAAATTAGATTTGCTAACGGGTGGAGGAGACCTGATATTTGCATACTTACTAAAAATAAAGAAGTGGCCTTGATAAATGCTATCATAGATTTGCTAAAGATCTATCGTTCTGACTTGCAGGCTAAATGCAGCAGGAGTTGGGGGTCCAACACCAATACTTCCCTTAGAATCCTTTTGAGTCGGAGTGGAACCTTTCTTTTATCCGTTTGGTTTAGCCGAAGTGTCCACGGACGTGTGAGTATATATGTAGATCCTGTTACGCAATTAAAATGTTCAGCTTATTTGGATACGGGATTTGCTTAGTTAACCATTTTCTACCTTTTTTGTTGCATAAAGATCCCACTCTTTTCCAGAAGTGTTCCATGTGGCATAAAATGGTTGTATTTAATCTGTAGTAGGGGTGAAAAAACCAAACATGGTGTGTGTCACCCTAAATGATAATGTAGTGATCAATAGGTTTTTCTTGCTGTGTAGGCATATATGCACTTTAGGACGTTTACTGAATGTTCGCTTACTTCCGTGATAGTTCACTTATAGTGCTTAATCTGTAATTGTAGTTAAATTTTTTGAGCTTTAACATTATTATTTGGTTGTGATTTACTACAGAAAGGCAGAGATGAACAGAGACAGGGAGACACGTATGTTTAGGAAACGTGATGCTTAGTCCAGTTTTTGGGACTATTTCTGTAGTAGGAGCAAAGGTGGGGAAAATGCTGGGACTCGGATAGATTCCAATACATGATCAGAGCGAAGAACGTCGGAATGAGTGTGCCAGAGACAAGGGCATGACCGTGATCGAGATTGGTAGTAATGATACACTGCTTAATTACTTATAATGATTCTGTAGTCCGATATTCTTGACAAGTTTCCAACAGGTACGTAACTAACGGTGAAAAAATGACATTATTTCGTTTTGCCTTTCTTACTGTTGGGATACCACTATAAGCACGGTTCTTTTATTGAGTGGACACAATAAACATGTTCCTGATTCCAAATAATGTAGTGTAATATGTACATTATGTGAATACGTGTAAAGAGCTTTACTTGGTGAATCAACTTCTATTTACTTTGTAGAATATATGTCCACATTGTCCAGTTTATATGAAAAAACTTGAAATACATTTTCTTATCGGTGTTTTGTATGTTACATCCATATACATTGGATAATTAAACTGTCAACTCCTAAATCTAGTTTTATTTGTTGCTAAGAGTTCATTTATTGGATGTATGTTAATGGCATCAAATTCCATTCTCATTCAGCTGTAAGGAAGAATGGGAATAGACACCTCTACTCTTCATATATTATCCAATCTTTACTTCGGCTGTGGTATGACTAATTATGTATATGCCTTCTGAGTGATATAACCCAGGTAGTATATAGTTTTCGTACCATTACAGAACAACGTTGATAGAGTACTGTTAACAAACAGACAATAGGAGCAGGACAAAATAAAAGCTAACGCGTATAATAGAGGGAGAGATGAGAAAAGCGTGCCAATGCATAGAGTGCAAACAAGGAGTGAAGAAACACCAACCAATTAAAACGCTACAGTGACCCGACTAATTAACACACTATATAATATGACACGACCAACTAAATATTGGGAACGTTCTACCATGATCCGACTAACTAAATATGCTGCCGACTATTATAGACAGAACCAACTAACTAAATGTAGCATTACATCTGCCTTTAGATTTTCTCGACCGCCGGGCCATAGGGCCCGCCCCCTCCTCCGGCTACAATGATTCAACCAATTAAAAATGCTATAGTGATTCGACTAACTAATATACTATAATATGACACGACCAACTAAATATTGGGAACATTCTAACACAGTGATTTAAATGTAGCACTACATCCGCCTTTAGATTTTCTCGACCACCGAGGCCGTAGGACCCAGCCCCCTTCGGCTACTATGATCCAACCAATTAAACACGCTACAGTGACCTGACTAACTAACACACTATAATATTACATGACCAACTAAATATTGGGACCATTTTACCATGACCCGGATAACTAAATATGCTGCCGACTTTTATAGATAGGACCAACTAACACACTAATTTTAATGTAGCACTACATCTTCCTTAAAAATTTCTCGACCGCCGAGGCTGTAGAGCCCGGCCCCCTCCGGCTATTATGATCCAACCAATTAAACACGCTACACTGACCCGACTGGCTAACACATTATAATATAACACGACCAACTAAATATTGTGTCCGTTTTGCTATGACCCGACTAACTAAATATGTTGCGTACTATTATAGAAATGACCAACTAACACGCTAATTAAAATGTGGGCACTATATCTGCCTTTAAATTTTCTCGACCGTTGGGGCCGTAGGACCTGGCCTCCTACGGCTACTATGATCTAACCAATTAAACACGCTACAGTGACCCGACAAACTAACACACTATAATATGACACGACCAACTATATATTCAGACTGTTTTACCATGACCCGACTAACTAAATATGCTGCCGATTATTATAGACAGGACCAACTAACACACTAATTTAAATGTAGCACTACATCTGCCTTTAAATTTTCTCGACCGCCGGGGCAATAGGACCCGGCTCCCTCCGGATACAATGATCCAACCAATTAAACACTCTACAGAGACCCAACTAACTAACATATTATAATATGACACGACCAACTAAATATTGGGACCGTTCTGCTATGACCCGAGTGACAAAATATGTTTCCGACAATTATAGATAGGACCAACTAACACACTAATTTAAATATGGCACTACATCTACCATTACATTTTCTCCACTGTCGGGACCGTAGGGCCCGACCCCCTCCGGCTACTATGATCCAACTAGTTAAAAACGCTACAGTGACCCGATTAACTAACACAATATAATATGAAACGGCCAACTAAATATTGGGACCGGCTACTATGATAAAACTAATTAAACACGCTACTGTGACCCGATTAACTAATACACTATAATATGATACGACCAGCTAATTATGTGGGCGCTACATCTGCCATTAAATTTTCCATATTATGTTTTAATCTATATAAGCATTGAACAACTTTTCAAAAGTCAACAAGAGGTTGAGCGCCGGCCGCAGGCCGGCGTGATACCTAGTCTATATTATAAAAAGAAGTCCTATCTGTCTTGGGTAAAAGACAACCATTGATTTAGGCCATCCGGCGGGTGGGATAGATAGTTGGCGAGATATTTATCCGTCCGTCTGTTTTAGACATATAATTTTGAGAGATACATCCGTCCGTCCGTCTGTTATATATATGGTTGAGGTTTTATTAATTTTTAACGGCATTGATTTGCCACGGCCCGGGATCAGAGCAACGTGATACTAGCAGTTCCTTATATAACTATGTTTCCTTGGCTATCGGTTTCCGAGATAAGAACGGAGTTTCACAAGCTAAAATCGATTGCAAAATAATCTACTAGACTCTCCCTGCAGTATTTAATTCCAAACACTTTCACTAATTGAAGAGCATACTATGCCTAATGCATTGCTTGACTACACGAAAAAATAACCGTATTAAACACACACGACAAATCATACCAAGTTTGATTTGTAACCGTATACATTGACATGTTATAGCAAGTTTGCAACAAGAAGTAAACAGAAGGGTAAAAATAATACTAAGTTAAACAGATTTCGATTCACGGCACGACAAAAAGGGCAATTTTTTTTTCTTTATTTTTTCTTCTTGGGGTAGCTTATGTTCTTGAGAGGTGAACACTGTTAATGCCACAAGTTTCTAAAGAAAATATCTGACATAAGCTTGATGACTTTTCAGCTTCCCGAACCTCTAATTCCAGAAAACCATAGCGGAAACTCCATAGCAATAATCACCGATAATAGAAAAACCCATTTTAACAAATTTGGTTCTTTTGAAAATCAATTACTTAGGTTTGTTGTGACTATACTAACTAAATTGAATACGGATAACCTTAGCGCCAAATATAAATGGTCGTGGTTAATTTGACCGACTAACAAAATACTGGAATTTATTTAAAGGACCATGGTCAGGATTGTAGGTTCCGACTAATTTGGTCCGACCAATAGAATGGCTGAAATCTGAGTAAGGGACCACGGCTGGGGTTGTAGGCCCCGACTAATTTGACCCGACTTATAAAATACTGGAATTTGCGCAAAGGGTCATGGCCTGGGCTGTAACCCCGACTAATTTGACCAGAGAAACAAGATACTGGAATTTGCGTAAGGGACCATGGTGGGGATGTAGGCCCCGGTTAATTTGACCCGACCAACGAAATACTGAAATTTGCGTAAGGGAACACAACCGAGACTGTAGGTACCAACTAATTTGACCCGACCAATAAAATACTACAATTTACGTAATGGACCAGGATCTGACCAAGAAAATACTTGAATTTGCGTAAATTTCATCCGACCAACAATATATCAGGGTCAAAATCCCCGCCTGATCTACATGCTCAACACCCGGGCTAATTTGACCCGACCAACAAAACACTAGGGCATGATTAAGAGTCCACTACAACCCCGGCTAATTTGGCCCGACCAACGAAACACTAAAGCACGCTTAAGAGGCCACGGCCGGGGCTGTAAGCCCCGGATAATTTAGCCCGACCAGCAAAACACTACGTCGCAGGCCCTAACTAACTTATAGGCTCGATTTTTGACGGTTCTAATCTAATCAGTTTTGTTAATGACTAAAATTTTGTGGGAGAAAACTGACCAGCCGACCAAACAACTAAAAAAAGAATCGAAAAGGTTGAGCCCCAGCCGTAGGCCGGGGTGATACCTAGTTTCCCCTTTAAGAAGATGTTGTATTTGTCTCCTGGACAAAGGTGTTCGTCGGATTCGGCGATCCAGCGGCTGGGATATATCGTCGGCGAGAGATACTTAGGTTCGTCGGATCTGTTTTGGGTTTATTTTGGGCGGCGTGGATGGTACCTTGGCCCGCCCATAATTTCCCTAACCTAACGTGACCATTCAACTGTCGCGACAGCAAAGTATAGAACCTAGATTTAGATTTCCGTTTATAAAACAAAATACCAAAAGTTTACTGGTATTTTGCTTTCTCGCGTAGTGTTTGGTTCTGTATAAGTTATCTTTTTTGGTTCTGTAGTGTTTGGAGTAGCAGAAAAGAGGTAAGCATATACAAACCCTAAAATTTTAGGTTGATGTTTTTCATATATTGTATAGTTATAATATTATAAAATCGGTTATATTCTCAGATAACAGCCACTCTAATCCATTCTTTCTTCTAATAACGATTGAATTTAATTATGTAATTTTTATTTATTTATCACGATTCATCTCTGCTGCTGCAGCTTGCTAATATTTTCAGGATGTTGTCGGTTTTTTTATTTTGTGATTTAAGAGGCAAAAGTCGAATCAGACGATGAAAAGAGGTACAGAAACCCTATATTGTAGTTATAATCTTATCAAATCGGTTTGGGTTCACACATAAATAACCATTCTAATCCTAATTACTGATCTCCGAAGATTCCAGTATGAAACTAATCTTTCTTTTAATTGGTTTGTAGAATTATATAGTTAGGTTTTTTTTTCTGCTTCTGATTGTTTGGACCAAGTTTATACGATTCTTCAATATTTGGATTGGATTGTTGGTTTGATTTTTAACAGGGGTTTCTTACTTTCTTATTTGGTGTTTACATGTTTTTTTAGTAGCTTATCAGTGCAAGTATCGGACTGTGAATAATATTGGACTCCAAGTTTTACATATTGTAATGCTTTCTTGAACTCAGATCCAAGATGGAATTTGTATTTCAAATTTTGGTGCTACATGAATCAGAGGAGTTCAATGATTTATCAACTGAAGATGCTACTCAAAGTCCAGAGTTACATGTTAGTATTCAACCGATAATTCAACCGATAATTCAACCGTATATAATTATTTTTGCTTTGGTTCTAATTATTGATTTATTTAATTTAATTTTGCAGGTGTAATTTTTATTGATAAGGTATGGATAAACAAGCTAACCAAATCGCACGTTAAAAACGCATTCCATCCTCTTTCATTATTTTCTGTTTTGATTTATGCTATGGGCCTTGCCCCATATCTATTTTTCAGTTTCCAAAGCTGAGATGATGCTGTTATTTAATTATAGAAGGTTGCATCTTTAGGTTGCAGTGTCAACTTATGATTACAGAGTTATGTTCCTACATTAAAGTTGATAAAACACTCGATTGGAATCTGATTGGGAATTAGAAGATAGAGTTGGAAGAAAAGAAACAGTTATTGGTTGGGAAAATATACAAGATAGAGTGAATGATACATGACCAGCCAATCCGGTGCCTAAAATACAATCATTATGTATTGTAACGTTTTTATTTCCATTCATATTAGGTGTTCATTATGTAGTTTCCTTTTGTCCCGGCATGATTTCGTTGTAAACGTGGCAGATATATATTCAAAGAAACACCAGTGACCTTGGTGTGATTTGAAATTCTTATGACTTTTTGTACTTCAGGGATATTCGCCATGCTAAGCACCGGATAATGATTTAGATGACAGAGTTAGTAGTTTGGTTTCACAACGGGTGTAGGAGATATATGAGTATGTGTGGGTTGCTTAAACTAATAGGTGTAGGAGATACATGATTATAGGATGCGCCTTAATAAACGGCAATGACTTGGTTAGGGTATGGGAAAACAGGAATGTTTGTGGCTTAATGGAATCGGAGGAAGAAAAGTATACTATGGTGGTGAATGAGACGTTTAGGAGTGTATGATGTTGGTTCCCACGTGAATGAGAGATATTAGAGTATATATTGGTTCCTAGCTGGGATACGAGAGTTAAAACCTGATAATAAGATTTCCATGGGTTTGAAGGAGCTAGAATTTTATGTTAGCGACATGTTAATTTGGTCAACATGTTCCTGTGTAATAATAAATCAACAATACTCTCTTAATTTCTATTTGTACAATTTTAGCTTTCAGATGTGTTCAATGAGGGCGAGGGCATGAGTTGTAAGTTCATGGAATGGTAAGGACTCTGGACACAGTTTCGGGAAAATGTTCAACTTTGACTTAATTATTATGGATTGGATGGTAAGGAAAATTCTAACTTACACATTATCAAATAAACAATGCCCATCGTAATTATTAGTTCAGAGAAAATTTACTCAAGTCGAGCTTCAGTCCCTCTACAGATCAGGAATTTGTGGTTGTTTCCAATGCCATTGTTCTATTGTTATAACTATTTGGAGATTTGATCATTAAACTCATGGCACATGTTCTGTTGAAGTGTCTCCAATTACAACGGGACTCGACAACAAAGAGAGCCAACTGCACGTAAAAATCGATAGGCAATGTAGCTAAGATAAGTAATTTTTATTTCTGCTGACTCTTAAATGAAATCAGGAATCATAAATCTTTTGTGGTTATGTATCTAGGTTGTCATAGCTAATCCCCAGCACAATATTCTAGATATTGGCATCTACATCATCTATTGCAGTGTTTCAAAACTTTTTATAATTTTTTGAATACAAAATTGTGTTGTTATTTTGTTCATGAAAATTTAGGAAAGAGAAGCGGAAGGTGGAAACTTCTAAAATCTGAAATGAGCATCCATACGAAGGTGTCCAAACTAAAGTAGCAGATTTCGCAGCTCCAAGAGTTTTATAAACAAAAGAAATGTACTCTGCAACGACATTGATTGTAGGGACTTACTGATACTTGGCTCCGTGCATGTAATTAAAATTTCGTACAAATTTTATTTATGGAGTATGTTTCTTGGCTAAGTAGTATGTTTTTTATTGGGATTAATGTACATGAAATGTAAGGGTTTGATACTTTTGGAAGGATGGTGCGAGGAAGGGAATTTGGTGATGTTGAATGAAGTTTATAGGTTATTGATAAATGAAAGCTCCAGCAAATGGCACTCAGTCAGACACTACTTGATTTCAATTTCGCAATGCGGTGGCCTTTTTCTTGGTGTAATTATGGGGAATTTTGTCCTAGATTTTTGCCAAGAAAGTTTACCATTTATGAGTTATGAAACCAGCAAGTGGTGCCACCTGCTCCCTGGGTTCAGAAGATACTCGATTTTCAAAAGGTATGCAGATTGCAGCATTCATTTCTAATCATTTTTAGTTTAGTTTCCATAAAATCAGCAAAGTGGTGACAAAACACTACTTCTTAATTTGTTATATATATATATTTATTTATTTATTTATTTATTGAAGTTAAAAATATAATATATTGTGCAGATTTCCAGTTTACAGTATGATCTCCAACGATATTGGATGGATTGTCGAAGATAACTACTGACTGGGATTCAAAATTAAATGTCCATGCATGTGTAGCCTTATCACTACAATCTTAGGAACCATATTTTTAGGAGATGCAATGGGCACTAGAAAACAATCTACTATAAGTCTTTTATACCGCCGTAGTGCTTAGTTTTCTTTTATTACTCCGGAATTATATACTTTCTTTTACCAAAAAAATATTTTTTTGACATGTAAATGAACACCAAGGGTCTTAAATGTTTTCAAAATTACTCTAATATGTGTATATGTTATTCAAGTATATTGAAAGTGAAATGGAGATGGGGGTGGTTGTACACCAAGCGAAATCAGAAATGGCATATACAAAGATTAAATGTTTCAAATTATGTTGCAGTCTTACAGAATGTTGCTTCACAAGTATCTTCCTTCACTGGTGTCCTACTAATTTAAAATTTTATTTCATGACTTTGTTTCATGATGTACAGATTTCATTCGAGAGAACATGAACATACTAGACTGAGATGATGAGTTCGGTGTCATACGAAAAATTTGAGAAGTACCATGGATCACCGTTGTCTACACCCCCAGCTACCAGTATAAGCACTTGAAAACTTGTGAAAACAAAAAATTTCAGGAATATCGAGTAGTATTCAGGAGCCACCGACAAAAAATTTCAGGAGTATCCCGGTGCCTCCAATTGTTAGATGTCATCTAAGTAGTCTACAAACTTGAGTCAGATAGGTGTCTATTTTTTATGTATCCATATTCGTCATTATAGATTCTAGCTAGATGAATCTCAAATGAAAATGGTTCATGGAAGTTCAATTCATTTTAACTTATCCATATGTCATCATATATACCAACACCGATTAACTTAGAAAAACATATGTAGAGCCACCGACAAATCTTTTGGAATGTCTGAATATTTTGGTACTCTTTCGTATGTAGATTGTGAATCCCTCTGAACCGCAGCTGATTAATTTATTCACTTTTTACTTATAAAACCATGGTTAATTACAAGTTCAACATATTGCTTACAGTATACAAACGGTGTGATGTTTGACCGAAATGTCTAATTTCATATACTCTTGATGGATTTTCTAGCTTCCCCTTTAATGTGCTTAATGTGCACATATTTGAAAAGATTAATGTAACAAACATGTTGTAGTACTCTTAGAAGCTTAATGTGCTTCACAGAAATAAAAGTCCAGAAGGAAGCTGACTTGCTGAAAATTGTTCACAGGGAGGTATTGCTCTCCTACATTGTTCATGGGGATGAAATAAAAGGGTTCTTCAAATGTGCTGGCTACTTTGTTGCAGACAAAGGGTAAATTGCTGATATCATTGAATTTAGTTCTGATCATCTCATGTTTTTTATGCCTTCATAGCTACATACTCCCATCACTATCTTATTTTTAGAACTAGATGAATCCATGCTTGACGCTCTTGGAATTCTTCCCCAAAGAAAATAACATAAGAAACTTCTGCTGGTAGGTGTTGGTTAATCCCGAGTTTATAACAGTGTGTTCATATTTGGCTACTTGAATTAAGAAAATTGTCCTTTTGTCTCTGTGCTAATTTTTTGAATGATGCTAAGTTAATTTGTGAGGGTCCAGTCTGCATAAATATGGATGTCAAAATTCTCAGATTGATCATTGTTTTTACTTTACTATATATTGTTCCCATATAATGCTAATATCTAGGAGTCCAGTCGTTATAAATATGGAACAATTACTCCATGATGTCTTACATAGATATTCTGTTTATCAAGCAAGCTTTGGTGGGAGAAGGTCCAGATGAGGAGCAACGTTTTTCACCAGAAGCTGGTGTTTCGAAAGATGGCGTCAATAGTCAAATCGATACATATCTTCAAACTATCAAGGTGTTTTACCAACTTATCATTAATTATCTTTTATTGCATATATCAGAGTGATGATGTAGGCATCACTAATGTCAGGATTAATAAGAAAACAAATGGGTACGGGTAATTTTGGCCATCCTCTGGCCTAGATCGTATTCTTCCGTCTGTTCCTTAATACAAGTAATTTTTAAACTTTAAACTGTTGTATCTTTATACATTGTTTGGTACGGTGTACAGTCTGACCATGAAATTATTGCATGTAAGCATCTTAAAGCATCATTATAGATTTCCAGGAATAAGGGAGGGCCAGGATTTGGTATATTTGTAGAATTTTTGCACAAATAACAGATGACTGAGAATAAAAATGGCAGAAATAGATGGAGTGAAGCCTTTAGATGCGACATTAGTTATGATTTTTACCCTAATTGAGTTAGTGTTTATACATCTAATATTTACTGCTTTTAAAAGCATCTGTGGTTAGACGTATCAACACTAACCCAAGATCAATTTGAAAAGAAGGAACGAATGCTCAAAGTGCTAAAAAGGTAATGTAGAGTTGTAGACAAATTATTTATTGGCGAGTATTAATGTGTCATAATAAGCTCATTAGTTCAATTGGCAGAAGTAGTTATTTTAAAAAAAAAAAAAAAATGATTTGGTAACTGATGTTTTGCATACAGTCTAGATGATGCTAATGGATCTTGAGTTTTGATATTTTATATCATTTATTCTTAGCTGTATATATTTTTTTATATGGTTTCCTTTTGGAATAATATTAGGTTATGTTTCCCAGATCTTGATCGATCCAATTAACAATAAATCGTACCGGACTAATGATGAGGAATAGGATAATCACCAACGTAAATTATGTGGAGTTCAGCCGTTCTACAAGTGATATAGATAGCAAATCTCTGTTTTGGAATCTAAGGGTGCTTTCTAAGTGCAGTTAGGTATGCAGCATATGCTGATCGCATGGGTGTAGGAATGAGGTCCATCCATTTCTGGCTGCTCTGAGTGGGAAAATTATGGAGGCTATCGTGCCGCAGATGGTGACCACATTGTTCTAGGAAATTATTGTGTTCTATCATGCAGTAACAGTACACTTAGATAATATGAGACAATATAATAAGATTTATGGTTTCATCAGTCTTCATATTTATGGCTTAAACCATTAGCCTTCTTCTGACGTATTGTGTGCATGTTTTTTAAGAAAGAAAATGGCAGGAACCCAACCCCAAGAAGATAAAAAACTGTAAAAGATAAACGAAAAGTCAACTTAAGGTATTCCATGAAGAAATGGATATTGGGTAACGTTGGCAAATTTTCATTCTGATTTCCAGTCTGTAATAACTATAGGGGATTTTTTTTCTTCTTATTTTGAATGACGCTTCAACAACCTTGGTCAAAATGGAGAATGGAAGGAAGATAAACGACAGAGATGCCATTGTTTACACTTTCAAAAGAGAGTTGTCAGGTTAGTTATGGGATGACCATGCTTACAGAAGGGTTTTCCTTAGAAGTGCAAACATATGCGAAAATAGATCGTGATCCAGTACCGCAATACTTGACAGAAAGAAATTTTTTGACAAGGTTGGTTGCCCGGTATAAAAAAAAGGGAGAACGTATTCATATAATAAAGAGGTCAATACCATCAAAGACGATGGAAATACTTCATAGTACGACTATACAAGAAGTATCTTAGTGTATGGCTGCTCGGAGATATGACGATTTGTTCTTAATAGACTAAGGGATTCTGACGGATAAGTTTGTTTTCATCATTACCTATTGTGATAACTGTGCAATACGTTATTGGACTGTACTTTCTTCGCACTACATTTTGAAATTAACATTTAATTTGAATAGAATCTTTAAACATCTGTAGCGAAGGTGATGATCACAAGAATTATTGCCCACATCTAAATCTTGAGGAGGCACCCATTTCCAAAGCTATGACGGGAACCCTGTTTCCATTCTTGCAAACACTTAACAGAGGAGATCTTACGAAAGATGGTCCAAGGTTGATTGGGTTACAATATAATATATCTTTCATTGACTCCCCAATCCCTTTCCTATTTTCTCGAATTAAAATTTGTCTATGCAAGAGAATTTAGATATTTGCATGTTTCCGAGAAGGGTTGCATTTTACTAATGAATATAGCAAAATGTTTATATGAGGCTATTTCACGTTTGGAAAAAAAGGGCAGCTGAGTAGGGAAAATCTGTTGCTGCATCCATAGACAGTTATATGTCGAGATGCACAATGACACGAAACATGAGACTGTGGACATTATTTATAACTACAACTGTTATTAAAGAATGAAAAAAATTTCCTTTTCGAAGCTTATTTTGGGACGCCGGCCCTATCCGATTACTATGATCCAGCTAATTAAACACGCTATTGCAGTGATGGAATTGGGGGTGGCTTAGGGGTGCTCCAGTCACCCCCAAAATTTTAAATGCAACCTAATTTTCATTTTTTCAAAGGCAAATTTTATGGGGATAAAAATTAGCCCACCCTAAATTTTTATTTTTAGACTAATATATTTGATTTAGCCTACTTAGATTTTCAATCCTGCTTTCGTCACTGCGCTATTGTGAACCTACTAAATAGCACACTATAACATGATACGACCAACTAAATAGTGGGACTGCTGTGACCCGACTAACTAAATATGCTCCCGATTATTATAGACAGGACCAACTAACACACTAATTTTAATATGGGCACTTCACCTTCCTTTAAATTTTCTCCACCGCCGGGGCCTACGGCCCCGGCCCTATCCAGCTACTATGGTCCAACTAATTAAACACGCTATTGTGACCCGACTAACTAGCACACTATAATATGATATGACCAATTCAATATTGGGACCGTTCTGCTATGACCCTACTAACTAAATATGCTCCCGACAATTATAGACAAGACCAAGTAACACACTATTATACACCTATCCGGCTACTGTGGTCAAACTAATTATAACATGACATGACTAACTAAATATTTTCGACCATTCTGCTATGACCCGACTAACAAAATATTCTCTCGACTATTGTTGACATGACCAAGTAACACACTAATTTTAATGTGGAAAATACATCTGGCTTTAAATTTTCTCCACTATGGCCCCGACCCCCTAAGGCTACTGTGAACCAACTAATTAAACACTATATAGTGACCCGAATAACTAACACACTATAACATGACACGACCAACTAAATATTTTGACCGTTCTGCTATTACCCGACTAACAAAATATGCTCCTGACTATTGTTGACATGACCAAGTAACACACTAATTTTAATGTGAGCAATACATCTGCCTTCTGCGTATGCTATGACGCGACTAATAAAATATGCTCCCTACTATTATATACATGACCAACTAGCACACTAATTTTAATGTGAGCACTACATCAGCCTTTAAATTTTCTCCACCGCCGGGGCCATAGGACCCGCCCCCCTGAGGCTACTATAAACCAACAAATTAAACACTATACAATGACCTGACTAACTAACACACTATAAAATGACACGACCAACTAAATATTTCAACCGTTCTTCTATGACCCGACTAACAAAATATGCTCACTACTATTATAGACATGACCAAGTAACACACAAATTTTAATATGGGCAATATTTCTGCCTTTAAATTTTCTCCACCGTCGGGGCCGTAGGACCCGGGACCCTAAGGCTACTATGATCCAACTAATTAAACACGATACAGTAACCCAGCTAACTAACACACTATAATATGACACAACCAACTAAATATTGGGATCGTTCTGCTCTGATCCGACTAACAAAATATGCTCCCGACTATTATAGACATGACCAACTAACACACTAATTTTAATGTGGCCACTACATCTGTCTTTCAATTTTCTCCACGACTGGATCTACTAACACACACCGATTTTAACACATTATAATATGACACGACCAACTAATTATTGGGACCGTTCTGCTATGACCCTACTAACTAAATATGCTCCCGACTATTATAGATAGACTAAAATTCTATGAGAATATACTGACTGACCGACCAAACAATAAACAAAACTCTAAAAAAGTTGAGCCTCGGCAGAACATGGAAAATCGATAAAAGGTTATAACAACTTTTCGAAAATCGACAAGAGGTTGAGCGCCGACATATATATATATATATATATATATATATATATATATTCGATACATTAATGATCTACGAAGATCTTTAGAAAAATGATTCAATTCTCTTCTGTTTTTTTGCTAAAATCAATATCACATTGGATCTCATCTCTAATTTTTCTTATCATCGTAAGAATTTGTGGTGTTGTTTTCTCATAGATCAGAAAGAAATTATTTGATAATAAATACAAAATTATTTAGAAAATATGATTTGATATTGTGTTTATAAAAATATGATTTGATATTGTGTTTATAAGAATATAATTTGATAGATATTGTGATTATATATGAGATAAAAAAAGATATGGTGTGGTATTGTGTTTATATAGAAACTAATTATTTGATAATAAACTTATCCATAAGTTAATAAGATATTAATTAATATAAAATTAATACTTATTAATTTATCGGTTAATTAATATCTCGCTTAATTAATAATTTTTGGTAGTCCCGATAACATTAATTTATAGAGTTTCTATTGTATTAAGACTGCTAAGGAGGCTCGATTTGCTTTTGTGTGAAGAAGGACTTCCTTGGGAATTCTGATATATAAAGAAAACCTCGAGAAGTCTTATTTATAAATCTCAAACAAACTTAATAAACTCATTTTCCACTAGTGCATGGCAGTTAGATTCAGCGGGTGAAGCTAAAGAGGAGCAACAATTAAGAAACGATAGGCGAATAGAGGAAGATCAGGAAGTAATTGGAGGAATAATTCATGGAAATGGAGAAGTGGAAGCATTAGAGGAATTGAGACAAAGAATACACAAAGAAAGGAGAGTAGAAGCAGAAGAACGTGCTAATTTTACAAGACGAAATCATGAATTGAGAACGGAGAATATGAGACTACAAAATAAAAGGTCAAGAAGCACTACAATATCAAGTTCAAGATCAATCGGAAGGGAAGAAAGACGAAACTCACTTGTAGAAAATGTTGATGGAAATATTCGGCAGGAGGTGCAAAATTTAGATGAAGAACATCGCAAAAATGGAGAAATGATTGAAGATCGATACATTCCACATGGAAAAATTCCACAAAACAGGCAGCGTCAGGAACAAAATAATAAAGGTGATGAATAAAACTAAGAAGAAGGAAGAAGAATATTACATGGAAGAGAAAATCGCAGAAATGAACAAATAATTGAAGAAGAAATTGAGAGACATTATGCTGAACAAGCACGTTTAGCCTGCGAAAGAGAGAGATTGAGAGCAGGAGTGGAGGAAAGAGAACTCCAAGAAGCAATACGTCAGAACAACCATGATAATCGAGAAAGAAGACGTGAGCAAAACCGCAACAATGGTAATATCAATGAAGAATACGATAGAATACAAAGGATAATCGAAAGACAACAAAGAGAATTGATAAGGAGTGAGCAAAATCGCATAGGAGAAAATGAGAGATATAATGGTGTGAGAATTCATGAAAGAAATGAATGAGAAGATCGCAGAGAAAGACAAGAAGAGAATACTGGGGAAGGAAATCAAACTCTCGCATCACAAGACAGGCAATAACGCAGGAGAATAGAAGCGGAATTGAAGAGACCAATGGAACCAGCATCCGGGGTAAATGAACAAATCTTAAGAGAACTGGCAGAAATGAGAGGAATGCTGAATAATAGTAGGGAATGAGGTAGGAGACAATTGGATGAAGCCATAGAAGAAGCTGCGAAAACTCCGTTCTCACAAGAAGTACAATTAGGAGGAATACCGCCAAAATGCAGTTTGCCTGCGTTAACTAGAATCTTTGATGGAATAACTTGTGCGATTCAACACATTAAAGCTTATGTGAGATGTATGTTACAGTGGGAGAATCATGATGATGGTTGTGCAAGTATTTTGCATCAAGTCTAACAGGAGAGGCGCTAAAATGGTTCGAGGGTCTACCCAGGAATACTGTAACATCTTTCAACCATTTACAAACTACATTCTTAGGGGCATATATAACTAACAACTCCTCGCGACCAGGAATAGAAGATGTATTTGGATTAAAGCAGAGAATTGGAGAAAGTTTGAAGCATCTAACCATAATATGGAAGACAATGTGTAGTGAGATGGTTGGACGTGTGGATGAGAGATATCTCATTTTATCCTTCATCAATGCAATGTTCGCAACCAATCTGCTATACATTCAAATTTTTAGAATCAAAAATACAATCACAATAACTGAATTACGGGAGCTACATGAGGAGTACATTGCTATTGAAGAAAAAAATAATGAAATGAAATCGTATCCTGTTGCGAATACAATCTCATCAGCAGCGAATGCGAGTTTGCTACCAAAATTGATAAACACAGTTGCGAGCACTTCGCTGGTCCAACAAGAAAATAAGAATGATAATCAACAGAAGTTGGTTGCTATGGGAAGCAGGGATCAGGAAGAATTCGAAAGAGAAAGAAATTTTTATAGTCGAGGAGGGAATAATAAAATTCAAAGACTTGATCATCCACAAGAAACATATGGAGGACAAAGACAAAACTATCAGAGAGGATCAGGAAGTCAAAGAATGACATGGGATGAGATCAAGATGCCGCCTTTGAATACTAGTGTGGAAATTTTTGGGAAGAAATAATTTTAATGGAGAATATACCAACGCCCTGGAACATGGGAAAAGAACCGCTTTCAAATAACAGGAGCCAAGAATTTTGCTCTTATCATCACTTTCATGGACATTCTACAAATAACTGCAGAAACATAAAGAGAATCATTCTCATAATGATAGACCAGGGAAAGCTAAATCATTTTCTAATAGGGAACCCTCAATCTCAACTCTTGCCATCACCACCAGAAATTCGCAGAGTTAATGCGACAAAAGGAGGAGAAATATTTTTCATAGAAGTTGGGGCGAAGGCAAAAAATTTATTTTGTAACTCTATTGTACATTCATACAAAACAATCGAAGATTTCCATGACAATTTCCTAAGCAGAGTTTTTGCAAGAGATGCTGATGGGAGAGAAATAATGAATATTGTGAAAGCTTCGCCATTAGAAGAGTGGCAAAAGCAGACTATTTCTTTCACTGCACAGGAAGTACCTGAACCTGGCGAAATGCATGACAATCCATTAGTGGTGAGACTAGAGATAAACCCAAAACAAAGAGAAGATGAAGAAGAAGATGAAGATGATGAGGCTGAAGATTCATGGGCAATTAATAGAGTTTTAATTGATACAAGGAGTTCTGTAGATATCCTGTTTTATCATACTTACAAGACAATGGGAGGCAGAGATGAGGATTTAATACCTTCAACCTATAAAATTTATGGTATTAATGGCACTGCCAATAAACCTAAAAGGGAGATCACAATGTGAATTCCATTAAAGGGGATATCTTCCAAGATTCTATTATGTATTGTCGATGTGGAGTCGCTCTACAATGCCTTAATTGGTCGACCTTGGCTACATGGAATTTTAGGTGTGGCATCAACTTTCCACCAGTGCATTAAGTTTCCACATCCTAGTGGCATTGGAGTAATAAAGGGATATTGGGTTGAAGGAAAGAAGTATTATGAAATTGATGTAGAATCTTGCGAAGAAAGAGCTGCGAAGAAGGGGAATTGGAAGTATAACATCAAAGAAAGACAAATAAGTGAGATATTGATGGTCGATTAGGCAAAACAAAGAAAAAAAGGGATGTTGCGAAGTCAGAACTTGCTGAAAACGACAAGCGGAGAGAATCTCGCAGAAGGTCAGAAAGTAACTAACAATCTTGCAGAGGCACATAACAGTAAAGGTAAAAAAAAATTAAATTGTGAAGTGAAAGAAATATTAAGGAAAACAAAAAAGATGTATAATTGGTTTGTTGCGAAAATTTCAAAAAATATATTTTCCTTAATGATTAAAATGAAATGAGTGAATACAAAAATTTTATGAAAAAGAGGATGCGAAATTGTAGATATCAAAAACAGAATGAAAATGTGCGAAAATTTCGCAAGAAATGATCATTTAAGATCCAGAATGGGACAAACCTTTATGGCGTACGCCCTAGTTCGCGAATAAAATTTCGCAAGAGGCAAATGTAAGACCTAAAGTACGTCATAAAAGGGGGTATCTGTTACATGACTCAGCGATAAGGTTACACCGCTGCTGGAACCTGAGTCATGGAGATTTTGGGTCAATGAAAGCCCATCCAGGAGAGACACCTTGGATTCTCAAACTTGAGCATGTAGGACCAGAATATCGCTACAACGCTATTCCTGCGATATTAACAACGCTTCCGCGAGCGTCGCTGCCAATTCTTTAATAACGTCTCACGAACGTCACAGAATACTCAAAAGAAACTGACGATGAAAGAAGTAAAAGAAGAATACGTTGATCCTGCGACGGTCATCGTTCTTGCGATGGAGCATATGGTAGAAATTGCGATAAGATCGCAGAATATATCCGAAATAGGAGGAAAACTTAGCTGTCATCCATTATGTAAATCCCTATATAAAGGGCTCGATAGATCCAGAAAAGGATGATGTATTTTTGAGAGTTGAAAGAGTCTTGAGGAGAGAGAAACTTCAAGAGAATGTTTGTAATCTTGATTTCTTCCAATTCTGTAAACATTTCTGAGATTTGAATAGTAAAGTGTCATTTAAATCTTTGAAGTTTAATTGATTTCCAATAGATTTCTTTAGAATCTTAACAAGGGTGTAGTGTGGGAATTCCTGCAACTACATTTTGGCGCCCGAAACTGGGATTGATTAGCAAAAATTGAAGAAAAGGTGAAGAAAAAGATAAAAATTGTTCAAGATTAAGGAAATCATTAAGTAAATCGGTGAGATAATTGAAGGAAGAATGATTAGAATCAAAAAGGATTGTAGAAAATTGGAATGTGTTATGGTAACAAGAGCGATGGTTGATAGATTTCATGAAAACATTAAGGGGAAGATACATAAACGGGATTTTGAAGGAAGGAAGATTATGACAGTGGAGTAGATGTCATCATTAAAAGATTGGGAAAAGCAGGAGATCACATTCACAACGGCAGAAATACTAGAAGAAAATCTAGGTCATAAATCTTCTTTGGTAATTACGATATCCGCTATACCAATGAGAAAGGGAGAATTAATAAAATTTGAAGAGGAATGGGCTATGAGTAGGACTTTGGTAGATGCAGGAAGTTCTGTGGATATAATGTTCTATCATACTTTTAAGAAAATGGGATATAAGGATGAAGAAATGTTTAATTCAACATATCATATTCATGGCTTCGGAAAATCGTTAACAGAACCTAAAGGCGAAATAGTGGTACGAATTCCACTAGGAGAAATTGAAACACAAGTGTCATTATGCGTGGTAGATGTGGAATCGCCGTACAATATGATACTGGGAAGACCATGGATACATGCAATCAAGGCTGTAGCATCAACGTTGCATCAGTGCATTAAATTTCCTATGCCTAGTGGAATTGGAGAAATTAAAGGAGACACAGATTTTGCAAAATTGTGTTGCCAAATTGAAGTAAGAAATTGCGTAGAACGTCCAAAACTGCGAAAAGCTCGCAAAAAATTGGTGAGAGAAACAAAGAAAGAAGAAGAATTTAAAGTTTACATGATAAAAGCAAAAGAAGGAAAAGGAATACCCAGTGAAATCCCACAAGAAGGAGATGAACTCGCGAGAATTATGAGAGCACCGACACCAATAGGAGAACCTAAAGCCAGTTATGTCGCAGCAGAACCAACAAAGGAAATAAATATTGGGAGTAAAGAAGAGCCTAAAATGCTGAAAATTGGGACTAGAATGGAGGCAGATGAGGAAGAAAGAACTATAAATCTTTTGCGAGAATATGCAGGTATCTTTGCGTGGAGCATGGATGAGATGCCAGGGATAGACCCATCAATAGCATGTCATAAATTAGAAATAAACAAAAACATAAGACCATTTAAGCAAAGAATAAGGAAGATCGCAACAACATATCATTCTCAAATAGAAGAAGAATTACAGAAGATGCTCGACGCAGGAATTATAAGGCAAGCAAGATATCCAGAGTGGATTGCAAATATGGTAGTGGTCCCAAAGAAGAATAAGGGGATAAGAATTTGTATAGATTTCACTGATTTAAACAAGGCTTGTCCAAAAGATAGTTTTCCATTACCAGATATTCCACATATGGTTGAATCAGCAGCAGGAAATGCTAGAATATCATCGTTGGATGGGTATAAAGGATATAATCAAATCCCTCTTGCTGAAGAAGATCAAGAACATACCGCATTTTTTGCTCCAATAGGATTATATTGTTATACAAAGATGCCATTTGGCTTACGAAATGCTGGTGCAACGTATCAAAGAATGGTGGAGAAGGTGTTTGCAAAATGGATCCACAAAACATTAGAAGTGTATGTAGATGATATGCTGATCAAAATCAAAGAAGCTGAGAATCATGTGAAAGATTTGAAAGAGATTTTCGATCAAATGCGGCAATTCAATATTAAAGTGAATCCTGATAAGTGTACTTTTGGAGTAACTTCAGGGAAATTTTTGGGGTATATTGTATCAAAAGAAGGAATACAAGTTGATCCAGAAAAGGTACAAGCAATTCGCGATATGCCGACACCTGCGACGGTGAAAGATGTGCAAAAGTTAAATGGACTCTTAGCCTCACTGGGAAGGTTCATTTCGCGATCTTCAGACAAGTGCAAACATTTCTTTGATATACTCAAGAAAGGAGCAAAATTCAAATGGACAGATGAATGCGAAAAAGCTTTTCAAGGAATAAAAGAACATTTAACGAACATAACTATTTTACAGAAAGTAGAACCGGGAGAAGAATTATTGATTTATCTTGCAACAACCACATATGCGCTAAGTCTTTGTGTTGCCGCGAGTAAATGCAGGGGTAGAAAAACCAATTTATTACATTAGTAAAACATTCAATTCTGCAGAGAGAAATTATTCAAAGATTGAGAAACTAATTCTAGCATTGGTACATGCAACTTTCAAACTTCGCATCTATTTTCAAGCACATAAGGTCAAAGTGTTAACGAAAGTACCAATTGAGTCTGTAATGAAAAATTCAAAGAGATCAGGCAGAGTTGAGAGATGGAATGCACAAGTTGGACACTTTGATATACAGTATGAAATTTTATCCTCGCCAAAATCACATGTCATCGCAGAGTTCTTAGCTGAATTTCCTTTAGAAGATGATGAAGCTGTGGAGGAGATGATGGATGTAGAAGAGGAATGCGGAGATCTAAAAGAACTATTAACAGAACCCAACAGATGGGAAATATTAGTGGATGGATCATCAAACGGAGATGGAAATGGAATTGGAGTTATTTTCATATCGCCAGAAGGATAAAAAACAGATTTTTCATTTAGATTATAATTTGCATCCACTAATAATGAAACAGAGTATGAAGATGTGATTCATGCTTTAAAATTCGCGATAAAAATGAATTTGGAAAATGCCAGAATCACCAGCGATTCGCAATTGGTTATTCGGCAGATAAAAGGAGAGTACACGACAAATGAACCATCCCTGAGAAAGTACAAAAGACTTGTTGAAGAATTATCTGCGAGAATTCCAAAAATAAAATGGAGACACATATCAAGGAAAGATAATAGGCTCGCAGATGCTTTTGCTTTCATATCTAGTATGATGACAAATCCATTGGCGAGGTGCATAAAAATTCAAACACTTTCATTTCCATCGATAAACAAAGAAGAAGAAGAGACAGATGTAATGATGGTAGAAGCTTGCGAGGGAGAACCTACAAGCAATATCACAGATTGGCGAACAGATCTTCATGCATATTTGGCGAGAGGAGAAATTCCAAGAAATATATTAGAAGCACACAAGCTGAAAAGTAGGGCAACCAATTATGAGCTAAGATATGGAGTGTTATATCGCAGATCTTTTAACGGACCATCGCTAAGATGTTTGACGAGAGAAGAAGGACAAAAAGTATTAAATATATTACATAGTGGTGATGCTAGTAATCACAGTGGAGGAAGATCTTTAGCATATAGAACAAAAATGCAGGGTTATTACTGGCCGTATATGCATGAGGATGCAAAACAACTTTCAAGGCATTGCGAGGATTTCTAGCGATACGGAAAAAAGATACATGCACCAGGAGCACCATTATCATCTTCAACAAGTGTATGGCCTTTTTGAAAATGGGGGCTAGATATTGTGGGACCATTTGTACCTGGTTCTGGACAAAGAAGATATCTGATTGTCGCAACAGATTATTTCACAAAATGGGGAGAAGTAAAGTCAGTACAACATATTCGCGATAAAGATATTTTTACATTCATCTTTGAAAATATCATCTGCAGATTTTGGATTCCAGCACAGTTAGTATCTGATAATGGAAAACAGTTTGAGGGACATAATATAGAATTATTACTCAATGCATTTAAGATAAAATGTGGAAAGTCTACTCCCGTATACCCACAAGCAGATGGTCAGGCTGAGGAAACTAATAAAACA
Source organism: Papaver bracteatum (assembly GCA_023529315.1). Classification (NCBI taxonomy): domain Eukaryota; kingdom Viridiplantae; phylum Streptophyta; class Magnoliopsida; order Ranunculales; family Papaveraceae; genus Papaver; species Papaver bracteatum. Next base: position 103,319 of record JAJJWX010000365.1, read on the forward strand.
ATCGCAGACATCTTGAAAAAGAAGTTAGAAGGATACCACAGAGCATGGTGCGAGCAAGTACATAATGCAATATGGGCTTACAACACAACTAGATGAGAAGCAACTGGAATGTCACCATTTTTCTTGACATATGGGGTAGAAGATGTATTACCAACAGAAGTTCTTATACCTACAAAAAAAAGATAAGCATGGGAAAGAAATTTAAGCGCTGGTATGATACTGAATAAGTTGGATGAATTAGAAGAGATAAGACAACAAACTCTACAACATATGGAGAATTATCAACGCAGATTAGCTCGCGAGTATAACAAACGTGTTAAGAAGCGTGAATTCCAACCTGGTGATTTAGTACTACGAGAAACGCCTAGTTATCAGCGAGAAAGTGGTGGAAAATTAGCGAGAAAATGGGATGGACCATACATCATTAAAGAGATAATTGGAACAGGGGCCTACAAACTAATGGATCCTGAAGGAAGAGATGTTGGTCAAAGACTTGATAGACCGTGGAATAGATTATTTCTGAAGAGGTATTATCAATGACATTTTCTGTGAGGTAAGAAATACTGGTATGTTATATGATGACACATATAATAAATTATTCTCTCTTTTACAATTAAAAAATTCTTCTGATAACAAAGCGCAACAGTAGCAGCGAGCATCATCGCAAGAAAAGCGAATAAAATTTTGCAGAGATTAAAGAATGGGACGAACCTTTATGGCGTGCACCCTAGTTCGCGAATAAAATTTCGTAAGAGGCAAATGTAAGACCTACGAGCACGTCATAGGAGGGGGTATCTCTTGACATGATTCAGGGGTAAGGTTATACCGCTGCTGGATCCCGAGTCATGCAGATGTTGGGGTTAAAGAAAACCTATCCGGGAGAGAGATCTTGGATTTCCAACTATATATGGTTATACCCTGGTTGGACGACCGAGAATCTCTTCCAAGAAGTGCAAAGTATGACCAAGGCGCCGAGGTACACGGTTGAGCCAAGGGTGCCAAGGGCGTACGAAACTCCCTTGCCATTCTTGGTAAGTCTTGGCTATGATGCACTTGGCCTGAAGAAAACCCCACTTAGGGTGCAGTCTTGTAACTATAAGCCATATAGGCATAAAGGACAAAGAGGTGCGAAAAAAGCGGTTGTTGGTAAATGGATGGGAGGAGCTAGTCTTGTATGGCCGATGTGCCCTCCTTGAAGGGGCAACCAGGGGGAAGATAAGGGCGGCACCCTCCATTAGGGAGCTGATAAGTGTATTAAGACGGCAATGTCATGGGGATTTATGATCGCAAGAATATTTAGGCATGTTATATTGTCGCGTGACGTAAATTATACAGAGGCAACAAGCCAAAAGTTAAGATGAGATCAATGGGTTTTTACATGAAAGTGTAAAGACGTCCTGCGATTTCATCGCAAGACGACAATGTCATAAGGCTAAATTCTTGACAGAGAGTTTATAACTTATCATATTGCCGCAAAGATTTTGAAAAAACATGGATAAGACAAGATCAAAGGGTCTTTACATGCAAATGTTAAGAAATCCTGCGATTTTGTCGCAGACAGAAAAAGTTTGGAAAAATAAGACCTTTACCTAGGAAGGCAAAATAAGACCAAAAGAATAATCTTACCAATTAACTATTCCATTTTAAGATTGCAGGAAGTATTCATTCATCGCAGAACCATATATAAGAAGGCAGATTCTTCACATCGCATATTACTTCAGAATTTTTCAGAACATCGCAGCAATATTCATTGTATCGATAATATATTCATAAAATGATTCACCATTTCAAGAAAGAATGAAGGGCAAGTAAGGGAATAGAGAAGTAAGATTTCATTATCTTCCTTGAAAAATATTCAAAGTAAGCTAAATTGAAAGGTAAGTTCTAAAAGGTCTCAAAAATTACATCGCTCGCAAGAAAGAAGAAGAAAAAGAAAGCAAAGATAAAATTCAAATTTCAGCGATGGCTTCGCCAAATTTATTCTTCTTGCTCGTTAGATTCATTATTTCTGCCAGAATTATCAGATTCTTCAGCATCCTTTTCATCATGAGTCTCTCCTTCTTTTGACTCTTCATCAACATTTGCTTCGCCACCCGCATCTGCTTCTTTGGGAGGACTTCTTTTTTCTTCTTCTTCACCATCTTCTTGAGTGGTATTTTCTTCGTCATTAGTAAACTCTAAATCTTCATCCATGGGAAGAGGTATTTCATCATCATCAACCTTTAGAGGAGGAACAGTTACATGAGGAAGAGAATTGGAGAGCAGAATCTTGTTCACAAGAACTTCAGCACTGAGGTGGACCTTGCGAAGGAAACTTCTATCACGATTCCTAATCTCCATGTTTTTAAAGTACTCGAGATAATCAAGTCTTCTTTCTGATTTGTCGCAGGAATCAGATAATTAGAAACAAGAGACTTATTTTCTTTGCGAACTTTATCCAATTTAGCGGTCAGATCAGTGATGGTAGAATGAAGATTTATTTCGGACTCTGCGAGCAACAAAATAATAAAAAATCAGTTAGACAAAATTTTCACAAGGAATATAACACAAAATTTTATAAGAAGATCAACAAGAGAGGTAGTCAATTGACTACCTTCTCTTTGTGAGGTTAAATTTTGGATTAATGCAAATAAACAGTTCTCCCATTGATTCATGGCATCATCTAATTTATCGCCAACCATACCCTTCAAACGAGATTTCATGCTTTCTTCTATGTTGCGAAGATATGAGTTTTCCTTTGCTAGTGAAGAATGAGATTCCTTTAATTGAGAGTATTGGTCTTGAAGTTCGCTGGATCTTAAACTAAGAGTTAGTATACCCTTGATAAGTTTATCCTTCTCGGCAGCAGATGATTCAGTTAATTCTTTGAGCTCATTCTTGAGAGAACGAAGAGATTGCTCTTGATTATTACATATGCTTTGAAGATTACTTAATTGTTGCGAGGAGATCGTCATCAAGCTTGAAAATTTATGTTTTTCTTGGGACAAGGTTTTATTCTCATCTGATAAAGATTCCATCGCCAAATTAGCCTTAAAAAACAAATATGAGAGGCGATCAACCTCGCCACTTAATAAATTCTGCCTTTGCAATAATTGATTATTCTCATTAGTAATATTATTTATGTGATCAATTGAATAAGTGTAAAGATTGTCTAGTCTAGTATGTTGATCCATCCAAGAATCTCTTTCAACGCGATCTTCTTCAGCGATAGATTCAAATTTGAGTCTTTCTATGAAACGAGTCCGATTTGAAACTAATATATGAATCAAGAATTTAAGAAGGAAGCTTGAGTACAGAAAATATATAAATAAAATGGAAAAACAAAAGAGCAGAGGCAAGAAAAATGTACCTTTCAGCTCGTCATTTTTTCTGCGAAGATTCTCGCAGTCTAGAGAAGAGTTGCGAAGCATGTGATTCAAAGTATCACACTCAGCAGTTTTAGCTTGAAGGCTTTTCCTCATAGCTTCAATCTCATTTTCCAAAGACACTCGCGAATCATTATCATCAGAACCAAAATACTTGAGTAGAGTCTCGCAAGCTTCATGCTGGAGAGGGTCAGTGGAAGACTTTCTAGCATTGTCTAAAATGTTAGACAAGATTTTAAAAGCAACATCAACACATGCAAAAGTTTCGTTTGATGAAGGAAGGGGTTTAGAAGATGAAGTAGTAATGAGAGCAAGTTGACGATCATTTTTGATGGTTGAGTTGTCAGGAGGAGTATGTGGAAAAACAACAGTTGAAGGCCGTAAAGGACTATAAGGAGTCTCAGTCACAGCAATTTTAGAAGCCTGATCTGTTAAAGGGTCAGAAGAAGTAGAATTATGGGTAGCGATATTCTCGCAAACAAAAGTAGAAAGATTTGGTTGCGATGGTGTGGGAGTAATCCTCACAGATGTTAATGTTGGCATAATGAGATCTTCCCCAAGTGTCTTAAAGTGGCGAGATCTTTTAGGAGGTTTAACAGGGTTCTTGTCATTCTGCGAACAATAACTCAGATAAGAAACATAGGAAACAATATTGTTATTAGGAAATAGAATATGTTTCTTACTACCTTATCATTCGCAGAACTCCTCTTCTTCTCTACTAGTCTTTTGCGAGTGTTAGGGTTTTGAATCGTGGATTGCTTAGTTCACTCTGAAAAGAAGACACAACATGGAAATTATAAGGAATCAAATAAGAAAGATTGGAGAATGAAAGTAAAAATTGGCTTAAATAAATATCATAAGTCAAGAAACATACCTTGGTGACTCCATTAGAACAGTAGCAGAAGAAAATGAAGAAAAAGAAAGTTGCAGACGGAAGACGAAGTAGACAAATGAAGAAGATGAAAAAACAGAAGAACAAAATTAGTTTTGAAATTTAGTCCTACCTTTTATAGGCAAAAGAGGGTGGGCCCATTGAGCAGAGACGTGTCAGTAAATGGAGAAATTCACAACACGTGTAAGAAAGGCTAAATTCATGGAATCTTGTCAAGGAGAAAGTATAAAAGGGAAAAAAGCTGCGAGGGTAATAAAGAATATTGGTTCTCATGATCTTCTCTTCTTCGCAGAAAAGAAATGAGAAAAGGCAAGATGTAGGACCAGAATATCGCTACAACGCTATTCCTGCGATATTAACAACGCTTCCACGAGCGTCGCTGCCAATTCTTTAATAATGTCTCACGAACGTCACAGAATACTCAAAAGAAACTGACGATGAAAGAAGTAAAAGAAGAATACGTTGATCCTGCGATGGTCATCGTTCTTGCGATGGAGAATATGGTAGAAATTGCGATGAGATCGCAGAATAAATCCGAAATAGGAGGAAAACTTACCTGTCATCCATTATGTAAATCCCTATATAAAGGGATCGATAGATCCAGAAAAGGATGATGTATTTTTGAGAGTTGAAAGAGTCTTGAGGAGAGAGAAACTTCAAGAGAATGTTTGTAATATTGATTTCTTCCAATTCTGTAAACATTTCTGAGATTTGAATAGTAAAGTGTCGTTTAAATCTTTGAAGTTTAATTGATTTCCAATAGATTTCTTTATAATCTTAACAAGGGTGTAGTGTGGGAATTCCTGCAACTACAGAGCATATGACTTGAGTTGGGTGACTAAGGTAATAAGATCTCTCCTAAGGGGTGAAGAGTATGACCAAGGCGCCGAGGTACACGGTTGAGCCAAGAGTTCCCGGGGCGTATGAAACTATCCTGGACATTCTTGGCAAGTCTTGACTATGATGCACTCGGCCCGAAGAAAACCCCACTTAGGGTACAGTCTCGTAACCATAAGCTATATAGGCAAAAGGGATAAGAGGCTGCGAACACAACTGGTTGTTGTTAAGACTGGATGGGAGGATCTAGTCTTGTATGGCCGATGTACGTCTCCTTGAAAGGGCAACCAGGGGGAAGATAAGGGCGACACCCTCCATTAGGGAGCTTATAAGTATCTTAAGACGCAAATATCATGAGACTTTTTACTCATGGGAGTATTAAAACTTGTCATATTTGTGCAACATTCCTGAAGAGGCAATAATACAAAAGACAAGACAAGACGAGATCAAGGGGTCATTACATGTAAGTGTAAAGACGTCCTGCGATTTGGTCGCAAGACGGCAATGTCATGGGGCTTTAGTTTCGCAAGAAAATTTAGGCCTATCATATTGTCGCATCAAAAATACAAAAGAACAAAAAGTTAAGGCAAGATCAATGGGTTTCTGCATGAAAATGTAGAGATGTCCAGCAATTTTGTCGCAAAAGAAAAATGATGGCAAAATAAGACCTTTACTTAGGAAGGAAAAATAAGACCACATCAGAATATAAGAAAGAATGCAATTTTACAATTTATAATTGTGAGATTATGCAAAAATAATTGTGATTTTCTAACAATTTATGACTGCGAGATTCTGCAGAGATAATTGCGATTTTATCGCAAATTATTTTTATTAAACAGAGGCAGCTTGCTCAATCAATCATCTGAATTCAAATAACAGAGGCAAGTATGGGAATGCATAAAATAAGTTAAGTGTTATTTGTTTTCACATGATAGATTTACGCATAAAAAGTTAATTGTATTTTGGATAGTCATATTGCGAAAGGGAAAATTTTTCTAACACATGCAGGGTGAAATAAAAAAGAACTTATATTAAAGATTAGAGAAATTCATAGTGATAGATTACAAGAGTAAAAGATTGAAGACTGAATGTACAAGTTTTACAAGGGAGCAAGCAAGGAATCAAAATGTATTTCGAGCTTGATTCATCATTATCTCCATAAGATTCTTTACTAGAGTTTTTTTCCTTATCTTCATCAGATTCATCATTTCCATCCTCTCCAGATTCTTCTCCTTCATCAGCTTCACTATCAGAGATGATCAAGTTAGGCACATTCTCCGGGATGTTGTCTAAAAGACAAGGATATTTGGAGTGAGGAATCTTGTTGTCATCACAGATCGCCTTGATAGTATCATTACGATAAGAAATTGCGTCATTCCCAAAATTCGTAATAGTGATCTTCAGTTGAGACTTCAATCTTGAACATTTCTCATTGCGAGAATAAAAATCCTTTGTGAGCTTCGCCTTTTCATTCTCAAGTCTTCAATTCTACTGCGATATCTCTCTTCAGCTTCTGCGAAAATACAACAATAATCAACAATTTGATAGAAAGTTGTGAAAATAAATAAATCAAATAAGGAAGAATAGTTAACAACCTTATATGTTAGAAATAATATCTCTAATCAAAGTTGTTTGCTCAACTTGAAGACTAACATTTACACCTAAATTATTCCTGGCATTATCTAGAATTTTCGCATCCCAAGCAAATTCATCATCATCATTTATGAGAAGGCGGGAGCGAGTTTGATACTCTCTTTCGCAGAGTACAACACTTCTATGTTTGAGGTCATCTCTTTCAATTTGAATCTCAAGAAGAATTTCTTGAAATTTCTCTAATGTCTGAGCACCTTGGAGAGAAATACGATCTTTCTCATCTATCATATCACTATATTTGGCTTGTAACTTATGTATTTATTCTTTAGAGTTGTGAAAGAATTGTCTAAATTTATTAGCCATATCCAAGACAGATCTGTGTTCAATTTCTAAAAGGCGAAGTTTGGATCTAAGTTCATTTATGGGAAGAGATTCAATCTTATCATTTGAAAAACTATTTAGAGAAGTGTTTAGATGTTCAAGAAGGGTATCATCATCCATGAGATTGGGAAATGTATGAATAAGAATAGCTTCATCAGTAAGACCATAGACGTTTGCGAAATGATAAACTCTATAAGAAGAAATTTTTGAGAAAATAAAATAAAGGGGAAAGAAAAAGAATCTCATACCATAGAGTTACTTATTGGCATCTTGAAGATTAGATATTTTGTCCTTCTAAAGAGAATTATCTGATTCCAATTGTTTGATTTTTTCGCGAAGATTAGCATCTTCGATCTCCAATCCTTCATTTTGCTTATTCTTTTCGCGAAGACCGGCGACTTCATCCTCCAATTCTTCGTTTTTGCTGAGAAGTTTAAGATTCTTCTTTGCGAAAGCCGCACGCCTCTTCTCCAAATCTGAGACAACAACAAAGGAAGATTTACCAGCCTACGAAATAATGCAGTGAATTTTAGGAATTAATTATGAATTCAAGGAAAAAATAAAAGAAGAAAATATAAGAATGAAAACTTACCAGGCTATTAAGCGAATGTAAGAAACTCGCAGAAATAGATCTTGAAACCCCACGAAGAGATTCATTATTCTCTAAGAGAGGGGCATCACAGATAATCGCTAGAGAGTTGCAGGCGTTGGTAAGAGGAGTATCACCAATTCCCTGCATAGTGTTGGAGAAAATACCAGACAACTGTGCCATAGAAGATTCAGGTGGAGAATTTTTTTGGACAAAATAAGTATTAATATCTTCATCTTTGTCATCATCATTATCAGAACTTTCACTAAATTGAAGATCTGAAGGAGAGGGAGATTGTACTTTTCGTTTCTTTAAAGGAGGAGCAGCAGAATTCTCCTTGCGAGGAGCACCTTTGCCTTTACCTTTACCCTTGCTCTTCGCAACCTTGGAGGGTTCCTCTATCTCACCAATAGCCTTCAAGCACAGATAAAAATAAGAAATAGAGGCAACAATATATTGTCAAGAATATTAAAAGAATATTTTTTACTTCATCTGTGATTGATTAAAAAGCTGATAAAGTACTAGCTTTCCCAAACTTCTTGTAGCTTGCTTTCAGCCTCTCCATCTGGTAATTTCGCAATTACGCGAAAATATTGGAGTGATTAGCGAGAACATATGTAAGAATATAATAATAATAATAATAATAATAATGATTCAAGAAAAAGGTGGAAATGTACATCTCCATCTCTTTCGGGCCAGTTGAATACCCAGGGATGGAACTCTGCGAGATTCGCAGGTAAGACATGAGAACCAGAAATATACGGACCCTCTAGAATTAAGGGGAAAACACACCGCTTGTTATCGTTAGATAGACGCGGGGTAGAATTATCGCCAGGATGCCAGTCAATATCTTACATGAGTAATTCGTCATCAGCAACATTATCTCTCTTATGTAAGCAAACACCCCAGCAAGTACTGTCTCTCTTCATATGAATTACTTCATAATTCGTAAAGAAGTTTTCTACAGTATATTTCGCAGGTATAATCGCAACTTCAGCAAATTTAGGATTCTTAACTTCAGTGGGGTAAAGAGATTCCTTACCAGCACCGCGATTGGCAAACTCGAGCATCAGACGAATGAAATCCCCACTCAATTGGTACACAGCTCGCGAGAAATTCGCATGAGAAAGAATTTCATAAAACAAGGGGAGCTCAAGATCATAGAGGGGAATGGGAAGACCAGCTTCAAGCTAACCTAGCGAGACTATGATATTTCCCTAATTGCAGGGATGATCAGAAAATAATTTGGCAGTTAGCTCAGATTTAGGGTTCTGACCGGGAATGCGAGATAGAGTAAAACCTCTGTTTTGAAGTTTATTTTGATCCTTTTCAAAGGAAATCTCATTCTTACGACCGGCTGGAGGCATTTTTTAGTATGAGAATGGAGAAGAAAGTAAAACTTGAAAAGAAGAATAATCAAGAAAAATTACAGTAACAGGAGCGGAATTCGCGGAAGAATAATGAAGAAAGTTGCAAAGAAAATAAGAAAGAAAGAAAAAAAGAAGATGAGAAAAGAATGAAAAGAGTATACATAGAGAGAAGAATACTCGAGAAGATAAAATCATTTAATGCGAAGATTAGACATGAACGGTTGAAATACAGCGGTTGAAAAGGACGTGTCAGAAACTGGATGGAAGAAGGGATACATGTAGTAAATTTGGCGAGGAATGCAGAATCATGTCGGAATAGAAGAATATGGAAAGATGGGAGGTTGCGGCATTCTGAAGAAATAATATTCTCATGATCTTCTCTCCTTCGCAGAGAAGATATGAGAAGAGGGGAGATGTAGGATCAGAATATCGCAGGAGCAACAGTCTTGCGAAGTTAATAACAACACTCTTGCAAAATTTTAACAACTCATTACAAATGTCACAGAATGGTTAGGAAAGTGACGTAATAGATGATGGTGGTATAAACATGAAGAAAGTGTGATAATCTTGCTAAAGAAAGAGGTTTGCGAGGAAGTATCACTAACAAGCTTGCGAGAATATCGCAAGTAAGATCCAAAAATAAAGGACAGATTAGCTGTCACCCACTATGTAAATCCCTATATAAGGAGGTAAATAAGCGTAAGGGAAGAAAAGATCTTTTTCGAGTGTTGAGCAAGTCATTAGGAGAGATAAAGTTTAAAGAGCGATTGTATTCTTGTTTTCTTCCTTTTCTGGTAACATTTCGGTGAATCAATTGATAAAAGTGTTGTTCTTAATCTTTAAAAGATGTGTTGATTATTATGAATTCTTGTGTGGGGTGTAGTGTGGGATTTCCTACTATTACACACCTAGTTTGTTTATGCTTGAGAATCTTCTCTTCTGATATAAGATTCACTCAAACTAGTTCAAGGTTTCGACACGGATCTTTAGATTGTTGTTAGATCTAAAGATGATCTTATGATAATACATTGTTAACAGACTCCGTTCTGTATGTGATTGATCACAAGAGATTCAAGTAGTTGTGTGCAGGTGTTTATTGAAGATCTAAGAAGATTTGAAGACAAAGAAGATATTAAAGATTTCTGACTTGGTTTTTATAATCTTTGGTGTGCACAATACTTGCTTGGGAAAAAGAGGATCCGACTATAATTGATTTATCATTTTGGGTATTTTGATAAAATAATTGAGGAAGATCGGCATCAATACGTTTCCTTGTGATTAATGGTATTGATTGACTTAATCTTAACGATTGCATTTGGGTGATTGAACATAAGATAGATCTTGGAACCTGGCAAAGGAGTTTATCTTTAAGATAAACAAGTGAACCTTTGCGCAACTCATATACTTGGTTGAAGAGAGTTGATACCAAACAGATTTGTTGTTCCTTTACTGTTTGGAATACGATCCAAAGGAATTGGTCCAAGTACGTGACTTGTTTACAGGTTGGAGGCGTGGGAATACAGACAGAACTAGGTGAACTATAGGTTTAGTTGCTTGGTCTCAACTATACGAAGTTGGTTTATTTTGTATAGCGGCTTAATCCTGAGAGTTTTCAATTCTGGACTAGGTCCCGGGGTTTTTCTACATTTGCGGTTTCCTGATTAACAAAATCTTGCTGTGTCATTTACTTTATATTTCCGCATTATATTTTTTTATTATAATTAAAGTAAATTGCACAAACATTAATTCATATTTACTTGATACGAGAATCATATTGAGTTTGGTTAAGTCTGAACCTTTGTATCAAGTAAACACACTTTGTTGTTGTATTGTATCGACCTCTTATATATAGATGATCACACAAAGTGTGAACCAATTTTTTGTATTGTCTCGACTCAGTCCATAGAGAATCACTTTCGGGGAAAAGACTTATAGGAAGGAAAAGTAATAGCTTAAGGTATATTTGGAGTACCCTCTCCTTTTCAATTGGTATCAAAGTAGGCAAACCCGAAAAGATCTAACAATCTGTGTTTGGTACGATCCATCCTATAAGAATTGAATTTATGTATGATTCAGTTAACGTTAAGCAAGAGTATGACTACTCAAATGTTGAAGATGTTACTACTTCGTTGACTCATGATCCAGGAGTTGCGAAAACATCTGTGTCTTTTTCTGATGAAAAATAAGATGTTGATAAAGAGTTGGTAAAACTCTTAAAGCCTATAAAATCTCTGTCTTCTAAATTGATGATTTTAAAGACAAAGTCAAATCTTCTTAAACAGGAGATCAGAAATAAAGACAGTCAACTGGATAGTCTGGCTGAAGAGAATATGAATCTCACTGTCAAATTAGAAGCTCTTGTTAATTCTCTTGATAAAGAGATAAGTCCAATGACTCTGACAAATGATGTTGTTGTATTAGTCACATCTGAAACAGATAAAGATGATGGTAGTTTTCCGAACTACATCAAGTCGGAAGAGGATGAGAAACAAGCTTCTATATCTACTGATGATCAAATGAAATCTTATCCAAAGGAAACTTTGAACCGATTCCATGATAATGATATTAAGGAATACACTTTTCAGTCACTTGACAGGAAACTTACACTTCTTCAACATACGGTGGTAAAATTTTTGAAGGAAGTTTCTTGTCTTAAAAAACTAAAAGATCATTCCTTAGTAGAAAGACAGATTATGCCACAACCCTATAAGATCAACTCAAAATCAGAGGAAAGAGTTGACAATAGCTTCTGGAAGAATATTCCTCCTCATCCATATCGAAACAATTTTTGTTTTGATGAAGAACGATTCCAGAAGGAAGGGGAAGAGAGAATCTCTACCAAAAGAAACAGTGAGGGATTTCCAATAATTGTTTCAGATAATCACACTTATGTGAATCATAAGGAAGTCCTTAGAATGAGAAAATCTTATGAAAATCTCATTGAAAGAATTAAGAGAGATCTATCAGTCTCTGCGAATTCTCACATCGGTACAGGTTCTCCACATGATCATATCTCTAGAGCTAGAAAAGATCATCATCTCGGGAGAAAATATATTAGGCAGAAATTCCCTAAGAGAAACATGAACTATGTTTCTGATAGTCAATATAATTTTTAAAAAAGCTTATTCTGATACAACTTAGTTATATAAAAATTGTGCATTCTCATCCCAATATGTGCTCGTATTCATGGATGAGAATGGCACAATAAATCTGGAGCACATGTAATTTGTGTAATTGATTATCAGAAAGGTTGTAACTTGTTGGATAGTTGTAAATCTAATAGATCGTTCATGTTTATCATGATTTTCTAAGAGAAGTTTTATTTGGAATTTTTGAATAAAACCAAGAAGTTCGGACAAAAGGAAACGAAATATACTCCTTAATATTTTCGGATTCTACTGATATTTTTTGGTCTGAAAGTTATCTCCTTTTAAATAGAAACTATTAACTTCAGCATATTGATACCCTGGTCAATCATCTTATATATAACCAAGCATGCCTCCAATAACTCGCAGTGTCTCAAAGACTAATAAGGAGGAGGCTCAAAGGGTTAAATATTGTCAAGGAATCAATACTGAGATGAAGAAAAGAAGCAGATCAAAAATCATGTCTGATTATGATTCTTAAGGTTCGGTTGGATCACAAGATGAGTCATGTCTGTTGGTCTACAATCAACATGACCCAACCAAAGTCAAGTGGATTCATTCAAACAGTATGAATCAATACATCCAAAGTTTTGAAAAACTGGAAACTGATCTAGTTACGATTGTCCGACATCAAGATTGGTTAAAAGAACGAATTGAAGGAACAAAAGAAGATCTTGATGAACTCAATGTTCTTATTGAAGAGCTAGAGAAACAAGAAGTGGTTGCATACAAGTCTCTTGAGATATGCTTTAACAGTTTGAACACTGAAGAAATATCAGTGAACAACAAGAGCACCACTAGAGATTAAGTTAAATGTTGTAATACTTAATCTAGAAAAATAGACATCAATTTTTGATTGCTTTCATTGATTGTATGAGTCTATTGAATAAAAACTATTATGAATAAAGTTATTTGATTTATAATTTTTCTTGTGATAGTTTTTGATTTACATAGCCGGTACTTAAATGCTTTATTTATTTGCTATGTATGTGTATGAGATGTTTTGATTTCGGTTTTATTAAATTGATATTCAATCTCATAATATGTTGTGAACCCTTATGGTTTGGGTGACTTTTTGATTTAGCAGGATTAAGTTCTATCCCATGTTGGTAGGCTTTATCAAAGGATCATGAGGGGTTCCTGTAGAAACAATATGTGAAAAAGTCACAATATGTTGAATCGGTTTTGGTTTAGCATAAAAGCATATGTGTTTCGATGGTTTTTAACTTTTGCTTGCAATTGTTAAAACCGATTTTCAACCTTTCCCTGGTAAAGGTTGGTTGTTGTTATTCTTATGTTTTTGGCATGAGAATGACAACATAATGGTATTTCGATATCAATTCTCCCAGAAGAAGAAAACGATGCGATCATATTTGGAGAAGTTGGATGCGAAATTGAGGTAACAATCTTGTTAGTTAATTATTTTCCTGTTTTAATAAAAGCCAATTTTTATTTGATATATATATATATATATATTGCTTTTTCTTAAACGAAATAGTTGGTACAATCGATATGTTTATTCCATTATGTATGTGTGGATGTTTGTGTGATTCAATTATTTTCGGTTAAGTAAAACTATTGTTATATTGCTTTGTTGTGTGATATCAATAGTTTAGGCTTACGAAATTTGGTGCAATTGCGGTGCTTTAATGTTTATGTTAATTCAATTGCTTCCAGTTAAGTAAAACAATTTTTATTTTGCTTTATTGCGTAGTATCAATTGTTTAGGCTTACAAAATTTCGGTGCAATAGTGAAACCTTGATATATATGTTGTTTCTATTGTCTCCGGTGGAGGTGAATAATTATGCAAGTTGATTTATTGGTTTGTATGAATTATTTATGGCTTAACGAATGAATATATTGACGGGATGAGTTGTTTAGTCCAATTCGATTCTGGATAAGATAAACTAAGTTAATTATGATCTTAGTTAGATTTATCAAAGTGGAGGTTTCGGTTATTCAAGTCTAGACGAAAGCCTAAACAAGGAAATTCTAGTTAACTAACCTAGTGTTTGGCTTGTTTAAAATCTAAAGGTCTAAGTTATACGGATAATTAGAACCTGATGAGAAAAATGGAGTTTATCTTTGTTTTTCTCTTATCGAATGAAGCGGTTATATTTATATAATCGGTTTAGCAAAGGAACTAACTTGCTTAGTTGATTTTTGGTTTGCTAAACTAGTTGGGAAAATTGCTTCGGGTAATTATTTCCATGATAACATGTCAAAACGTAATTACTTTATATTTTCGGTTTTGATATTGGTTATCAAAAATGGTATGTGGAACCCTCGTGCTTGACTAAACAGGTTGCAAGTATATCTTGAGATTTGTAAGATCCTTTTCGTGTTGTCCTTTATTTTTTCGTTTCTTTGTTATTTTTGTGACAAAAAGGGGGAGAAATATATGGAGTAAATAGGTGATGCTGGTATCAATTTCATGGTTGATTGGTGTCACTAGGGAAGAGGAAAACGGTGCTTGAACGTTTATCTAACGAATGAGGAAAAGCACAGACTAAGGGGGAGTAACATATCATATGATTAGGATAACAAAGACGTGTAGATTGAAAACCTACCTATCTTACCTTTAGGAGGAGTATGAGCTTTGTTATAATAATGCAGCTACTGCATTTTATGGATTGGATGAATGCAGGTTATGTGTTGTTGGATTCAGGAATCAAGCGTATTTGTAATGAATTCTTGTAATTTGTTTATCCATATGATTGTAATAGTTTTGTCACTAAAATTGACAAAGGGGGAGATTGTTAGAGCATTGCTCGGTTGAACCCACCAAGCGTTGGTATGTCAAGTTTGGTTGTCATATTTTAGTGAACCAAAACTCATTTAAGAGTCGCTTGATTTAAATGTACTAGAGTCAACTTCGTATAGGTTAGCTTGAAAGTATTAGGGTGAGACATTACAAGTATTTCTAAGACTTGAAAAAGTGAAGAAGAACATAGCTACAACCACAACATCATCCTTCCACTTGAGGTTAGTGATATTTGACTTGAACTGTTTCATTCCCTAACGTATCTTTCAAGTCGTGCATATTGAAAACATAAAACTGCGAAGCATGAACACTCTAGATAGACATAGTATTAAGGAATACAATATGAAGTTTCTTGCTTAACCATTAAAGTTTGTATATAAGACATCGACATAATCGTATGAATGTTATTGTGATTATGTATGGGTATGAGGTGAGGATTTTATCTTAGGGAGCAATGTTTACATATGTTCTAAGGAAGCAAGTTCATGATATGTGTTGTGAACCGAAAGGGAAATCGCCATGCGTTATTGGGGCTGTTCTTCACTGCATATCTTATGAACGACTAATATGTGTGATTAGTATAACCGCTCATGACTTGTTTGTGTTCTTGGTAAAAATATTCACATGAGGCCTGACTTATGTATTGGTATGACTTTTATTAGTGAAACCGATCTTAAGTAATCACCTGGGGTATGATCGGGTTGTGAGTGTTTGAACTTATTACTGGAAGAATGAGAACCGATCCTAGTAAAAGGTGTAGTGCATCACAAGGGGAACCGATCCTTGTATGAGGTGCATCAAGGTTTATGGAAGAAAGGGGAACCGATCCTATGAACATGTGCAACACGTTTTTGGGAAGGGGGAACCGATCCTATGGACATGTGCAATGCATACAAGTTATATACCAAATATATGTGGGGAACCGATCGTAGTACCTAGTCAGCCGTATCTTTGGTAAGCTAGTGTAACTATGCATAGTACTCACATGGAGGTAGAACCGAAACTTGTTTTGGTAGAACCGTAAACCAATGAGTTGTGATTGAGTGTTACTTAATCAATTACATAGTTCTTGAAAGTCAGATGAACCATTTCTAAACTTTTTGGAAGTGTGGTAAATCGGGTTCAAGTGAGCAAGTATGAAAAGGGACTTGCAAGAGTAAGATGTCGACACACTTTGAACACGGTGCATTAATGCTTATTCTATATTGTTCAAAGATATTCCTTAACGGCTAAGAAGGAAGTAAATCCCAAGATCGAATTTAAATAAGTTAAGAATCTTTTTAATTAAGGGTTTTTAATTATATATGGAAAATAAGAATTAGTAATGTGTATTTGCTAATTAAAAAT
This sequence comes from Papaver bracteatum, assembly GCA_023529315.1. Classification (NCBI taxonomy): domain Eukaryota; kingdom Viridiplantae; phylum Streptophyta; class Magnoliopsida; order Ranunculales; family Papaveraceae; genus Papaver; species Papaver bracteatum. Next base: position 119,604 of record JAJJWX010000365.1, read on the forward strand.
TTTCCAAGGAGATTTCGATCATGTATTTTTGGATAGTGCAGTCACAAGAATTATGAAAACCGAATTTGGTGGAGTAATGAAAAATATCTTGAGAATATTTTCGGTTTTGAAAATTCCTTGGTGTCCAAACTTCCTTGTCTATAAATACTTGGAGTTTTCATTTCTAGCAAACTAATCCTGCGTAACATAGACTTCCTCTTTTGTCTTTGTTACTGGTGAAGCTGCCTATCGGAGAGGAGAGTAATCTAATTAGGTAATATCTCTTACGGCTGCTCAATTGAAAGTCTTCTTTGGGATTGAGAAGCTCTAGCGCGGCCCGTTGGTGTGAACTAGATATTGCGGTTTATCTTTAGTTTTCGTATTGATTTGATTGACTAACAGTGGTTGAAATTTGATTGCACCTAGTTTGTTTATGCTTGAGAATCTTCTCTTCTGATATAAGATTCACTCAAACTAGTTCAAGGTTTAGACAGGGATCTTTAGACTGTTTTTAGATCTAAAGTCGATCTTGTGATAATCCATTGTTAACAGACTCCGTTCTGTATGTGATTGATCACAAGGGATTCAAGTAGTTGTGTGCAGGTGTTTATTGAAGATCTAAGAAGATATTGAAGATTTCTGACTTGGTTTTTATAATCTTTGGTGTGCACAATACTTGTTTGGGAAAAAGAGGATCCGACTACAATTGATTTATCCTTTTGGGTATTTTGATAGAATAATTGAGGAAGATCGGCATCAATACATTTCCTTTAGATTAAAGGTATTGATTGGCTTAATCTTAACGATTTCCTTTGGGGTAATTGAACATAAGATAGATCTTGGAACCTGGCAAAGGAGTTTATGTTAAGATAAACAAGGGAACCTTTTCGTAAATCGTATCACTTGGTTGAAGAGAGTTAATACCAAACTGATTTTTTGTTCCTTTGCTGTTTGGAATACGATCCAAAGGAATTGGTCCAAGTACGTGACTTGTTTATAGGTTGGAGGCGTGGGAATACAGACGGAACTAGGTGAACTATAGGTTTAGATGCTTGGTCTCAATTATACGAAGTTGGTTTATTTTGTATAACCGCTTAATCCTGAGAGTATTCAATTCTGGACTAGGTCCCGAGGTTTTTCTACATTTGCGATTTCCTTTTTAACAAAATCTTGTTGTGTCATTTACTTTATATTTCCGCATTATGATTGTTTTATTATAATTAAAGTAAATTGCACAAACGTTAATTCCTATTTACTTGATACGTGAATCCTATTGAGTTTGGTTAAGTCTGAAACTTTGTATAAAGTAAACACACTTTGTTGTTGTATTATCTCGATATCGTATCCATAGACGATCACACAGGGTGAACCGATTTGTTGTATTGTCTCGACTCAATCCATAGACAATCACTTTCGGGGAAAGGACTTATATGAAGGAAAAGTAATAGCTCGAGGTATATTTGGGGTACCCTCGCCTTTTCATCATCAATATACAAGCATACAATCACACAGGAATCCTTGACAAGTTTATTATAAACACACTTGTCAGATTCATTAATTCTAAAACCACTAGAAATCATCACATGATCAAATTTCTCATGCCACAATTTAGGTGCTTGTTCCAATCCATACATAAAATTAACCAGTTTACAAACTTTCTTTTCTCAACCTTTAACTACAAAGCCCTCGGGTTGTTCCATATAAATCTCTTCATCCAATTCACCATTAAAAAATGATGTCTTTACATTCATTTGATGTATCTCTAGATTATGGACAATAGCTATAATAATTAACATCTTAATGGAGCTAATTCTACTCACTGGTGAATAGGTTTCAAAGAAATATATACCTTTTGTCTGTAGCCTTTAGCTACCAACCTAGCCTTGTATTTTTTAATAGTTCCAATTATATTATGTTTCTTTTAAAAATCCATTTACAACCTATGGCCTTAGACCCTGGAGGTAAATCTACAAGTTCAAAAGTATCGTTTTCTCGAATGGAATCCATTTCACTAATGAAATCTTCTTTCCACCAAAGAGATTCTGGACAAGTCATGGCTTCACTATAAGTCTGAGGATTAGACTCGGCTAAGTATGTAATGCAACCAGGATATGTTTTATCAGTTCTAACCCTTTTACCTCTTCTAGGTTCTATTTCTGGTTCATCTTCCTCTAAAGGTAATGACAGACTGGTTGGCGGCAAATCTAGGGGATCATCTAAACATCTCTTTCGAGTATCACGTTATATTGGAAAAACATCCTCAAAAAAACTGATCATCCCTAGACTCCATGATAGTATTCAACCCTTTGTCAGAAATTTCAGAACTCACAACCATAAACCTATAAGTATTACTATGCTCAAGATACCCTATAAAAACACAATCAACAGTTTTGGGTCCTATCTTATTTTTCTTAGGAGGAGGGATGGCCACCTTTTCTAAGCACCCCCACACTTTGAAGTAAGCATAAGATGGTTATCTACCCCTCCATAACTCATATGGAGTTTTTTTCGATCCTTTAAAGGGTACTCTGTTCAGGATATAATTGGCTGAGAGGATAGCCTCCCTTCACAAATTTGAAGGTAATCCTGAACTAATCTACATGGTATTCATCATATCCTTAAGGGTACGATTCTTATGTTCATCTACAACATTGGATTGAGGTGAATAAGGGGCTTTAGTCTCATGTATTATGCCATGTTCTTCAAAGAAATCTCCTACGGGAATTTCATACTCACCACCACGGTCAGACCTAACAGTTTTAATGGTAGTATTCAATTGGTTTTCAACTTCACGTTTATATATCTTAAAGGCTTCTAAGGCATCGTCCTTCCCTCTAAGTAAGTAAATATGGCAGTACCTCGTACAATCATCTATAAAAGTAATAAACCATTTCTTACCACCTTTTGTTTGAACTGACTTCATATCAACTAGTTCTGAGTAGATTAAGTCTAAGGGTTTAGAGTTTCTCTGGACATTCTTATTGAATGATTTCTTAGCATGCATTCTACGCAAATCTCACACTTATGATTTATATCTAAAGTGAATTTGGGTATGCAGCCTACGCTAGCCAGTTTATGCATTGATTTATAATTTACATGACCTAGTCTACCATGCCAAACATTCAATGACACACACATATAACAGAAGAATCATTAAATTTCACTTCAGGACATGTTACATTAAGTTTATATAGACCCCCATTCTTATAACCCTTATCCACATAATCATTTCCCTTAGTTACTATAAGTTTTCTAGACTCAATTGTAACTTTACAACCCTTATCATCTAAAACAGAACAAAAAACAAGATTTTTGCAGATGTCTGGAACATGAAGAACTTAATTCAATGTGAGAGTCTTTCCAGACATGAGCTTCTGACCGACCTTTTCTTTTCCTGCAACCTCTGATGTAGATGAGTTACCCATATAGAGTTTTTCGCCTTCCCCTACCCTCTGATAGGAGGTGAACAGGTCTCTATTCCCATAAACATGATTGGTAGCTCCAGAGTCTACCTAATAATCCATCATATTGGTCACCAAGTTAACTTCAGACACCACAGTAAAAAACTCGTCTCTGTTCTTCCCAACCAAGTTAGCATTATTCTTCTTATCCTTACGTTGTCTACAGTGAACTTCCATATAACCAGTATTTCCACATACCCAACAAGGACCTTTAATTTTAGTAATTCCAGAATCTTATAGGATCAGAATATCGCAGCAAGAACATTCTTGCGAAGTTTTCATTAAAGACACTAGCGAGCGTCGCAGAAAAGATTAAAAGAACGACGCAACAAATAACGATGGTAGAAACATGAAGAAAACGTAAATATCCTGCGAAGAATAGAGTGTTTTCGAGGGTTAACATTTGTGCATTCGCGAAGGTATTGCAAGATCAAATCCGAAATTAAGGGATAGATTACCTGTCCATGAGCTGTCATCCATTATGTAATACCCTATATATAGGGGATGAGTAAACTTGAGAGAGGAGGATAATTTTTTTAGAGTGTTGAGAAAGTTTTGAGGAGAGAGAAAAATCTTGTGAGCGATTGTATTCTTGATTTCTTCCATTTCTTGTAACATTTCTGAGAATTAATCAATAAAAGTGTTGTTCTTAATCTACAAATATGTGTTGATAATTGTGGAATCTAGTGTGGGGTGTAGTGTAGGAATTCCTGCAACTACATTTTTGGCGCCCGAAACAGGGATGAATGGTTGATTATTTGAAGAAAAAGGTAAAAATTGATACTGTGATTGGAAGGAATTTGGAATAATTAGTGCAAGATTTTACGCAATTTTCAATAGTTCACTAAGATTAATGGCTAGAAGAAGAAGAAATACGTCAGAACCACCAACAACCGTAAGGAGGAGTAAAAGACTTGCTGGTGGAGAAATAAGTGAAATGGGAGAATCTTCAAGAGTAAGAAAAAGAAGAAATAAAACAAGGAATGATGGAGAAAATCAGGTTCGACAGCCGAATCAGCAAACACCTATACAAGATAGAGTTATGGATTATGATAGAGTAAGCGTGCATACTTGGCGATCAGATTCAATGGAAGAACCAGAAGATCGACAATTGAGAGATGAAAGGCGAGAGGGAAGAAAACAAGAGGTAAATGGAGGAGTAATACATGGTGATGACGAAAATAAAACAGTAGAGGTTTTAAGACAAAGAATACAAGAAGAAACGATATTAGAGGCGGAAGAACGTGCAAATTTGGCAAGACAAAACCATGAATTGAGAATGGAAAACATGAGGTTACAAAATAGAAGATCAAGAAGTACAATGAGATCAAGTTCGAGAACAATCAGAAGTGAGATAAGAAGAAGATCACCTATAGCAAATATTGAAGAAGAAAATCATGATCCAAATGGGGAACGTCGCGAAAGGAGAGAAATAAGGGAAGATCGTTATTTACCACAAGGTGAAATTCAACAAAACGAGCAAAATAATAGAAGGCAGGAGAATGAAAAGCGTCAGGCACGAAATAACCAAGATGGTGAATAAAATCAATAGGAAGGGAGGAGGATATTGCATGGAAGAGAAACTCTAAGAAATAAGCAGATAATTGAAAGAGAAATCGAGAGACATTATGCTGAACAAGCATGCTTAGCTTGTGAAAGGGAAAGATTGAAAGCAGAAGTGGAAGAGCAAGAATTCCAAGAGGAAATTCGCCAGAATAATCATGACAATCGAGAAAGAAGACGCGAACAAAACCTCAATAATGGTAATATTAACGAAGAATATGATAGGGTGCAAAGAAGAGCAGAAGAAAATCGCAGAAGAGAAAATGAGAGATATAATGGTGTATGCATTCATGAAAGAAATGTAAGAGAAGATAGCGGAGAAATACAAGAAAAAAATAATGGAGACGGAAATCAAAATCTCGCAACACAAGATAGGCAAGAACCCAGGAGAAGGGAAGTTGCGCTGAAAATACCAATGGAGCAAAATTCAGCTGTGAATGAACAAATCTTAAGAGAGCTATCAGAAATGAGTGGAATGTTAAATAATAGAAGAGAGGGAGGCAGAAGGCAACTTAATGAAGCCATTGAAGAAGCTGCGAGAACTCCATTCACTCAGGAAGTACAATTAGGAGGAATACCCCCAAAATGCAATTTACCAGTATTAACCAGTATTTTCGATGGGACTACCTGTGTTTTTCAACATGTTAAGGCTTATGTTAGGTGTATGCTACAGTGGGAAAACCATGATGATTTATTATGCAAGTACTTTGCATATAACTTAACTGGCGAGGCGTTAAAATGGTTCGAAGGTTTACCTAAAAACACTATAACTTCTTTCGATCATCTGCAAGCTACATTTTTGGGAGCATATATAAGCAACAATTCTTCGCGGCCCGGTATTGAAGATGTATTTGGGTTAAAACAGAGGATTGGAGAAAGTTTGAAACCCCTAACCATAATATGAAAGACAATGTGCAGTGAGATGGCTGAAAGAGTAGATGAGAGATACCTCATTTTGTCCTTCATCAATGCTATGTTAGCAACCAACCTGTAACATATATAAATTTTTAGAATCAAAAATACGATCACTATGACAGAGCTGTGAAAATTGCAGGAAGAATATATTGCATTGGAGGAAAAACAGAATGACATGGAGTCGTATCCTATTGCGAACACTAGTTTAGTTGCAGCGAATGCAAGTTTACTTCCCAAGATGATAAATACAGTAGCGAGCACCTCGCAGGTAAAAAAAGAAAATAATGTGGATGATGGTCAACAAAAATTAGTAGCTATGGGAAGTCGAGATCAAAAAGAGTTTGAAATAGAGAGGAACTTTTATCGCGGGGGAAATAATAAAATTTAGAGACTTGATCAACAACAAGAGATTTATGGTGGACAGAGACAAAATTATCAAAGAGGGCAGGGAAATCAGAAGATGATATGGGAAGAAATCAAAATGCCACCTTTGAATGCAAGTGTAGAAAAAATTTGGGAAGCCATAATCTTAATGGAAAATATACAAGCACCCTGGAACATGGGAAAAGAACCACACCCAAATAACGAAGTCAAGAATTTTTCTCTTATCATCATTTTCATGGTCATTCAACAAATAAATGCAGGAATATAAAGAAGATCATTTTAAGGATGATAGATCAAGGAAGATTAAACCATTTTCTAATAGGGCACCCGCAATCTCAGCCATTACCACCTCCACCAGAAATTCGCAGAGTAAATACAACAAAAGGAGCAGAAACATTTGTGATAGAGGTTGGAGCCAAGGTGAAGAATTTGTTCTGTAATTCCATCATACATTCATACAAGACTATTGAGGATTTCCACGACAATGTCCTAAGCAGAGTCTTCGCGAGAGACACGGATAGAAGAGAGATAATGAATATTGCGAGAGTCTCGCCGTTAGAGGAGTGGAAAAAGAAAACTATTTCTTTCACTGCACAAGAAGTACCAAAGCCTGGTGAGATGCATGACAACCCACTGGTGGTAAGATTAGAATTAAATCCAAAACAAAACAAATAGAAGAAGAAGATGAAGAAAATGATGACGGTGAAACTGAAGATTCTTGGGCCATTAACAGAGTTCTAATAGATACTGGAAGCTCAGTTTATATCCTATTTTATCATACTTACAAAACCATGGGTGGAAGAGACGAGTATCTGATACCGTCAACCTATAAGATCTATGGTTTCAATGGTACCGCCAATAAACCAAAGGGAGAGATCACAATGAGAATCTCATTAAAAGGAATAACATCTAAAGTCTTATTCTGTGTAGTGGATGTGGAGTCACCCTACAACGCCTTAATTGGCAGACCGTGGTTGCATGGGATTCTGGGTGTGGCATCTACTTACTATCAGTGCATTAAGTTTCCACATCCAAATGGTGTTGGAGTCATAAAAGGAGATTGGAATGAAAGCAGAAAGTGTTATGAGATTGATATAAAATCTTGCGAAGAGAAAGCTGTGAAGCGTAGCAATTGGAAGCACAACATCAAGCAAAGACAAAGATGTGACAGATTAATGGTGGATGCCATAGAGCTGCGAGAAGAAGAAAATCTGAGAAAGAATGAACACAGTATCTAGTGAATGACTCGCAAGGGCAACATTGCAAAGCGCAACAAAATCCCAAGGGCAGAATAAAATAAAGGTAAAGGATTTCAAATTATGATACTAAAATGATATTGAAAGATATGTATGAATGATGTGATTCACAGATTGTTGCTTACTGAAAAATATGAGATTGTGAAATTACACCAGCATTGAAGTAAGAATATGTGAAAATATCACAAGAAATGCGAAGAAAAATTCGTAGAATGGGACTAACCTTTATGGCGTACACCCTAGTTCGCGAATAAAATTTCGCAAGAGGCAAATGTAAGACCTAAAGTACGTCATTTAAGGGGGTATCTGATTGCATGGCTCAAAGATAAGGTTATACTGCTACTGGAACTTGAGTCATGGAGATGTGGGGCTCAAGAAAGCCTATCCGGGAGAGATACCTTGGATTTTCAACTATATATAAGGTTATACCCTGGTTGGACGACCAAGGGTCTCTTCCAAGGAGTGCAGAATATGATCAAGGCGCCGCGGTACATGGTTAAGCCAAGAGTGCCTGGGGCGGATGAACCTACCCTGGCCATTCTTGGCAAGTCTTGACTATGACGCACTCGGCCTGAAGAAAACCCCACTTAGGGTGCAGTCTCGTAACTATAAGCGATATAGGCAAAAAGGATAAGAGGCTGCGAAAAACAACTGGTTGTTGGTAAATCAGGATGTGAGGAGCTAGTATTGTATGGACGATGTATGCCTCCTTGAAGGGGCAACCAGGGGGAAGATAAGGGAAGCACTCTCCATTAGGGAGCTGATAAGTGTCTTAAGATGCAAATATCATGAGGCTTTATTTTCGCAAGAAAATTTAGGATTGTCGTATTTGTGCAACAAATATCAAAAGAGGCAAAAAGCCAAGAGAAAAAGATAAGATGAGATCAATGGGTCAGTTTTATTTTGTGTCCAAATGCTAATCTCTGTAATGGTTCAGCCTCCGGTTCAGTGTCTACTGACTGTGATGGCTAACTTTGTAACCATCGATTATAAAAAAAAAAAAAAAAAATGGTGTTGAAACCACTTCGATTCATCTATATTGGGGAATAATTTGTTCTACAATGAGAGTCTGGAATCCATTCAAAGTTTAAATAAATATCCATGTACCTAAACAAAGAAACACTTGTTGTTGTCGTAATCTCATCGCACACGACTTAAGCAATCTATTACAGAGGAGAACTTTGTTGTCTCTTAAGAACAATAAAATTAGGTACACACCTGAACATCTGTTGGGTTACATACCCATTGCAATTAAAAATGAACCTATTGCTTGACATTATTCATAGGCTGAAATAAAATGAAAAAAATAGATAGATTATTTACCCGCAGGAACATCTATCTTTTCTCTGCCAATTCCCCCAAGAGAAGGTGGACTTGCTGTATCCCTAACTCAGTAGTCATTGCCCGCGGGAATTTTGGCTCTCCAGCAACCTTCGATGACATCAATAACCTAATGCAGAGTGGTGTTTTGACCCCATGCACCAGAAAACCTACAAAAACTATAGAAAACAATTTGTGGCCATGAAATTGAATTAGGGTTCCAAAATAAAGTCACCAGGAACCAATATGGTTAAAGTAAAATGAAGAGAAATGGATCTGAAAATCAGAGATACCACAGTAAATAATGTAAGCATAATCACCTTGGGCTTATCGAAGCAAGGTTTGATCAAAGACTCCTATTTATCGGGAAGAAGAGTAACGCCTTTCCTTAATGGTGGGCACAAAAAATGGAATTAATAAAAGAACAGTGTCAACGTAACTGATTAATCAGCAAATGGTCTGATCAAAACGGAAAAAAATAAATGGTGATAATGTGGAGATCTAGGACGTTGGATGAAGGCTTAAAACGGGGGTGGATTCTCAGCCGAGATTTATCTTTGGCACTTGGAGGAAATTCGAGAAGAATATGGACCGTCAATCATTTACGAAGATCTTTCCGCAACGTCGGATTGGGGAAAACACATTTGATTCCGTAAGATAGATCCATTACGGTGGTCATCTTTTTAAATTTAAACAATGACGACTATTTTAAAGTTAAAACTAAAATAGAGCGAACATACAAAATATATATTTATTTATTTATTAATCATTGTTTAACAGAAAGGGTTTTAATTGGTAGCCAAGCAACAAGCTGAGCACCGACCCCTTTTTGAATAGAAACACCCAATTTATGAAAAATAAAACAACCAAGACCACTACCAGTGTCATGACTAACTAAACAATTCTTCAGACGCTTGAAAAAACATACAGTAAAGTATTGAAATTCTACGAGTATTGTCTTTAAAAACTAGTTTACCAACACTGAAATAGGTATACCACTAATACTGTAAATTAATCCATAATTTAGTTCTTGTGACTGTCTTTTTTTTTTGTTCATAAGAATTCTTTAAATCTAATTGAAATTTGGGAAGCTATTTTGTGTCGTCCTAGTCTTAAATTTAAACTAGTACAACCGTTGCCACGGTGGGAGGGCCGACCGAAGAAGAATCTGAAGATGGGGTTTGTCTGCGACAACTTTCGCTCCGTTTCAATAAAACTGATACTTTCGCCTTGTTTCAGAAAAAGTGATACTTTCGCTCCGTTTCAGAAAAAGTAATACTTTTTTTCCGTTTCATAAAAAGTGATACTTTCTCGAAATCAATTAAAAAATCATTTTCCTAAAACGGAGTGAAAGTATCATTTTTCATGAAACAAAATGTGAAAGTATCACTTTTCCAAAATTGAAAAATTAGTCGATCCACAAACCAAAATACGATATCATTTTTCTTGAAATGAGGGATTAACCGAAAAATTAGTCGATAATTATGCCTAAAGTGCGGTATCACTTTTCTTGAAATGAGGGAGTACATCATTTTATTAGTTGCAACGGTAAATTAGTTGATGCATAAACCAAATATGGCTACATAAAGTATTATGTATCATTTGTGGTGGTTTGCATAATGGATATACATTTAATTTTCTAAAATTGTGCCTAAAATGATAAATACCTCCGAATTTTTCGTAAAAACTCTAAGTTTAATATTGTTGATGTACTCATTGCGTGGATTTTCTTATAACCTTTCTAACAAGATAAAATTTGTAAAATTCTAAGGCATGGATTTTTAGATATGTTATATTAAAGTCTGTTTTTCAATTATACCCCTAAAAAATAGGATACATATGGAGTTATAGTAATTGGACTAAAAGGGAGGCATAATTGTGTCAAGTGAAAAAGACTAACCATGAAAACCAAATATAATATTTTTATGTTAATTGACCACTTAGATTTTATAGAAAAGTGACCATATAAAGGTCCCTCCTTGCTTCGCTCGGTCGGCTCAACAACAACGATTCTTCCCAATTTAAAAACAAAATGAACTTGTAAAATTTTCCGTTGCAGTCGTCATCGTTCTAAATATAATTAATTATGGTGACTCGTTAATTTTTAAAACAAAAAACCATCAAAAAATTGTCACAATCTATAAATTATGTAGTTGCAAGATTTCTCACACTACACCCTTGTTAAGATCTTGCTATAATCAACTCACAATTGAAGATGAAAAACGACACTTTATTATTTTGTTCTCAGAAATGTTTACAGAAATGGAAGAATTCAAGATTACAACTATTCTCTTGAAGTTTCTCTCTCTTTAAGACTTTCTTGACTCTCAAAAATACATCATCCTTTTCTGGACACATTGGGTCTATATTTATAGGGTAGTTACATAGTGGATGACAACTAAGTTTTCCTCTTATTTCGGGTTGATTCTGTGATTGTACCGCGATAGTTACAATGTTAAATCTCGCAAGTTTTGTAACCATCGCAGAACTAACATGCTTTTCTCAAGTTTTCTTTAGTCGTCGGGTATTACGTCTCTCTTTTGAAGGCTTTTGTGACACTCGTGAAATGTTGATATAAAATCTTGCGGTGATGCTCGCTGTGAAGTGTTGTTAATCTCGCAGAAAATATATGTAGCGATATTCTGGTCCTACATCTTGCCTCTTCTCATGTCTTTTCTGCGAAGAAGAGAAGATCATGAGAATTTTAAAATGCTGCAACTATTTATCTTTTCAGATTTCCCTGTTCTGACACGTTTCTGTACCCTTCGCCAGTTGTTTTCACATATTCTCTCTTCTAATGAATTTATGACACGTCATCTCTAACCGCTGTGATCTGACCGTTCATGTCTTTTCTTAGCATTTATTGCGTTCATCTTCTCAAGAAACCTCTTCTTCTATAAATACTCCTTTCATTCTTTTCTTTTCCTCTTTTTACTTTTTTCTTCTTTCTCTGCGTAACTTCTCTGCAAGTTTACTGTTCTTCCGTAAATTGCGCGTCTGTCATCGCTGTGATTTCTTTCTTATTTTTCATCCTTTTCTTTCATTCCCATACTCAAAAATGGTTATTGTTGGTGCTAAAAACTTGATTTCTTATAATGAGATGCGAGAAAAGCTCAAAAGTAAAGGTTTTACCTTGTCTACAATTCCAGGTCAAAGCCCTAAATCTGAACTTTCTATCAAACTATTTTATGATCATCAATGCTCTCACCAGAAAATCATAGTATCGCTAGGTCAACTTGAAGATGGTCTTCCCCTTCCTCTCTATGACCCAGAACTCCCATTATTCTATCAAATAATATCTGACGAGAGGTTCTCGCGAGAAATATATCAATTAGGTGGAGATTGTATCAGATTGCTGCTTGAATATGCTTTTCGCGGTGCTGATAAAGGATCTCGCTATCCTGAAGCTCCGAAGAATCCTCAATTCAAGGATGTTCCCATTGTCTCTGCAGATTATACTGTGGAGAATTTCTTCAAAAATTACAAGATACTTCCTATGAAGAGGGATAGTACTTGCTGGGGTGTCCGCTTGAAGAAAGAGAAGATCGCTGATGATGAGGCTCTTATGTTAGACATTGATTGGCATACACCTACCAATCAAGGCCCTCACCACTCCAGCGATGATAAATGGTTTATCTTTCCATTATGTCTTGAAGGTCCTTATATATCTGGTTCACTCCCATTACCTGTGAATCTCTCAGAGTATGAGCCATGGGTCTTCAACTGGCCTGAAAGATCTAAAGAAGTATATTCTCTCAACTTTTTGCATTATTATTATTCACTAACTTCTTCATGTTTTTATATTCTCGCTAATTATTTTGATCTTTCTCAGATTGAGAGAATGAAGCTCAGCTACCAATCTTTTAGGAAGCCCAGCACTTTCTTAGCTCTTAAATCTTTCACGGATGAAGTAAGAAATATCTCTTCATAAATTTTAACAATATATTGTTGCCCTTATTTCTTATCTTCATCTGTGCTCGCAGGAAATTGAAGAACTAGAGCCAATAAAACCTGTGAGAACTAAGGACAAACCTTCAAAGGATAAATCTATTGTTCCTCCTAAAGGAAAGTCTTCTGCCCATCGCGGTGAAGAATCTGGCGATCAGGATAAATCTGCTGTTCCTCCCAAAGGGAAGCCTTCTGCCCCTCGTGGTGAAGAATTTGGCGATCCTCCTTTGAAGAAAAGGAAAACCCGACCTTCTTCTTCTTCAACTCCTCAACCCACTCCAGAAAATCCAAGTGTTGATTTTGACAAGGATAATAATGACGAGGATTTTAATGATAACAGCTTCCCTTCTATAAAGAATTCTTCTGATTCTGATTCTTCGATGGCTCATTTATCCAAAACATTTGGAAAGAATATGTTTGGTATCCCAAATGAGTATGCAGATGAAGTTATTAATGAAATATCCCAGTCCCTCGCCAATGTATGCGATGCTCCCATACTAGCTGACAGTGATACCCTTCGTGGGGTTTCAAGATCGCTGACTCCAAGTCTTTTAAATTCACTTGGCAGCCTGATATGTTTTCACTTGTTCATCCTTTTTGTGTATCTATTGATATTTTTTTTCAGACATTGATTTATATAGTTCTATCGCAGGTTGAAAGAGCCGCTTTTTATGTTGCTTATGATTTAGACAATAGGCGTATTACTTATGAAAATAAAGCTGCTAATCTTCGTCAAGATAAAGAAAAACTAGAAGCTGAAGTTATTGAACTTCGCAGAAAAAATAAGCAGCTGGAGACTGAAGCTTCAGTTGACAAGCAAAAAATCTCTGATCTTGATAAAGCCAATCAACAACTCTATGGTATGATTTATTTCTTTTCTCTTTTAATTCTTCTCACCCTATCGCAACTTATTCAAGCAACCATTTTTGCAGATATTTATGGTCTTACTGATGAGGCTACACTCTTCCAGTCTTTTCCTGACCCTGTAGATGATAATGCTTGCCTTAATAATTCTTTAAGTAATTTCTCAGATGATAAGATTGAATCCCTCTCCATAGATGAACTTAAATCCAAATTTAATCTCTTAAAAATTGAACACAGATTCAATTTAGGTTTGACCAACAAGTATAAGCGCTTTTATCTTGATTCGAAGAAAGAAGTAGATAGACTAAGAAAAAGGAATAGTGATCTTATTGACGAGAAAGATCTTGCCGTTAAAAATGGCTCCAAGACCTTAGCAAACTTCCATAAAACTCTTCTTAATGTTCAAATGTAAAGAGATAAGCTTATCCGCGAGAATGAAGATCTTCTTGCGAGGGAAACTCAAGTTCGATCTCGTCTCCTTATTAATAGCGATGATGAGTTTGCTTGGGCTACGAAGATTCTTGATAACGCCAGAACTAATTTAGGTGTAGATGTTAGTCTTCATGCTGATCAAGCGGCTTTAATTAAAGACATGATTTCTGAAAGAGAAGGTTATCACTCTTATAATTTCCCTGAATTATTTCCTAATTGAATCATCCTTATATGTATTAATTTTGTTGTCATTTGCTCGCAGCATCCGAAAAGAACTATCGTAAAAGATTTGATGAGTTAGAAGAAGAGAAAAACCAACTCGCCGGAAATCTATCTTCTCGCAATGAAAAGTATTCTAGATTGAAGGAAAAATTGAAAATCTCATCTTCAAATTTTAGCAATGCTATTCTCCGTATTCGTAATGACGCTGTTAAACTAGTCTGTAATGATCATGGTATGCCTCATTCTATATACCCCGATCTTGCAAAGGAAATTCCAGCTGATTCCCCAAATTTAGTTATCTCTGATAGCGAAGCTGAGGAGTCTAGCGAATACGATGAAGAATTATCTGGCGAGGAAGAGAGATCTGACGTGGATAGAGATAATGATGGGGAAGATAAATCCGATAATGAAGAGAAAGAAAAGAGCTCTGATGAAGGTGGTGATGGATCTACTTAGTCTTGTTTCTTCATTGTAAATTTTGTACATTTATTTTTTGCTTCTCGTAACATCGTTGCGAGCTTCTCCAACTTGATGTGTAAACTTCTTTTGCTTTTATCTGGTTATGAATTCGAAAACAATTCTTTTTCTGCAACATAATCAATCAATCAATCATAATTATTATCCTTTAATTATTTGTATAAATGTATTATCTATGCAATTTTATCATATGATGGATGAATAATAATTTCATCATTATATGCATTCCCATACTTGCCTCTATTATTCATCTGCAATATGAAAAAATTGAGTAGAGATTAGATATTAGTTGTGAATCAAATTAAATTTGCCTCATTATCGGCAATGTTATCGCTAGAAATAATTGCATAATTTTATGATTTTTGCGTAGAATCGCAAATCTCATAAATTCTGCGATCATTATCGCAATAATCTTATGGTATTATTATGCCTTCCTAATTAAAGGTCTTATTTTGCCACATCTTTTATTTTTTGCGACAAAATCGCAGGACGTCTTTACATTTGCATGTATTGACCCATTGATCTTGTCTTATCAATACTTTTTCAACATCTCTGCGACAATATGATAAGTATAAAATCTCTTGAAAGAATTAATTCTTATGACATTGCCGTCTTGCGATGAAATCGCATGACGTATTTACACTTGTTAAATGTAAAAACCCATTGATCTCATCTTAACTTTTTCACTTTTGGCTATTTGCCTTTGTATAACTTTCTTCACGCGACAATATGACAGGCCTAAATGTTCTTGCGATCATAAAGCCCCATGACATTGCCGTCTTTAGACACTTATCATCTCCCTAATGGAGGGTGCCGCCCTTATCTTCCCCTTGGTTGCCCCTTCAAGGAGGGCACATCGGCCATACAAGACTAGCTCCTCCCATCCAGATTTTCCAACAACCAGTTGTTTTCGCAGCCTCTTGTCCTTTATTCCTATATGGCTTATAGTTACAAGACTGCACCCTAAGTGGGGTTTTCTTCAGGCCAAGTGCATCATAGCCAAGACGTACCAAGAATGTCCAGGGTAGTTTCGTATGCCCCGGGCACCCTTGGCTCAACCGTGTACCTCGGCGCCTTGGTCATACTTTGCACTTCTTAGAAGAGGTCCTTAGTCGTCCAATTAGGGTATAACCTTATATAATTGGAAATCCAAGATCCCTCTCCTGGATAGGTTTTCTTTAACCCCCAACATCTGCATAACTCAGGTTCCATAAGCGGTATAACCTTTTCACTGAGTCATGTCAAGAGATACCCCCTTATATGACGCACTATTATGTCTTACATTTGCCTCTTGCGAAATTGTATTCGCGAACTAGGGTGCACGCCATAAAGGTTCGTCCCATTCTATTAATCTCTGCGAAATTTTATTCGCGTTTCTCACGAGCATTGTAACTCTGATAAAATTTCATTTCTTTGATTTTCTTGTAAAATTTTGCAATTCTTTAAAACAGAGTACTCTTTTCAATCGCATTTTCTTCAAACAAATTATGCATAAGCTTCTTTAAATTTTATCATTTTACCTTTCTACTTACTATCTCTTGGTTCTACTTTTCTGTTACGTTTTGCTCTTTTTTCTTTATCTGCGAGCTGTTCGCCATTTTCTTCCTCTCGCTGCTCTATTAAATCAATCATTAATCTTTCACATCTATGTCGTTTCTTGATGTTGTACTTCAAATTTCTCTTCTTCTCAGCTCTTTCCTCACAAGATTTTATATCAATCTCATAACATTTCTTGCTTTCTCCCCAATCTCCCTTAATAACTCCGACACCATTCGGATGAGTAAACTTAACACACTGGTGGAAAGTATATGATACACCTAATATCCCATGTAGCCAAGGTCGACCAATCAGGGCATTGTAAGGTGATTCAATGTCAACAACACAGAACAAGATCTTGGAAGTTATCCCTTTCAATGGAATCCGCATTTCAATTTCCCCTTTGGGTTTATTGGCAGTACCATTGAAACCGTAGATTTTATATGTTGATGGAATTAGATCTTCGTCTTTTCCAACCATGGTCTTATAGGTATGATAAAATAGTATGTCAACTGAGCTGCACGTGTCTATCAGAACTCTATTGATAGCCCAAGAGTCTTCATTTTCATCATCATTTTCTCCATCTTCTTCTTCTATTTGCTTTGGATTTATCTCTAATCTTACTACTAATGGATTATCATGATGCTCGCCAGGTTCTGGTACTTCTTGTGCAGTGAAAGATATAATTTGTTTCTGCCATTCTTCTAATGGCGAGGCTCTCGCGATATTCATTATATCTCTTCCATAGGTGTCTCTTGCGAAGACTCTGCTTAGAACATTATCATGGAAATCCTCTATTGTTCTATGTGAATGTACAATGGAATTACAAAACAAATTCTTTGCTTTAGCCCCAACTTCTATTACGAATGATTCTGCTCCTTTTACAGTATTTACCATGCGAATTTCTGGTGCTGGAGGTAATCGCTGAGATTGTGGTTGTCCTACTAAAAATTGGTTTAGCTTTCCTTGGTCAATCATCCTTAAAATTATTCTCTTTACATTTCTGCAATCATTTACTGTGTGACCATGAAAGTGATGGTAAGGACAAAATTCTTGACTACGATTATTAGGATGTGGTTCTTTTCCCATATTCCATGGAGAGGGTATATTTTCTATCAAAATGATAGCTTCCCATATTTTTTCTATACTAGCATTTAGAGGAGGCATCTTAATTTATTCCCATATTATCCTCTGATTTCCTTGGCTTCTGAAATTGTTTTGCCTCTGTCCACCATAAGTTTCTTGCGGCTGATCAAGCCTTTGAATCTTATTATTCCCACCGCGATTGTAATAATTCTTCTCCCTTTCATATTCTTCTTGATCTCGATTTCCCATTGCTACCAATTTCTGCTGGTTATCAGTCTCCACTTTCTCTTGTTGTGCTTGCGAGATGCTCGTCACATTGTTAATTATTTTAGGAAGTAAACTCCCATTTGATGCTACTGAATTGGTGTTCGCGATGGGATAGGATTTCATCTCATTTTGTTTCTCCTCCAAAGCAATGTATTCTTCTTGTAGTTCTCGTAGTTCAGTCATAGTGATTGTATTCTTGACTCTGAAAATTTGTATGTACAGTGGATTGGTCGCGAACATTGCATTGATAAAGGACAAGATAGATATCTCTCGTCAACTCTTCCTGCCATCTCACTGCACATTGTCTTCCATCTTATGGTTAAATGTTTTAGACTCTCACCAACCCTCTGTTTTAACCCAAACACATCTTCGATACATGGCCGCGATGAATTGTTGCTTATATATGCTCCCAGAAATGTAGCTTGTAAATGATCAAAAGAAGTTATAGTATTTTTTGGCAATCCCTCAAACCATTTTAGCGCCTCGCCAATTAAGCTAGATGCAAAATATTTACACAATACAGCATCATGATTCTCCCATTGCAGCATACACCTAACATAAGCCTTAACATGTTGTACAGCACAGGTAGTTCCATCAAAAATCTTTGGTTAATCTTTGGTAAGTTGCACTTTGGAGGTATTCCTCTTAACTGTACTTCTTGAGTGAATGGAGTTCTCGCAGCTTCTTCAATAACTTCATCAAGTTGCCTTCTACCTCCTTCTCTTCTGTTATTTATTATTCCCCTCATCTCTGCTAATTCTCTTAAAATTTGCTCATTCGCCGTTGAATTTGGTTCCATTGGTCTTTTTAATGCGGCTTCCCTTCTCCTGCGTTCATGTATCTCTTGTCTTGCGAGATTTTGTGTGTCTTCATCTACACCCACATTCCTTCTTCTGCGATCTTCTACTTCACCTTCTTCTTGCAATCGCAGCTGTACTTCTCTGCGAATTTCTTCATTTCTCATCATTTATCTTCGCTGTCTTTCTATTATCCTTTGTATTCTATCATACTCTTCCTGGATATTATTATTATAACAATTTTGTGTACGTATCCTTTCTCGATTTTCATGATTATTATGTCGTAATGTCTCTTGGAATTCTCGTTCTTCTACCTCTGCCCTTAATCTTTCTCTCTAGCGAGCTAGTCGTGCTTGTTCAGCATAATGTCTCTCAATTTCTTCCTCAATTATTCTTCGATTTCTTTGGATCTCTCGCCCGTGTAATATCCTTCTACTCTCTTCTGTATTATCTTCATCATTTTGGTTGTCTCTTCCCTCTTGATTTCTATTATTAAATCTGTTATCCAAATTTTCTCCACGCGGATCATGACGATATTCTATTACCTCTTCTTCTCCATGACGTTGTTCTTCATTTGGATTTTGCATTCCCTCTTGGATATTTCCTCTAGCATTTCTTATTGGAGAATTTTGCCTTAATTCTTCTCTTAATGATCTTGAATTCGATCTAACAGTACTTCTTGATCTCCTATTTTGTAACCTCAAAATCTCCATTCTTAACTCATGATTTTGTCTTATTAAATTTGCACGTTCTTTCGCCTCTAATCTTCTTTCCGCTTGTATTCTTTGTCTTGGATCACCTGTTGCTTCATTTTCGCCTTCTTCATGAATTAATCCTTCAACCATTCCTTGATTTCTTTTTTCTCTTCTTCTGTCTCTTAATTGTTGATCTTCTACACCTTCCATCGAATCCGATCTCCAAGTATGCACACTCACTCTATCATAATCCACATTTCTATTTTGTATCGGTGTTTGTTGATCAGGTTGTGGAATTTGATCTTCTCCTTCAATCCTTGTTCTATTTCTTCTTGTTCTTATCCTTGAAGATTCTCCTAATTCATTTGTTCCTTCTCCTGCAAGTCTTTTACTTCTCCTTACAGTTGTTGGTGAATCTGACGTATTTCTCCTTCTTCTAGCAATTTCTTCAAATCTTCAAATTGTAATTAGAGATTTTTTAGCTTGATTCTCCCTGTTTCGGGCGCCAAAATGTAGTTGCAGGATTTCCCACACTACACCCTTGTTAATATCTTGCTATAATCAACTCACAATTGAAGATGAAAAACGACACTTTATTATTTTGTTCTCAGAAATGTTTACAGAAATAGAAGAATTCAAGATTACAACTATTCTCTTGAATTTTCTCTCTCCTCAAGACTTTCTTGACTCTCAAAAATACATCATCCTTTTCTGGACACATTGGGTCTATATTTATAGGGTAGTTACATAGTGGATGACAGCTAAGTTTTCCTCTTATTTCGGGTTGATTCTGCGATTGTACCGCGATAGTTACAATGTTAAATCTCGCAAGTTTTGTAACCATCGCAGAACTAACATGCTTTTCTCAAGTTTTCTTCAGTCGTCGGGTATTACGTCTCTCTTTTGAAGGCTTTTGTGACACTCGTGAAATGTTGATATAAAATCTTGCGGTGATGCTCGCTGTGAAGTGTTGTTAATCTCGCAAAAAATAAATGTAGCGATATTCTGGTCCTACAAATTAAAAGCATGGCGTTTTTTTTATAAAAAATATTTAATATTATTGACTTGATGAAAAGTCGTCATGGTCGTAATTCAGTACATACACGACTGTTGATCTAAATCTAGGTAAAAAAAGAAAATAAAAAAAATATATATAGAAAAGTAAAGAATTACAAACAAAAAAAGTTATGTAAATGTTAAAAGAAATAAAAATAAAAACAATTAAAAAGATTTCTTTAATCACAAAGGAGTGGATCAGTACTCAGTAGCCTTTCGAGACGGATTCTATTAGAGCATTGCTCGGTCGAACTAGCACGCGTTGCTATCTCAAGCATGTTTGTCAATGTTAGTGATCAAAACTATAAAATCTTGATTTCTAGTCTACTATAGCTAAGGTCTCGGACTAGGATATAAAGTGTAGTTGAGCTCAAGAACTCCATGACAATCATCATACAAGACGAAGAACTACTCAAGGAACCGGTGGATCTTCATCGACTAAAATGTATGTTGTAACAGTACGAACTTTTTTTCTCAGGTTTACTTCAACCAACTAGGATTTGAATACTTAGGAAACCTAAATTAGAATGCTTTTAACACTTCTAGTCTGCCCAGAAGTCAAAACAAGGTCCCTAAGAGCGTCTGCAGCGGACGACCAAGAGTATAAATTTGGTCTGCAGCAGAGGCGTAGTGGGACGGAGTAAAGACTAAATCGAAGACCATACCAAATTTCCAGACTAAATTTGGTCCGCGACCAAGACCAAAACCAAATTTTAGTCGGGCGTTGATATAATTTACGCCCCACCACAAGCGTTCGTAAAGTATACGCCTCACAACGGGCGTACGTAAACTTAACGCCCCACGCCAGGCGTTAATAAAGCCTCCGCCCCATATTTTTTTTTTTTTTTTAAGTTTATTGTGGGGCGTGGTCTATACCTCCGCCCCACTCAAAAATTTTGAAATCATATATGGGGCGTGGATTATACCAACGCCCCATTGTTTTTTTTTTTATTATTTTTTTTTTCTTTAACTTTTCGGTACCAGGCGTACGTATTCTCTCCACCTCACATCAGGCGTTGATATACTTCACGCCCCACATCAGGCGTTCGTAAAGTTTACGCTCCACCAAAATTTAGTCTGCCTCCCACTGCGTCACTCAGCGGATTAAACCCAAATATGGTCTTTTTTTTTACTCTTTGGTCTTTGGTTTTGGTCGTACCGCTGCAGACGCTCTAAGGATATTTAATAGCTTTAATTCTAAGCTTGGGTGCTTAAATAGTTGTACACGCATGTTGTACACATGTCAAATAAAGAGTTTAGAAGCAATATGTAATTGAGAAGGGGGGGACTACTTCTTCTTTTCTTCTCCTCTTCTCCTTCTCTGGAGATTTCCACTTGAAAAATAAAATAAAATTGAATGAACAAAAAGTGGAGATTTTGGGCATGAATGAACCTGGTGGAAATAAGAATGAAGTTTCACTTTGTTGTTCTCCTCTTTCTCTCTAACTGTTTGGGTTTTCCTTTTTCTTAGAACAAGAACAAAATATTTTGAGAGATTGATGAAAGCTAGGGTTAGAAATCAAATGAGTCTAGCTTGGGAAAATCACTGATTTGTTGTTGTAAATATTTGTGTTGTTTGCATGTAAGGTATGAAACTTCCTCTTTATCTAATTGTACTATATTTGCCTTAATTGTGTTTGGATCTGTTTTGCTTGAGTTGAGTATGGATTGTTGAAATTTCTATCTTTTGGAACAATGGGTAGTTAGCAAAGAACATCAATTTCATGTATAGATGTTTTGATTTGAGTATTTTGCAATTAGGGATTTCAATACAAATTATGTTCTCCAAGAATATATGAATTGGGTATGGTTGTTCTCTTACTTGATTCATATCTAACAATCTCCTGGCAAGAAATCACGTGATTTAATTATGATTCAACATTATGAACCCTAGACATCCCTGTTTTAGTTTTATTATTATCTTTTAATTCAGCCGTTGGAATATGATGAAATTATAGTGTGTTGTGACTAACTAAGTCATAATGATACGATTAAAAAATTCATGAGGATCAGGTCCTGTTTACTACTTCAAATATTGCATGTTCTATGACTGCGTTCTGCAGATTTATAATCCTGAACAGCTGACTAATCTTAGTGCTTCTCCTTATCTGTATGTAGGATGAAGCTGAAATTTTAGTATGTTATTTAGTACTATATAGATAATTTACTGTAGAAATTTGATAAATATATGAGCAATGTAGATACTCCAAAGTACACTGAGATCCTAGCTGAATTTTGTTTGTTCATAGTAAAAGCAGGCAGATTGTAATGTGCTTATCTCTTTAATGAACCGTTAGAATTTCATGATTTTTGGACATGTTCTCACCTGTGTGAATATGCTTTAGTTCAACTTTGGAAAGGATCAGACAACGTTTACTACTGTAAATATTAAAGTAATTGGGACTACAATCTATAAAGCCTATACAGCCTAACAATAGCTCATTTTGTGCTATCTGATTCACTTAGTATTCATAGTTCAGAAATATATATACAAAAGTAGAGTATAACACTTGCTGGTTGAAAAATATAGAATCCCTATGTAGTTCTCTATGTATTTTAGACATCGAGGACGTGGTACGAAAGTTTACACCCGACTTGGTTATCAGTAGTTCATTCCCTGGCTAGCGCTAATGGTGACAACCAAGTGGTTACACTTAATAAATACGAAACTCTTAAGTTGAGCTGCTACTGATTCTAAAATGCGAAAGAAATATTTTGGGACTTCCATTTCATTTGATTCTTTCCGTGGAAGGTTACTGTTTGTAGCTGTTTTAGACGGTGGTGCTGTCTATCCCCCATTAGACGCTGTGCCAGAGCTTAATAATAAAATGAGTTCATAAATGTGAACACCATTTTGTCTCATTTGTATCGTGTTTAGTGTACCATACCTTTGTACTGAAATCGGATGCAAATGGGTGCGAATACATTCCAAAAGATTAAACTTGAAATGTACCGTGGATGCAAAGATGGGATAAATTCAATTTCCGTGTGCCATCTCTTTATATATATGTTAAGATTTTGTTTTGGTTTGTGAGAGTACGACTTAGCTACTGTATAGCTAGTGTTTGGAAAATGCTTGTTACGATTACAACGTCCAATCGCAGTTCGTGTATTTGTGGGTTCGGTTTAACACTAGAAAGAGGTTTTCATTGGCATGAGAGCTTTAACCGTCTATACCTTGATGATTATATGTATGCCACTGTTGGCAGTGTTCTAGCATTTGTTTGTTTACATTTTTATATGGCAATTTACATTTCTATATGGCTATGATACTCTTGTTGGCATAATAATAGATTGTTTCAACATGTTGAAATTCTTTTAAACCCCTTTGAGATTTACTTGTAATAGATCGGTTGCTTTCCCACTTGGTAGGAAATGTTAGACTTAACCTATCGTTGATGGTTTAACAAATATAATGTCTGTGCAAATATACTAGCCTAAATTTCTATCTAGTATTGACCTTGTAGACTTTAATTGGCCTTAATACTCAATATAGGTAAAAGGAAATGGAATGTCTTGGTTTATACTACTTGAAGGGAATCATTTTTCATTAGTCTGATGTTAATATTACTTCAATATGTCTCAAACTGTGTGTTAGATTCATGTTGGTGTCGAGCGTAGTACCTTTTAGTGTCTACCGAAGTACATTTTCGTGTCTACCGTGGATCTTCCTTTGTCGCCATTTTGACACATACTGGCAATTCTTAATCTATGTGTTTCAAACTGTTTGGACCTAGCTCTACATCTTCAACTTTTAGATAAGTGTTGTTAGAGTTGTTAAGTACTTATTTGATATTTGAGCTTACTGCGACAGCATGGGGACTATAATATTTGGATCAGTTGTTGTGAGCTCTAATGTTGTAACCAAGCTTAGTAGAATACACATTTCATTCCATTTTGGATTTCAAGTTAAGGTATTTATGTGAATTGAGTTGCATTCGTCAAAGCGCAATATCTTATAGTAGTGGAATGAATTGCTAGTGCAGAAATGTAAATTTATAGTGTTTTTATTGGACAGTATATTGCTAATATTTTAAGTGGCAGGTAGAAGTACAGGTTCTTGTTACATTTTAGTGCGGAGCTACGGCATTCCATCTTTATAAAAAAATTTTTTGCTGCCGTTGTGATTAGTTAGGGATTGTTGCTGTTGCGACTAGCAGTTCATACAATCTTACATAAGAGATGATTGCTACTTAACCAAAGTAGTTCATACCATCTTGTTAGAGATAGTTGCTACGAGTGTGGGTAGTTCATACTATCTAAACAAAGTTGACGAACTACGGCCGTGCTTGATCCCTTCAAGCAACGGAGAGGGTACGTAGGCAGCCGATATGCGGTTCAGCACAACTCTTCAAGGATGTTCATATCGTCTGGGAAGGGTTGGTTGCTGCTTGGCAGTTCATACCATCCACTCAGAGATGATTGCAACCTTGGCAATATATACATCTCGTTGGTAGAGGTAGTTGCAGCACAGGATGTTCATACTACCTAGTGAAGAGATGATAGTCGCCTATCTGAGATAGTTCATACTCTCTGATAACTGTACAATCTGTAAGAAAAGAGATGATTATTACTGTTCAAAGTAATTCATATCATCTGTCTAGGCTTGTGAGTTAACAATGGTTATTATCATGAGAGGTAACCTACATGATATGAGAGGGATGGTTGTTGCATATGATGCCAGTTCATACCATCGACCTTTAGATGATTGCTAGCTCTTTGAACAGTTCATATCATCTGAGAAAGATAGTCGGTTGAGCTTGAAAGAGTACCGTGAATTGCCAGGCCAGAAATGGCACCCCACCTACGGGTGGCAACCCGGAAGACCGTTTGTTTGATAACGGTGGCTGGTATCGGACTACCCTGGCATTGAATTACCGTTTGTTTGATAACGGTGCGTTCTGTCAGGCCTTAATTGGCACCCCACCTACGGGTGGCAACCCGGAAGACCGTTTGTTTGATAACGGTAGCTGGTATCGGACTACTATGGAAAGAGGCCTTATGCCTTCACAGTAAAGACGATGGAAATCAATTGTCTGTTTAAATGACCCTTCGAAAATTTGGTTGCTTTAGTGGCGTATCGGGAAGTCGGAGCTTGCCAAGCGGGTCATACCCGACCCGTTGGAAGCGAAAAATTTCTGGTCCGTCACAGTTGGTATCAGAGCAGTTCCGGTTCATTCGGGACTGTGAGTTTTGGACTCGTCAGCGTTTTGTTGTTATGCGACTACATGTAATCTTCCATACTTCTAAGCTTTGTTCGAACTTTGGGGACAAAGTTCTTTTTAAGAGGTTAATGGTGTAACAGTACGAACTTTTTTTCTCAGGTTTACTTCAACCAACTAGGATTTGAATACTTAGAGCGTCTGCAGCGGTGCGACCAAGAGTAAAGACTAAAGAGTAAAAAAAAAGACCAAATTTGGGTTTAGTCCGTTGAGTGACGCAGTGGGAGGAAGACTAAATTTTTGGTGCAGCGTAAACTATAACAGCGCCTAGTGTGGGGCGTGAAGTATACGTGCGCTCGATGTGGGGCGGAGGGTATAAGTTCGCCTGGTACGAAAACGTAAATAGAAAAGAAAAAAATAAAAAACAATGGGGCGTTGGTATAAACCACGCCCCAAATCTTACCAAATTTTTTGAGTGGGGCGTTGGTATAAACCACGCCCCACAATAAATTAAAAAAAAAAAAAAAAAAAAATATGGGGCGGGGATATAAACCGCGCCCGCTGCTAAGAGAAAACTTTATCAACGCCCGCTCCTGGGCGTAAACTTTAACAACGCCCGCTGCGGTGCGAAAACTTTATCAACGCCCGTTGGGGCGTAAACTTTATTAACGCCCGCTGCGGTGCGTAAACTTTATTAACGCCCGATGTGGGGCGTAAACTTTATCAACGCCCGACTATATTTGGGTTTAGTCTTGGTCGCTGACCAAATATAGTCTGGAAATTTGGTATGGTCGGGGATTTAGTCTTTACTCCATCCCACTACGTCTCTGTTAAAGACCAAATTTTTACTCTTGGTCGTCCGCTGCAGACGCTCTAAGGATATTTAATAGCTTTAATCCTAAGTTTGGGTGCTTAAATAGTTGTACATGCATGTTGTACACATGTCAAATAAAGAGTTCAGTGATATTTAGAAGGAAGATGTAATTGAGAATGGGGGGGACTACTTCTTCTTTTCTTCTCTTCTCCTTCTCTGGAGATTTCCACTTGAAAAATAAAATAAAATTGAATGAACAAAAAGTGGAGATTTTGGGCATGAATGAAACTGGTGGAAATAAGAAAGAAGTTTCACTTTGTTGTTCTCCTTTTTCTCTCTAACTGTTTGGGTTTTCCTTTTTCTTAGAACAAGAACAAAATATTTTGAGAGATTGATGAAAGCTAGGGTTAGAAATCAAATGAGTCTAGCTTGGGAAAATCACTGATTTGTTGTTGTAAATATTTGTGTTGTTTGCATGTAAGGTATGAAACTTCCTCCTTATCTAATTGTACTATATTTGCCTTAATTGTGTTTGGATCTGTTTTGCTTGAGTTGAGTATGGATTGTTGAAATTTCTATCTTTTGGAACAATGGGTAGTTAGCAAAGAACATCAATTTCATGTATAGATGTTTTGATTTGAGTATTTTGAAATGAGGGATTTCAATACAAATTATGTTCTCCAAGAATATATGAATTGGGTATGGTTGTTCTCTTACTTGATTCATATCTAACAATCTCCTGGCAAGAAATCACGTGATTTAATTATGAACACTAGACATCCCTATTTTAGTTTTATTATTATCTTTTAATTCAGCCGTTGGAATATGATGAAATTATAGTATGTTGTGACTAACTAAGTCATAATGATACGATTAAAAAATTCATGAGGATCGGGTCCTGTTTACTACTTCAAGTGTTGCATGTTCTATGACTGCGTTCTGCAGATTTATAATCCTGAAAAGCTGACTAATCTTAGTGCTTCTCCTTATCTGTATGTAGGATGAAGCTGAACTTTTAGTATGTTATTTAGTACTATATATATAACTTACTGTAGAAATTTGATAAAGATATGAGCAATGTAGATACTTCAAAGTACACTGAGATCCTAGCTGAATTCTGTTTGTTCATAGTAAAAGCAGGCAGATTGTGTGTGCTAAGTGTTCATAGTGGGATCCATTTCCCCGGTGTTATGAAAGCTTTCTTTCTCCTGTCCGAAATAGTAAATTAAACAGAAAAGTAACTCCATGGACGCTTAATCTATAAGCTGGCTGAGGAGAAATGTCGGGAAGGGGGTATGGGGAGAAGAAACTTTTGCAACTGGATAGGAAAAGTTTTGAGATCTCGGTGGAAAGCATTGGCAATATTGAGATGATCAAGATACTTGAGCGTGGGCGAGGTGGTTCAAAAGCTTGGGTAGTTTTCCCGGTGAAAGTAATTTGGTGGTTGATTGATGCTCTGGAAAATGCTTTCAAAGGGAAGGTGGAAAATGCTCTGGAGAATGCTTTCAGAGGGAAGCGCAAGGAAAAGAAAATAGAGTAATCTTACGGTGAAGAGGTCTTCGCGGTTAAAATTCAAGAAAACAAAGGAGGCGAATACATTCGTAAATCGAAATATATGAAGGGAGAAGACAACAAATCATTCAGTATTTGTATTCCCGGTGGGGAAAATAGGACTTGCTGGTCATTATTGGGGGAAGTTCTGGATTTGTTCTTGGAGAGGAAGGGGATGAAGAAGCTGGTTCAAGAAGTACCAATGGAGGGAGACTTTCCGGAGGTTTTATCATCTAAGAGCACCAGACTAAAGTGGATTGGTTTGGTAAAAGTTAGTAAAAAGTTGAATTGGAACTTTGTGGCAGTGTTGGTGAAGAGGATGCTGGGAATCAGTAGATACTTAATAATTGAAGACATTTCAGCTGGTGAAGCTTTGGTCACGTTAGATGAGAAGGACTGGACGAATATATGGGCTCCAAAGAAATGGAGATATCAAGATGTTGAGATTTATCTGTCTCAATGGACGGGTGATTTAGCATCAAATGATCTCAGGTCGACAAAAAGATACGCAGAAGAAGAGAAAAAGGAGGGAGGGAAAAAACCGAAGAAGATGGTGGGGATTTCCTTTCCATTGGTCAAAATTACTGATAAACTTCAGTGGTTTAAGGTTAGAGGGTTAGACCAAAAAATTTGGTCATCGGAAATCTTAACAAGAATTGGTAACGAGCTTTCAATTTTTGAAAAAATTGCAACAGAAACATTGAGAAGAGAAGGTGCTTTTTTCTTTAGAATTGCGGTGGTGGGAGAACCATGTAAGGTGCCGGCGGTGTTGGTGACGGAGGTGGAAGGAAAGAAAGTGGTGTTGACGGTGGAGTGGGATCCGTATTATGAGGACAGATTTGCGCTTGATGAAGATAATTATGGCCGGGAATTAAGGGAATTTGACTCCTTTTTGGAGAGTAACTTGCTTTATGAATTTCAAATTTCGGGTGCGAGAAGACAGAGAGATCTGGGGCCTAATTCAACAATAGCTCTTGAAAAGGGATGGGATAGTGGGCCTAAATCAGGATCGGGTGCGGCTGCTTCTATGGAAAATAATTTTAGTGGCCATGCTGACCAACTAGTTGTATTTGGTCAAGCTGACCAAGAAGTCGTTCACGGTCAAAATTCTACCGTTAATCTGATTGAAACAGTACTTCAGGGCGATAATATTGAGATACAGGACGACACAAGTGAGGAGGATGGTGTGGAAATAGAAGATGGGGAGTCGGTAATGAGCAAAGAAATAGTTGAAATCAACCTACTTTCTGAGATCGAGAATAAGGTGGTTCAAAGGTTGGGAGATATTCAACTTTCTCATACAGAGAGTATGGAGAAAGTGTTGGAGGCGGCAGAACTTATGATGTTACATTGTTGTTCATATGGAGAAGAGTGTGAGGGAGATAAGCAATTGTTGAAGAAGGTGGTTCTAAAACAAGTCTTGAAGTATAAAGAGAGGTTTAAAAAGATTAATGAGATGAAGAATGATGCGGCGAGAGAAAGGATTACGGAGAATTGGGGAAAGGAGCTTCCTTTAATTGAAGTGTCTCAGTTATCAATTTGGGGAATGGAACATACAAACAAAGAGGTAGTTAATGGATTATAAGTTAATACATTGGAACATTCGTGGGCTTAATTCATTCGAGAAAATTACAGCTTTGAAAAATCTTATTTTCAGTCAGAGATGCACAATATGTATGATTCAGGAAACAAAGATGAGGAAGATGAATAAAGGGCTGGTGAAGCGGCTGTGGTATGATGACAATTTTGATTGGGAGTATCTTCCTTCAGTTGGTACTAATGGAAATAGTGGAGGTCTTTTAACAATTTGGGATTCCTCTAAATTGGTAAAAGAGGATGTTAGGAAAGGAGTGAATTCTATTTTTACGGTGTTCTCTTCTACAGTTAATGGACTCAAATGGGCTGTCAATAATATTTACTCTCCTTGCGATTACAATGACAGAGCAGTTTTTTGGGACGATATGGAGGAGGTAAGGCTTTGGTGGGAAGGTCCTATGTGCTTTGCAGGTGATTGGAATTCGGTGAGAAGTGATGATGAAAGAAATAGGGGTGAAGCGGACGCAAGAAACTCAAATTTTCTTAACAACTTTATTCATAATCAAGAGTTGGTGGATTTGCCTTTGGTGGGGGGAGCTTTCACTTGGTCTGATATGCATTCGGACCCTCTTCTATGCAGGTTAGACATATTTCTTTTAAGTGGGGATCTTGATATTTTGTTTAATGAAGCTGCTCAGATGGCTCTAACTAGAGTGATTTCGGACCATAAGCCAATTTTACTGGTCACTAAACCTTGTGTTCAGGCTAAATCTTATTTCAAATTTGAAAATGGTTGGTTACTCCATAAAGATTGTGTAAAGAAAGTGGCTGAGTGGTGGGGTATTATGGAATTTCATGGCAAGGCTAGCTTTATTTTCTTTAAGAAGCTTCAGAATCTAAAGTTTTTCCTTAAGAAGTGGAGTATGGAGGAGTTTGGTGGGATTAAGAAGAAGAAGAATGATTTGATTAGGAAGATCAATTTTTTGGATCAAAAGGAGGAAGGTGGTAGGTCGTCTGAGGAGGAATTTAAAGAAAGAATGGAGTATAATATTATATTTAGAAGAATTGAGGTGATGGAGGCTAGAAAGTGGCATTCAAGAGCTAAGCAAAATGAATTTAGGTGGGGGGATTCTAATACTTCTTACTTTCATAAAATTGCGAGCGGAAGGAGGAAGAGAAACAATATACTGAAGTTAGAAGTGGAGGGAGGGGATTGCTTTGATCAAAGTAGAATCAAGATGGAAATGAGAGAGTATTATGCAAATCTTTTCAATGAAGACAATGATGTGGAATTTTCTTTGGATAATCTGCACTTTCCAAGCATTGAGGAGAATGAGAAGAATTGGATGGAGAGAAGCTTTACTGAGGAAGAAGTGTATGGGGTTATCAAACATTTTGGAGTTAACAAATCTCCAGGGCCAGATGGCTTTTCTATGGAGTTCTTCAGAAGGTGCTGGGACATTATTAAGTATGATTTCATGAAAATGATGGAAGAATTTTACACATTGAACTCTTTAGATTGGAGGCTAAATTGTTCTTTTATTTCTTTGATCCAAAAGAAGGAAGATACTTGTTCTCCTAAAGATTTTATACCCTTGAGTTTGCTTGGAAGTTCTTATAAAGTGCTTTCCAAGGTGCTATCAAATAGATTGAAGACTGTAATGCATAAATTGGTTTCTGATTACCAGGGAGCTTTCATTAAAGATAGACAAATATTAGATGGTGTGTTAATTGCTAGTGAGTGTATTGATAGTAGAATGAAACAGAAGAAGGCTGGGGTTCTGTGTAAGATTGACATGGAAAAATCATTTGACAATGTCAAATGGAAGACTATTTGGTGTATCTTTAGGAAGCACGGTTTTGGAGAAAAATGGATAGCTTGGATGAAATGGAGCATTTCTACTACAAACATTTCTGTGCTAGTGAATGGATGTTCTACTGAGAAGTTTAAACCTTCTAAGGGCCTAAGACAGGGTGATTCTCTATCACCATTCTTGTTTTTGATGGTTGTGGAAGTGTTATCTAAGTTGGTGGATGATGCAGTGAGAAGAGGGCAGATTCATGGTTTTCAGGTGGATTCTGATGGCCTAACTATCTCGCACTTGCAATTTGCAGACGATACGTTGCTGTTCATTAATGCGGAGAAGGAGGAATGTAGGAGATTGTTGATAATTCTTTGTACTTTTGAGTTGCTTACAGGTATGAAGCTGAATTTGGAAAATAGTTCGATGATAAGTGTAGGAGCCGATGGTATTATTGATTCTCTGGCTTTGGAATTGGGTTGTAAGGTTGAGAAACTTCCAATTAAATACTTGGGACTACCGTTAGGTGCTTCTTCTAGGAACATTTCAGTTTGGGAAGAAGTTATTCACATGATGGAGGTCAAATTGGCTATGTGGAAGAAGAAGTTCCTTAATAAAGCTGGAAGGTTAGTTCTTATTAAACACTGCTTAGCTAGTTTGCCTACTTACTTTTTATCTCTTATTCATATGCCGGCGAGTGTGGAGGAGAAGATAACAAGGATTGATGAGGAACTTTCTTTGGGATTATGATGATGTTAAGAGGAAATTGTGTTGGGTGTCTTGGTTGAAGATCTGTCTGCCAAAGAAGTTTGGCGGTTTAGGCGTCAAAAATATCAGGTTGACAAGTAGGTCACTTAAAGCAAAGTGGATCTGGAGATTCTGCAAGGAGAGAAGGGCTGTGTGGAGAAGAATTGTGCAAGAAAAATTCAAGAACAATAAGGATCAGTTGATGCCTAGTGATGATTCTAAACCACAAGGAATAGGAATGTGGAAGTGTATTCTAAAGTCTTCTTCTTTCTTGAATAAGCATTTCAGGTTTCAAATTGGTAATGGAAATTCAATAAGATTTTGGCACGACAAATGGACAACGCAGGGTCCACTTTATGCAAGGTTTCCCGGAGCTTATAGAGCTTGTGCTCAGAAATTTGCTTCTCTGGCTGAGATGATTCAGGAGGGGAGGGTGAACTGCGCTTTTAGAAGAAGATTGTCTGGAGGGGAGCAGCTGGAGTGGGATCTTCTTTGCAATGAACTGGGTCCTGGTCATGGGTTTGAAGAGGAGGAGGATATAGTGAGTATGGAAGGGGATTTCTCGGTCCAAAGGTGCTATGTGCTATGAAATGCAGTTAATAGATGCCATTGAAGTGAGTTTTAACAAATTCTTGTGGAAATCATCAATTCCATCTAAGGTTAGCTATGTGCTATGTGCTATGAAATGCAGTTAATAGATGCCATTGAAGTGAGTTTTAACAAATTCTTGTGGAAATCATCAATTCCATCTAAGGTTAGCTTTATGCTTTGGGCAAACTTTCATAACTCACTTCCTACAAAGGATATGTTGCAGCATAGAGGTATGGAGATCCAAGATAGCTTGTGTGTCTTATGTAAGCAATGTGAGGAATCGGCAGATCATATCTTCTTACATTGTTCTTATACTCATGGTATCTGGTCTCACTTTTTCAAAGTGTTTGGTATTTCTTGGGTCAACCCGGCTAGTTTGCTGCAGTGCTTTGAGGCTTGGAGATTAAATGTTCTTACTGGGAGAGCTAAAAAGATCTTGTGGAAGATTGTTTACGCCGTTCCTTGGCATATTTGGTTGGAAAGGAACAATAGAACATTTGGAGGGAGAGCCAAAGAGGGGGAGGAGTTGTTGCTGTTAATCAAACAGACTTTGGCTATGTGGTTTTGTGATTCTGGTGTTTTTGACGGCATTTCGATAAGCCAAATTCTGTTTCATTTGGATGCTGTTGTGCACACTTAATGTCTGGGATACAATTTTCTTGGCTGTAAATATTTTTCCTTTTTGCAACCTTTCTTACTCAAAAAAAAGATTGTAATGTGCTTATCTATTTAATGAACCGTTAGAATTTCATGATTTTTGGACATGTTGTTCTCACCCTTGTGAATATGCTTTAGTTCAACTTTGGAAAGGATTAGACAACGTTTACTACTGTAAATATTAAAGTAATTGGGACTACAATCTATAAAGCCTATACAGCCTAACAATAGCTCATTTTGTGCTATCTGAGCAACTGCAGTCATACGACTATAAGCAACTGCAGTCATACGACTATAAGAGTAAAGACCAAAAAAATTTGAAAATTTTGGGTTTACTCCGTGTGCGACACTACGGGTGGGAAGACCAAATTTGGTCAGGCGCAACTTATGATTGCGCCTGAATGGGGCGCAACTAATACTTGCGCCCCAACTTATTTTTTTTTTTTAATTTTTTTTTGGGCGGAACTTATGAGTTCCGCCCCATTTCCAGTTTTTTTTATGGCGTAACTGTGAATCGCGCCCCAATTCTTTTTTGTTTTTTTTTTGGATCGGGCGTAACTTGAACTTGCGCCCCATCTGGCGTAACTGGAATCTACGCCCGACTAAAGACTAGACTAAAGACCAAATTTGGTCTGGTATTTGGTCTTTGGTTTGATCTTTAGTCGCTCAATAGTGTCTGCTCTTTCGATAGTATTTGGTCTTTAGTCCCATGACTGTGGTTGCTCTGATTCACTTAGTATTCGTAGTTTAGAAATATATATACAAAAGTAGAGTATAACACTTGCTGGAATAGCTCAATTGAAAAATATAGAATCCCTATGTAGTTCTCTATGTATTTTAGACATCGAGGACGTGGTACGAAAGTTTACACCCGACTTGGTTATCAGTAGTTCATTCCCTGGCTAGCGCTAATGGTGACAACCAAGGGGTTACACTTAATAAATACGAAACTCTTAAGTTGAGCTGCTACTGATTCTAAAATGTGAAAGAAATATTTTGGTACTTCCTATTCATTTGATTCTTTCCGTGGAAGGTTACTGTTTGTAGCTGTTTTAGACGGTGGTGTTGTCTATCCCCCATTAGACGCTGTGCCAGAGCTTAATAATAAAATGAGTTCGTAAATGTGAACACCATTTTGTCTCATTTGTATGGTATTTAGTGTACCATACCTTTGTACTGAAATCGGATGCAAATGGGTGCGAATACATTCCAAGAGATTAAACTTGAAATGTACCGTGGATGCAAAGATAAGATAAATTCAATTTCCGTGCGCCAGCTCTTTATATATATGTTGAGATTTTGTTTTGGTTTGTGAGAGTACGACTTAGCTACTGTATAA
Organism: Papaver bracteatum; assembly: GCA_023529315.1. NCBI lineage: Eukaryota > Viridiplantae > Streptophyta > Magnoliopsida > Ranunculales > Papaveraceae > Papaver > Papaver bracteatum. Next base: position 154,061 of record JAJJWX010000365.1, read on the forward strand.
CTAGTGTTTGGAAAATGCTTGTTACGATTACAATGTCCAATCGCAGTTCGTGTATTTGTGGTTCGGTTTAACACTAGAATGGGTATTTCATTGGCATGAGAGCTTTAACCGTCTATACCTTGATGATTATATGTATGCCACTGTTGGCAGTGTTCTCTCATTTGTTTGTTTACATTTTTATATGGCTATTTACATTTCTATATGGCTATGATACTCTTGTTGGCATAATAATAGATTGTTTCAGCATGTTGAAATTCTTTTAAACCCCTTTGAGATTTACTTGTAATTGATCGGTTGCTTTCCCACTTGGTAGGAAATGTTGGACTTAACCTATCGTTGATGGTTAAACAAATATAATGTATGTGCAAATATACTAGCCTAAATTTCTATCTAGTATTGACCTTGTAGACTTTAATTGGCCTTAATATTTAATATAGGTAAAAGGAAATGGAATGTCTTGGTTTATACTACTTGAAGGGAATCATTTTTCATTAGTCTGATGTTAATATTACTTCGATATGTCTCACACTGTGTGTTAGATTCATGTTGGTGTCGAGCGTAGTACCTTTTAGTGTCTACCGAAGTATATTTTAGTGTCTACCATGGATCTTCCTTTGTCGCCATTTTGACACATACTGGCAATTCTTAATCTATGTGTTTCAAACTGTTTGGACCTAGCTCTACATCTTCAACTTTTAGATAAGTGTAGTTAGAGTTGTTAAGTACTTATTTTATACTTGAGCTTACTGCGACAGCATGGGGACTATAATATTTGGATCAGTTGTTGAGAGCTCTAATGTTGTAACCAAGCTTAGTAGAATACATATTTCATTCCATTTTGGATTTCAAGTTAAGGTATTTATGTGAATTGAGTTGCATTCGTCAAAGCGCAATATCTTAAAGTAGTGGAATGAATTGCTAGTGCAGAAATGTAAATTTATAGTGTTTTTATTGGACAGTATATTGCTAATATTTTAAGTGGCAGGTAGAAGTACAGGTTCTTGTTACATTTTAGTGCGGAGCTACGGCATTCCATCTTTATAAAAAATTTGCTGCCGTTGTGATTAGTTAGAGATTGTTGCTGTTGCGACTAGCAGTTCATACAATCTTTACATAAGAGATGATTGCTACTTAACCAAAGTAGTTCATACCATCTTGTTAGAGATAGTTGCTACGAGTGTGGGTAGTTCACACTATCTAAACAAAGTTGACGAACTACGGTCGTGCTTGATCCCTTCGAGCAACAGAGAGGGTACATAGGCAGCCGCTATGCGGTTCAGCACAACTCTACAAGGATGTTCATATCGTCTGGGAAGGGTTAGTTGTTGCTTGGAAGTTCATACCATCCACTCAGAGATGATTGCAACCTTGGAAATATATATATATATATATATCTCGTTGGTAGAGGTAGTTGCAGCACGGGATGTTCATACTACCTAGTGAAGAGATGATAGTCGCCTATCTGAGATAGTTCATACTCTCTGATAACTGTACAATCCGTAAGACAAGAGATGATTATTACTGTTCAAAGTAATTCATATCATTTGTCTAGGCTTGTGAGTTAACAATGGTTATTATCATGAGAGGTAACCTACATGATATGAGAGGGATGGTTGCTGCAGATGATTCCAGTTCATACCATCGACCTTGAGATGATTGCTAGCTCTTTGAACAGTTCATATCATCTGAGAAAGATAGTCGGTTGAGCTTGAAAGAGTACTGTGAATTGCCAGGACAGAAATGGCACCCCACCTACGGGTGGCAACCCGGAAGACCGTTTGTTTGATAACGGTGGCTGGTATCGGACTACCCTGGCATTGAATTACCGTTTGTTTGATAACGGCGCGTTCTGTCAGGCCTTAATTGGCACCCCACCTACGGGTGGCAACCCAAAAGACCGTTTGTTTGATAACGGTGGCTGGTATCGGACTATTCTGGCAAGAGACCTTATGTCTTCACATTAAAGATGATGGAAATCAATTGTCTGTTTAAATGACCCTTCGAAAATTTGGTTGCTTTAGTGGCGTATCGGGAAGTCGGAGCTTTCCAAGCGGGTCGTACCCGACCCGTTGGAAGCGAAAATTTTCTGGTCCATCACGTATGTGGAGATTTGAACTTATCTATCACTCAAAATTCTATCTGCTCTATCTCATATCTTGAGACAAAAGTCGTATTACTATATAGACTAAGAATATACACATGTGACATTTCGAGCTGAGTATATCTCGCTTATCTATTTTTCGGAATGTGTGTTGGTAAAGCTTTCGCTATAGCCAAGTTCATCTTTTCCTAGTGACGAAAGTCATGTTATGTTTCAATCACTTTGGAAATTGCTCTGACGAAAACTAGTTTGTGAATAACAACTATATGACGTCCTCTGAGAATGTTTCAATGGTTGAAATGAGAGTTTAGACAATATAACCACTGGGGGATATAAACATTGTTGTGGTAACTCATATATGTACCTTAGCACTTGAACCGAAGTTTGCGAACTTTGTTGATCAAGTGAAAACCGGAACTTGAGCAGTCGACCCAGTACGCGAACGTGCGTAGTTCTCGAACCCGAGAATTTCTGCTAGAGTTGTAGCTCAGTTTCAGTCCGCGAACTGACGGAAGTTCTCGAACCCGAGAATTTCTACTGGAGTTTGTGAACTCCAACCGATTAACTTGATTCCGCGAACCCAGTCTGCGAACTTGAGTGGTTATGTCTAAAAATGATGTTCGTGAACTTATCTAAATTATATAAGGAATGCTATTGCAAACCGTGACTTTATAGTTCATGAATCGATTCGAGTGAATCACATCGTTTTTTCTTCAATTGTGTATTGTGTAGTACATAATATCTCATAGAAATTGAACAACTCTCTAATTAGTTCATTTGAGTCATTTGGACTAGTTATGGTGAAGAAGAATATGCTTGATATGAAAGTTATCATTTGGCTAACCATTTGGTTGACTAATATTGAACCAACTATTGTACACATTTGGGTACGGTTACACAAACCCAAAATCGTAAAGTACATGTGTGTATGGCAAGCTAAGTTTTCGATCTAACGGTTGAGAGATATTATCTTGTATATAATCAGGTTTTCATCTAACGGTGAATATTGAATGCTTTGTTACTAAGCTAACATTGATTGCAAACCCTAATTTGAAAGACTATATAAGGGAAAACTCTAGCAACTGGGAAACCTAATCCCCACACATTCCGTGTGATACTAGTTTGCTAAGCTAGAGTCGGTTCTCCTTTAACCTTTGGTTTTCTTCTTCTAAAACCAGGTTAACGACTTAAAGACTTCATTGGGATTGTGAAGCCAGACCGATACTACTTTTCTTGTAGTTGTGTGATCTGATCTTGCTATTTCTATCATATGAGTAAAATTGTAATAATTGACTTGAGATTTCTATCTCCGATAGGCAAGATATAAAAGTAATCACAAACATCTTCGTCTCATCGTTTGTGATTCTGCAATATCTTTTTTCGCTGTGTCGATTAAGACTATTGTGAGGTTATTGATAAAACTGAGTTTTTCTTCGGGAATATAAGTCTGGTTTTATTGATTGGTTCCTTTTCACCTTGATTTATCAAAAGGAACAAAACTCTTAGGTTTATTCGTGGGAGACGGATTTATCTATCTTGTAGACTTTTATGTGTGAGACAGATTTGTTTTCTAAAGTCTTCGACTTTGGGTCGTAGCAACTCTTGGTTGTGGGTGAGATCAGCTAAGGGAATCAAGTGTGCAGTATCCTGCTGGGATCAGAGGTGTAGGAGCATAACCGTACCTTGGATCAGTGTAAGATTGATTGGGGTTCAACTATAGTCCATACCGAAGTTAATTTGGAGTAGGCTAGTGTCTGTAGCGGCTTAATACAGTGTATGTTTAATCTGGACTAGGTCCTGGGGTTTTTCTGTATTTGCGGTTTCCTCGTTAACAAAATTCTGGTGTCTGTGTTATTTCTTTTCCGTATTATATTTTGTTATATAATTGAAATAATACAGGTTGTGCGTTGTTCAATCAATTAGAATATCCGACATTATTGGTTATTGATTTAAATTGATTGACACCTGGATATTGGTCTTTGGTACCATCCAAGTTATCTCTCTTTGATTAGACTCGCGAATCCCATTTGCTTGAGTAAATCAAATTGAGAGATTGAGATAATAACTCCTTGAGTATTTTCTATTGATTGAGTCTAGTTGATTCTCTAGAAAACAACACTCAAAGTTGTCCATACAGATTGCTAATCGAAATATTGGGTGAGGTTGTTAGACCCCCGCTTTTCAGATTCAGAAAACCTTCTACGTTTCATCACATCCCCTACTCCCCCCCTTGGCACATTTCAGGGATGATCCTGGAAATAAATAATAGAATACGGCAGATCCCGCATGCTACCATACGACACAATTACAGAGAAAGAAATCAAGCAGCAGATGGTTTAGCCAATTATGCGGCAGATGAAAGTCAAATGGGTAATTTTTCAACAAAAATCTGGGACCAGGCAATCCCGATTTTTATTAGTCATATTGTTTTCCAAGACTCCGTGGGTACCACATACCCATGTCAAATTGTAACTTCATCTCCTATTAATAAAATATATGCTTCAAAAAGTAGCCATTCAACTATTTTTTTTATTAGACTCTAATTATGTAAGATTAATCCTAATTAATAGGACTAACACTAAGTAATGACAAATTATCCATGATGGAATTTATATGTGTTATAGCATAGCTCGGTTGAACCCACCAAGCGTTGGTATGTCAAGTTTGGTTGTCATATTTTAGTGAATCAAAACTCAATTAAAGATTTGCTTGATTATATACTAGATACAACTTCATATAGGTTATGCTAGAAAGATTAGGATTATGAGACATGCAAGTATTACTCGAATACCTGAAGAATGTGAAGAAGTAACAAGATATATCGACGACATTATCCTTCCTCTTGAGGTTAGTAATATTGTGACTTGAACTATTTCATTCCTAACGTATCTTTCAAGTCGTGCTATATTGAAAACATAACTGCGAAGATGTGAATGATTATACTCCAGTAGACATAGTGTTAAGGAATTACAATATGAAGTATAACGCTTATCTTTTGAACTTCGTAAATAAGACATCGACATAATAGTATGAATGCTATTATGATTATGTGTATGGGTATGGGTGAAGATTTTATACTAGGAAACAATGTTTACATTCATTTAAAGGAAGTACATTCATGAACTTGTTTTAAGAACAGAAAGGAAAATCGCTAGGCTTATTGGTATTGTTATTTATTGCATATATTTGTATTACCAATATGTGTGAGTTAGTATAACCGATCATAACTTGTTGTGTATCTTGGTAAAGCTAGTCACAACGCCTGACTTATGTATTGGTATGACTTTTATTTGTGCAACCGATCCTAAGTAATTACCTAAGATGGTATGATCAATATTTGTAATTGGTGTGACCGATCCTAGTAATTGGTGTAACCAATCCTAGTAATTGGTGTGACCGATTACAAAAGAGTGTGTAATCGATCCTTGTAAGTGGTGTAACCGGTTCTGGTAATTGGTGTAACCGATCCTAGTAACTGGTGTAACCGATCATAAGTAATACCATGAGAATATGGTAACTGGTCTTGGTAATTGACGTAACCGATCCTGGTAACTGATGTAACTGGTCCCAGTAACAATATTAAGGTAGAATCGATCCTTGTGTTTGGTAGAACCGTAAACCCATGATTAGTATTTGATATTTGATCAATCACATAGTTCTTGTCAGATGAACCAGTTCCAAACTTGTTTGGAAGTGTGGTATAATTGGTTCCAAGATTGTAAATATGAAAAAGGATTTACAAAGAAATAAGATGTCGACATACTTTGAACATGCTCAGTAACTCTTATCTTTTATTGTTTAAAGCTATTCCTTAATAACTCAACGATATCCTGGACCAAAATAAGTTGAGAATCTTTTAATTAAGGTTGTTAATTTTATATGCTTTTAATTACCAGCATTTAAAATGCATATCTATGGAAAATAAAATTTGATAATATGCATTTACTAATTGGAGATTTTCTAGTAGGATTTCGGTTAATTTTGGACAGATCATTTCCAGGAATTATGAAAACCGATTTAGGAAATATTGCATGTCTTAAGAATATTTCGATTTTGGAAATTCCTTGGTGTCCAAACTTCCTTGGTCTATAAATATCCCAGTTTTCATTTCGATCAAACTATCCTAAGAGCCAGCAAAACTACCTTGTTGTGTTATTACTGGTGGAGCCGTCTATTTAGAGAGGAAAGTACCCTAATTAGGCGAAATCTCTTTCGACCGCTCGTTTAAAGACTTATGTGGGATCAAGAAGTTCTATGAGTACCGTTGGTGGGAAACTATATAATTGCAGTATTATTAGGTTTCAATTTGATTTGATTGACTAACGGTTGTTGAACTTTGATTGCACCTAGTTTGTTTATTCTTGAGAATCTTCTCTTCTGATATAAGATTCACTTAAATTAGATCGAAGTGTCGACGGGATCTTTAGAATTGTTTGTAGATCTAAAGACGTCTGGTTATAATCCATTGTTAACAGACTCCGTTTTATGCGTGATTGATCACAAGAGATTCAAGTTGTGGTGTGCATGTGTATATTGAAGATTTAAGAAGATTTGAAGACAAAAAAGATTTCTTATTGGTTTCATAATCTTTGGTGTGCACAAAACTTGATAGGCTGGGATCCAACTATAATCGGCTTATCTTGATAGACTTGATTGATTAGTTGCGCATATCGTCATCAGTATTTAGTATTTTGGTAGATCATATTATTGATTGCAAAATATAAACACAATTACTTTGGTATTTTTTGGATAGATACATCTAAACCCGACAAAAGAGTTTATTGGATTAAACAGAATAGCCTTTGTCTAACTCATATCACTGAGATTAAATAGAGTTGTTACCGAACATATTTGTTATTACTTTACTGTTTGGAATACGAACCAAAGCAATTGTTCCAATGCGTGCACTTATTGAATGTCGGAAGCGCAGGGATACTGAAGAAACTAGGTGAACTATAAGTTTAGTTGCTTGGTCTCAACTATACGAAGTTGGTGTGATTTTGTATAGCGGCTTAATTATGAGAGTACTCAATTATGGACTAGGTCCCGGGGTTTTTGTAGCGCCCCCTAAGCTAACAGCTGACTAATCCAAGAGATTACTAAAAACAGAGGAACTAACGAATCCAAATTAAACACTTAAAATTTCAATTAATAAATCTATTACAAAAGCTTAAGCCAAAGCTAACCTCACTCAGAATTATATATATAAGAATTTCTCTCCAATGATACATATAGAATAATCATTTGGTTTACAAAAGAATATACAACAAATAAACATATCAGAAAATAATCAACTAACGAAATTAACTTCTTGGAGTTTTCGCTGCGCACTCTGCTCTGTCAATGAAACTGAAAATGGGGAATAATTAACATTTAACTTCTAAGTAATCATATGCAGATTTGGAAAACATTACATGTTTTCCCAAACATTAGAAGACAACAAAACCACTGAAATAAAAAATCATGTATATGGACCTAAACTCCTCCTTTAGTTTCTGCGGTGACATTTACACACCTTATAATTTCTGTGGTGACATTTACACACCGTAATACTGAAGACGTAAAGCAATCTGTGGGTGAAAGTTACACACCCATAATATTGATGCGAATTCCACACCTATTATTAATATTGCGGTGTATCACCCTAGCCATAATAATATGAAGGAGCGTATCCAATATACCATAGATGGAAATTCTCATTTCCCAAAGACAATCATAAAGACAAACAAAGCATGAAATATGCGAATAGACAATGCATGAGTTTATTAAATAAAAACCTTCGTAAAATAAATAACAATGATTACAAAACTGTTAAATGCATTCCCACACCTTTTTGATGACCAGCCACGCATATCTCGAGATCCACAATCCCCCAGTTCATTCTTTGAACGATCGGTGTTAATAGAATCTAACTGATAATCACACAAGCACTCTAAGAGTTTAGCCAAAGGCTCACAGAAGAATCATACAAGTCTATCTAATGGTTCTAAGTCCATTATGGTATCTTAATCTCTATCTCTAGTATAACTAAGAGTTTACTAATCCAATTAGATTGGTTATATAGTCCGTATCTAAGTCTTGTGAATATCTACAAATTTGTAGAAGGAACCGGATGTTAATTCGGACCATAAAGGGTCCAAAGTATCAATCTAAGAATACATGATACTAAGCCCAAGCCCATTAGGCTTGAACTGGCACGACCTACTAATCTAAGGCCTGGTCCAAAAGAGTCAATTAAATAAAAACTAAACCTAAGCCCAAGTCCACTAAACAATTCCATTTAACTTAAAGCCCAGTCTATCTGGTCAACAAATGGTCACTAACAGTCCACTGGGTCAAGTGACGGTCAACGTCTAAAGTCAGGTCAACTGATCAAAGGTAAAAGTCCTAGGATAATGGTCAAAGAAACCAACTCAGTCAAGGTTCACTGAGTCAAGTCTGGTCACTGAGTTAACTCAGTCAGAGTTACTAAGTCAGGCACACTGAATCAGTTAGACATCTGACTGCATAGCAAAGGACACTAATGCATAAACAAAATGCAACACATAACCTGGTAAGACTAGAGTGATGCAAAACATTACAATTATACTAACAAACTCAATACAATTATAATAAAAAGCTATGCCTACCTTCCATTGCAGCTTTTCCAAGCTTTTACAAAAGAGGTTCAACTCCATACAAACATCTAATCCATCATTCCAATACATCAGTTACATACTATCACATTCAACAAGAATCCATATGCATTCAGTTATTACCAATAGTTCGTTTGTCTACCCCATTTAACTGAACCCCAACTCAACCGCACTTCCCAGTTGTACAAGATATACTCACAATTACTGGATTTTCACATCGCTTCTACAACACCAAATACACTCCCAACATGTGCAATCCATTCTCTTATCTCAAAGTCTTGTAAATATTACCACCACCAAGTTCAGTCTCAGAACACCACTACCATTACAACTTGAAATCTTCATTCCAAATCACTAACTTATATATCAGCATCTAGAAATTAAAACCACCATTCCCTGCAGCAATATTGATACAACATACCTCTATCACCATTCATCTCAACACCAATACCCTGGTACAAACAAACTGAATCTCATCTTGTAAAACTAACTGAAACTGAAACATAACTAAGCTACTCTGCACAAAAGCATTCACTTACCGCCATTCAAACACAATCACTAATCTCAACTCATACTACTTCCCTGTAATACCAGTTAACTTCAGTTGCAACTCAATATATCATTACTAATAAATAATTCCATCTTCATCACATACCACATTCAATTCTTAGCTTCACAAACATTCATAAATACTCTACAAAAGAACTTCATAACTTACTAAGATTGCAGAGAAGCATAATTACCTCAATTACATCTTCCAGTTCTTCCTTGAACCTCTTATGAAACCCTAGCTCCTGATTCAAACCTCAAACAACTCCATGGCTTCCATCAAACACCAAATAGGAACAAACCCATCTTCTATCACTCCACTAGAGCATCAATTTCGGCTTCAATGTCTTCCCTGAGTTATTCTGAATTCTTCTTACGAACCCTAGTTCCCAATTTGGGGAAGAACAGGGAAACCCTAATTCCAATTCATTAAGAGAGTAACTTCAAAACTTCAATTAGATAGAAACCCATTAATTCTCAATCCATCAACAACTCAATCAACTTCCAAATAATCTCAACAAAAACTTCCAATCTTATTCAAATCTTACAGCAACATCTTCTCTTTCTTCTCCCGAACTCAATTAACAACAACATCACCAATAGCTACACCATAATCGTTTCCACCTTCAACCAATTACAAATCTCCCAATTGATCTCTCGAAATCGACAGAGGGGGGAGAACAGGAGGAGAAAAGAAAAATAAGAAGAAAGAAGAAGAAGATAAGAATAAGGGAAAGAAGAAGAAAGAGAACGAGAGTTTTATCCTCTCGGTTGGTCTTGAGATAAGGCCGACTAGATTCACTAAGACACCCGCTCGATTCGACACGTGCAACCACACGGGTAATATCCAAAAATTACTATTTTACCTTCCGAAAACAAATTGATAAAACTTCTTCACCAGTGTCCGAATGACGCGTTCGGGTAGTCTATTCCACGAAACTCTTTGAGATCTATCTAACGATACTAATTTCGTATCTAAATCGTTGTTAGGTCATTTCCTATTAATTATCGCTCGTGTTAAACTAATCGAGTTATTAGCGGTTAAATCGTCACTTGATCATCTCTTGACCTGTCTAACAGCGTTGACGAGCTTGAGGGTCACTACATTCTCCCCACCTTTAAACATTTTCGTCCTCGAAAATCAAACTTCCTTCTAGTCTCGAAAACTCACCACCTTATAGAATAATTCCATCCCTTTTCTAAGTACAAACCATAAGAAATAAAGCACAAACTTAAATGGCTTCTATAACTAAAATCTAAAATTTGTAGCTCTAGGTTCAACAACACTGATTTAGATTCTATCGAATAGGAAAATCTAAGTATCTTAAACTAATTTATATTTTATAAGATATATGTCTCTAACTTGGAGGAAGGATTCTGCGAATCTTTCTAAGTGAACTTACAACTATTGGTTTTCCAGATTAAATTATAGCATACTTCTATGATCGGTCATCTCTAAATGCAGTTGCCCTGTCAAGGTTGGCCAATCCCAACAATGCCTTCCTACGAACAGAGAAAACACAACCTTCACTATTCTCCAGTGCTAGATTAATCTATAAAGATTAATTAAGTTTTAACTTATTATGACTAATTCATCTCTAAATTTACTTTATAAATTATACAGCATTTTAAATAATTTAATCATCAAAATTTATCTCTCTTTTTTTTTTTATCATTATCATTATTCATTTATTTTAATCAAATCGAATTTTAGCTCCAAATATTATCTATTATAAATTTACTACCATTTTAATTACTCATACACCATTATCAACTGTGTTATTACTTTCATTATTATTAAGTCGTTTGTCCCATTGATACACTAAGTAAATAAAATTTTGCATTCACGTAAAGGTGGATATAATAGATTTTATTTGTTCAGGTTAAATCCGTATTATATTTCTTGTTATAAATTGGTGTTGACAAATTAATACGATTTAGATTTGAGTCTACAAAATTTTTATAATACATTCTAGTAGTCTTTAAATTTTGCTAATGATGTGAAGTATCATATATATTAATAAACGGATTTATTTTATTTGAATTCTAATATCATACTAAACATCTGAATATTATTCTTACTACTTTATGTATATTGGTTCCATTTTATAAATTTCTGGATCATTTGTTAGACTTAAGATAATTTGTACTTTAGTTTAATTTACAAAACTTATTTGTAGATAAGCGTACATAATTTCCGTAGTTATTTAATCACAATTATTATTTCTACCATTATATATCTTTAGTGAGATTTTAATTAAGTTTAAGTTCAATATATTACTAATTAATAAATGTTAACATTACTTATCAAAATTATCACATTTATTAGGCTTTACGATTACCATGATAATATTTTATTATTATTAACATTGGTGGTTGAACTATCATTCACTGATCTTTCAATTATTATGAAGTTCCAGGAATATTATTAACATTTATGTGATTATAAATTGTCGATTTCTATATATAAGTCAGGGTATTCAATAAATTTTATGTAACTTTCAAGATTTATCAATAATATTAATCCTTGTTTTTATAATATTAAATTGTCTACGTGTTCCTACTTTTTAGATTAAGTATTATCAAATCCTCATTAGCTACAGCTATTGGTGTACCCTACAATTTTTACTTCAATACATAAACAAATAATCAACAAACAAATCTATCGATTAGATAAATCTTTTAATTATTGGTAGCTTTTAGTGATTAAGATTTATCTCACAACCCAACCCAGTTCTAAACTAATCTAGTTCACTTACTGGCACTAGATATTTTTATCTTTTACCATATAAGATCTAATAGTGAGCTCTGATACCAACTTTGTAGCGCCCCCTAAGCTAACAGCTGACTAAACCAAGAGATTACTAAAAACAGAGGCACTAATGAATCCAAATTAAACACTTAAACTTTCAATTAATAAATCTATTACAAAAGCTTAACCCAAAGCTAACCTCACTCAGAATTATATATATAAGAATTTCTCTCCAATGATACATATAAAATAATCATTTGGTTTACAAAAGAATATACAACAAATAAACATATCAGATAATAATCAACTAACGAAATTAACTTCTTGGAGTTTTCGCTGCGCACTCTGCTCTGTCACTGAAACTGAAAATGGGGAATAATTAACATTTAACTTCTAAGTAATCATATGCATATTTGGAAAACAGATTTGGAAAACATTACATGTTTTCCCAAACATTAGAAGACAACAAAACCACTGAAATAAACAATAATGTATATGGACCTAAACTCCTCCTTTAGTTTCTGCGGTGACATTTACACACCTTATAATTTCTGTGGTGACATTTACACACCGTAATACTGAAGACGTAAAGAAATCTGTGGGTGAAAGTTACACACCCGTAATATTGATGCCAATTCCACACCTATTATTAATATTGCGGTGTATCGCCCTAGCCATAAGAATATGAAGGAGCGTATCCAATATACCATAGATGGAAATTCTCATTTCCCAAAGACAATCATAAAGACAAACAAAGCATGAAATATGCGAATAGACAATGCATGAGTTTATTAAATAAAAACCTTCGTAAAAGAAATAACAATGATTACAAAACTGTTAAATGCATTCCCACACCTTTTTGATGACCAGCCACGCTTATCTCGAGATCCACAATTCCCCCGGTTCATTCTTTGAACGATCGGTGTTAATAGAATCTAACTGATAATCACACAAGCACTCTAAGAGTTTAGCCAAAGGCTCACAGAAGAATCATACAAGTCTATCTAATGGTTCTAAGTCCATTATGGTATCTTAATCTCTATCTCTAGTATAACTAAGAGTTTACTAATCCAATTAGATTGGTTATATAGTCCGTAGCTAAGTCTTGTGAATATCTAAAAATTTGTAGAAGGAACCGGATGTTAATTCGGACCATAAAGGGTCCAAAGTATCAATCTAAGAATACATGATACTAAGCCCAAGCCCATTAGGCTTGAACTGGCACGACCTACTAATCTAAGGCCTGGTCCAAAAGAGTCAATTAAATAAAAACTAAACCTAAGCCCAAGTCCACTAAACAATTCCATTTAACTTAAAGCCCAGTTTATCTGGTCAACAAATGGTCACTAACAGTCCACTGGGTCAAGTGACGGTCAACGTCTAAAGTCAAGTCAACTAGTCAAAGGTCAAAGTCCTAGGATAATGGTCAAAGAAACCAACTCAGTCAAGGTTCACTGAGTCAAGTCTGGTCACTGAGTTAACTCAGTTAGAGTTACTAAGTCAGGCACACTGAATCAGTTAGCCATCTGACTGCACAACAAAGGACACTAATGCATAAACAAAATGCAACACATAACCTGGTAAGACTAGAGTGATGCAAAACATTACAATTATACTAACAAACTCCATACAATTATAATAAAAAGCTATGCCTACCTTCCATTGCAGCTTTTCCAAGCTTTTACAAAAGAGGTTCAACTCCATACAAACATCTAATCCATCATTCCAATACATCAGTTACATACTATCACATTCAACAAGAATCCCTATGCATTCAGTTATTACCAATAGTTCGTTTGTCTACCCCATTTAACTGAACCCCAACTCAACCACACTTCCCAGTTGTACAAGATATACTCACAATTACTGGATTTTCACATCGCTTCTACAACACCAAATACACTCCCAACATGTGCAATCCATTTTCTTATCTCAAAGTCTTGTAAATATTACCACCACCAAGTTCAGTCTCAGAACACCACTACCATTACAACTTGAAATCTTCATTCCAAATCACTAACTTATATATCAGCATCTAGAAATTAAAAACACCATTCCCTGCAGCAATACTGATACAACATACCTCTATCACCATTCATCTCAACACCAATACCCTGGTACAAACAAACTGAATCTCATCTTGTAAAACTAACTGAAACTGAAACATAACTAAGCTACTCTGCACAAAAGCATTCACTTACCGCCATTCAAACACAATCACTAATCTCAACTCATACTAATTCCCTGTAATACCAGTTAACTTCAGTTGCAACTCAATATATCATTACTAATAAACAATTCCATCTTCATCACATACCACATTCAATTCTTAGCTTCACAAACATTCATAAATACTCTACAAAAGAACTTCATAACTTACTAAGATTGCAGAGAAGCATAATTACCTCAATTACATCTTCCAGTTCTTCCTTGAACCTCTTATGAAACCCTAGCTCCTGATTCAAACCTCAAACAACTCCATGTCTTCCATCAAACACCAAATAGGAACAAACCCATCTTCTATCACTCCACTAGAGCATCAATTTCGGCTTCAACGTCTTCCCTGAGTTATTCTGAATTCTTCTTACGAACCCTAGTTCCCAATTTGGGGAAGAACAGGGAAACCCTAATTCCAATTCATTAAGAGAGTAACTTCAAAACTTAAATTAGATAGAAACCCATTAATTCTCAATCCATCAACAACTCAATCAACTTCCAAATAATCTCAACAAAAACTTCCAATCTTAATTCAAATCTTACAGCAGCATCTTCTCTTTCTTCTCCCGAACTCAATTAACAACAAATCACCAATAGCTACACCATAATCGTTTCCACCTTCAACCAATTAAAAATCTCCCAATTGATCTCTCGAAATCGACATAGGGGGGAGAACAGAAGGAGAAAAGAAAAAGAAGAAGAAAGAAGAAGAAGATAAGAATAAGGGAAAGAAGAAGAAAGAGAACGAGAGTTTTATCCTCTCGGTTGGTCTTGAGATAAGGCCGACTAGGTTCACTAAGACACCCGCTCGATTCGACACATGCAACCACCCGGGTAATATCCAAAAATTACTATTTTACCTTCCGAAAACAAATTGATAAAACTTCTTCACCAGTGTCCGAATGACGCGTTCGGGTAGTCTATTCCACGAAACTCTTCGAGATCTATCTAACGATACTAATTTCGTATCTAAATCGTTGTTAGGTCATTTCCTATTAATTATCGCTCGTGTTAAACTAATCGAGTTATTAGCGGTTAAATCGTCACTTGATCATCTCTTGACCGGTCTAACAGCGTTGACGAGCTTGAGGGTCACTACATTCTCCCCACCTTTAAACATTTTCTTCCTCGAAAATCAAACTTCCTTCTAGTCTCGAAAACTCACCACCTTATAGAATAATTCCATCCCTTTTCTAAGTACAAACCATAAGAAATAAAGCACAAACTTAAATGGCTTCTATAACTAAAATCTAAAATTTGTAGCTCTAGGTTCAACAACACTGATTTAGATTCTATCGAATAGGAAAATCTAAGTATCTTAAACTAATTTCTATTTTATAAGATATATGTCTCTAACTTGGAGGAAGGATTCTGCGAATCTTTCTAAGTGAACTTACAACTATTGGTTTTCCAGATTAAATTACAGCATACTTCTATGATCGGTCATCTCTGAATGCAGTTGCCCTGTCAAGGTTGGCCAATCCCAACAATGCCTTCCTACGAACAGAGAAAACACAACCTTCACTATTCTCCAGTGCTAGATTAATCTATAAAGATTAATTAAGTTTTAACTTATTATGACTAATTCATCTCTATATTTACTTTATAAATTATACAGCATTTTAAATAATTTAATCATCAAAATTTATCTCTCTCTTTCTTTCTTTTTTTAATTATTATTATTATTATTCATTTATTAATCAAATCGAATTTTAGCTCCAAATATTATCTATTATAAATTTACTACCATTTTAATTACTCATACACCATTATCAACTGTGTTATTACTTTCATTATTATTAAGTCGTTTGTCCCATTGATACACTAAGTAAATAAAATTTTGCATTCACGTAAAGGTGGATATAATAGATTTTATTTGTTCAGATTAAATCAGTATTATATTTCTTGTTATAAATTGGTGTTGACAAATTAATACGATTTAGATTTGAGTCTACAAATTTTTTTATAATACATTCTAGTAGTCTTTAAATTTTGCTAATGATGTGAAGTATCATATATATTAATAAACGGATTTATTTTATTTGAATTCTAATATCATACTAAACATCTGAATATTATTCTTACTACTTTATGTATATTGGTTCCATTTTATAAATTTTTGGATCATTTGTTAGACTAAAGATAATTTGTACTTTAGTTTAATTTACAAAACTTATTTGTAGATAAGCGTAAATAATTTCCGTAGTTATTTAATCACAATTATTATTTCTATCATTATATATCTTTAGTGAGATTTTAATTAAGTTTAAGTTCAATATATTACTAATTAATAAATGTTAACTACTTATCAAAATTATCACATTTATTAGGCTTTACGATTACCATGATAATATTTTATTATTATTAACATTGGTGGTTGAACTATCATTCACTGATCTTTCAATTACTATGAAGTTCCAAAAATATTATTAACATTTATGTGATTATAAATTGTCGATTTTTATATAAAAGTCAGGGTATTCAATAAATTTTATGTAACTTTCAAGATTTATCAATAATATTAATCCTTGTTTTTATAATATTAAATTGTCTACGTGTTCCTACTTTTTAGATTAATTATTATCAAATCCTCATTAGCTACAGCTATTGGTGTACCCTACAATTTTTACTTCAATACATAAACAAATAATCAACAAACAAATCAATCGATTAGATAAATCTTTTAATTATTGGTAGCTTTTAGTGATTAAGATTTATCTCACAACCCAACCCAGTTCTAAACTAATCTAGTTCACTTACTGGCACTGGATATTTTTATCTTTTCCCATATAAGATGTAATAGTGAGCTCTGATACCAACTTTGTAGCGCCCCCTAAGCTAACAGCTGACTAATCCAAGAGATTACTAAAAACAAAGGCACTAACGAAGCCAAATTAAACACTTAAACTTTCAATTAATAAATCTATTACAAAAGCTTAACCCAAAGCTAACCTCACTCAGAATTATATATATAAGAATTTCTCTCCAATGATACATATAGAATAATCATTTGGTTTACAAAAGAATATACAACAAATAAACATATTAGAAAATAATCAACTAACGAAATTAACTTCTTGGAGTTTTCGCTGTGCACTCTGCTCTGTCAATGAAACTGAAAATGGGGAATAATTAACATTTAACTTCTAAGTAATCATATGCAGATTTGGAAACAATCATGTATATGGACCTAAACTCCTCCTTTAGTTTCTGCGGTGACATTTACACACCTTATAATTTCTGTGGTGACATTTACACACCATAATACTGAAGACGTAAAGCAATCTGTGGGTGAAAGTTACACACCCGTAATATTGATGCCAATTCCACACCTATTATTAATATTGCGGTGTATCGCCCTAGCCATAAGAATATGAAAGAGCGTATCCAATATACCATAGATGGAAATTCTCATTTCCCAAAGACAATCATAAAGACAAACAAAGCATGAAATATGCGAATACACAATGCATGAGTTTATTAAATAAAAACCTTCGTAAAAGAAATAACAATGATTACAAAACTGTTAAATGCATTCCCACACCTTTTTGATGACCAGCCACGCTTATCTCGAGATCCACAATCCCCCGGTTCATTCTTTGAACGATCGGTGTTAATAGAATCTAACTGATAATCACACAAGCACTCTAAGAGTTTAGCCAAAGGCTCACAGAAGAATCATACAAGTCTATCTAATGGTTCTAAGTCCATTATGGTATCTTAATCTCTATCTCTAGTATAACTAAGAGTTTACTAATCCAATTAGATTGGTTATATAGTCCGTATCTAAGTCTTGTGAATATCTACAAATTTGTAGAAGGAACCGGATGTTAATTCAGACCATAAAGGGTCCAAAGTATCAATCTAAGAATACATGATACTAAGCCCAAGCCCATTAGGCTTGAACTGGCACGACCTACTAATCTAAGGCCTGGTCCAAAAGAGTCAATTAAATAAAAACTAAACCTAAGCCCAAGTCCACTAAACAATTCCATTTAACTTAAAGCCCAGTCTATCTGGTCAACAAATGGTCACTAACAGTCCACTGGGTCAAGTGACGGTCAACGTCTAAAGTCAGGCCAACTAGCCAAAGGTCAAAGTCCTGGGATAATGGTCAAAGAAACCAACTCAGTTAAGGTTCACTGAGTCAAGTCTGGTCACTGAGTTAACTCAGTCGGAGTTACTAAGTCAGGCACACTGAATCAGTCAGACATCTGACTGCACAACAAGACTTAAGGCTAAATCCTTTGCCCAGGCCAGAGCCATTGCTCAGGCCAAAGGACACTAATGCATAAACAAAATGCAACACATAACCTGGTAAGACTAGAGTGATGCAAAACATTACAATTATACTAACAAACTCAATACAATTATAATAAAAAGCTATGCCTACCTTCCATTGCAGCTTTTCCAAGCTTTTACAAAAGAGGTTCAACTCCATACAAACATCTAATCCATCATTCCAATACATCAGTTACATACTATCACATTCAACAAGAATCCCTATGCATTCAGTTATTACCAATAGTTCATTTGTCTACCCTATTTAACTGAACCCCAACTCAACCACACTTCCCAGTTGTACAAGATATACTCACAATTACTGGATTTTCACATCGCTTCTACAACACCAAATACACTCCAAACATGTGCAATCCATTCTTTTATCTCAAAGTCTTATAAATATTACCACCACCAAGTTCAGTCTCAGAACACCACTACCATTACAACTTGAAATATTCATTCCCAATCACTAACTTATATATCAGCATCTAGAAATTAAAACCACCATTCCCTGCAGCAATACTGATACAACATACCTCTATCACCATTCATCTCAACACCAATACCCTGGTACAAACAAACTGAATCTCATCTTGTAAAACTAACTGAAACTGAAACATAACTAAGCTACACTGCACAAAATCATTCACTTACCGCCATTCAAACACAATCACTAATATCAACTCATACTAATTCCCTGTAATACCAGTTAACTTCAGTTGCAACTCAATATATCATTACTAATAAACAATTCCATCTTCATCACATACCATATTCAATTCTTAGCTTCACAAACATTCATAAATATTCTACAAAAGAACTTCATAACTTACTAAGATTGCAGAGAAGCATAATTATCTCAATTACATCTTCCAGTTCTTCCTTGAACCTCTTATGAAACCCTAGCTCCTGATTCAAACCTCAAACAACTCCATGGCTTCCATAAAACACCAAATAGGAACAAACCCATCTTCTATCACTCCACTAGAGCATCAATTTCGGCTTCAACGTCTTCCCTGAGTTATTCTGAATTCTTCTTACGAACCCTAGTTCCCAATTTGGGGAAGAACAGGGAAACCCTAATTCCAATTCATTAAGAGAGTAACTTCAAAACTTCAATTAGATACCAACCCATTAATTCTCAATCCATCAACAACTCAATCAACTTATCAATTTCCAAATAATCTCAACAACAACTTCCAATCTTATAGCAGTATCTTCTCTTTCTTCTCCCGAACTCAATTAAAAACAACATCACCAATAACTACACCATAATCTTTTCCACCTTCAACCAATTACAAATCTCCCAATTGATCTCTCGAAATCGACAGAGGGGGAAGAACAAAAGGAGAAAAGAAAAATAAGAAGAAAGAAGAAGAAGATAAGAATAAGTGAAAGAAGAAGAAAGAGAACGAGAGTTTTATCCTCTCGGTTGGTCTTGAGATAAGGCCGACTAGATTCACTAAGACACCCGCTCGATTCGACACGTGCAACCACCCGGGTAATATCCAAAAATTACTATTTTACCTTCCGAAAACAAATTGATAAAACTTATTCACCCAGTGTCCAAATGACGCGTTCGGGTAGTCTATTCCACGAAACTCTTCGAGATCTATCTAACGATACTAATTTCGTATCTAAATCGTTGTTAGGTCAATTCCTATTAATTATCGCTCGTGTTAAACTAATCGAGTTATTAGCGGTTAAATCGTCACTTGATCATATCTTGACCGGTCTAACAACGTTGACGAGCTTGAGGGTCACTATAGTTTTCTGCATTTGCGGTTTCATCATTAACAAAATCTTGCTGTGTCTTTTACTTTTGTTTTCCGCAATTATAATTGTTGTTATTATAATTTAAAATAAGTTACACAAACGTTAACTCCGTATTACTTGATAGTGATCCTATAGAGTTTGGTTAAGGCCGAAATTATTATCAAGTAATCACACTTTTATTATTGTATTTTCTCGATCTCGTATCCATGGAAAATCACACAAAGTGTGAATACCGATTCGTTGTATTGTCTCAATTCAGTCCATAGACAATCCACTTTCGGTAATATGACTTATAGGTGGAAAGTTTAAGATTGTGGTATATTTGGGTACCCTCGTCTTTTTAATATGGATAAGGGGTTTTAGTTTTTCTAAATGACTCTTCTTTGTTTATTTAATATCCCCAGTTAGTTACTATATCCCCCAATTAAATCCGGTTAAAAAAACGTTCATTTTGGGATCTATACAAATTGAGGGATACTAAATAAATAGAGTAGAGATATTATGAAGTAAAATAAAGAATCCATTTATCTATATATTTTAATAATGGCTAAATTACCCCTTAATTAATTGTTAATCGGTTTTGTTAATTGCTAAATTATATTAATCATTAGAATAGTGAGATAAATGTACAATAGGTTATTGATTTTATATTGTGTTAGTTTTTGGATTGTGAGAAAGTTGATGCCGTTTGAAAAGCTTTTCTGGGTTTGATTTCATTCTGATTTTGATTTTCAGATTCTACAAAACTCAATCTCTCTCTCTCTGGTGTATTTAAACACTTGAAACACGCTACTTACTTTGCCGGTGACTAACGTACATTTTAACTGTCACATGGCAGTTACCACACGTACACAATACATATGACTCTATATGCTTCACATACACTTTTCACACAGATTTAAGACTGTTTCCTGACACCCCTCTCAAGAACAAGGTCTATGTAGAGGCAGAGACATTGAGCTTGTACCTTAATGTTGAAAACCGATTACTGATAAACCCTTGGTGAAAATATCTACTATATGATCTTTTGTTGAGAGAAAACGAACATCCAAAGCTTTTACAATAACTAACTCCCTGACATAGTGAAATGCAATCTCTATATGCTTCATTCTATGATGAAAAATTGGGTTTGTTGGTAAGTATGTTGCTCCCATGTTATTACACCATATAACAGGTACGTTTGGGGAAGAGAAATGCAGTTCATGAAGTAAGGAATGCACCCAAACTAGTTATGAGGTAGCATCTGCCAGAGCATGATACTCTGCTTCTGTGCTAGATATGGAAAATGTTTTCTGCTTTCTGGAGCTCCATAAAATAAGATTAAGATGAAGAAAAAGTGCCATGACACCTGTAGATCTTCTATCAGTGATATCACCAGCCTAATCAACATCTGAGTAAGCTTGTTGTTGAAGGGAGATGGACTTCTAAAACTGAAAACCATAAGAGATAGTGCCCTTTAAACACCTTAATATCCTCTTGACAGCTGACCAATCAGCATCATATGGATTCTGCATATGCTGACATGCTCTATTAATAACATAAGAGATATCAGGTCTTGTAATTGTTGCATATATAGAGAACTGGATCTTCAAAAGGGGGAGAGTTCATCACAGAAGTTGTTGTAGAAATAGGAGTTGCACAGCTAGCAGCACCATCCATTTTAGTCTTGACTAGCAGATTAAAAACATATTGTCCTTGAGACAGTAGGATACCTGCTGAGTTCTGTGTAGCATGGATTCCCAAGAAAAAAATGCAAGAGACCCAAATATTTAATGAAAAATTCTCCGCTTAAAGCAGCAATCAAAGAATCTATGTCAGTAGAAGAACTCCCTGTCACCAAAATGTTATCCACATAGATTAATATGTAAATAATCGAAGTAGATGTCACTCTATAGAAAAGTGAAGTGTCGGTCTTTGAAGAAGAAAAACCATTTTTGACCAGAAACTAACCCAACCTCTCAAACCAAGCCCTTGGGGCTTGTTTCAAACCATATAAAGACCTTTAAATCTTGCACACATAACTAGGAAGTAATTTATCAGTATAGCCTGGAGGTTGAATCATAAAGACATCTTCAGATAAGTGACCATATAGGAAAGCATTCTTTACATCCAGCTATCTTATCTGCCAGTTCTTGTACAAAGAGATAGAAGGAATTATCCTCACAGTGGTAGACTTGAACACATGGCTAAATATATCTTGATAATCAATCCCTTCTACATGATTATACCCTTTGGCCACCAGTCTTGCCTTATACCTCTCAATAGAACCATCTGTTATTCTCTTTATTCTAAATATCCACTTGCAACCAATCACATTTTGTCCTGTAATTGCTTGTACTAGTTTCTAAGTACCATTCTACAAAAAATCATTGATTTCTTCATACATTACATCTCTCCAATTAGGATCCTTACAAGCCTCAGTATAACAGGTAAGAACTGTAATGTCTTCACACACATATTTAACGTCTAAAGCATAAATTCTTGGTTTGGGTTTTGTGATGGCCATTTTACCCATAGTGTTCATGGGATGAGCATTTGTAACTATGGAAGTAGGAGGTGAAACAACATCTGATGGGGATGAAGTGCTAGAGGATGATATATCAACTTCATTAGGAATAAGTTGTAGATGAGAAGCAGGTAATAACTCAGTAACAAATACATTTGGTGAAGTGACATTAATAGTTGGCAAGGAAGCAGGGATAGAATCAGAAGTAAGTATTGAAGTATAAGGAAAAATTGTTTCATCAAACTGTACATCCTTGGATATAATGATTTTATTTGTATGTGGATTAAAACAACTATAGCCATTGTGCATATGACTATAACCAAGGAAGATACATCTAACTGATCTTGGCTCCAACTTGTGATGATTAAACTTTCTGAGACAGGGATAACATACACTGCCAAATGTGTGCAAAAATAAGTAGTCTGGTTTGAGTTGAAACAAGAATTTCAGAGGTGACAAGTTTTGGAGTTTTGGTGTTGGAAGCTTGTTAATCAAAAAATTTGTTGTCTCAAAAGCATATGACCAGAATGCCAAGGGTAGAGAAGCATGATGAAGTAAGGCCAACCCTGTTTCAACTATATGTATATGTTTCCTCTCAGCTGTTCCATTTTGAGCATGAGCATGAGCACGGGACACTATATGACCAATTCCACATTTATCCATATAAAAAGAAATAATTCTGTATTCACCTCCCTAATCAGACTGAGCAAATTTAATTCTTCTATTAAGTTGATTTTCCAGAAATGCTTTAAATTTCACAAATGTTTCAAGTACTTCATATTTATAAGCTAATGGATACAACCAGGTGAATTTACTAAATGAGTCTATAAAGGAAACATAATATTTGTAACCATTAATAAAACACAATGGAGAGACCCACACATCTGAGTAAATCAAATCTAAAGGACCATACACATTATTTGTAGAACTATTTGGATAAGGAAGAGCATGATATTTTGTTGATTGACATGATGAACAAATAGTAGAGGATAAATAAGAATCAATAACCTCATCAACTGAAGAGAGAACATGCTTGAGAGTCTGACATGCTGTATGTCCAAGTTTATTGTGCCAACTTTTTGATGAAGAGATCCTAGAAGACAATCCTTGCTTGAGCTGAGCAGAAGTAAATTCCATGTGATAGAGACCATCCTTAATAATACTATGAAGGAGCGCCTTCTGTGTAACTATATCCTTTATAATAAATTTATCCAAGTAGAATTCAAAATAGCAGTTGTTTTCTTTGGTGAATTGAAGAACAAATATCAATTTTGATTTCATGTGAGAAAGCTAATGCCGTTTGACAAGCTTCTCTGGTTTTGATTTTATTTCAATTTTGATTTCCAGATTTTACGAAACTCAATCTCTCTCTCTCTGGTGTATTTAAACACTTGAAATGCGCTACTTACTTAGCCGGTGACTAACGTACATTTTAACTGTCACCTGGCAGTTAACACACGTACACAACACACATGACTCTATATGCTTCACACACACTTTTCACACAAATTCAAGACTGTTTCCTGACATGGATTAAGAATTTATTAAGAAAAAAATAATTGTCATAGCCGCTAATTGAAAACAATATCGACTATCAAAGATTTTAAAAGCAGGAAAAAAAATACAAAAGATAAAAAAAAGTCAGCATAGTCTTGATAATGAAGACCATGGCGACTTAAACATGTTTCAAAAAGAAATCCCGACTTAAACCATTCCCATACTTTAAGTTCATTTTCATTTGTTACATCTCATGGGTGAAACTCAAAACAAAAGGTTTTCCCTATTTCCCATCCCCATAAATCCTATCCCCAATTATCCTAAGTACCACCCATTTTAAATTTCATACATCCTAAATACCATCTCTTGACTTTTTATTTACACCCAATAATAAAATCACCCTGAAGCTAACCCAAAAAAAAAAACCTAGGTAATAAATCGCGTTTCTATCTCATCTCCGCCACCGACCACTGTCTCTTTTACAACTCTAATGATTATCACCCCTTCAGTGAAATAGTGAAGGAGGATTGGTGTGTGTGATATTGGCTAGTGTTAAAGATGGTGGATGATAGAGGCGATGTCATTATATTATTCAATAATTCTTTATAGACCGTCAAAATAGAGAAGCCCAAAACCGAATCTTACTTGTAGTCCACGTGTCCTTCCACTTAGACTGAGATGTCAGCTTTGTCTTTTCATATATTCTCCGTTTATTTATATCCCCGACTCTCTCATTCGAACAATGGAAAATGAAAATCTTTAACTCCAAATCTCTTTCTTCCGTGAAATACTTTTGATCAAATTAATAGTCGTTCTTGTATCTTTTGATTTTTCATTTCTCTGTATTTTTCTAATTGCTTAATAATTGATGATTTTTGTAGAAGAATTAGAATGAAGCTAAAAAGAAAGAAGAAGAAGAAGGGTGAAAATAGTTTATTCGCGACCAAGACCAACAATATTTGGTAAGTTTTTATGACTAACTAAAAATAAATTGATGTTCTTTTGGTTAGAAAAGTTCGTATGATTATTTGTTCGGTACTGCTGGTGGTTCTATGGATTAATCAGTTGATAGTTAGCATCACATGGTGCATTTGGATTGAACAGAACTTAACATATTCTGGGAAATCTTAAAGGTCAAGCAAAAAAAAAAATTATCTATCAACAACAATGTGATTATATTTTTTTAATGATAATGAAATCTATTAATTGTAATTTAACTTATACTCTAGGTGGAAGTGTGCTTACATTATGGGTTTCTCCAGTAAGTTTTAATTTCTCGTTTCAGCTCAAATAGTGCTCACTTATCTAGTTGATAGAGAGAAACTAATTTTGGTGTGAGATGGTGCAAAAACCTTCTACTATTTATAGGGTAGATTCTTGTATCATCTTGACTAACCTTTATTCTGATTATTCTACGGATCCTGAAAGAGATTTACAGAAGACAGAGATTCGGAATTAAAGATTTTCGGTTTTTATTGTCCGAGAAAGAGAGAGTGGGGGGGGGGGGGGGGGGAAGAAACACAATCAGGGATGATCTGGGAAAAGTGGGAAAATTATATTCGGAGACAAGGATGAAGTTTCAGTCTAAGTGGATGGACAGGTGGCCTTGTCTATTTTGATGTCTGTAAAGAATTATTGTATATTATTATACTCAAAATTAGTTGGAGCATATATTGTGTTCACGGTTTACACTGTGAATCATATCCTAATTTTATGTTACGTGGAATTTGGAAGGATGTGTTATTAATTGAAGCATATGTTCCTATGTTTTACGATGATCTCAAGTAAACTCTACTGCATATATGGTACTATAATGGTGTGGTTCGATTAGCATATTCTGGCACATACACGAACAGTTAAAAATGCAATTGGCGCTGTTACTGCAATTAGATATTTTTAAGTTTACCTTGCTCATATGATTAATTAAGTTAATAATCAACTCTAAACTATTGTTCATAAGGTGGGTTCCAATAGAATTGACATAATCTAATTGAATTAGGGTTGAGATATTTTTCCCTAGTTTTCCATTAATGGATCTCCCATAATGATGGTTTACTGGTGGAATCTAAAATAGGTTTACTTACTTGATTATTTTTGGTTTTTCTTAACGAAGAAAAGGGATTAAATGATTCACGGAGAAGAAGACAAATAAAAATAATAATGGAGTAGTCAAAATTAATTTGACTTTTAATGGGTGGTACTTTGGGAAAACCAGAATTGAAAAGTAAATTGATTTTAACATGGGAAATAGGGAAATGGGGATGGGAAACAGTGAAAACCAAACAAAATTGGAAGTGTTTTTTTCTTTTGGTAATAGCAGTTTATAGCAAAAAAATAGCTGGGCTTTGCAGTAAGAGGAAAAGCCCTTCCAGTCACATCTTCAAAAAGAAGTTGAACCGAAAACTCAGGAGAGTTACAGACCCACATTAGGCAAAACAATTATTAGGAAGATGGATTGCACAAACGCGGATACGACACGATGCTGACGCGGACACTACAAAATTCTCAAAAAATGCGGACGCGGACACATATATACATATTTTATTTATATATATATATAATCATGTATTTATACATCAAAGGTAAGTGTTTTGATCCTAAAAATTAGAAAATGATGCTACATGTGTATAAATTTCAAAAGAAAAGAAGAGATCGTTTGTTTATACACACCGAAGGTCAAGTAATCAATCACTATTAAACACATGGCACAATCAAAATGCATTCTTAGAACAACACATGCCCAACCAAGGGTATACATAATGTCATTTCGAATTACAAAACCTTAATAAAGACCTAAATGATTGATCTAAATGTTTGTCTTTCTTCATTTAGTTAATAATGGAAAAAGTAATGGAAAAAGTTTAAATGAAAATAAAAATAAAAAACGCTTCAAATCCGAGTCATCAGTGAGTCCAAACCAAACGCGCGCATGACACACATATTGATGTGTCGGACACGCGTCATGTGTCCGACGTGCGTCGGACGCGGACACGACTCAAAAAAACGGAGCGTACGTGCAACCCAGTTGGGAAGACATTGGATTGGCAAAGTTCATTTGGTGAAGCTGAAGGTGTCGGCATGTTTTTTACTTATGAACTGGGTTGCACAGACGCGGACACAGCGACGCGGACACGACACGACTCTGACGCGGACACGACCAAATACTGAAAATACTAGGACGCGGACACTTATATACGAATATATAAATAAAATATTATAATGTATGTGAGTACAGATTACATGTACAAACAATAAATATGTTGGGCAAATCTTAATTTTAGATTTGATTAACTTTAATAATTAATGAATACAATAATGTAAATAATGGATAAATATAAAATATGTACAATTAACATCAAAAAACCGGCGCTGGTGTAATGGCATGGAAGTCAGACAAGAAGGAGTTTGAGGTTGGTGGTTCGAAGCTCACTCTTAGCATTCATTTTTGTGCGACGAAAATGTGCGTCCAGCTAGCGTCCGTGCATCCAGCTTATGAAGAAGATTATGTCTACTTTAGAAGGACAATTACGTCTCTATAAAAAAAAAATAGACACCCCTTAAAAATGTATTTAGCACTATTTAACATAGAGTGTTAATTTGTGAGAGTATTCCCCGGATGTGGGTTCTTGGGTTCGTAAAAGAGCCCATCCGTCGCTTACTTACATCTCGGTTTTGGGGGACCGTTGTTTTGGTGCATTTCATTCTTCTTTCTCTAGTCCCACTGTCTTGAAAGCTATACTTTTTTTTTTTTTTTTTGCTGCTAAAGAGAAGAATTTTATTAATCATAATTAGCCATATTGGCTATAATGTCTGACATAAGGGAATTTTCAATAAAACTTGGTGGGCTAAATGGCCAAGCTTCACTAACTCTAAACTTGTTGCTATACTTAGCTAAATTGTCAGCAACTTTATTTCATTTCCTATGAACGAAATTGCAAGACCAAGATTGAATGCTTTTTAGTTTTTCCATT
Organism: Papaver bracteatum; assembly: GCA_023529315.1. Taxonomy (NCBI): domain Eukaryota; kingdom Viridiplantae; phylum Streptophyta; class Magnoliopsida; order Ranunculales; family Papaveraceae; genus Papaver; species Papaver bracteatum. Next base: position 182,349 of record JAJJWX010000365.1, read on the forward strand.
GCATCAAGAAGAAGTGCTTCATTCTCCGAAGCTATTACTGGAGCATTGTTGTTGATAAACCTCTCTATTCCTTGCAGATATGTTTCCAAAATCACTTGAGTTAGACCCAACTCCAAGCTCCATTCCACCGCTTTGGAGAAAGCTAAGCACTCCGCCTGCTCCGAGTTTGCTACTCCTGCATAGCACTTTGAGCAGCCTCCCCTCCATTGACCTGTATAATCACGAAGCACAAGGGAAACACCAGTCAGTCCATTGTTAACATCATATGCAGCATCACAATTTAATTTTAAATAGTTTAAACTAGGAGGTTGCCAATGTGGAATATGAAATAGGCTGGTTATTCGCAGCTATAGTAGTAAGATTTTTTTTACTATAGAGTATCTGCAAATAGTTTGTAAAACTCAGAGCTTTTCTTGCGACCACTTGCGGTTCTGCAGATAAATTCTGGAATTGAACTTCACATCTGGTATTCCAGATTGTCCAAGAGACAAGCATTGCCGTATGTAGCCAACTGGTACTATCTGACTGTAGTTGATGCTGCTGAAACCAACTTTCAAACATGTCTGCTATATTATTTTGCGTCCCATGAAGAACTTTCGATCCACCCGGGATAGACATCCAAACAGCTTTTGAGAAAGGACAGTTAAATAGAACATGCATAATTGTTTCATTATGCTGTTTGCAGAGAGGACACAAATTGATCAATATAGTTGCAGGCACGGGATCTTCTATCATTCGTGGGAAGAATATCTGTCAGACATTTCCAGAGAAAATGTTTTGTTCTTAGCCAAATTTGAATTTTTAAGTCCTTCCATTTAACACTGTGCCGGGATGAATAAAGAGGAGTGTAGATTTCCTCTACTATCATCAAAAAGTTTATTATAAGCTGACTTCAGAGTGAAGACCCCATTTCTTGTGAGACACCATATCAACTTATCTTCAACATAAGACGGAATACGCATTCTCAGAATTAAAGCTGCAGTGTGAGTATCAAATAAGTGCATAACCAGATCTTCATTCCATTTTCTTGTATCTGTTATTATCAGTTCTTGGACCCAGATGAAACTTTCAGAGTTCATTGCTTCATTCCTTGGAATTGGTGGGGAGTCCATACCTGTAATCCAGACATCAAGCCATATTTTTATGTTATCTCCTTTTCCTAATCTCCAACGACTATGCTTCTTGATAAAACCAAGTTGTTTTTGAATGCCGTTCCACGCCCAGGAGCAGTTAGACTTGATACTAGCATGAATCAAGGTAGTACCTGCAAAATATTTCGCCTGCATTGCTTTGACCCACTGTGCATCAGTGTTAATACATATTCTCCACGCCGCCCTTACTAGCAAGGCTTGGTTTAGAACCTTCAAGTCACGAAAACCTTGTCCACCAAGATTCCTGTGAAGACTTAGATTTTTCCAGGAAACAAAGTAAGTTCCTCTTTTTTCTTGGAAACCCCACCAAAAGTCTCTCTGGGCTCCATCTATTTGTTTGATCGTTTCAGCAGGGATCTGTAGGCAACTCATAGAATAAACTGGAATAGTGTTCGTGGCTGTCTTGATCATTAAGGACTTTCCACATTGGGACATAGTCTTTCCATTCCAAGCAGATAGTCTATTCTTAATTCTATCATATAAGTGTGTGAAGCACTGTACTTTTTTCTTACCAATAATTAGAGGAATTCCTAAGTACTTTTCGGTAGGGATCATTTTTGGTACCTTTAATCTTCTCGATATGATTCTGCCAAATCTATGTGGTACATTTTCACTAAAATGCACACTAGATTTCTTGAAGTTGACCAGTTGGCCTGAAGCATTGCCAAAGTCCTCAATAATCTTCAAGACATTACTAACACTTGCGAGATCAGCATCCATAAAAAGAAGACAATCGTCGGCGAAGAATAAATGAGAGATAGAAGGTGCGCCATGAGCAATTTTAATTCCTTGGAACTGCTTCATCTGTTCAGAATGATGTAATTGTCTTGAAAATGCCTCCATTACGATAATGAATAGATAAGGTGACAATGGGTCACCTTGTCTAACACCACGAGTTGGTTTGTAGGCTTCACAAGGTGAACCATTAAGAAGAATCGAGATAGTAGAAGTACTTATGCACTGATAAATGAGGTGTCTCCATTCTGGACAAAATCCCATATGCTCCATTACATCCATGAGAAAGGACCACTCAAGACGGTCAAAAGCCTTTGACATGTCTAGCTTCAATGCTATCGTTTTAGCTTTTTCTTTTTATTCTTCATTGTATGTATTATTTCCTGAGCAAGCTGAATGTTATCTGAAATTTGGCGACCCGGAACGTAAGCTGCTTGTAGAGGAGATATGATTTTGTTCATCAACTTCTTCATTCTAGTAGCAAGAATTTTGGAGATAATTTTGTAACTGGTGTTGCAAAGCGCAATGGGACGTAAATCCGATGGGAATTGTTTATCTTTAGTCTTTGGGATGAGAGTAACATTTGTGTTATTTAGGCATTTCAATAAGTAACTTGATCTGGAAGAACTGCTGCACCATATCAACTACATCAACTCCAACTATATCCCAATGACTTTTGAAGAACCCTGGGGGAAAACCATCCGGCCCCGGGGATTTCCAGGATTTCATTCCTTTCAACACCTTATAGACCTCTTCATGTTCTGGGACTCTCATAAGATCTAAGTTATCCATATCAGTTATAACTCTTGGTATATGATGAAGAATTCCCAAATTTTGAACTGGAGCAGAAGTAGTATGAATTGAATTGTAGTAGCTTATAAGAAGATTCTCCAGATCACTCCTAGTTGTGCACCAGTTGCCCTGATCATCCTTGAGAGCTGTAATGTTATTTCTTGATCTCCTCTTATTTGCATTAGCATGATGAAATTTTGTATTACGATCCATTTCCAGGAAGTATTCATCTCTTGCTTTCTGACCCCAAAAATCATTTTGAACTTGGTGCCAGTATTCAATATGATTTTCGATTTGATGAACTTGGTTTGTAGAGTTATCATCACAAGTTCCAGCCTGAATTTCCTCCATTTGTTGATGAAGCAGAGAAATGTTAGAGTGGATATTTCCAAATTTTTCCTTATTCCATTTAGAAACAAAATGACTTGTAGTGATAATCTTTTTCGAAAATTGATAAGCCTTTGAACCTGAGAACTGCTTGTTCCAAGCAGTTGCGACTTCAAGTTTTAGGGTGTCATCATTCTCATAGCATTGAAAGTATTTCCAATTGCGTCTTTTATCTCCGGAAGAAACAGCAGTATCCAACATAATCGGGCAGTGGTCGCTGCCAAGTTGAGGTAAATGGAGCAGTTTTGCATCTGGAAATTGAATTACATAGTCTTCATTTGTGATTGCTCTGTCAAGCCTGGATCTACGAATACCAGTACCATGAATATTAGAAGACCAAGTGAAAGATCTACCTGTATATCCCATATCTTCTAGTCCCGCCTCATGAATTAAATTGATATAATGGATATCTCTTGAAGAAGACGAAGAAAGAGAAGTATTAACTGAATTACTACCAATAACTTTCCTTCCCTCATTTGGGAAGATTAAATTTAGATCACCTAAAACCATCCATGGCTGCTGAATAGAAGGACTCAAATCTTTAATATAATTCCATTGCTTGTCTTTTTGTTTGGGATATGAAGACCCATACATACAGGTGAGTAACCATTTTAGCTTACTAGGATCGTCCTGTACAATACAATTTATAATCCAAGATTCTGCATTGATTATGTTAAAGTGAAACCCATCTTTCCATAACAAAATTAGTCCACCAGCTAGGCCTCTAGAGGGTATAAGTTTGTTATTAGGAAACTTAAAAGGTCTAATGAAAGCTATACTTCTCTCTTCATTTCATCCTATTGTTCATGAATTAGGGTTGGAGAAATTGAAGGGGGTGAAAGAAGAGATGAACGTGAGTCATCCAACTGTTCACCCAATAGAAGCTCCTCCACTTACAACGACTGATGGTGGTGGTGTAGTTAACGAAGTACCAGTTAGAGTAAGAATGAAAGATGTTCAAGGCATGCCGGGTACTTTAGGAGGTCTTTTGTTAAGGATCTGTCAGTTTCTTTTTGCAGTTGTTGCTCTTTCTGTTATGACTTCTACTAGTGATTTCGCTTCTGTAACAGCATTCTGGTACACTCTTCTTTCTTTTGATATGATGATCTTCAGTAAGCAATTTATGTATTTGTTGTTATATATCTTAAACATGCTATTTGATACTAGTTTTGCATAACTTTGTTTTTAGAATTCGTTTTGATTTAAAATAAAATTGACTATTCTAAGATGGAATGTTAGACTGGTAGTATTATGAGGAATTTCCTTATTTATGGATTCACACAAAGAGCTCCATTTTATCTAGTGGGAATACATCAAATTAAAATATGGTTACTCAGTCAGAACTCTTCTTTAGGGGATCAACAAATTTATAAATCTTTTTGAGATACATGTCGTGGATTTGCATATTGATTGTGATGCTCAAGTTAATTGTCACCTGATGAGGATTTCCTTCAGATGCTTGTATGAAGTAGTATTATTACTTTGAGGCTTTGTAATTGGTCTTTTATTTTTCTGCAAGGAGAGAAACTATTTTCTGTGGTAACTTCTGCTTAATGACACTATATTTTACTGTGTTGGATGTGTTAGTTACCTTGTTGTGGCGGTTGCGTTGCAAAGCTCATGGAGTCTCTTGCTAGCCATGGTTGATATATATGCCCTTCTAGTGTGTCGTTGTTTGCGGAACTCCCGGGTTGTCGTTTTCTTCACCATTGGAGACGGGGTAAGTCCACAATTTGAAGTTATGATGATGCTTTACAATGTGGTGTTTGGTAATGATCATGTATAACTTGTTATCTAATCCATTAAAGAACCACGGGTTTTACAACTTCAGAACCAGAAATAGGCTTATTGCAGTCCATACTAGGAACTCTGATTTGTTGGTGCTAATTAAACATCCAATTGTAACTAGTAACTGCAGCCACGGTGGGTGCTGATGTAAATTGTGATCTAATCTCAAGCAACAATACAGTGGACTGGAAGAATATGTTGTGAAATTGGAGTTACTTCCTGCTTTGTGGACACTATTATGTGGCTGACTGGATTCACTTTAGTTGCCACAACTCCACAAGTGGGCTTCTTATGCTGGCTAAGAAAGTTTATTCCATGTTATGCGTTTGTAATTAAACTCAAGGTGTTGATAACTGATTTCTGTTTTCTTTCTTTTGGATGTTTGTTTATTCAATCTAGTTGTTTGCCTTAGTTCTTAATCTTTCTCCTGCGCATAGAAAGCCTTTTGGTCAACTGTCTAAACATATGTTTTGGATTATTGGCGTTTCGTGCAAGTTACACCCATAACAGTGAGGGGATACTAAGAGATCGTCCTCATTTTTTCTTCTGATAAATTGATGTGCGGCTTTTATTTTCTAACTTAGAATTACCTATTTATATGTCTTAATTTATTTATTTTTTGATGCAGATCACATCCACATTGACATTTGCTGCAGCCTGTGCATCTGCAGGCATCACAGTACTCATTGGGAATGATCTTAATGAATGTGGCCAGAACCATTGTGTTAGGTTTGAGACCGCAACGGCAATGGCCTTCTTGAGTTGGTTCACCGTGTCACCATCATTTCTCTTAAACTTCTGGTTCTTGGCAGCTCTTTGAAAGGGAAATACGCAAATTAGATTTTTAACTTTTCCTTTTCCTTTTTGTTTGTTGGTTGTTTTCTTCGATTATTATGCTACCAAGACTTGGATATTTGATAACCCTTTGTTTGTATGGTATGTGTATATATATATATATATAACATAGTTCTGTGCTTGACATCTTTACGAAGCATTAGATGTACATACTTACTGTGTATCTTATAATTTCTCGAACCTTCTGTTCTCCAATATTAGAATCCTAACACAAAATTGTTACCCCATTTTGGCATTAGTATCTTGCATATCCATGGCAATTAGAAATAACTACTGTTGTGGTGTAAAAATGCCTTTCAGCTTGGTTATTAGTAGTGAAGTAATCTCGGATTCGACAATCTAACATAGATTTTTAGTTGAAGCATAGTCTAACGTGGATAAAGCTGTCTTTGGGTTATGCAATTGCAAGCACATAAGTTGCTGGTTTCTTTTTCGTTACTTTGTTCACTGCTGAGATTTAAATGGCTTGGTCAATATTTATTTTTTAATAACTCTCACTAATTAATTTAGTTTTCTTATATAATTTTTTTTTACTTGAAACACAAAAACTAAATAAGGATCAAATATTCAAATGGAGTGAAGATCATAACCAGAACAGAAGTTCTCTAAGGAAAAAATAATCAAGAATCTGTTCTGAAAAAAATAAATTGATTACAAAATCTTACAATACTTGGCTTGATTGGGGTATACCCAGATTAATTGGGGTATACCCAATAAGACAAAATCAGGTCATTATGAAGTAAAGCCAAGCCAAGCCACTCCTTAACCTTGTATTTTCTAAATAGCTAATATGTCCTTGATTAATTAACACTAAAATTCTGATTAGGTTAATTAATTGAGTTTATATTAAAAATTTCAAATTTTGAATTCAGTAGATTAAACCCTTAATCCTTCTTATGAGTTCGATTTCGATCAAAAAATTTGGTTTTGAAAATGTACAAGGCCGGCAAAGTCGTGGTTTGAACAAAGTGTCGGTTGTTATCTGGCCGGCAATGTTTACTTTGAATAACCTGCCGACCAAGGTTCAACCGGCATGGTCCACTTTGAATAAGTTGCCGACCAGGTTTCCGCCGGCATTGTCTCGGTTGAAGAACACGCCGACTATCTTGGAACATAATTTTACGGTCGGCATGGAAAATTTTCCTACAATGCCGGTGGTCATAAGGTCGGCAAGCAAATAGTTTTTATCACTCCCGGCTGACCTGTAGCCGGCATGTTAAGGATTTATAACCTTTCCGATTTTTATCACATCGATTTGACGGCGACGTCTATCGTCCCAATGTTCTTGATTTGGCGTTGGATCGTAAGCTACGTTCATACCTTTTTGGGACGTGGTGCAGTCAGCCCGGTTCACAGTAAAGAACGTCTTATCTTCATCGAAATGAGGTTCTTCTTAGACATAACCCAATTGTCGCATAACCCGATGTGGATCGTACATTGAAAATCCTTCAAACACAGTCATCAAGGGTCCATAGTATAATGCAACAACTTCATTTCTAGGATGGATTAAACCTCGATCTCTAGCATCCCGATACGGATCAAATATCACCTCCTTCGCAGTCAATTTGTCGATGGCGCTTCGGAGTTTCATAAGTTGTTGCGGCATTTCCTTATCCTGAGTACCCTTAAAACTGTACCTTTGCGCTCTTGGCCTATGAACCGCAACACTCTCATCCACTTTGACGTAGGAGCTGTCTTTGAACAAGGAAGAGAAGTGCTCATATATCCAAACCTATGCAAAAAAAAAAGTTTAGAAAGAACCTTATCTTACGAGAATTTTACAAATATAAATGTTTTAGACAATAAAATTACCTGGAAGAGACATGTGTTTCTGTTAACTTGCTTAGTGAATGCCCTAGAACATTTTGTCAACTCATTGTTCAAGAAGGCGACCACCGAAGTACCACAAGAATACTCACGCATCTTATGTAAGGTATCCAATAGTTGCAAGTAACTGGCCTCGACTTGGTTTCCGGAACTGTCGGGGAAGATACATTTGCCCAAGACGTATAGCAAATAACCGGACGCGGCAGCATTGATTCGCACCGGGTTCACCATTCCTTCCCTATCAAGGATTGACTGTGTATCCCATAATGTGTCCCTCAACCTCTTCACATTAAACTTCTTGGTTAGACAACCATCCTTCATGTCAAGAACAGCCTCCGTCTGAACCTGATTCCAACCGAATAATTTCTTGCTCAAATCGTAAATCTTCTCGAAAGAAATCGCATTATCGAATCCCTCAGTGACTGATTTTCGATCAACCTCGAGGCCTAGAATTTGTTGAGCATCATCGGGAGTTATCGCCATCTCACCGAATGGGAATAACATAGTATCAGTCTCTCCGTAGAACCTCTCACAGAATGCAGAGACAATAACTTTATCAAGATTAATATTCGAACTCTCCACCGCTGGCAACAACCCGGAGTTCTTGACAATCACTTTCACCTCCTCACATTCCTTATCAAGATCCCAAGTATGAGGCACGAAGCTTGGCGCCTCATGAGACGGATGGCATACTTGTGATTCTAAATACAAAAAAAAAATGAAAAGAAATACAAACACTTGACGGAAATTTAATTAAGATAGATACACACTTGAATAAAGAACAAAGACGGATTAAGATTACTTACAATAGTATTATGGATCGTACATGCCCATGAGATTTTGTATCCAAAAAGAACTTTTCCACCATCTCTTGGGCCCCCCTTGGAGGCTCACCCTATTTCAGTGTAACCATGAAGTGTTTGGGAGGCATGTGAGAATCAACTGGTTTAGTGATCACCCTCTTCCTCGTTCCGGTTGAAGTTGAAGCCGAAGCTTCGGTGGGTTCAACAATTTGTTCTCCATCTCCTTCTTCTTATTCTTCTTCTTGTTCCTCTTCCTCTTCAACAATTTTATCTTCGACGGTATTATTACCTTTATATCCATTACCATCATCATCATTACCTCCTCCAACATTAGGCATTTCTTGATCACCATCATCATCATAATTGTTTCCTCCTCCAGCACCTAGAGTTCTTTCATCAACATCATCATCATCACATCTTCTACCAGATGGAATTGATTGGTCTTTATCTGGAGTCTCATATAAGTCACTGGGTTCCGATGGTGGTTCATAATCATCATTCGGTATACGGATCTTTGTCGTTACCGCCACAACGTATGCCCCTCGATGTGTTGAAGTCAAGAGTTTTTCACCAACACGAGGAGGTCTTGAAGGAGGACTAATAGATTTCGCAGCTTTCTTATTTGTCTTCTCCACCCTGAACAAGAAAAATTCAGAAAAAAAAAAACATTACAGGCTGGCAGGTCGAAAAATATAACCTATTCGGCGGAAACATAGCCGGAAGGGTCCACTAAAGGATGCGTGCCGGCTAAGACACACCTGGCAGGGTATCATCAAAATAGCCTTCCGGATCCCAACAAAAATGTACACAGTAGAAACAATAAATTTTCACTATACAGGTCGGCAAGGTACATTACACATACATTTCCGGCTGACAAACAACCGGCATGGTTTTATATAAATACCCTTCCGGATTGAAAAATTCTAGGCATCAGGAAACATTCAAAAGAAGTAGTCGGCAGGGTAAAAACAATAAGATGTCGGCTTCATTAAAAAACTGACGCCGGCAAGGTATACATTTGAATAACCTGCCGGCCCTGCTAGTAGCAGTTGTAGAAACTATACAGCCGGAAAGGTCTTCAACCTTATAGCTTGCCGGCCAAACCCCAACTATGAAAATCCGGCAAGGTCGATAACAAAATACCTTGCCGGCGTCGCAACTTCCAATTCAAAATTTTGGATTTTCTGACCTAATTTGACATGCAAACATGACATTGAAGTACTAGAGTGAGTTTAAGTAGGCCCTTACTTTCTTAATCACACCATTTCTGCTTTTTCGGCGGGTTCAATCTCTTCTTCAGCAACCGTTTTTTCTTCACTTTCTTTTGAACCAAACTTGCACTTCCAGGGTTGTACTCATTAGGTTTTGGATTAGCATCTTTCATACGAGTTCCCTTACGCCGTGGTGGATCCATTGATGAATATTAATCGGAGTTCTCGAATCGACGATGTCAATGAATTAATCGACGAGTTTTGATGGTGGTGGGGGTGATGGAGCCGGTATGGTGTGGAGGAGAAGAAGAAAATTAAATGAAAATATTAAAACTGATTTAGGGTAATAGGGTTTTAAAGGGTGGGGGTAATTTTGTAACTTAGCCATTTGGACTCCCCCTAAAACTCTTAAAAATAGTCCCTTTAAAATTGAGTATACCCCAATTAATCTGGGTATACCCCAATCAAGCTAGGTTATAATACTTGAGCTTGAATATTGGAGAAGATAACAAGGGGGTTAGTCAATTGGGATTAGTAGAGACATTGAGAGACTTTTTATGCAAAAGACTTTGGGAGACTCTCTGTGGGTTTAGAGAGATTATGGGAGACTCTCGGATTACACACATGAAACAAACAATGTATTTAGTCCATGCAATGAATATATGAATTTCATTATTTTACATATGAATAATTCTATGAAAATATATTAGTCCATGTATTTTTTTTTTTCTAATAAGAAAGAAATTTTAATTAAAACTTTAATGTAAGATTACTTTTAGTTTTTCTCTTATTAGAGATTTTAACCAGGGAGGGAAGTTTTCACTCCAATAATGTTCAACTCTAGAAGTTCTAGCTCTCTTTTCTAAGATATTTTCTACCTCATTTGATTCCATGTGCACAAAAGTACATTTCCAATCTCTAAAGCCTACTAATAATGATACGGGATGTATCCAAACATGTCACACTGGCTGATTGAGTGTCCAAATCTCGCAGGATTTGCATATCTCTCCCTGTTTAAGTAGAGGTCTAATAAAAGGGAAGATAATAAATTATGTGAGTATTCTTGTTAGGTATTAGATATTTCTGGATTTGTTAGGATTAGTAAGAATCTTTGAATAGGGTTTGGTCGTACTATAAGTACTAAAGAGTATGTTTCTCTTAGAGTCAGCTTGAGGCTTATTATCTTGATAATACTATTGATTTCAGTTTGGTTATAAACCATTGTTTATCCTTAACTCTTGGATTAGAGTTGTCGTAGCTCCTGGATTGGAGTGAGTTATTTGTTTTAAGGAGTGGATTCTCCTTGTGATACTAATATTTTCTTATTGTTTTCGCTGCCATATCAAATAAACTTCTGCAATCTTTAATAACATTATTATTAGTCCATATGACCTTGCCTACGCTTCTATTTATTGCATCAAATACATTTAGATAGTCTCCCTCCAAATGCAGTTTTTCCACAGATGAAGCTTTTTCCCACTTGATTGCTGCCAGTGCTGCTAAAGCCTCGGCTTCCTCCTCATCTTTTTCTAGGCCTGAGATTGATTGATCTCCTATGCATTTCCCTGCATTTACAAACATTGTCAGTCCAATACCCATATGCTTAGTATCTTTCATAAATGCACCATCACAGTTTATCTTGTGATAACTATTTTGTGGTAATTGTTAGGGTATCACACTTCTAATCTGCCTAACTGTTTTACTTCTCCATGTCATGGGGAGTGCATTCCATTCAGCTAACTATTTATTAACATGTGCCACCAATTTAGCTTCCTGAACTGTACCATTATCAAAAACCACATTGCACCTCAGCTTCCAAATCTGTCAGATTGCAAAGCTGACAAATTGGACATATTTATCTTGTTCATATCTTAAAGTATTTGTGGTTTGAAACCATCTAGCAATCAAATCATGCAGATTATTATTAGCTATACTTCCTGCAATATTAGCATCTAGAGCAAACCATAATCTTTTGGTATCTTCACACTCCATCAAAAGGTGATTAGTTGTTTCAATATCTTGCTGACAAAAGGGACATTCACTAGGAATTGAGTACATGTAACTGCCAATCTTACTTCTCACAGGAACACATTCATTAAGGTATTTCCATAAGAAATATCTTACTTTTTGTGGGAGATTAAGTCTCGATAAGGCTTTCCAAGGGAAAGTACTATTTACAGAAACATTTAGATCATGCAAAATACAGTTGTTTATGGGTGAAAACTACTTCTGCTGGTTTTGGTAATTTGGGGTCTGCGGATGAGAAGTGAATCTAAACCCTAAAGAAATACACTGAACGGGAGTGCTTTTGATTCGAGAGATTAATCTATACAATTCTGGCCTAAACCAAGAAATGTCCGTTCCAGACTTGTTTCGGTCACAAAGTGAAGGAGATGGGGTTGATCTTAGGGAGGGAAGCGAAGAAGGTGTTGATATTGTGAAGGTGTAGGCTTGTTTATGACTTTTAATAGAAAGGTGAGAAGGCTTACGATTAATGCAAGCAGGCTCTGGGTGTTTGAATACGTCTCGTATTAACACTTGGTTTCTGTGTTGTGTTTTGTATTGGAAATAGGGAGGAGAACCTATTTATACAAGTCATTTGAGCCTTATTCACGTCTCTCGTGGGAAGTGGAGGAAGTGGAGTGATGGAGTAGTGGAGTTGTGTGTTAGCACGATCAGTCATTCCCACTTCTCCCATCATCACTAACCGTTCATGTCTTCCTGACACGTTATTGTGATGGTGCGCTGCACGCTGTAAACCGCCAGACCAATACCCCAGTATGTATCCCCTAGTTTGTGACATGATTGATGACTCGAGTGTGTGGATCGTGGGACCCACATAAGGTAGCATGTGATGCTAGGTTAAATAACTAAGTTATTTAAAAAGTCGATACTTGTGACGTATCGAGTGTAATCTATGCAGGTTATCCATCGAATGTATTCAGCATGTATGAAGCATCGCTGTTGAGCATCATTCCCTGCCTACTTCATGTGATGGTTTGGAGGCTGTGCTAGCAAGCCCTCCCTTGGACGACCACATGGTGTGGTAGAGTGGAGGATGGCGATCATCATGACGCCCCATTGACCAATTAATTCCTGACCAGGGTTGTATAACCAAGCAGGTGAAGTTGAACGGACGAGATGATCTTTGAGACACTCATCTGCGACCGTTAGTGGAATTAGGATTTTTGAAGAGGTGTGCATGCATCACTCTTCAGCTTGGTCGAATCCAAGCTTGGGATACAATTTTGGCAGGGACGATCGTGCATGTGTGTAGATGACATGACAGTGTAGGCGCCTATATATACCTCATTTTCTCATGAAAGTATGATCTGGGACACTTAATTTATCCGGCGAAGTTGAGTGGTCGAGATCAATTTGTGACATAAATCTGATGCCGCAAAAGCCGTGCGTCATACCAACTTCGGGCGCGCATTTCAAGATGACCAAGCTTGGTCGGTCTTGGACGATTAGTTCAGCGTGTATGTGGTAGGTTGGTGTTCATGCATATACCTTACTGTACCATGGAAACGTGATCTAAGCCACTCAATTTGTTCGGCAAAGTTGAGTGGTCGAGATTAGTTTGTAATTGGGAGGTGTGACCCCGCCAAGTTTGGGCATGCGAATTGAGACAACCAGGCATGATATGCCTTGGCCGATCGGATGTAGAGACATATGGTCCCATGGTGGTCATGTTGATGCACACCAGACCTGCTTAGTCTAATCATATACCCTTCATTCGTGCAGGAGAAGATGGATGCTCATGATCGATATAAACCCTAATTAGGGTTTCACCGGCCATGCATCATACCTTGTTTGGGAGAACGAATTTGGGATGACCAACCATAGTTGGTCCTGGACAATTGGTCATGTGTGTAGGCGGACCACGGTGTTTGTGTTGACATGCTCTGGGCCCTTTGAATCAACATCTACACCCTCCATCCATGCCTTCGAAGATGGATGGTTGAGACTGTTTTGCGACACATGTAATGTGTCGTAAATCCTAATTTAGGGTTTCATGTCCGCGCTGCTTTGGATGGACGTATTAGCAAGCCGTGTTATTGCTTTGGGGAGGCCGAACATGCGGGGCCCGCATTGGGTCGGTAGTGAATACTCCGTATACCTTCTTGGGGGATATGGATTCGATCTGGGCCATCTAATCATGCCAGTGAAGTTGGATGGTCGTGATCGTTTCTGAGACTGATATGGACAGTCCGGATACTCAATCGGGATAGTATAACACTCCGAGAGATGATTCTCTTTGTTATAGAATGGTGTAGCCTATACGGGTACTTTGTGCATGCCTCACTGTTGGTACTTGAATATTCATGCTACTCTACTGAGAGTAACAATCGGTTATCATGTCGCACCAACAATGAGAGTTCTGCTGAGAACAACACATGAAATACAAGGCGTTTCATGCATTAATTGGTAATGCTGAAATTCACAGAATTCTTGGGGATTATTGCTACATGCTCCATTCTAGGTGAATTAATAAAGCGAAGAAGTATTCATCACTTATCAAATGGCCTTATCCTTTGCACGACGACTGTACAAAAATTTGGTTTTACAACTTTAGCCCTGAACTAAAATCCACCATCAACATTAAGTCCCCTGCCTAGCACATAATGGTTACACTATTGTGGGGTAGGCATGAGATGGTGACGAATACATGGGAGAAAACGAGATGAAAGGAGCTTACCCGGAAAGCCTTGCTCGTCCGCTATCGATTGCTCATGTGAACACGCCGTTGCAAGCATGAAATCCTGAGTGGGACCGGCTTTCTTCCTTGGGTGTTTGAAAAAAAATAGAAATCATTTTCCCATAAGGATTTCCAAATTGCTTGTCTATATAAGGGGACCGACCCTATTTTTTTTATTCTTCTCTCGTTCGTCAGCTCTCTTTCCGCCGCTCAAGTCGCCACCACCGACCACGTCCGCTGCAGTTACCGAGTTTGCTGGCACTGACCACCTCCGCCGACAAGGTAAGTGCTTTAACGTTTTTTTTTATTGTTGCTTGTAAAACCTAGCTTTTAGGTTATAACTTGAAAATCTCTTGGCTTGAATTTCGTAGACACGATTTCCATGCATAAAATGAAAATCGTGCTTGTGACACACGTGAATGAATGCGGACCCGCCATACGTGCTTGATTGAATGTAGGTCCTATCGTGCGCCTTGTCGAAAAATATTGTGACTTCGACCAACACCGGCTTAGTGACCTCGACCGGCCTTGCTTGCTGACGTGACCCAATACCTGCCTCGTTTGGTGATGTGGCCTAATGCTGGCTTTGTTAAATCTAATACCGGCCTTGCCTGCTTCATTCGAACATGGGCCCGCTATGTTCTCGTAATCTCTCATTGGCCAATCATAATCAAGTCCCCGGGATAGAATTTGGCCCGTTTCTTGGACTTGGATGCGTTTCCTTCCATTGCACGATGGTTGCCATCAAATATTTGATAAACATCCGTTGATTGTTATCCTGGATTTGTAGCCTTTGCAGACGGTAAGTGAAGACTCCTCTTTTCTCTGGGATCTTGTTAACTCGTGAAATATAAAGAAGAGGCTGAGTCCCATCCCATCGCAGAATTGTTTCTTTCTTTGTTCATGTATTTCTCCACATCCATTGCATAACTTGATCTTCTTAGTGATGATTTTTTTTTTGTTAACATAATCATAGACCCTTTTTGCAGAATGGAGGTGGCTAACAAGGACTTCTCCAGTATCTCTCCTGAAAGAAGCTTCGAAGTGAACAAACCTGAGACTGATGGTCCAATCGAGGAGGTGATGGCTAAAATTGATGTTCCGCTACATGAGGTTGATCGCGCCATACGGGGCATGGAGATCCTATACCTGCGTGTCGCTCGAGAACGCATTCATGATCTTCTGAATTTAATTGACATGAAGGAAAAATGGAGGCTTGAGGAAACGTCGCAACCACCAGTAAGAGCTAGAGCTGAGAGATTTGCTGCACGGCGGAAAAGGCGAAGGGTCGAACATGAACGTCCTCTAAGGGAAGATATGTGTGATTATCCGATCCGCAATGGTGTGATTATTCTTGATTCTGACACGGACGAGCCTAAGCCTCTAAAAGATGTCAACACAATCTCCAATGTTGCGGCGGTTCTTGAGGAAGATATGAAGATGCCCCTACTAAGGATGTTGTGGAGAACTTTGCCGCAGAAATACCCGAAGAAGAAGCTGAGTAAGAACCGAAGGAAGAAGCAGTGGAGGCTCATGATGACGTTGAGGAGGATCCCAATGGTGGAGGAAACATAGCCGATCTTCTTGATGACTAAATCTCCCTGTTATTTCCCTTTCTTTTTTTCCTGAGTATTTTCCCGTGATCTTGTGAACACTTTTTTCCTTGTACTCAGTGGCGGTTGAGTTCAAGGTCTTCTTATTTCTGCTTACTTGTTTGAACAAATTTCTTATTTTTGAGATAAATCCTTTATTAAGACTGTATCACAGTGGTTGTGCCTTCATATGATTGTATGTGATCCTTGTGAGAAGAGAAGTAATGCCATAATGAAATACCATGGACTTGTACGCGCCCTCCTGGTGTACGCTTGTCTGTGCTCTCCTGATGTAGGCTGGGACAAACTGTTCAAGATGCTTTCCTTTTTAATTTGCAGGCATTATATTCCTCCAACTTTCCATAAAGGTGTGAAGTGTTTTCCTTTTAGGGTTCTCTAGTTTAATCTGGTGGGTAATGATGACTCAGGT
Source organism: Papaver bracteatum (assembly GCA_023529315.1). Taxonomy (NCBI): domain Eukaryota; kingdom Viridiplantae; phylum Streptophyta; class Magnoliopsida; order Ranunculales; family Papaveraceae; genus Papaver; species Papaver bracteatum. Next base: position 198,622 of record JAJJWX010000365.1, read on the forward strand.
TGAACCTAGATCTTTGTGCCATGCCCAGGGGTAAAAATTTCTAAAAGAAACTAATACTTTGATTAATTGAGAAATTGGAACCCTAATAATTATGAATGCAAGTATTGCAATCATTTTTTGAAGGAATTACAAAAATAACAAGGAAATGGAAATTGTTGGAGGAATGCTGGAGGAACCATTATGGAGAATGCTGGAGAGGAAGAGTAGCACAGCGTTTCTAGGTACTGTAGGGTTTAATCCATCGTGAGTGGATCTTCACGCCCTCAAACTTGTCAGCGTTGATGATCTTGCATTAGCCGCCTAGGATGACATCTGCTACCAAAAATGGTTCATCTTCCTTTGTTGCCGACAAATCAAATTGGTTAGTCATTTTCACTGCCACGCTTCCAACTTGAAACATGGTCCTCTTTGCTACCATATCTCTAATTTGAAACGGATTTGGACTTGGCACATCATCTTGTTTCTAGGACAGTTTGTCTCTGATTGCTTCTAAGATCTTGGCAAAATGTTTGAAAGGATCGACACCCCACTCACATATCTTAGTGGCGGTTAGGTTGTTGATTGAAACAAGACCCCGAGCCTCATCGGTAAGAGGTTTTACTGTTTGTAAAAGAGGTTGTTCGATGAGACTTACATGGGCTCGGAACCTTTTAAGGTATAAATTCAGGCTTTCTCCAGGAAGTTGCATCACATTTGCAAGGTGTCGATACATCAACAAACAATCTTCAGGATTTGACGGCTTGTGTGAGATTCTTTCAGGTACTGAAATCGGTAAAGTACTCACTCCTAGCACTGCTTTTTTATTGTGTATCCACGGGCATCCCAGGATCATGTCGTAATTCGAATACTCTTTCACTATGTAAAATTTAGCATGTGTTAGAGTATGATCACCGATTTCGACTTCGAGGTCAATGTATCCATATGCGTCTCTGAATTCTCTTTCTAATCTCCTAATCACGGTTGGGCTGCGAGTAGCTTCTCCCTTTGAGATCCTTGCGGCCCTCAGAGTCTTGACAGTGATGATGTTGAACTCGGAGGCTGCATCAATCAATGTGTTGTCTAACTCGACATACTTCAAACGAGTGATGGCCAAGAGTCCCCAGTCCCCTTTGCTGGTCCCGTTTTCAAGGAAAGACTGTGGCCTCGAGACTTCTTCCTTCTCTCCTGACACAACATGGTTGAGGGTTGCGAACATGTCTTGATGTTATTCCTTTGAGAGATACAAGATTTCACACAAATGCTCCATCATAGTCTGTACAGTCTTGCGGACAGAATCCCTCGAGATCATGCAGCTTCTAATGGGAAGAGGATCCCTATGAACGCCCTCATTTCCTAACTGGAGTTCTCCTGCTTCCACCTTTTCTCTGAATATTTGCTTCAACTTGTTGCAATATTTGGTCGGGTGATGGACAAACCTATGGTAGCGGCAGTATTTGGGATTTGTCATTTCGTCCTCGGTCGGTAGGCATCTGATAGGTGGTAGCTTGATCGTGTCATCTTGAATCCATGCTTCCAGGAGTTCTATGACTTCATTCATGGGAAAGGGGAAGTTTGGAACTGTGTCTCCGGATTCTTGCACAGGAGCCTTGTCCACTCTCTTTCGAGACAAAGTCGTATGTGTTGATGTTGCACGCTTGGGCGGTTGTTCTATTGATAACGTTTTCCTCTTTCCTCCTTCGCCTACCACACTCACAAAAGGGCCGGTGCTGCATTTCTTGTTGATGAGACGCCTGCTTCCTCGGATTTCGCGTGCATCTTCATTTCAGAGGATCTTAGTTCTCTCCAATAATGCTGGGGCTATTGTGGCCGATCGTTTAGCGACTTCATGTAGCTCAGAAAATGTTGAAATCCTAGGTTCTCTAATAAAGCACGGTATATGGGAATCATTCCGTTAATGCATAGATCCACCAACTGGCATCCGGTGACATTCGGATCATAACAGTCCAATGCCTGAGTTCTGAACCTCTTAACGAAGTTGTTCGGATGCTCGTTGCTCCATTGAAAGATTCTTCCCAAATCTGAAAAGGTGACCTGCTCTGACACGAAGAAATATTTCCTGTAGAAGGCGTCGACCATCTCACTCCAATTGGATATACTTTTAGGTGCAATACTATTGTACCAAGTGTATGCTCTTTCGGTAAGTGTCTTCGAGAACTCTTTCAGGCGGAGAACATGATTGTATTCGTGTTCCCCTAAAGATTCCAAAAATCGAGAGACATGTTCACGAGCGTTACCGGTACCATCATAAAGGGATAATTGAGAAGAGGTGTAGCCTCTTGGAATGGGAATTCGTTGCACATATTGAGGGTATGGAGGATGATGCTGGTGCATGTCCGATGTATTCCCTTTACCCCGGCTTGGAAGAGTCGCTCCAGGTCCTCACGCGTAATAAAGTTGAATGGTTGGTCTCTTTTTATTGGACGTTCAGGAGCGTCACGAGTTTCTTCGTCTATACGGGTATGTGTCATTGAAGTGCCTACCCCGGGTGCATCGAACACATTCCTCGTTGGCTCCAGGGGCTGTCATGGCCCCTGCGGCAATAGTTCGGTTAGGTTTTTTAGAAAAGTAAGTACCTCTTTCTGAGTCGCAGCCATATCCGTTTGGGCTCTAGCGAGAACTTCTTACCTTTCCATCAAATCCACCATGGTAACAGGGGGTTGTCCTCCTCTTGTTCCTCCAACCCCTCTCTCTGATGGAGGAGTAACAGTTTCCCTGATGACGACCGGAGGCGTTACACTTGAAGAAATGTCGGGATTTGCGGATGCTTTGGCTCTGGTGATAAGAGGTGTCACACCTACTGGAATATCCCCTGCTACGCTGGTGTTAGTGGTATAGGAGACATCTCCACGAGATGTATTGATCGCGTTCTGGACGACAGCTTCACTGACAAGTATATCAATACCAAGAGTGTTGTCAACGCTATCTCCCTTAGGGTTAATTGCTTATCCAGACCTAAGTTCCACCAACTTGAAATCGGAATTGAAGAATGAAATTGGAAATTGAAAATCGATATTGCAACCGAGAGATTAATCTCCCACTGTGGTCACCAATTGTTTATGGGTGAAAACTACTTCTGATGGTTTTGGTAATTTGGGGTGTGCGGATGATAAGTGAATCTAAACCCTAAACAAATTCACTGCACGGGAGTGCTTTTGATTCGAGAGATCAATCTATACAATTCTGGCCAAAACAAAGAAATGTCTGTTCCAGACTTGTTTCGGTCACAAAGTGAAGGAGATGGGGTTGATCTTAGGGAAGCGAAGAAGTTGTTGAGATTGTGAAGGTATAGGCTTGTTTATGACTTGTAACAGACAGGTGAGCAGGCTTACGATTAATGCAAGAAGGCTCATGGTGTTTGAATATGTCTCGTATTAACACTTGGTTTCTGTGTTGTGTTCTATATTAGAAATAGGGAGGAGAACCTATTTATACAAGTCATTTGAGCCTTATTCAGGTCTCTCGTTGGAAGTGGAGTGATGTATTAGTGGATTTGTGTGTTAGCACGATCAGTCTTTCCCACTTCTCCCATCATCACTAACCGTCCATGTCTTCCTGACACGTTCTTGTGATGGCGCATTGCGCGCTGCACGCTGTAAACCGCCAGACCAATACCCCAGTATGTATCCCCTAGTTTGTGACATGATTGATGACTCAAGTGTGTGGATTGTGGGACCCACATAAGGTAGCATATGATGCTAGGTCAAATAACTAAGTTATTTAAAAATTCGATACTTGTGAAGTATCGAGTGTAATCTATGCAGGTTATCCATCGAATGTATTCAACATGTATGAAGCATCGTTGTTGAGCATCAATCCCTGCCTACTTCATGTGATGGTTTGGAGGCTGCGTTAGCAAGCCCTCCCTTGGACGACCACATGGTGTGGTAGAGTGGCGGATTGTGATCATCATGACGCCCTATTGACCAATTAACTCATGACCAGGGTTGTATAACCAAGTAGGTGAAGTTGAATGGACGAGATGATCTTTGAGACACTCATCTGCGACCGTTAGTGGAATTAGGGTTTTTGAAGAGGTGCACATGCATCACTCTTCAGCTTGGTTGAATCCATGCTTGGGATACAATTTTGGCAGGGCCGATCGTGCATGTGTGTAGATGACATGAAGGTGTAGGCCCCTATACCTCATTGTCTTATGAAAGTGTGATTTGGGCCTCTTAATTTATCCGGCGAAGTTGAGTAGTCGAGATCAATTTGCGACAGAATTCTGATGCCGCAAAAGTCATGCGTCATACCAACTTCGGGCGCGCATTTCAAGATGACCAAGCTTCGTCGGTCTTGGTCAATTGGTTCGGCGTGTAAGTGGTAGGATGGTGTTCACGCCTATACCTTAATGTGCAATGGAAACGTGATATAAGCCACTCAATTTGTTCGGCGAAGTTGAGTAGTCGAGATTAGTTTGTAATTGGGAGGTGTGACCATGCCTATTTTGGGCGTGCGAATCGAGACAACCAGGCATGATATGCCTTGGCCGATCAGGTGTGGAGACATATGGGCCCACGGTGGTCTTGTTGATGCGCACCGGACATGCTTAGTCTAATCCTAGACCATTCATTCGTGCAGGAGAAGATGGGCGCTCATGATCGATACAAACCCTAATTAGGGTTTCACCGGTCGTGCGTCATACCTTGTTTGGGCGAACGAATTTGGGACGACCAACCATAGTTGGTCCTGACCGATTAGTCATGTGTGTAGACGGGCCCACAGTGTTTGTGTTGACATGCTATGGGCCCTTTGAATCTGCATCTACACCCTCCATCTATGCCTGTGAAGATGGATGGTTGAGACTGTTTTGCGACACATGTAATGTGATGTAAACCCTAATTTAGGGTTTCATGTCCGCGCTGATTTGGTTGGACGTATTAGAAAGTTGTGATATTGCTTTGGGGATGCCGACTATTCGGGGCATGCATTGGGTCGGTGGTGAATACTCCATATACCTGCTTGGGGGATATGGATTCGATCTGGGCCATCCAATCATGCCACTGAAGTTGGATGGTCGTTATCATTTCCGAGACTGATATGGACAATCCGGATACTCAATCGGGCTAGTATAACACTTCGAGAGATGATTCTCTTTGTTAGAGAATGGTGTAGCTTGTACGGGTACTTCGTGCATGCCCCACTATTGGTACTTGGATATTCATGCTACTCTGCTGAGAGTAACAATTAGTCATCATGCCGCACCAACAATGAGAGTTCTGCTGAGAACAGCACAGGAAATACAAGGCATTTCATGCATTAATTGGTAATGCTAAAATTCACATAATACTTGGGGATTGTTGCTACATGCTCCATTCTAGGTGAATTAATAAAGCGAAGAAGTATTCATCACTTATCAAATGGCCTTATCCTTTGCACGATGGTTGTACAAAAATTTGGTTTTACAACTTTAGCCCTGAACTAAAATCCACCATCAACAACAATTATAATCAGATTTGACAGTAAATTGTTCATTATGAGTTGGTGTCCACCTGTGAGTGTCTTTACCAGATTGTGGAAATCTTATTCTACAAATATCAATAACAGTTGCATTATCAAAAAGACAATTTAAAGTGTCAACCTTCCATTGTCCAGTTCCCTGCAGCAACAATTCATTAACAGTTTTCATACCATTAGAAACTAAATTACTAGGTAGTAAAGTATCTCTATTTCGTACCCATTTTTCCTTCCAAATTTCTATGCAAGAACTATCCCCTACTTCCCAATAGTAGTGTTTCCTAACCATTTCAATTCCCCAACAAATGCCCCTCCACACCCAAGAAACATACTCTGTCCTAACAACATGAAGAGGATTAGAATCAGGAAAATACTTATGACTCAAAATTTGAACCCGTAGTGCATCTGGTTCAGTTAACATTCTCCAAGCCAATTTATACAGCAAAGCAATGTTAAGGTATTCTGTTTTTCTTATATTGAGACCACCAATCTCAATGGGCTTAGAAACATTATCCCAACCCAATAAATTACCTCCCCTAGCAGATCCTTTTTTATTCCAAATTTTTTTCCTTTGAATAGCATCTAATTTATTAGTCATCTTTTTTGGCATAGGAAAAACAGATAAGTGGTGTGAAGCTGAAGTACCTAATGTGGACTTTATAAGTACAGTTATTCCTGATTGATTTATGTATTTACCCTGCAAAGTGTATAATATTTTTTCACAAGATTCTCCTAAGTGCTTTAAGGACTCCATTTTGTTCCTCTGCAATAAAAATGGGACTCCTAAATACTTGTCAGCTAATCCTAAGTTTTTAATCTTAAGGATAGAAAGTATATGGTTTTTGTTTCTAGGTTCAGTTTTAGGACTGAAAGATATTCCTGACTTATCAAAGTTTATGACCTGGCCAGACACCTTACTGAATTTATCAAGCATAGTTTCTAAGTTCGTAGCCCCCTTAACATTAGCCCTGGTGAACACAAGACAATCATCAGCAAAGAATAAATTACTTACTGAAGGACTGTTTTTAGTAACTTTTATACCTTGAATGTCATTTTTACTCTCTGCATTGCTAAGCATTTTAGATAAAACATCCATACATATTATGAACAAATATGGGGACAAAGGGTATCCATGCCTAAGACCCCTTGTTAGGTAATAAACTTCACCAGGATATCCATTAAGCAAGATAGAAGTAGACACTGTAAAAACACATTGCTCTATAAGGTTACACCAATGATCATGAAATCCAAGTTTTTTAAAATTTCCATTCAATTCTATCAAAAGCCTTAGACATGTCAAGTTTGATAGCCATTAATCCTGATTTGGTTCTATTCTTCCTCATAGTGTCTACAAGAATGTGGGAAATAACTATGTTATCTCTTATTTGCCTGGAGGACAAGAAAGCTGCTTAATATGGGCTAATAAATTTTTCCATGACAGTATTGAGTCTACTAGCTAAAAGTAATCTTATAGCTAACATTACTCAAGCTTATTGGCATATAATCTGCAGTAGTCTTAGGAGCATTATTTTTAGGTATATGTAAAACAAAATTTTGGTTCATTTGCTTAAAAATATGCCCAGAATGAAAGAAACTTTTAACCATAGCAATTGTATCAGGGCCAACTGTCTCCCACATTTGTTGGTAGAACCCAGGTGGGTAGCCACCTACTTAGGAGAGATTTTCTTTTAGCCTTTTATGGTATGCTTTGTAATAAAAGTCTCTACAAGTCTCTGAAAACCACAAGTCATTGATTTCACATTCCAAATCCAATAACAGAGAATTCTGAAGACTTTTAGAAAATCACGATCTAATAACAGAGATTGCTTGAGATTTTAAAAAACTCTCTATTGACTAACAAGAGATTTCAAAAGTCTCTGAAATTCTTTCAATATCTCCACAAATCTCATTTGACTTACCCATGTAAAACTCAGGAAATAATCCGGGCATGGCATGTTAACATTTAATAAGTATATAATAAAATGTTAGCACTCACGTATGTTCTCATATATGTCAGCAAAAGAATTTCGTTTAGAGTCTAAACCATCTTAAAGTTGTTGAAAAACAAACCCCATAACTTCCTAGTTTCTTTACCGTGCAAAAACAAATGATTATTTGATTCCACTGCCATCTAACAAATATTAAATTTTTTAAGAGAATCTAAAGTGGGAGTTGCATTATAACATAAGCATCAAGTGTAAACAAAACCTTTTTGTAGAATTCTTAGATTCAATATGCAGTAGTGCAATTGTAAATCGCTCTCCTCGATCGATTACCTTCCAAGGAATCGCTACTTGCTATATGACCAATGCAATTCCCGTTTCCAAGTTATTTCTTATTTTTGGCGATTAAGGCGACTAATTTGCCGATTTGGACCGATTTTTAAGCAAAACAAGTTGACAATTTTTTTGAGTTGGTCTTGTATGCATCATTAGAAAAGAAAAAATAATTCGCATGAGATTTATCTAATGTAGAAACCTAAGAACATGATAAATGAGATCAATATAACAATGTTACACACTTGATTAGGTACAAGTCATGACTCATGAGTAGCAATACATCATTAGAAAAGAAAAAATAATTCGCATGAGATTTATCTAATGTAGAAACCTAAAAACATGATAAATGGATCAATATAACAATGTTACACACTTGATTGGTACAAGTCATGACTCATGAGTAGCAAGATATAAGTCTCTAGTAAATAGGTTCCGAGTATTATGTAGGGATTTGGGGATTTCCGAATCCGAACTCATTGCTCCTCACTTTAAGCTAGCAAATTGAGTAAATCCGAAAAGAGAATTCAACTACTCCCTCCGTTTCACAAAGACAGTTCGCTTTGACTTTGTCAAAATATTAAGAAGACCATACTATTTTACTTGACTACCCTTAGTTACTTACCTATTTTATTTTAATAAAAATGCTAGTAATAAAGACTATCCAAAATTGTTGTGAGAATTATAAATACGAAATATAAAAGGAAAATTTAAAAGATATCGAAATTATGAAGTATAACTTTATAAGGAATTTAATTTTTAGAGTTAAATATATATTTTCTTATAAGGAATGAAGGATATATTTGTTTCCTTAATTATACTAATTTCTTTAATATTTTAGATTGGGTCACGTTAAAAATGGATTTATGAATATAAAGAATTCAAGGGTATATTAGAGAGTTCATTGAAAAAGTATGACTATAAACAGAAGCTGGACACAATTTTGAAACTGACGAAAAAGGAATAGAGGACAGTCTTTCAGAAACAGAGGGAGTATTTTATATGCACCTGTATGAGAATATGAGAAATCCATACTCCTCCATAGCATTATGGAAGGACTTAACAATGATATTATTACCTGGAATCCAAGTCAAATAATTTTCATTAACTTCTTCAAAGTTAGGATTATTCCGGCTGCAGAAGTTTAGCTACTAAAAACCACTTTAGATATTTTAAGAGTTATCGGAAAGTCAAAATCTCAGGAGGCATATTTTCAATATAAATCACCATTTCTTTTAAATTAGCATGCTTGTTTCTTGAAAGCTTGTAAAAAGAATAAAAAGTTCTTCCAGAGTATGGGCACCTACATGTTTTTCTTCTCCCAGAAAGAACTCTATTGCCAGTGTACATATGATTTGTGAATCCCAGACTACAAGCTCTTACCAACATGTTTATAAAAATTACTAGAAATTAGAGCGTTGATGTTGCCGCAAATTTATATTGTAAGATAGTTCTCCATAAAATATTTTTCTCCTTTCCATATCTCCGACACCATTCAACATGTAGAGCCTTGTTGACCAATCCTAACTTTTTGATACCTACTCCAACTTTCTCTTTATTTAGACAAATTTTCTTCCCACTCGCGCAACATTTCTTTTTGCAGTTATTAGTTGAACCCCGTAATTTTTTTTCCATAATGTGTATCATTTTCTTTTCAACTAATGCAGGAATTCGGAAGAGAGGTATATAGTAGATAGGGATACTAGATACTACACTTTTTATGAAAAGGTGAGGGTAACTAGTACACCACCAACTTTCTCGTTCGTGAACCTATATGAATAATCCTTGTATAATATATACGTTTGGTTACAAAATTGCATATAAGATTGTTTTAACAAGGTAAACTTAGTACATATCTGAATTATACAAGAACCGAATTCCAACAAGAACAAGTCTTATAATCTATATTTTAAGACACGAATTCAACAAGAATGAGTCTTGTAAGTTATTTGTAGTTGAGTTAATACTATCTAGGTCTCATTACGTACATGTGTGATATTTCAATTATAAAGATAAAACAATATAATGCGGAAAATAAATAACACCAGAATTTTTTGTTAACGAAGAAACTACAATCTTATAGAAAAACTCAGAGACCTAGTCCCGACTGAATACACACTGGTTTAAAATGTTACATCAATTGTCTATCACCAAATTTCATACTAGATGAGTACCTTCTTCAGTCGTATTCGTGCAGTTGTAAAACTCTTATTAGAACACCAACTCTATTTAGGAATTGCTCTTGAAAATCTTCTAGCGGAAGTATAATGTTCTTTAGAAGGTGCTCCTAAATAATTTGATTTTACACATTCGATAACCTAATTGATTCATCCTCACAGGTTCACCTAGAAATAATCTAGAGATATCTTAATCTATCAAATCTAAGTTTTATGAAAAATACATAGATACAAGTTCCATAACTATCTATAAGATAGCTTTCCCATGCTTTACGATCCCCAAGTAAAGTCTTCAAAATATCACTCTTGTTCGTGAAGAACATATATGTGGAAAACAACCTTATACAACTCACACACAAGTTTATGAGGGATGATTTGTGTGGTTGCATGAAACCTCTATATATAGTGAATGATCAAGTCTATGTGGAAAACAACCTTAAACAACTGACACACAAGTTTCCAAGGGATGATTTGTGCAGTTAAATGAAACCTCTATTAATTTATAGTGAATTTTCAGGGCTAGGTTTCTTGGAAACAAAGCTACATTGTCTAGGAAAGGAAACACCCATATTTGCCTAAAATAGGACTTTAGTCACATATTTAGGGCTTCAGTTTGCGAACTGTTGCTAAACGTTCGTGTACCTATTCACAAAATCAACCTTAGCTACATATCATGAGTGTTGATCGCTTATAACTTTTTTGTGATAAATCGAACCTGAGTGATTCTTGGCTCATTAGATTTGTATTTTCACTCATTACAACATGAGGAACTTTCCAAGGAAAAAGTTCATCCTCACTAAAGTCTTGGGCTCAAATATCCTCATGTATATACATAAATGAATATGTACCATCATAGGAATTGTTCCATATAGTGAGTATTTGTTTTTTATACATAGAGAGGTAAAATAAACAAGAGAATCAGGTTTATTACTAACCTTTAATGAAGCTCTTTGTAGATGTCTTCATGAGTATTCAATCTTCAGCCTTCAAGGATAACTTTGATTCTATACTCTAGTTATTAAACCTAATCTAGTTCGAAATTGACTTTGGTATACTAAATCAAGAATGTGTTTGGAATTTAAATTTGAAAAATGACTTCACATACCAACGCTAGTGGGTTCAACGAAGTAATGCTCTAAAAATCTCCCTTTTTATCAGTTTTGAGAAAACTATTTTACATATGAACTTTTAAAAATTATGCTAATTCCAATATTCTTCTTGAATTCTTGAATCTTCAACACATTAGATGATGTATGTGTTCACTATGTACTTGTTGAAGATCCATATCATATAAATAACTTACGAGTAATAGTTATGCCAAAGCATAGTACTTTTACCTACTTTGGATTCCACTATACCCAAACTTTAAAGCAATACTACGGTGATATGTTATCCCCCTTGTTCCTTGTCTCTTTTGCGTTATAGGTAGAAGCCTACAACATACAATTCACCCCCTACATAATGCAGTCATAAGACACATGTTATAGTAAAATACTATTAAATAATTGTAAAGACCCTCAAGCTCGTCAACGTTGTTAGACCGGTCAAGTGACATTTTAGCCGATAGTAACTCGATTAGTTTAACACGAACGTTAATTAATATAAATTAATCTAACAACGATCTAGACAAGAAATTAGTATCATTGAATAAGTCTCGAAAAGTTACGCAGAATGGTCTGCTCGAACATGTCAATCGGATACCGAACGAAGAAGATACCATCAGATTTGTTTGAAGGGAAAAATAGTCATTTTGAAGTTTAGCCGCCTTGGCATCCCTTATCCAGTTGTTGGGTGCCTCAATAATTTCGGTTGGCCTTATCTAACCAAACCAGGAAGAGAAATTCATTCTTTCTCTTTCTTCTTCTCCGTTATTCATCTCTGTTCTTCCCCAAATCGGAATTAGGGCTTCTGATATTTGAAGTTGAAGTTGATAGTGGAGTTTAAAGTTAATGAATTATAACTGATGAAGAATTAGGAATCAATTTTTTTAATATAAAGATGATGAAGATGTTATTAGAGTTGAGATGGTTGTAGAGCGGACAAGGTAAGGAATAAGGGTCAACTATTTTGTTCAAGGAACCTGAACTGAGGTAAATATTTTTTACTGAATTTTAGATGTTATAATCATTGTGTTTGTGTTGTTGTTTAAGTGCATGAAGTGGTTAATGGAAAGTGATGCATGATGGGTATGAACTGGAGATATAGATGTAGTGTAAGTTGTGTTGGTTTCAGGGAAATTGGATACTGAGAGATGAAGGGGAAGTTTTCTTGAATGAACTAAGTTTTAGATGAATGTTAGGTTAATGGAAGGTGGTATCTAAGGATGTGGTGTGTTTGTGTAGTTTGAATGTGCAGAATTACTTGAGATTGTGGTTTGTTTGAATGGATGATGGTTGTGTTAAGATTGGTATGGCAGTATTGTGGAAGTTCAGGGGATATATATGAATGTATGGTTTTTTTATATGGATATGATGTTACAGTTATGGAAATGGGGGCGCTACAATGTTGGTATGAGAGTACCAACTGAACTATTAACTTAAGAATAATGAAAATGGTAATATAATTAAGACGATAAATTTTGATAAAATAAGCAAATAATAATACTACATAATACTAATTATTATAGAATTTAGTTATTGTAGATATCATTTGGATAATAATTATAGGACATGAATAACAAAACGTAATTTTTGTTAATAGTACAACTTAAGGATTACTTACCAATAATATATATTTAAGGAAATGAAGTTAGATCAAATAAAATCTAGTATTAACAATAAAATTTAAACTTGGCATCATGATTAATTACGATTAACTTTTATCTACCTAATAAATAAGAAATAATTGTTATAATAATAATAAAATATAATAGCAAACAATTATGAAAAATTGTTAACGGATAATTATTTATATCAAGTCACATAATGAAATAAAAAAAATAGATGCATTGGAAATAATATGTTAAAAATATAATAATAATGTAACATTTGGATGATGATTATAACATTAAGTTATTCTTAAATAGTACATGCATTCAGAAATTATATAGTTATAATAATATATTTTTATTTGAAATTAAAATAATATATTATAATTAGTTATGTTTTTATTAACGTATTACACGGAGCTTTTGGTTGGGAACCTAGCGACAAGCTGGGTCCCAACTCCTCTTTGAATTGCAACGCCTAAACGATAAAAAATGAAACTACCTAAGCCACTACTAGTGTCATTGCTAACCAAACAGTTCCTTAGATGCTTGAAACAAATCAGAGTGTCCTCACCGAGCTCCCCTAGGGTAGAGAAGGCTAGAACACCCAAACCATAGCCATGCGCAGCACACTTGTCCAAGTATTTGGTACATTTATGTGAAACCGCACCAGAAATAGCCTTATCGGGAAACTTTATTAATAATGATAAATAAAAATAAAATAAAATAAATTTCGATGATTAAATTGCTAATGATGTGAACTGCTTATGAAATAAAACTTTAAACTACACCAGTTAAGAAAAAAGTTTAGAGATTAATTAATCTTAATAAATTAATACTTAGTTAATCCAACACTGGGGAATAGTGATGTTGGTAATTCTGATGTGTTCGGGTGATACTTGTTACGTAGGTACGCATTGTCAGGCATCGCGAACCTAGACATGGCAACTGCATTCTAGTATCACTAGGCATTAAAGGGAGACTTACTTTTATTAATGAACTGATGATCCCAAAATTTACCTAGAAACTTTATTATAGAATATCTTTTCTCGTAATTAGAACCAGTGACTTATTGAAATAAAAACTAGTCTTTCAACCTAGAGCCAAAAAATTTAGTTTTAGAAAGCCATATAAGTTTGTGCTTTGATTGTTTTATGTTGTTTGCGCTTAGACAATAGATGGTGATTTATTCTATAAGGTGGGGAGTTTTAGAAGACCAGAAGGATGGTTCGATTTTCGAGGATGAAAATGTATAAGGTGGGGAGAATACATTGTAGCGCCCCCATTTCTATAACTGTAACATCGTATCCATATAACAAAACCATACATTCATATATATCCCCTGAACTTCCACAATATTGACATACCAATCTTAACACAACCATCATCCATTCAAACAAACCACAATCTCAAGTAATTCTGCACATTCAAACTACACAAATACACCACATCCTTAGATACCACCTTCCATTAACCTAACATTCATCTAAAACTTAGTTCATTCAAGACAACTTCCCTTCATCTCTCAGTATCCAATTTCCCTGAAACCAACACAACTTACACTATATCTCCAGTTCATACCCATCATGCATCACTTTTCATTAACCACTTCATGCACTCAAACAACAACACAAACACAATGATTATAACATCTAAAATTCAGTAAAGAATGTTTACCTTAGTTCAGGTTCCTTGAACAAAATAGTTGACCCTTATTCCTTGCCTTGTCCACTCTACAACCATCTCAACTCTAATAAAATCTTAATCATCTTTATATTAAAAAAATTGATTCCTAATTCTTCATCAGTTACAATTCATTAACTTTAAACTCCACTATCAACTTCAACTTCAAATCTCAGAATCCCTAATTCCGATTTGGGGAAGAACATATAAGAATAACGGAGAAGAAGAAAGAAGAAGAAAGAGAAAGAATAAGAGAGAATGAATTTCTCTTCCCGGTTTGGTTAGATAAGGCCGACCGAAATTATTGAGGCACCCAACAACTGGATAAGGGCTGCCAAGGCGGCTAAACTTCAAAATGACTATTTTTCCCTTCAAACAAATCTGATGATATCTTCTTCGTCCGGTATCCGATTGACATGTTCGAGTAGACCATTCTACGTAACTTTTCGAGACTGATTCAATGATACTAATTTCGCGTCTAGATCATTGTTAGATTAATTTATATTAATTAACATTCGTGTTAAACTAATCGAGTTACTATCGGCTAAAACGTCACTTGACCGGTCTAACAGCGCTGACGAGCTTGAGGGTCTTTACAATAATACTCCCCCTTTTTACAAATTTTTTGACAAAGACAAAAAAAATGGATCTTAATGAACTACACAAAAGAGTTATGGAGACTAAAGATAACGTACTAACATTTTAAGATTGTTAGAGCATAACTCGGTTGAACTCACCAAGCATTGATATGTCAAGTTTGGTTGTCATATTTTAGTATAAAAACTCATCTAGAGTCGCTTGATTAAATACTAGAGTCAACTTCGTTTATGTTAGATTAGAAAGTCTAGGAATGTTGATACATACAAGTATTACTCCGAAGACCTGAAGAATGTGAAAAAGTAACAAACTACAATAACGATATTATCCTTCCACTTGAGGTTAGTAATATTGACTTGAACTGTTTCATTCCTATCGTATCTTTCAAGTCGTGCTATATTGAAAACATAACTGCAAAGCTGTATATACTGTACATATTGTATATAATACTCTGTTGATGTGGAATGATCATAATAATATGATCATAGTATTAGGGAATTAGACTACGAAGTCTAACGCTTATATTTTGAACTTAGTGGATATGACATCGACATAATCTTGTATATATTGTAATGATTATGTGAATGGGTTAAGGTGAATATTTTATCCTAGGAAACAATATTTTACATTTGTTTAAAGGAAGTACATTCATGAACTTGTTTTCATGAATCGAAAGGGAAATCATTAGGCTTATTGGTCCGGCTATACATTGCAAATATTTGGATGACCAATATGTGTGAGATGGTAGAACCTGGTATAAATAATCACAATGCCTGACTTATGATTTGGTATGACTGGTTTTTATTAGTTGGTGTAACCGATCCTAAGTAATCACCATGTGTTGGTGTACCAAAAAAAAAATAAAAAAATCACCATGTGTTGGTATGATCGATCCTTGTAATTGGTGTAAACCATCCTAGTGACTGGTGTGACCAATCACAAGTGTTTCCATATTTAGGTATAACCGATCCTAGTGATTGGTAGAACCGATTGAACCCATGTATGTGATTTGGTATTTGATCAATCACATAGTAGTCTTGGAAAACAGATGAACCAATTCTAAACTTGTTTGGAAGTGTGGTATAACTAGAGCTGGCAAACAAGCCAAAAACCCTCGGGTTCGCCTGGACTGGACCGTGAAAACCCGTACCCAGCTTGGCTGGTTGTCTAACAAGCCGGGTTAGGGTTGGAGAAATGCCGGCTTATGAGAAAACGGGTAACCCGTCCCGGACCGTAAACCCGCAGGTACAACCTATAAACTCGCAATACTTATGGTTATATGACGCGTGTCCCCTCCCATCTATATGCGTCTCCTAGGTATAAAAGCATAAAACCCTAGCTTCGTCTTATCTTCTTTCGTTTCTCTTCTCTGGTTTTTTTTTTCTCATCCAGCAGCGGCCATCGCCATTTTTCTCTCCCTTTTTCTCATACTGCCAGTGCAAGCATCAAGGTGAATCTTGTTTGATTTACATGTACTTTCTTCTGCAGCTCTTCTCTCTTTCAATCTTTATTGTTATTAGTTATTACTTCACTAGTTCACTTGAATCAATTTGTTCAAAAATAGAAACCCACCAAACGATTATTGTTCAAAATTAACATCTAGGGTTCTTGAAGAGATGATTCCTGATAACAAACACCCTTACCTTACATTTGTTTCTATTGTTTTTCTCTTAGATGTTATAGTGATGTTAGGGTTTGGTTTATAACTGAGTTGTAGAGTTCAGTTGGGATTCGGGAAATTAAGCATCTGTTCATGTAATTGATAGAGCCATAGAGGGTTTCTTTAATCTTTATTTTTATTATTTCTATTCAATTTGTTCAAAATTAATATTCAGGGTTTTTGAAGATATGATTTTTGATTAAAAAGCACAAATGGTTGTTATTGTTTAACCTTAATTGATGTTAGGGTTTCGGTTTAGAAATTAGAACCGAGCAGTAGAGTTCATTTGGGAAATTAAGCTTTTGTTCTGTGTCTGTTCATGTAATTGATAGATATTAGAGGGTTTCTTCATAAGTTAAGGGAAAGTAATGGTTTCTATAATTGAGATATGAGAGGGTATGATGTGTCTTTGTGAAAGTAAAGGCCCATTCTTAATTCTTATGCTCACCATTAGACTGAAATAATGCATTGATAGATTTTCTTGCTCAGAGTGTGAAGTAATTTTGAGTCAACAAATATGTGTTTTATGTTTTTTAAATACGGAAGCCATGTATGATCCTAATGTGCAATATGTATGAGGACTTGTATGAACCATCTTCTTGTGCTCTACATTTGTGTGTGAAGGTGATGTGATAATGAAGTACTGTTAACTGTGATTGTCAATTGAATGGGCTGGATTCATGGAATCCTATTTTCATTCCCTTGTATATTATTGGGGGTATTACTTATCATTGCAGTCTGCTTCTTTTATTTCTTGCAAGTAAGTAATGTACTGATTTTTGAGTCTTTGATCTATTCTTTGTTGTCCATCCAGGATGTCAAGTGTACAAGAACAAGACCATTATTATAACGATGTTATGAGTAGTGATGGTGAGGATTGTGAGGATGATGATGTTGAGATGCTATATTCTGTGAATGACTCTGCAACTGTTGGTTGTGCACTTGCACCAGTTTCAGGTGGAAATTAACATAGAATTAGATCCGATGTTTGGGAATTTTTAAACTCGTTAAATATAAAGATGGAACAAAGAAGGGAGTATGCAAGGCTTGTAATGCAGGATATAAATATCAAAGCCAGAAAGGTTGAACCTCATCCATGAAAAGGCACAAGTGCCCTAACCGTCAATCTCAGGACGTAGGGCAGATGCTATTATCTGCAAAGAATGGCCAGTTGTCTACCCGAGTACGCAAAGTTGATCAGATGAAATAACGGGATCTTTTTGCAGGATTAATCAGTGCAATAAATCTCCCACTTGCTTTGGTGGAGTGGAAAGAATTTAGGGATATATGTTCTTATTTAAATGAGGATCCAGCCGTGCTTAAGATAAGAGAATCAGTGAAGTCCCTTAAAAATTCCCAAGTAAGAAAACAAAAGTTCTCAGACATCGTTGATACTTTAGGAATGTCTGGCCAAAAAAGGGGTATTCATCAAGATGTTAAGACAAGGTGGTATTCCACTTTTCTTTTGTTATAAGTTTATAACTTATATAATTATAGAATTCTATGAATGTTTATTATATACTCACTGAACTGAATGTTTGTTTTATACAGGTGGAATTCAACTTATCTTATGTGAGATAGTTGTATCATGTATAAAAATGTTTTCTCTCATTTGAAGTTGGTGGATTCAGACTATGAAGACTGTCCAACTGATAAATAATGGGAACAAATTGAAGAAGTCACAAAGTTTCTGAAGGTGTTTTATGATCTCACAACCTTATTTTCTAGTAGTAAGTATCCTACTTCCAATCTGTATTTTGAAAGAGTTTGTCAAGTTCATGTGTTATTAAAGAAACAAAGCATAAGTGATATTGAATGCATTAGGAACATGGTAAAAGAGATGCAAGCAAAATATGATAGTTATTGGAAGAAGTTGAGTTTTATATTGGCTATGGCAGTTGTGTTAGATCCTAGATTGAAATTGAATTTTGTGAAATTTACTTACTCCAAGTTGTATCCTGAGGCGAGACAATTAGAACGTGACGTTAATAAAGTGCGTAATAATATGACAATACTTTTTAATGAGTATTACAGCTTATCAAGTTCAAGAGATTCCAACAGTGGAACTCAAAATTTGGGTATTCAAAATGGTGGGAATTCAGCTGCCCAAGAAGGAAGTGAGCCTTTTCAGGTAATTTTAAAGCTTACTTAACTCTAATTCATGTTAAATGACATGTCTAAGGTGTCTGTGTATCCATTTATGATTGTATCTTAAAAATTATGTGGTTATGTTTGTCTTTTAAGGGTACTGTCAACCGTGAATGTAGTATGTGGTCGTGTTAGCTTGTTTCTAAGACCTTTTAGACTCATATATTCAGTACCTTGTCTTTTAGGAATATGTTGCAACACAAGAAAGTGGTGGTGATGTACTATCTGACTTGTCAGAGTTAGATGAATATCTTAGCGAGTCATATAGAGGTTCTTTAAATGTGAAGTTCGACATCCTAAATTATTGGAAAGGCCACGAACAACGATTTCTAGTACTTTCAAGAATGGCGGGGGATATTTTTTCAATTCCTATTTCAACTGTCGCTTCATAATCTGCATTTAGCATTGGAGAAAGGGTAATTGATCTATTTCGAAGTTCCTTATTACCTGAAAATGTTGAGGCGTTGATAACAACTCGTGATTGGGAGTATGGAGTTGGTAAGTAAATCAGTAATATTTGTTTTATTTGCATGTCTAAATCTCATATATATATATAACATTGATTTTCTTTTTTATCCATGTAGGAAAAGAAGATATGGATGAGGACAACGGGATTATTGAAGAAGATGTATTAGGATTTGAACCTGAGGCAGTGGAGGATGGGGAGGAAGTAAGTTCTTATGCGTACTTCTTCAATATAAAGCGGGTTAATTATGCAAATTCCATGTTTTTGACTTGAATCTTTTCTTTTGTTTGGTTTATTTTTGCTTGAAATTACAGATTCAAATTGAATAGTTGGAGCAACTCAAAGATATACACATGGAATATGAGAATTTTTTTGGACAGACATTTAACACTTATCAGTGTCTCCAAATTTTGTATAGAAAAGAGATTGGAGATATTTTTTGGACAATTATCACTTTTTTTGATTAACCACAATATACATTTTCTGCAGGAAGTGGTTATTAATATCTTTATTGTCGGACTTGGTGATACAAATTACAAACAATGGTATTACTACGGTCTCGGAGGTTTTTTTTCTTCGTTGAAGATATCATCATGAATTGATGAAGTACTGTATATAAACTACTAATGACTAGTCACTAGTATACCGTGTGTTCCTTTAAATGCAAAATTAGTTTAGTTTTGCAATTTTGAGTTTTTAAATTTTGATATTATTAAGGTTTGATGTTTCGTTGGTATGACTGTCATTGTTGAATCTGTTGATTGAATTGAATCGAAATATCAAACTGAATTAAATGAATGTTAGGTAGCAGGGAAGGAGCTTTAGATGGGTTGAATGTGGCCGGAAATTTCCCAAATCGATTTCTAGCGAGTTGACTCAACAGAAACCTGCTAACCCATGAACCCACAAGCTTTACACGGGACGGGCGCGGGTTGGAGAAATGACCACCCATGAAGAATTTCAACCCGCAATATTTGGACCGCATTAACCTGTAACCCGAGGGTTGGTCACAAGCCAGCCCCGGCCCGCCCGTTTGCCAGCTCTAGGTATAACCGATTCCAAGAATGCAAATCCATGTAAATATGAAATAAGTATTTGCAGTGAAAAGATGTCAACATACTTTGAACACGAAAAATAACTCTTATCATTTATTTTTCAAAGATATTCCTTAGTACTCAAGGTGATCCTGTGTCGAAATAAATTAAGAATCTTTTAATTAGGGTTTTTGGTTTTATATGATTTAATTAACAACAATTAATGCATATCTCTAGAGAATAAAAATTAGTAATGTGCATTTACTAATTGGAGATTTTATATTGAGATATTTCAAAAAATATTGAACAAGAATTTATCGGAATTACGAAAATCGAATTTTGTCATTCATTGCATATCTTGAGAATATCTTCGGTTTTGGAAATTCCTTCGTGTCCAAACATCCTTGGTTTATAAATACCTAATTTTACATTTCTAGTAAATTATCCTAAGAGCCAGGAAAACTTTATTTCTTGTTGTTTCTAGTGGAGCCGTCTAATCGAAGAGTATCCTAATTAGGTGAAATCTCTTACGATCTCTCGTTTAAAGACTTCTATGGGATCAAGAAGCTCTATGAGTACCGTTGGTGGGAAACTAGATAATTGCAGTGTTATTAGTTTTTGATTGATTTGATTGACTAACGGTTGTTGAATCTTTGATTGCACCTTGTTTGTTTATTATTGAGAATCTTTTCGTCCGATATAAGATTCACTCAAACTATATCGTATCAACGGGATCATTAGAATTGTTGTTAGATATAAATACATCTTGTGATAATCCATTGTTAATAGACTTTGTTCTGTGCATGATTGATCACAAGAGATTCGAGTGGTGTTGTGTAGTTTATTGAAGATTAAAGAAGATTTGAGGACGAAAAAGATTTCTTATTGGTTTTTGTATCTTGTGAATGCTGAGATCCAACTAGAATCGGATTTAATCGGTTGATTAGTTGCGTGAGATCGGCATTCTCAATATTTGTCTTTGAGATATATTTTGATTGAGTCTGAATCTATACTTGACTATTTCAGTAGTTAAAGTTAGATTAATTTAACCAGACAAGGGAGTTTATTATATTAAACGGAAGAGCCTTTGTCAACGACTCATTTAAATATTATAGCAAAGATTGATTAGAGTG
This sequence comes from Papaver bracteatum, assembly GCA_023529315.1. Taxonomy (NCBI): domain Eukaryota; kingdom Viridiplantae; phylum Streptophyta; class Magnoliopsida; order Ranunculales; family Papaveraceae; genus Papaver; species Papaver bracteatum. The sequence continues at coordinate 219,960 of JAJJWX010000365.1, forward strand.
GTTACCAAACAAATTCTTCCTTTGTTGTTTGGAATACGATCCAAAAGACTTGCTATTCACATGCGTGACTCTAGAAGTCGAAGACGCGGGGATAATGAGGGTTCTAAGTAGCTAGGGGTAGTCTGCTTGGTCTCAACTATACGAAGTTGGTTTAGATTTTGTATATCGGCTTAAAACTGATAGTATTCAAAACTGGACTAGGTCCCGAGGTTTTTCTGCATTTGCATTTTCCTCGTTAACAAAATCTTGGTGTGTCTTTTACTTCGATTTCCGCATTATAATTGTTTATTATAATAAATTAAAATACACATATACATTAACTCCGCATTACTTGATAATGATCCTATAGAGTTTGGTTAATACCGAACCTATTGTCAAGTAACATACTTCATTGTTGTATTGTCTCGATCTTGCATCCATAGTCAATCACACAAGTTATCTATCTGTCGTATTGTCTTGACTCTGTCCATAGACGATCACATTCGGTAGAGGACTTATAGGTTGAAACAAAAAGATTGTGGTGTATTTGGGTACCCTCATCTTTTCAAAGACGATTCCACTAAGTTTCGCTACTTATTATATTCATTAAGGAGAGATAAAGGTACAATCATCTTCCATAATTCCCTAATACCACTCCCCATAAAAATATAACAATTAAGTAAAAGTTCAAAATTGAATTCTCCCCCATTTTTTGTCATTCTCAAAGAGACCTTTCGCTGGTAGAGATGGATTTGTATATTGGATTTCAACAATCCCACCAAGAGATATGAGATAAGAATCAATCACTATCAAGTTTTGAAACCATCTATTCTAAGATACAAACTTGTAAAAACAAGATTTGATTTACTCTTAGATGAAATTAACCTTTTACACGAGGAATTATGCCAAGAATGACCACTATATGTGTGTGAAAATATTTCCTTGACAAATAAGAAGATGCACATGGAGGATCTCTCACCATCACTCAGCGTGACGGCCTTTAGGCTTGCAAGGAGACGGTCCCATACTCTTTCATAACTTTGACCTAATTAGCTCTCAGCAGTTCATAGTGGGTCCAAACTCTTTCCAACCAACTAGGAATTTGCTCAATCGACCACCATCTGGTCCCACAACCACCAAGGGTCGGTCCCATGACCCCTTGGACGGTCCTCATCTCTCCATAGTTAGGTTTTATTACCTAACACTCATACGAGCACTATTTTAATAAATGATTAAACCAACATTTGATCATCCTTTCACCAACTGGTCAACAAAGGAATTGGGTACATGCTCACTCGAGCACCTGGGCACTACATGGTCGGCCATCATCCCATGTAGCCGGTCCCTCCTTCACTCAGTGGCTTATTTTCTGTAAATCATCGATTGATCAGCAATCGATCAAAATTAGGGTTTCGAACTAAATGCTCTGCAAACCATGATTCTGAGCAACTTCAAACACTAATAATTTTATGTTGATCCAGCAATCAACATCTTAATTAATTATATAATATTCGGTCCAGTTACCAATATTTTAATTAATTTTTTATATGGTCATGTTACCAATAATTCATCAAATGAGCAATATTTGCTCAGACGTTGGAATATTGATTAAACTATTAATATTCAGTAATCCATCGAATGAGCAATATTTGCTCAGATGCTCGAATATTAATTCAACTATTGATATTCAGTAATCCATCGAATGAGCAATATTTGCTCAAATGCTCGAATATTGATTCAACTATCAATATTCAGTAACTCATCGAATGAGCAATATTTGCTCAGATGCTCGAATATTGATTCAACTAAATATTCATTAATCCATCGAATGAGAAATATTTTCTCAAATTCTCGAATATTGATTCAACTATCAATATTCAGTAATTCATCGAATGAGCAATATTTGCTGAAATGCTCAAATATTGATTCAACTATTAATATTCAACAATTCATCATACAAGCAATATTTGCTCAGACTATCATGTTGTTGATGGTGGATTTTCATTTAAGGGTAAAATTGTAAAACCTAAAAAATTATGCGCCAACATCTTGTAAAAGATAAGGCCATTAATGAGTGATGGATACTCCTTCACTTTACTAGTTCACCTAGAATGGAGCATGTGGCAACAATCCCATTCTGTGAATAAAATACATGAAATTCATCCATGTTGGAGCATGTAGCAACAATCCCATATACCATGTGAATTTCCAGCATTATTAATTAATGCGCAACCATCCTTGTATTTCTTGTACTCATTATCAGTGCGGCATCACGACTGAGTGTTGCTCTCAGCAGATCAACACGAATCTCCAAGCATTATAATGAAACATGTACGAAATACACGTACAGGCTGTAACTCTCGGTGTGTTATACTAGCCCGATTGAGCCACTCTCGGTGTGTTATACTAGCCCGATTGAGCATCCGGACTTACCGTATCATTCTGGATATGATCACAACCATCCAACTCCACCAGCATGATTGGATGGCCCAGATCGATTCCATAACCCCCAAGCAGGTATGGAATATCCGCAACCGAACCAATACGGCCCCCGCATGGTCGGCCTCCCCTTGGCCTAGCTTGCCAAAACGTCCAAACCAAAGCAGTAATTAGGGTTTGCAGCACATTACATGTGTCGCAAAACAATCTCAACCATCCATCTTCGCAGGTATAGATGGAGGGTGCAGATGTAGATTCAAAGGGCACGGAGTATGTCAACACAATCATCGTGGGCCCACCTACATGCCTGAACAATCGGTCAGGACCAACCATGGTTGGTCATTCCAAATCGTGCGCCTGAATGGAGCATGACGCACGGCCTTGAAACCCAAAATTAGGGTTTTGAATCACGAGCGTCCATTTTCTCTGGCACGAATGGAGGGTCCGAAATTAGATCAAAGCAGGTCCGGCCATACCAACATGACCACCGTGGATCCATCTATCCCTTCACATGATCGGCCAAGGCATACCATGCCTGGTTATTCCAAATCGTTCGCCCAAACAAGCGTGGTCGCACCTCCCAAGCTACAAACTAATCTCAACCGCTCGATTTTTCCAGACGAATTGAGTGGCTTAGATCATGTTTTCATGGGACGGTAAGGCATAGGCGTTAACACCAGCCTACCACATATACGTTGGAGAAATCGTCCAAGACCGACCAAGCCTGGTCGTCTTGGAACGCCCGCTCAAGTTTGGTACGACGTGCGGCTTTTGCGACACCAATTTTCTGTCGCAAATTGATCTCAACCACACAACTTCACAGGACGAATTGAGTGGCCTAGATCACACTTTCGTGAGACAATGAGGTATGGGCACCTACACTGTTATGTTGTCTACACACATACACGACTGGCCTAGCCAAAGTTGCGTCCCAAGCTTGGATTCGACCAATCTGAAAAGTGATGCTTGCGCACCTTTTCATAAACCCTAATTTCATCAACGGTCGCAGATGAGTGTCTCAAAGATCATCTCGTCCGTCCAACTTCACCGGCTTGGTTATACAACCCTGGTCAGGAGTTAATTGGTTAGTGCGGAGTCATGGTGATCACCACCCGTCACTCTACCACACCATGTGGTCGGCCAAGGGAGGACTTGTTTGCGCAACCTCCAAACTATCACATGAAGTAGGTTGAACATGAAGTTTCTTTGAGACTCTCAAACAGCGATGCTTCATACATTCTGAATATACTCGATGTAGTACCTGCATAGTGTACACACAATACTTCACAAGTATCAATTTCCTAAATAACGTAGCATTACATGCTACTTTATGTGGGTCCCACGATCCACACACACTCGAGACATCAATCATGTCACAAACTGGGGATACATACTGGGGCATTGGTCTGGCGGTTTACAGCGTGCAGCGCCCAACGCGCCATCACAAGAACGTGTCAGGAAGTCATGGACGGTTAGTGATGATGGGAGAAGTGGGCAAGCCTGGTCGTGTAACACCAACACACTACTCCACTACTCCATCACTCCACTTTCTCCACTTCCCACGAGATACGAAGGTTAGGCTAAAAGACTTGTATAAATAGGCTCTCCGCCCTATTTTTCAAACAAGACAAGATACAACAGAGAGAGCATAACACAGAAACCAAGTGTTAACATCCAGAGCCTTCTTGCGTTAATTACAAGCCTTCTCACATTTCTGTTGCAAGTCATACATAGCCAACAACTTCACAATCTCAACACCTTCTTCGCTTCCCTCCCTAAGATCAACCCCATCTCCTTCACTTTGTGACCGAAACAAGTCTGGAACGGCCGTTCTTTTTGGTTTAGGACGGACTTGCACAGATTGACCTCTCGAATCTACAAGCACTCACCGCGCAGTGCATTGTTTAAGGTTTAGATTCATTCCTCATCCACACACCCCAAATTACCAAAATCAGCAGGAATAGTTTTAACCCGCAAACAATTGGCGACCACAGTGGGAGGTTGACTCTCGGTTGTAAAGTCAATTTCTTCGAAATACGATTTGATTTTATCTATTTCAAAAGGGTAGATATTAGAACCAATTCAATCAACAACTCATTTCAAGATTGGTGGAACTCAGGTCTGGATCAGCAATTAATTTTGATGGAACTAACGTGGATAACACTCCCGGCGTCGATGTACAATGAATACCTCGAGATGTTCAATCTACCGGATAATCCTTTGAATCAATCGTTGTTAATAACGACTAATTGTTAATCACAAGCACTCTAAAGATTAGCCAAAAGGTTCATAACACAATCTCATACAATACTCAAGTTATAAGATAAGTGAACTATCTAATGGTTCTAAGCCCATTTATGTTCTACATCATTTAACTATCTAACTTTAGCACATCTAAGGTTTACTAATTCAATTAGGTTGGTTCTAAAGTCCATTAGAAAAGTCTTAAGAATATCTACAACTTTGTAGAAGGGATTAAAGATCAATTCAGACCATAAAGGGTCCAAACAATCAAGTAGGAAAACTAACTCTAAGCTCAAATCCATTAACCCGACCCATTAACTTAAAGCCCGTTCCACCTGGGTCAACTAACGGTCTCTAGCGGTCAATGGGGTCAATTAATAGTCAACGTCTAAGGTCAAATGGTCAAAGTCCAATCAAAAATCAAGTCGGGTCAACTGAGTCAATCCAGGTCAAGAAGGAAACTCGGTGAGTCAACACCGATACCACTCAGTCAGAAATCGAGTTAGACAAAAACATAAACCAAGTCATACTGAGCAGAGTCAGTCAGACAAGCCTAAGATTCACACACAACCGAGACTCTAACCCCAGCTCAAAATCAAACTATTCATTCCAACAGAACTTTATAAATGAACACAACAGAAGTTTAATACATTTGAAATCACACTATCTTTTAGCTACAATCCAGCATCAAACAATCTTCATGTCTTCAATCCCATCATCTGTAGCTCAACAACAACACTCATCACAATAACTTCACCATCTTTCAGTTAAGCTCATTCTATATCAGTTACACAACTTCATCCAACCTAGTACATTCTTTCCCCAGCATTACCTTAACATTTATCTAAAACCTTCACTTCATTCATTCACAACTCTGAAGACACAAATCTAAACTACAATCCCAGTCATAACTCTTTTACATCAACAACATCCATAAACATTCCCTGACATAACTCTTAACACAAACTTACAAACACCATTCATAATTCCACCTACACTGCACTCATATCCTCACCTGGTCTTGTATCTGCAACCCATAACTGCAACCTCCTCCAATCACAGCTACATATCCTTTAATTAACAGCGCTGACCTTCATCTTCTTTTGTTCACCAACAGCTGATCAATTCATGAGCTATTTCATCTCCATTAACATACCTCAAGATAAGTTTACTCCATAACAGATCAAGCCAAATCACCTCAACTGAGGCCATCCCTGAATTCTTGTATCCAAATCAATACAATTTGTATAACATACAAACATCAACACCTGTAGTATTGATTCATCTTCACTCACAGACATACCCTTCATTAACAATACCAAAACCATCACACACAATTCCTCTACAGAACCTTTGTCACAAACTTGTTCTTCTAATTCACATAAACCTTTCACCTGGATTCCAATTCATTCATCACAGACCCAATTCCCCATCTCGTTACTAGCAACCACACCATCATCTCATTTAAAGTTGAAACCCTAATTAACTAATTTGGGGAAGAACATGGGAAAGCCCTAATTCTCTATGAATTCAAAATTAAACCTCCTACACCCATTTCTAACTCAATTCAAAACAAACCCATGAAATAATTCAACATAACAAAATCAATTTCATAAATAAAATCACTCAAAACGGAAACCATAAATTCAATCCCCGAATTACCTTTTTCTGTGAATATCTGAATCAACCATTCCATAATCATCACTATCAGCAACCCATCTTTGTTCTTCCTCTTGTGTCGATTTCATCTTCAATTTCACACAAACCCCAGCTTCAATTTACAGCGGCAACCATATTCTCATCTTCCCGTGCTCAAAAAACCACAGCACCATCACCTTCATCTCCAATCAAACAAGTTAATCAACTTCCTACGAACCGTTTACAAGATTTAATTCAATTCTTTTGAATTGAAAACGACAGAGGAAACGAAGAAGAACAGGAGAGAAGAAAGAAGAAGGAAAGAGAAGAAGAACAAATAAATGAGAGTTTATCCTCTCGACACGGGTAGATAAGGTCGACCATAATTTATTAAGGCACCCATAAAATTGATACGGGCAGCCAAACGGTTTAGATGTAAAATGATTATTTTTCCCTTCCGCTATTCTGATGAAATCTTTTTCGTCCGGTATCTGATTGACACGTTCGAGTAGTCTATCTCGCATAACTTTTCGAGACCTATCTTGTAGTACTAGCTTCGTATCCAAATCGTTGTTAAATTAATTTCTATTAATTAACGTTCGTGTTAAACTAATCGATTTATTAGCGGCTAAAACGTCTCTTGATCATCTCTTGACTGGTCAAATAACGTTGACGAGATCGAGGGTCCTTACACCCACCGATTTAATCATTCTCCAGAAACTTAGCATTATTAGTTTCAGCAATTTCGAAAGGCCTAGAAGGACAATAAAATCTATAACCCTTTGATCTGTTTGGGTAGCCAACAAAAAAACAACTTTTAGTGCGCGAATCAATGGATTTTCCAACAGGATTGAATAGCCTAGCTTTCGCTGCACAAACCCAAACATGAAGATGATTTAGACTAGGTTTTCTACCTGTCCAAAGCTCATAATAATTCTTAGTAACTGTTTTACTAGGTACATAATTCAGAATGTATACCAATGTCCTTAAAGCTTCTCCCCAAAAAGATTCAGGTAATGTAGAATTACTTAATATAGTGTAAATCATGTGTTTGTAAGTTCTGTTACGTCTTTCAGCAACCCCATTTTGTTCTGATGATCCCGAAGTAGTAAACTGAGGTACAATACCATGTTCTCACAAAAATTCAAGTAGTTTTCTTTGAAATTCTTCACAAAAATCAATTTTCCCAGAATACTCTCCTCCCCTATCTGATCTCAATACTTTAATTTTCTTCTCAAGTTGGTTTTCAACTTCTGCCTTGTAGGTTTGGAAGATTTCTAAAGCATCTGATCTTTCACGAATGAGATAAGCATACCCATAATGCAAATAATCATCTATAAATGTGATGAAGTATCTTTGCACCTCTAGAAGCAATCGTAAAAGGACCACAAATGTTGGTATGCACAATTTGAAATAAGCCTTGACTTCTAATAGTTGTTTTCTTTCTTGATTCAACATACTTCCCTTTAATACAAGCTACACATGTACTGAAATCTGAAAAATCTAATTGTTGTAGCATATTTTCCTTTATAATCCTTTCCATTCGATCTTCAGATATGTTCCCTAAACGTTGATGCCACAACATAGAAGAATTTTCTGAGTTTAAGCTTCTTTTAACACTCTTAGAAATACCAACATTTATACAAATTCACAGATTTAATATCAACATTCATCTTGTATATATTATCTTCATTCGGTCCAAAATCAACCAGTTTAGAGTTATGAAACATACTAAAACAACCACCACCGATAGAAAAAGTAAAGTCTTTAGAGTCGAGTCTACCAACTGACACCAAACATCTTCTTACAGTAGGTACATAAAATACATCAAAAAGATCCAAAAAATTCCTGGAATCCAGAGGTAGTCGCACGTTTCCAATAACTTTAACTTCTACTGCTTGAGCATTTGGCATGTATAGACACTGCTCCTCCTTACTTAGATTCCTCTGGCTTGTGAACGCCTGCAAGGAATTAACAACATGAATGGTTGATGCGGTGTCTAACCACCAAGTATTCAAATGAGTACTAACAAGATTAATTTCAAAGTACATCATACAAAAATCAGTACCATATTGTTTCTTTTTCAGCTTCTTATACTTAAAACAGTCATTCTTCATATAACGTGGCTTCTTACAGAAATGACACTTATATGGAAACTTTTTTACCATCCTTATTAACCTCTAACTCATTGTTTGGTGTTTCGTTTTTATGTTCTTGTGGTTTCTTGTTCTTTCCTAATTTCTTGAAATCTTTCTTGCTAAGACGAACAGTAGTAAAATATGCATACTCTTTAGATTCACGTCGTTTCCTTTCTTCTTCTTGCACACAATGAGTGATCAATTCATTTACATCCCATTTTCTGTCACAAGTATTATAGTTAACCTTGAAAGTTTCAAACTGCTTAGGGAGTGAATTAACTGCAAGTTGTCCTAGAAAATCATCATTAAGATTTATATCCATATCCCGTAATTTGTATACCAGATCTTCCATTTGAGGGATGTGGTCTCGAATATTACTTTCACCATTATACCGCATTGAAGTCAGATGACCCATATGAGTACCAATCATGGACTTCGCTGAACTCATAAATTGTGACTAAATAACTTCCATCAGCTCTTTAGCGGTATCTTTCACTAGAATTCCACCTCGAATGGCATCAAGAATTGCACTTCGAATGATCATTATACTCATTCTGATTTCCTTTTCCCATTTATAGGAATCTTAGTTTTTCATTTCTAGTAGAAGTATCGACAAAGCATTTCTGGTTTAGGTTCTCTTAAGGCTATGTCATATTCCAAGTAGCCAAGGACTATATCAAGGTGCAACTTCCATTTGAAGTAGTATGCGCCATCAAGAGGCTCAATACCAGCCAAATAACCTTGAACTTGTATATGATTCATTGTAGCTGAAATATGCATGTATTATGTATGAATGATATGTATGTATTGAAATATAAAACATTCTTAAACATCAAGATAACGACATGCTGATTTCATACTCGATACAACCACAACTTCACCTTTGGGTAAACTTGTGATATACCAAGTTTAAACAAAAAAAAATAAGACTAATCAGCCTATACATAGTACTCAACGAATCTTTTGAACCTTTGGGTCGTATAGACCTATCATTTACTACGTATAAATAGACTACATTGCTCCATTACAGAGGTGACAAGTATGATTAACCTTTAGGTATAGTCATATGAACAACATCTGAAAAGCAAGTTTATATAATCCTTTCATAACGAAAACTACTAGGTATCACCCGGACTACGGCCGGGCTCAACCTTTTTGAGGTAGCCGATTTCTTGGGTTAGTTGAGATTTGTGTTCCCTGCATTAGTGCATACTAATATATAGTTTGGTCGGTCAATGACATGACATAATCTGTGTCAACCAACTTTTTTGCTGTATTGAATCCAGTATAAGATTTGTCAATTCAGTTTGCTTTTATATAATGATTTGAAGTTTAGTTTCTTCCACTGTTTTAACAACTTCTTTGCTGTCCTTTCATATGTGGCCTTTACTCTTGCCTATGTTCTTATGCTATAATTTTCGAGCTCTACTTCAATTCTTGCAAGTCTGTCTAGTTGTTTTCGTCTCATTTGCAGATATAAGACTTGACATATGATATACAAACGCATATTGTTGTGCAACAGAAACCAAATTTTAGCGTTACACACATGAAAATATTCTCACCTGGTTAATGTGAAAACAGGGTCCTATCAAGTCTATGTAGTCATCTTGCGGCAATATAAACTATGCCAAGGTTCATTCCAAGGTATTGAACCTTGTAATAATCAACGTTTCCCAATTTAATTCGATTGATCCTCAACGTCCATAATCATTTCTAATGGGGCACCAATTACACCGATATGCATTACGACTTGTTTGTGATCATGGCCTACGGGTCTGGTACATGATGAAATTGCCTCCCTTAAATTCTAAAAATGGAAACAATGGTGTCAGTGATATTCGAGAAAAGAAAACTAATTTTCCATGTTTATCTTTTGTTTTTGCATTCCACAACTACTACATTTTTTTTGCTACCTGATAGGAAGATAAGGTAAGGTTTTTGTAAAACTACAAATACACAAAGGGAGAGTAAATGAAACATTTATCATCCGAAAATTATAGTATAATATGGGGTATGTTCATGGATTATAGTATAAAATTATGTCAACGCAAATAATGGCTAGTTGATTATAAGATCTTTCTCCTCTATCTCATGTATGGCGACACCCTTTTTCTGGTTGGTGTGACATTTGAATTCCATTTGGATTTTTTTAATTGGACAGTTCATGTCTTTCTAAATTTTTGTACATTCGTAACCGTGTGTTTTCTTTGTTCCACCGTTTCCCGCCATGTTTGGCTAAACTTGGATTTTCCACCCACAATTATAGTTTATTATCTAGTGTTTTATGCTTAGTTCCATCGTGTCCTACCTGTTGATGTTTCTTAGGATAACCTGCAGATGAAATGGGTCTTCTTGTGTCGCAACAACATATGCTCGAATAATCCCCAACAGCGTTCCCAACGGTTTTTAATCCAAATAATACTCCCAACGGATTCAAATTTTCTATAGTTGAATAATTTATTAAAAAAAATCTAGCAAGAGAAACCACCTTGCATAGCTATGGTACCACTACAAAGGTTCACTTAGCAGTAAACCTATCTGCAGACGTAATATGTTGTACGTATCTATAAGCTTCCTTCACACTTCACGGATGAAAGATCCAAGTATACATAAAGATTAGGTGAAGGTTAAATTAGGTTTAAGTCGCTGGTTAAATTAGGTTTAAGTCGTTAGGTTAAGATTAGTAGTGGGCCAATGCGTAATCTCTACCGTCTAAAATATCAGATTATCTCGGCCGCTCTTTGACACACATACATACACACCGATATGCAGCTTTTATCTGCTCCCAAAGTATCACTTTGGCGACACATAGAAACGATAAAAGTCACATCAAGATTACTATAAGGCTTCAAATAATTCTTTAGATCAGCCTTGTAACATGATGACAACAAAGCACATACCTTCCATGATTTGAATCTAAGGAGTTGATATCTAAACTAATATGTGAATTGCTGAAATTTCATAACAGTCGCCATCAATAGTATAAAGCAGAGTTTAGCTAACTTTGCATATTTGAGTGGTGGTCAGGATTTATCCTTGGCAAAGATAAATCAAAGGCTGTGGTTCTCATGTGCCACACCCTACAAGTCGCACACGTGGTGTTCATTCCAATATTATGAATTAAAAATGAATACTCAAGTCAAGATATGGAATTTCAAAAATTATAACGGGGAGGTTCAAACTCATGACCTATTGTGTCATAAGAGTGGCCTCTAACCATTGTTCCACCTTGGTTGGAATTGATAGAAAAGATAAATCAACAGTGGTTGTTTGTTCAACTTAAATATTAATTAGTATAAGTATTTTATTAATTAATATAAGTGATTTGTCTAGAGAGAAAATAAATCTATGGTTATGGTTTGTTCAACTTAAATATTAATTAGTATAAGTGTTTTATTAATTGATGTCTCATTAATTTCTCATGATAAATGATTTATTAATTTTACATCATAAATATCCTTTAATTAATATTAATACATATCTCCATCAATAAATAATAATTTTGACAAAAATTATTTCAATAGATATTAGTGGTGGTGGTGGTAGTAGAGGAAGAAGTAAGTGGTGGAAGCGGTGGAAGGTGTTACTAAGTGGTGGAGGCGGTAACATTGGTTTTGGTGGAAGAAATAGTGGTATTTGGATGGTTTTAATGGCGGTGGTATTGGTTTTTTCTTTTTGAATCAAAAATAATAATTTTTTTACATGACGGGTAACATTGTATTGTGAAAAGTATAGTTGGTTGTTTTTGACACGATCAAAAAAGGCGGATAACAAATACTTTTGGGATGATACCAAATCATATAAGACAAAATGGTTGTTTTTGGTACCACTGCTATCTTTAGTAACCGTTCGTACGCATGATTTTCAGTATTAACAAAAAACATATAGTTAAATAAATTAATTGACGACCTAAGTGTGTTAAATCTAAACTTTATACATGACGTGCGGGATTAAAAGTTATAAGTGTGCCCAATATTCTATGAGGAATGGAAAATGGTCGTGGTGGAGAAAGAAGTGATATCTGGTGGTTTGTGGTACTGGCCGGTTTTGATGAGTAGTAATTGACTATGTTAATTATGTGCTGCTACAAAAGGATAACACTATAAATTAAAAATGTGGTTGATCGTCTTAATGTTGATATAAACTTGGTTAAAATACATGAAAATTAAGAAGAAGAAAAAAACATTTGGATGTCACGTTATATAATAAATAACATTAAAAACTACATATTTAGTATCAAGGTTTCTCCGCCCAATAGATAAATCTAAGGTTGTATTGAGATCCCGTAAGCAGAGGGCGAGTTGGTCTTGGATTTCTGAATGATAATGAATATAATGAAACGCTCCCTCTCGGTTTCTCCAATGAAAACCGAAACCTTCTAAAAAAAAATCAATCGAACAACACTTAGATGGAACGCATCACCACCAGTGTAAACTTCTCTGAATTGCTACATATCCAGTGAAATTTCTACAGATTAATCTGGTGATTTCGTCCTACGTTGTTTTTAACGAGGCATGCAATTAAATCTCTAATAGTGATTTTAAAGGTACTTAATAATTACAAAATTCTCTTATAAGTTTTGTTTATGCAAGTATTGATTTAACTTGGGTTCTTTTATATTTTTGTGTTAAGTTGATGACTTTTTAATTTGAATACATGTTTGGTTAACAAACTTTGATACATATAGGGTATTTTCTTTGTAGAACTGATGTTAGTCTCTCATTTCTCCCGTTAGCACTTTGTTTCGATCCCGTATTTGTAGACATTATTTGACTAATGTTGGGGTATTTTTTTAATCTCAAGGACGATTAAACCCAACGTGTGTTGTATACATTGAAGGCGACAGAAGTTTGTGTCGGCTCTACCTTGAAACTAATAATTTTTATTCGGAAGGTTAGTTGAATTTATGTAGATACAAATATCAATATGACTATGCTCTTTAAAACTCCAAATTACTTGAGTAACACTTGATGTGAGAACGTCATTCATGCACTACTTAGCATAGTTGGTGTGAAATCTTTTCATCCATGAATTTCTTCAATTTTATGTTATCAATATGATTGAGAAAGAATCTTACACATGTTTCGATTTACTATTATAAGTTTATTTTTTCAACTCACATGTGTATATCTCAGCCTTCCAATAGCCAAGGGTTCTTCATTTTTATAACTCTCACATTTGCAAAAAATAAATAAATAGTGTTTATCTATAGTAGGGAAAATATTATGGGTTTTTGCTTCACTCCTTAGAGCCTTAGTTATCAATAATTTCGGAACAAATGTATTCATAAACATCATGGAGTTGGATTGGTAGTTTAGGTATATGTACTGTTAGATGAAATATTCTTTTTGAAGTTTGAAACTATGGTATGATGGAACAATAAATGGGGAAAAAAATTTATTTACTATATTTTTTATTTTATTTTCATGTTGGCACAACATTATTACTCCGTCCAAATAATAAATTGGAATACCATGTTTAAGTAAAAAATAAAAAGATCAGGTAACCCATTTTGTTTCCCAAAACCTATTTGAATATCAAAATAATTACTCACTAATAAAATGAAGTAAGAGGAATGTGACAATACCGTATTAGAGACAAAACATCCCGTGCCGTTACGGCACGGGTTAAGATCTAGTAATTTATAAATCAAGTTTTGTAGAATATATTATACCTAAGGCTCTGATACCAACGTTAGAATATCAACCTATAATCATGCTTAACAATTTCTTATTAGCTGTAGTCATGTTGCATGTGAACATGCTTAATACCGTATGCTGATATATAGTTATATGCATGCTCTAGGATCACATATTCTACAACTGAAAAACACTTAATATGAAGTAGATAGGAAGTATAAGTGCATACCTTAGATTTAGCAAAACAGTAGAAAGAACACTTGTAGGCAGACACGTCCAATTCTATCTTCTCCCCTTCTTTAATGATGGAAAATTTTCTTTTAGAGCAAGTCTTATGGTGGAAGAGTTCCATCTTCCATCTTCCACGCCACCTTTGCATTTGGAATTGTGGATGGAAGTGCAAGTGTAGTGGTAAAACAACGAAAACGCAAATTGTGTTTTACGCTAATCAAAATAGCACTAGAAAAACATTATTCAGAATAGTTTTTTTTTTTCAGCCATTAGATTTTCAACGACTCGTTTTAAATATATGGATTAAAAAAAAAATCCAGACATTGGGCACTATTTTTATTAGCATTTTCCGTCTTCTAGTGCGCTATTCTGAATAGCATTTTACGTTAATCTAATTAACGCTTCCATTGATTCTACAAACCATACCACAAAATCATGGAACATGGCTTGGAAAAACTGTGGAAGACCCAAACTTGAAAGCCATTAGACTAGACAATGTAGACATTCCACAATTTTTCCACACTTGGAATAGCTTGGATTCCACCGTAAGATTGCTCTTAAACAAAAGCTAGAATGGAGTCCACCTCAACAGCCTCACATAGCATTATTATAACTAGTATGCCATTCCAAATAGTCTAAGAGATACTCATCCTTATGTACCATTAAACATACATAATTAACATAAACAAACTTAACTTCACCAATTAGAATTAGTACTAGTCCAGTTTAAGGAATACAAATCATGTTTGGTTGCTAAACCAACTATATAGAGATTAACAATTAGTACCAGATATGGATGGTAAACCTTACAATAACCCTAAGCGCTGACCTAAATATAAAATGTGGACTTAAAGTCTAGCCTGATCTGAGTATCATTTCAGCCCGTTATAAGTTATTGGTGAAAATTTCGTTTAAATTTAAAATGGGAACAAATAACCAAACTTTAGCCCAGAAATATTAACTTAAGCCCATGCAACTAGTAAACCCGAAAAAAGAAAAGGGTGTAAAAACAGAAACATTAAAATCCCATGAATGACTCATGGTTTGCTAACAGTAGATTAAAGTAACGATTCAAAAAGTTTTTTTTTTTTTTTGATAGCAATTCAAAAAGTTCACTCTCCCACAAATTCAAGCAAAAAGATTCTACTACAAGGCTAAGATGCTTTCTTAGAAACGGCCAACTCCCCAAACTCTAATGGCACCATCTGTGTACCCAGTGAAAAGAGTACTTCCGTCTGAACTCCAGTTCAAGCTTGAGCAGTAAAATGTCTACAACGAAAAAGATATATAGGAAACACAATCATTAACCAAACGACATAAATACCAACACAGATAAAAGAGGGTGGCGCATTCCAACATCTCATGTACTGCCAGTGTGTAAACTCATCGAAGTTCTTCATAACACAAGATGTACAAAATAGAAGCAAGTAGGATGCAACACAGGTATAGAGTACCAGACGAATCATATCCTTCCTAGCTTTACCCATGACATACAAACAGACACGAGGTCCAACACTAGTTATCAATCCATCTACATGCACATACAGTCTTTCAACGCAATACAGTTATTCATGAATAGCATATGCAACAGATTTAGAATCATGTGTCCAAACTACAGCAAAAAAGAAAACAAAGTATCTAATTAATTAGACAAGTAAATATGTAGGATGAAATCTCAATGCCGATATTCTCTGTGACAAGTAGAACACCTATACAGTAGTGACTCCTTAATTCGATTCAAAGTGAGCTTAGCAACTCTGCCAACAACCTAGGATACTGAAATGCTACACAGGAAATGAGAAATAATTATCAATGCCCCTTCACTTGCCTCTTTCAGGTTAACCTAATCTGCTTATGAGAATTAACTTAAAACTACAGCCAATAAACATTCTCCTGCATCTAAATCTAAGAGATGGTGATTAGTGAATGAGCTATACTTAACATGAACACATAATCATAACCACTTGGATATGTAAGACCAGTAGACCACTGGTTATAAAGTATATCGAACTTTCAAACTACTATTCCAGAACCAGGCGTTTTAACATGACATGCTTACCATTTTTCAAAGAAAGTACTTTTTCAAGAAAGACATTTACTCCCAGAGACTACTAGATTCACATCAAAATTGGGTCTTGTTAACTTATGACCCCATGCATACTGCTAGGAGCCTTACAGCTCATCAAAATATGCATGGTTCACAAGTTAACAACACCCAAAATTCATATGATAAGGGCCTTTCAAATAAACTGAAATTCTATACTGCATATAGTTATTGAGATAAAGGAATTCTAGAGAAAAGAGATACAGCTCAATCATCCAACAGAAGTGAAAAAGCAAGTGCTAATTTTAAGAGTTAAACAGTTACACACACAAAAAAATGCACTACTCAAACTTTATCAAACATCTTTGAAAAAGGAATTTCGGACACATATCAAGAAAAAGAATACGAAGATGGTGAAAGTTTTGGCCTAACTGAAGAAGGTAAACTAAGTAAGCAATAATAAAAGGCTTACAGAATGAAGATAAACTCCAACTATACATAATGCACGGGTCGCCTTGTGAAAACAAAACAACATGCATTATTCCATTAACAAATATACACTCACAAAGGCATTACTAAACAATGCAAGAATAATTCACTCACAAAAAGTCTCTTGCCAACAATTTTTTTTGAATAAAATCTGACCGTGAGCGTATATTTCAATTCATACCTCAATACAAAAACATGTTAACATACCGAAAGTGTATCTATTGCTATATTCAACCTAAACTCATAAACAAATTGACACTAAAATTAATAAATAACACAAGTAGTTTTAGAGTAAATAGGCACATGCATTGAACAATCAACATGTAAAAATGAAGCATAAAAACAAAATTACCTTGTTCTTTCCCGCATCTGGTTCAAGCTTCAATTCCTGAACAACACTCTTACTCTCAAGATCCCAAATCTTAACACCTTCCTCAGTTGCAGCGCAAAGCCAGTACCTATTTGGACTAAAGCACAAAGCGTGAATAATACCACCAGCATCAAGGGAATACAATTTCTTACCCTCAGCCAAATCCCATAGCAAAGTGACACCATCTTTACCACCACTTGCACATAATGAACCATCAGGTGAAACAGCAACAGTATTGACATAGCCACCATGTCCAGCCAAAGTGTTCCTCAACTTACAGTTAGTCAAATTCCATACTTTGACAGTCTTATCCCAAGATGCAGAAACAATAGTTGGCTGAAAAGTATTAGGACTAAACCTAACACAGCTTACCCAGTTAGAATGTGAATCACCATCTTGAATGGTATACTTACATTCACCCAAAGTATTCCACAGCTTGATCGATCTATCCCTTGAAGCAGAAACAATCTGGCGATTATCAATCGAGAAAGCAACAGACAACACATCTTTGGTATGACCAACGAATCTACGAGTAGTAACACCAGTGTTGAGATCCCAGAGACGAAGTTCACCGTCCCATGAACCAGATAGTGCAAACTGACCATCAGATGACAAAACAACATCTTGAACAAAATGACCATGACCAGTAAGACGACGTTTAGGAACTCCATAGTTTTCTCCTTGTTTGGTAAGACTCCAGACAAGGATCGATTTGTCACGAGAAGATGAAACAATCATGTCTGAGTTGTCGATTGGACAAGCAATGGCTGTAACCATGTCATCGTGACCTTTCAATGTTCCGCGAAGGAATAAATTTTCTGCCATGGTTGCGATAAGCTCAGAAACCTCGATGAAGCTGGTTTTCTAGGGTTTCCTAGCAGAAGAGGAGGCAGGAGAAGATATGTTTTACGCAAAACCCTAATTTTCTATGGCTAAGGGTTTTTATTTATATGGACTCCATATCTTATTTACAATTTAAGTTTGCTCCCGAATATTATTAATAATTTAACTTTACTTGAAAATGTTTTTACCCGTTTACTCATTTAGGTTTATACTAAGTCTTATGAACTAGATTGGAGGTGCTAGATTCGCACATAAGTGTTGCAATTCCAAAAAAAAGTGTAGTAAAAAATTTAACACTAGTTCTCTTTCCTACCAGTTGCTAGCATGTGAAGTAGCATGCTTAAGGGTGCACAGGAACCGAGCCGGACCGACGGACCGTCCCGGAACCAATGGAACCGTAACTGTTTTTGTACCGAACCGATGAAGGGGTACAAGTACCGGTCCAAAAAATGAGAATCGGCATCTATGGGGTACAGGTACACAACTCTATTCATGTCCCGTCCCGTACCGTACCATTTGTACCGACTAATATTGACCATTAGATTTAGGGATTTATCTGATGGAGTGAACGGTGGTGGATTAACTTTCTCATCATTTTTCACATTCTCTGTTAAGAATCTGAACCCATCTTCAATTGGTGGCGGATTAGCTTTTGTGATATCTTCAGATGATCAAACAATTGGTGATGATGGTGGGTTATTTGGATTATTGAATAATCAAGATAAAGAGAAGATTTCTGGGATTTCTTCTCTTGCTACTACTACTTGCTATGTTTCTTCTTTTGTTGCAGTTGAGTATGATACGTTAATGGACGTTGAGTTTAATGATATTAATAATGGGAATCATGTGGGTTTGGATCTAAATGATTTGGATTCTACTCGAGTTGGTGATTTAACAACTATTGATATTGATATCAAAAGTGGGGATTTGATTAATGCTTGGATTGAATATGATGGTGAAAGTAAAGTTTTTAATGTCTTTGTTTCTTATTCAACTCTTCATCTAGTTGATCCATCGTTATCATTCCATCTTGATTTGGACCAGTATGTCAACGATTTTATGTTTGTGCGTTTCTCTGCTTCAACTCAAGGTAGTACAGAGATTCATACAATTTATTGGTGGAGTTTCTCTTCTTCATTTCATGAAATTAATTCTGTTCCTGCTACTATCTCTAGTCCCGACTGGTACCGGAACCGTACCTGGTACCGTACGAGTACCGAATGGTACCGGAACCGAGGTACCCGGTACAGGTACCGGTCCAAAATCTTGGAACCGAGCCTAGGGAGGTACAGGTACTCGGCCTTGGCAAGAACCGAGCCGAACCGTACCGTGTGCACCCTTAAGCATGCTAGATTGATACGTAGAATGATTCAGCGCTAGAAAAACTACATTTTTGCGGAATGATTCAGCGCTGAGGGATTTATTTTTGATCTGACGGCTGAGATTGGTTGCGGTGAACCATTTAGCGCTAAGCGCGGAATGATTTAGAGCTGGGCGCTGAATGGTTCAGCGCTGGGCTGGCGTGGACTGCTAATCTAGCTACTAGATTAGCACTCCCATAAGACTTAGGAGGTATTCCTGATTGCTAATCTAGGTGCTAGACTAACACCCCATAAGACTTAGTCTTAAGAGCATCTCCAATGCAAGGGGTAAAGGTCTTAAATTAGTATGACACCTAGGATTTAAGACATTTTTCACCAAAGTTTCATCTCCAATGCAAAGGTGAGGGTCATAGAAAAAAATTACATGGCTAAAGTGGGGGTAAAGGAGAAAGTCTAAATAAGACTTTCTTCATGACCTTGGGTCATAAGTCCACATCATCTTTTGTCTCTAAATTTAAATAAAAAATGTTAGATAAGACCCTAGGGATTGGAGATGGGATTTATGTAGAGGGTGTCATTTTTATTTTATTTTTTGTCATGTAGCAAGTGACCCACCACCAAAAGGTATAAATAAGACCTCCATGTAGGATGACCTTGACCTCTAACATTGGAGATGCTCTTAGAGCATCTCCAATGCATGGGGTAAAGGTCTTAAAATCGAATGACACATAGGATTTAAGACTTTTTGTACCAAATTTTCATCTCCAACACAAGGGTCAAGGTCATATAGATAGATGACATGGCTAAGTGGAGATAATGGAGAAAGTCTAAATAAGACTTTCTCTATGACCTTGGGTCTTATAGCCACATCATTATTTTGTCTCTAAATTCAAATAAAGTTTGTTAGATAACACCTTGGGGGTTGGAGATCAACTTAAGGTAAAAAGTTTTATATTTATGTTTTTTTTTTTTGTCATTTAGTAATAACCCATATATGAGAATGTGTTAATAAGACCTCCACATAGGATGACCTTGACCCTTTGCATTGGAGATGCTCTTATGGGTCATCCAATAATTTCGCAATCTCTTAAAGGTGTACTGTACGCAGAGCCGTAGACTTCGTCGCAGTCTGTGTATTACAGTCCTCATGGGATTGGGTGCAAAAGCAATGGCCTGTTTTGTGAGAGATTTAAGACCACCGCAACAGTGATGACCTTCATTTTGGCATTGGCATAGCACAGCCACAGATGCTTGACATTGATTGATTTTCCCTTTATCTAGTTAGTCCATTACATTAGAAGACCCTTTGAACTTTTGCCGTCATTTTGGCATTAACATTGATGTGCAGAAATGCTGTTGATGTGTAAAAATACCTTCACGGTTGTAACGAAGAAAGAAGAATTTGCAGTCCCAGGTCTGCCTATCTAAAATAATAAAAGCTGTCATCTTTGGTATACAGATTTTAAATGGAGAAACTGGTGGAACTGAAACGACTTCCATGGATCGTGATCATACACTTGACTTGTTTTGATTCAGATTAAGAACTCTTGAAGTAGTTCTACAATTACACAATACTAAAAGCAGCTATATGAGTATGTAATATGTACATCTCACTCAAAGTTACATTTCTAGGATAAAACTGAAATGAGATTTTGCTCTGCTGGAAAAATCTGGATAGAATCACCTCCGTGTTTCTGTTTGGATTTTGTTTGTTTAAACATTGGTCCTGTACTTTGTCCGTCTTGTCACAAGCTGCACTTCAACTTCTCAGTTTGGATCTCTTGCGTTAAAGATTCTACCCGGTCGAGTAAGCCAGCGTTTTCCTATTAAAAATTGCAACCACGATAGCCTATGAGAGAGCAAATACCGAAGGCAACAAGCTTTTCAGGAAATTACCAATTAGTTTTCATAGTGTAATAGCATAGATTTAAATCATTTTTTCTTTAATGCCTTAGTAATTCACAATTTGTAATTAACTCAGAATAGTGTCATGGATCGTTCACCGTGAAAGTAAACTCATATACCAAAAACAAAGCAGAAAATAAACAAACAAACAAAAATCATAAGTCACCTGTTCTAGAGTGGACAGTTTCTTGTTGATACGAGCAGCTTCTTTCAGCTTCCTCCTAAGATTCTCGTTAGCCTGTTAAGCAAAGTTGCACTCAATCACCAACAAGACCGAAAACTTCAATGATGACATTAAGTAAACGTCATTGAAAATGGAGAAATGTGTGCTAGACAACTGATAATGTTAACTCAAACCAGAAAATGATTGCATATCATAGTTGCAGAGGAATGATACTAAGTAAAAAAAAAAAAACAATTCGCAGTCAAGCCTCACAGACCCCATACAGTGATTATAGATGGTTAGATAATCAAACTTGACACAGTTTGTAGCTTATCCCCTTGGAGGAAACAATCAAATGGTGATCCAAAATGAGAATTACGAACTATCAATGGTGCTTGGGGAGTAAACTATATCCCGTGACAACACTTTACTCCAGCTTACAACTACTTGTTCTCAGAAGAGAGATTTGTGCCAGCGTGGGAGATGTGAAACATGGTTTTCTTTTATACCCAACGCTTCCCCCCCTCCTCATCCACAACTTCATGTGTGGCATTCTACAGAGATAGGTTGTATATATATATGTCAGGCTATACAACCTACGAGCTCATTTTTGGTTGCAATTGCAATTATCTTTAACTAAAAATACACTAATTTGTTATTTGCATTTCACTCAGCATTCAACATAAAACTGCTCAAAGATATACCTAGAAAACTAACACTGACATTGCCAATCACCGAATGAAGGTAAGATTATGCTATAGAGAATCCCAACTGGGTTTACAACTCATCTTACTATCGCTGTGAAGCCAAAAAAACATCCGAAGGATTTAGGTTCTCCATCTTCTGTAGGTCAAATACATGGCGTTTCCTCCCAACGTGACCGCAAGGAGAGCAACACCCAAAGTATATAATTCTCAGTTCCCCAATATTGAAGGAAAATGTGGAAAACCCCCAAAAATTTGAATCTAAGTAAATTGAACAATTAGCAAAAGTTCATAACGAAATTCAACATCAACAATTTTTAATACAAAATCTACGAATACTAAAATGCAATGCAAGATTTTCCATGACAAAATAGAATTAGAGGGTTTAACTATCATTACCTCTGCGAGTTCCTTGGCGCAAACATTAGATTTCTGAAGCTCTTGATCATATTTAAGTCTCCATTCAGCTGATTCGTCCATTGCTTCTCTATTAGCTAGATCAAATTGTCTTCTGCAAGAGTTGAATACAAGACCCATATTAGTATCAAACATTTAACAGGGATAAGAGGAATTTTAAAGAGAGAAGGAGATAGAACAGGACCGTAAGTATTCTCTATCTTCGGAAGAGAAATCATAATCAATAGACCAAAGCTTGAAGTAAACAGCACTTCCTAAAATCATAACTATAACTAATCCAATCGCTAATGGTCTTCTTCCTCCCAATACAACACTTCCCATCTCTCTCGGTTTCTCCACTGTTGTTCTGTGGGTGTGTGAAACTGTCTACTTGTGTGAAACTCACTCCGGGCCCGGGGGTCAAAAACCCGTGACATAAGTCACAACTCACAAGTGTATGTCTCGACTCTCGACTCTTACAGAAGGAAACGTACGATTCAATTCAGAATGGAACTCAGTTGTACTCACCGGTCCAAAGTATCCGGTCGGTGTTTAAAGACGGAGGATCCCTTCACACTTTTATTCAGAATGGAACTGAGTTATACCCACTAGTCCAAAGTAGCTTGTCGGTGTTTAAATAGGGAGGATCTGATAGGTGTAGAATACACCTAACTTTATATCTAGTATTTATGCTTTCTTTGCTATGTTTCGTGTAAATTATGTATCTTATGATTACTTTTGAGTTTATTTGGTGTTATGGAGTCACACGAAGGAAAAGAAGAAGAAACCAGCCGTTTTGAGCAAGAAGGGTCAAAAGTGTCATTTCATTGCAAGTACTATCCGGATCCCAGTCAAGGATGAGGGGCGACCAGCCAAAAATCCAAGAAGGACATTAGAAGGCGGACATCAAGTTTTAACCAGGGCTGCCCTTATCGGTCTTAGGGATATAGTCCCAATACCCAAACCAAGAGAAATATTTTTCTCTTACATCCCTAATTTATCACCTGAAACTGAGAATGAAAGTAAAATGGATGTGCAGCCATGGAGGATTTCGATCCAGATGAAGGAGGAAAGAAGGGTGTTGCTTGAGATTAATTGAATCAATGAGAAGGAGAGAATAAATCTGGATGAATGGAAGAATGGATTTGAGATTAAGGGTTTGGCTGGATTCAAGTCTACAACAGTGTTGGTAGTGGTTCTGTTGTTTACTAAGCTTGGGTTCTGTGAGATTTTGAATGAATGGGTGTGTGCAATTGAATTTGTATTTGTGCAGGGACGGAGGTAAATGAGTTTAAGAATCAACAAAGCAAGCTCAAATGTATTATCAACAGAATGAGAAGGAGGTGTTTGAGTAAACGCCTGAATGGAAAGTCCTTCTCAAATTCAAGTTCAGTTGCAGGTTTGAATATAGAAGAGATTGAAGAACTGAATCTGAGAAAAGGGATATAGAAGAGTGGGTTTTGAATTAAATCTGAGTGGTGTTCTGTCAAGAAGAAAATGGATGTTCGATGGAAGATTAATCGGGTCTGCAAACAATGGGATTGTGTTGAATTGGAAGAACTCAGTTGATAAGAAGTGAATTATGGGTTTGAATACAGGATGAATGAATTTAAGATGATTCTGTTGGTGTTGGGTTTTAAACAATTGCTGGGTAAATGAACATTGCAGGCTTGAGATGAATTGTTTTGCAGGGAAGTTACAGTGAAGCCAAGGTTTGTTGCATTGAGCTTAAACTGTGCAGGGAGTGCATTGCAGGTTGCAACTACAGGTGATGTTGGTGACTCAGATGCAGGGCAGCCCAGAAAATGGAATGGCATGGAAGAGATGGTGATTATGAAATATAAAGGGAAGAGATGGTGATGCTTAGCAGTGATGACAAAATGGTGCATTGGCTAGTGAGGTTGCAAGGATGAGGCACTGTCTATTGCAGAGATGCAGTTGAGCCCAAGGTGGATGTAGCTTTTGCAGGTGAGGTTGCAATGGGCATAACTGGTGGCTAGTCATGGTGTTGGGATGAAGCTACATAAGAGAAGCAAGGTGAAAAGCTAGTTACAGGGTCAAAGCTGCAGTTGCGCAGTTGAGAACAAGCTGGTGATGGGAGAGGTTGTGCTGCTGCAATTGGATCAGTTGCGACATTCGAAGATTGTAGATGATGACATGATGTTGAATAAGGAAGTGGAATGAAGAGTTGAATGAAATATGGTGTGCAACTGAAGTACAGGAGCAGTATGAGCTGGTGCTGGGAAGGAATCTGTTGATGATCACTGTCATCCGAAGATGCTTGTAATAACAGGGAAAGAAGAACTAAGATGCTGGTGTAGCTGCAATGGAGAATGGCAGGCTAAAGCAGCAGTTGCGAGGCATGGAACTGATTTGGACAAGGTGGCGATATAGTGCAGCTGGAGTGCAGGTTAAGGGAAGACTTGGAACTGAAAAGGGATGTCAAGTAGTGGTAGCTGGTGTTGGTGGACAAGTTTGCTGCTGTTATGTGCTCAAACGATGGCATGCGGCAGCTAATACTAGAGAAGCTGAAGACTAGGAGCTGAATTATGGATTTTGAAGTTGCAGAAATAGTGCGAAAACGGGGCGAAAATGGTGCACCGGTGAGCATAGCCCGGAATGTCGGATTGCGGAAGTTAAAGCGTGAATCATAATATTTCACTGAATCATGAGGCGGGTATGAGTCGAATTCAAGAATTGATGGCTGGAAGTATGAGCTACACGTCACGCTTTTGGGTACGTTTTCGCAAGAATAGAAAATTGGATTTAGATGGGTTATGCAAATGTTTGAAATGCAGGAAAGAAAAGTTGAGAAACTGGAAGTGTAGAATTGACTGGTGACAGTTTCCAATAGTTCAAGTGATCGGAGAAAGTTTTCCGGTGACCGGATTCCGGCGATGACGTCAGCATTCCGGCGACCATTTTTGGACCCGAAAATTCCAGAGATATATTTTTCACACATGGGCTTGGTGGACTGGTAGATGGACGTGGACTTGAAGATTTTGAAGACTTTGACCTATTTTTGGAAAGCAAAGGGCTATAAAAAGAGAGTTTCTACAACAAAGAGATCACGTATTATTCTTGGAGCAGAGGAGAGAGCCGCTGAAACTACAACTAGGGTTTGCTTTCGTATTTAATATTCATCTCCTTCATTTGATTATTGATTATGATGAACTCCATAGCTATGAGTAGCTAAATCTCTTATTATTGGTTAAGGATGTAGTCCGATTTCTAAAACTTGTGCTTGATTAATGTATTAGTTTTTTCTCTTGATTATCGTTCATATCTCTACTGTTTTTAATATCACATGATTGATGTATTGTGATAGGGTTTTGATGTTTGTTTAGTTAAGTGGCCAATTAATTAAACTTGCATCTTGTCCATAGATATTTTAGGTTTTTTCATCGAGCGATAACCCCAAATACAAGTAGCATGATATGATTAAAGTTTGTAGTGATACACTCTTATAATCATATGTAGAGTATGACCATTGTCCGAATTGTTCTGCGCAATGTATGACAATTGCATTGATTAGCCTATTTCCAAAACTTAGTGCTCATGGGAATTGAACTTGATTAGCGCAAGGCGTTAGGTTATTCTTTAGGTATAATTCACATACGCAGCTCTAATGTGTGTGTTGATGAACTTAGGAAATTTTCAGATTATCTTGCTCTCTTGATTTTCTAGGCTTTTGATAATAAAAGAGATTAAATCGTAATTCTAATCATGTATGCAAGCACATGTTTAAGATTGAAGATGAATTCCTTGACCAATATCTTTCTCTCCTTGATAACTTCAAATATTTACTTTGCTTTTATTTTACTTTAATTTTACAAAAATCAGAAATTCCCCTTTGGGTTACTAAGAAACTAGAATTTGATAACAACAATCGCCTCTCTGTGGATACGAACTCTTCCTTACTTTATACTTCATTCATATTTTGTCGAGTAAGAAAGTGAATTACTTTTGTGTCGGCTGACAACCGATCAAATTTTGGCGCCGTTGCCGGGGAGGCATTCGGCTTGTTATCTAGTTTTTAGTTTTTGTTCGCATACTGTTATGTTCGCATACTGCTTTTCGTTTCTTGTCTTGTTTCTTACTTTTTTGTGAGAATTGTTTTTCAGGTACCTAATCCCTGGCTTCTAAAGATTGGAATTATCCAAGGTGCGGGATATCTACTCGAAAAGGCACAATACTCCAACCAATACAAGGCACAACGGAAGAACACAACTTGGGTGAAGGCGAAGCTTTTCATCAAGAAGGCGAAGTAGAACACGAGATTACTTTTGAAGAAGAGGAAGAAGAAGATGAAGCAATGGGTGACCCTGCAGATCATTCACTTAAAGACTTAGCTTCTCACAAGCTGGATATACAGCAGGGTTGCATTCAAACCAACTCCACTTTTGAAATCAAGCCGGGACTTCTTAGAGAATTACCAAAGTTCCATGGCTTGGTGAATGAAGATCCTAACAAGCATCTTATGGATTTTCACACCATTGTCATGGCCATGCTCCCAGCAAATATGGAGGCAGATGGTGCTATGTTGAAGGTTTTCCGATTTTCTTTGGAAGGTAATGCTAAGGATTGGTTATACTATTTTCCTTCCGGAAGTGTTACAACTTGGAATGGGCTCAAGAAACTCTTTTTAGAGAGATATTTTCCTGCGTCAAAGGCTACTCAAATTCGCAAGGAGATTTGCGGAATGAAGCAAAATGCGGGAGAATCATTATATGATTGTTGGGAACGATACAAGAGGTTGGTGGCAAGCTGTCCTCATCACCAATTCAGCGATGCTATGATTATCCAATACTTCTATGAAGGACTCCAATCAAGCGATAGGAATCTTATTGACGCTACGGGTGGTGGTGCACTAGTAAGCAAGACGGTGACTCAAGCTAGAGAGTTGATTGAGAACATGGCAGCGAACTCCCAACAATTTGTGAGTCGTGGTTCGGACATGCTTCTTAGAAGGGTGAATGAAGTGAGCGAAGTGGAGGAACTTCGTCAACAAATGGGTAACATAACAGCAATAATGCAACAAGTTGCAGCCGCGGTTATCCCAAGTTCTCATCAAGGATATGAAGAAGCCAATGAGCAAGCTAATGCGGTCTTTCCAAATCAGCAGAGAAGGTATGATCCTTATTCCAATACTTACAATCCGGGATGGAGAGATCACCCCAATTTTAGCTATGCCAACAAGCAAGGAGCAGTCCAACAACCTACTTTCAACAATTCGGGTGGATTCCAACCTCAACAACAACAATTCCAGCCGCATCAACAATTTCAACAACAACAACAACCTCAAATCAGGGGTCAAGTATGGAGGAGTTGATGAAATCGTTTATACAAGAGACCAAGAGTTCGATGAAGGAGTTGCAGACTCAAGTTGGTTCTATGGATCTTGAGTTGAACCAATTGAAGGCACAAAATAGTGGGAAACTCCCTTCTCAACCTGTCAACCCAAAGGAGGGTGTAAATGAAATTACATTGAGAAGTGGTACACAACTTGTGCAACCCGAAGCTGCTGATTCGGGCAAGGTGGAGACACCAAAGGAACCTGTTTTGGAGGAGAAGAACGAGGACTCTCCCCAAACTTCTGAGGTACCTAATTCTAGCTCTAAAACTCCGGTTTCTACTTATGTTCCTCCTTTACCTTTCCCTCGCATATTTGCAAATTCTAAGAAGGAGGCATTAGAAAAGGAGATTTTAGACATTATCAAGAAGATTCATGTGAACATACCGCTCATAGATGCAATCAAGCAAGTTCCAAAGTATGCAAAAGTGTTGAAGGACTTGTGTACCAATAAGCAAAGTCTCAAGGGTAATGAAGTGCTTAGTGTAGGGGAGAATGCTTCGGAAATCTTGCAACACAAACTCCCATTGAAATGCAAGGACCCGGGTAGCTTTGACATTCCCGTCACAATTGGTACCAAAACATTTAATAAAGCTATGTTGGATTTAGGTGCATCCGTTAATGTTATGCCTCTATCTATTGATAACTCACTTGATTTAGGTCCTCTCAAAAAGGATGAAATTGTGTTGCAATTAGCCGATCGCTCTAATGTATACCCTATGGGTATTGTTGAGGATGTTCTTGTGTAGGTTAACCAACTTGTATTTCCAGCTGACTTTTGTGTCTTAGAGATGGATGAAGGTGCACCGGACTCATCTCTTCCATTGCTACTTGGGCGTCCCTTCATGAAAACGGAAAAAACGATTATTGATGTTGATAAGGGGACGCTGACTATGGAGTTTGATGGAGAAATAATACGTTTCAACATTTTCGAGACGATGAGATATCCTAGTGATGTCCACTCTTGTTTCTCCGTTGATGTGATGGACACATTGGCACAACAAATGTTTGAGTTGAATGGCGCTGATTCTTTGGAAACCGTGCTCACTACACCTATTGATAACGGTTTGGAGTACGGTGATGAGATTAAGGAAACCATTGGTTCTCTTAACTCATTACCGGAAAAATATGCACTTAAGAATGTTTCATATGTTTCTTTACCTCGCAATGATGAAAAGCTTGAACCTTCAATTGTTAAATCTCCGAAGCTAGAATTGAAACCACTTCCTAGTCACTTAAAGTACTTGTACTTGGGTGACAATGAAGATTTTCCTGTGATTGTTTCTAACGAGCTTAGTGAATTACAGGAGAAAAAACTTCTAAGGGTGCTAAGGAAGAACAAGACGGCCATAGGATGGACAATTGCTGATATCAAGGGTATAAGCCTTGTCGTTTGTATGCACAAGATCCGTTTGGAGGACGATGCAAAGCCTACAAGGGAAGCGCAACGTCGTTTGAACCCTCCCATGATGGAAGTTGTGAAAAAGGAAATACTCAAGCTTTTGGAAGTGGGTGTTATCTACCCCATATCCGACAGCAAGTGGGTGAGCCCGGTACAAGTTGTACCAAAGAAATCAGGTGTGACGGTGGTGGAGAATGATGAGAATGAACTTGTCCCAACTCGTGTGCAAACCAGTTGGAGGGTTTGTATTGATTATAGGAAATTGAATGCCACTACTAGAAAAGATCACTTTCCATTACCTTTTATTGATCAAATGCTTGAACGTTTAGCTGGACACGCTTATTATTGCTTTCTTGATGGCTATTCAGGTTATAATCAGATTGTGATAGCTCCGGAGGATCAAGAGAAAACCACTTTCACTTGTCCTTTTGGTACTTTTGCATATCGAAGGATGCCTTTTGGCTTATGCAATGCTCCAGCTACCTTTCAAAGGTGTATGGTAAGTATCTTTCAGAGAATATGTTGAAAACATAATAAGTATTCATGGAGACTTTAGTGTCTTTTGATTCATTTGACCTTTGCTTGAACAACTTGTCACTAATCCTTGAACGATGTGTTGAAACAAACCTTGTGCTGAATTGGGAGAAGTGCCATTTTATGGTAACTCATGGCATAGTTTTAGGCCATATAATATCTTCTAAAGGCTTGGAAGTTGATAAATCTAAGATAGACCTTATTCGTGCTCTAAACCCTCCCACTACGGTGAGGGATATTCGTTCTTTCCTTGGTCATGCAGGTTTTTATCGTAGATTCATCAAGGATTTTTCCAAGATAGCATCTCTACTTTGTAACTTATTGCAAAAAGATGTGGTTTTTAACTTTGATGAGAAGTGTGTGGTGGCATTCAATCGTTTGAAAGAACTTTTGATTTCAGCCCCTATCATTAAACCACTGGATTGGAGCAAGCCTTTTGAGCTCATGTGTGATGCAAGTGACTATGCGGTTGGTGCGGTACTTGGGCAGCGTGTGGGGAAGATACCTCATGCCATTTATTATGCTTCTAGAACGTTAAATGAAGCCCAAAAAAACTACACAACCACTGAAAAAGAGTTATTAGCTATTGTTTTTGCTTTGGAAAAGTTTCGCTCTTATCTAATTGGTACAAAAGTTGTTGTTTTTTCTGATCATGCAGCACTTAAGTACTTGCTTACAAAGAAAGAGGCGAAACCGAGGCTCATACGATGGATTTTACTCTTGCAAGAGTTTGATATAGAGATCAAGGACAAGAAAGGAATTGAGAAAACCGTTGCGGATCACTTGAGCCGTCTTGCTGTGGACAAGGAAGCTATCTCGTTGCGTGAAAGTTTCCCGGATGAGCAACTATTCTCAATTGCCTTTGGAGAACCATGTTGAGATTCGTAGTTTAGCTACAGGAAATGAACTTAAAGTGAATGGGCACCGGTTGAAACCATATTATGAGAACTTCTCTTCGAAAGTTGTGGAAGGAGTGAACCTTGTGGAAGTGCTCCCTTTGGAGGAGTCTTAGCAAACAAGGATTACGTCGGGCTGACGACTTTAAACCAAGCGCTAAGTGGGAGGCAATCCACCGGTTTTGTATCTTTACCCTTATCTTTTTATTTTTATGCATTTGCTTTGCTCTTTATTTTTCTTGTTTTTGCATATCATTTGCGGAATTTCCCACTTTGAACTCTCTTTGGATGATTCAATTTTACATTGAGGACAATGTAAAGTTTAAGTGTGTGGGAGCATTTATATGTTTGTATAGTTTGTTTTAGTGTGTTTTATGTGTTTGTATAGTTTGTTTTAGTGTGTTTTATGCCTTTAAAAAAAATCAGAAAAATAGAAAAACCAAGAAAAAATTTGTGCTTTTTGAACTCCGAAATCTAGAAACTTGTGTCTTTAGGATGACACCATTAGTGGATGGAACCATTTTGAATGCAGGAGTTGAGGAACCAATTAACTAAAAGGGACGAACATAGCTCAGAAATCACAAATTAACATGATAGTTGTTACCATATCTCGGAATATCACCATATCACGTTCTATTTTTATTTTTTCCATATTTATCTATTGTTCTCTAAGTGCTTTGGTGGGTCACTAAACATCGACGTGTTATTACTGCTAGGATGAAATAGAGTGATTGAGTTACTAGAAAAAGAAAACAATGAATGAAAAAAAATATAAAAAAAGAAAAAAAGACCGACCAATTAGACCAAAACGGAATAAAATGACACTTGGGAATAGCAGTATGTGTGAAACGTAGTCCCTGTCTCCATCGCCTAAACAAGCGTGGAATGCAGGATCCAAGGCAACTATCATATACTTGCTGACAAGAATCATGCGCTTGGATCCAGTTTGATCCAATCATGTTGTCTATAAAAAAATAGGAAAAAAAAAGTGAAAAAAAAAAGAAGAAGAAGAAGAAGAAAGTATTATATTGGTTGAATAAAGTCACTCCTGGTTCCCTTGTATATGCCGGTGAGTTGATGTAGAATTCAAACCAAGTAGCTCAATCCAATAGGCATAGGTTCATCTTAGCAGTGACCTTTAGACAGATATGGGAAACATCGATCACTTGTGAACATTCGCCAACATCTACATCTATATCCATCTTCTTAATCTTTTCATTGTGATTGTGGTTTGTTAGTTTCCGAGTATTGTGGCTTGTTCGACTATCTAATTAAAGCTTTATTTATTAATATATGAATTGAAATTGTGCAAGGTACCTCCTCCTGTAGTCATTTTGGATTCGTTCATTGATTTGTCACAAATAGACGGAGTTGGAAATATAGGTTTTGTAGGCAGACCTCTTGTAAACCTTCACGAGACTAAAACTCATCCACTAGGGACACCTAGGGGTTTAAAGGCTTGTTATTTATGCTTAAAGTGACCGTAGCCTCGACGAGACGGAGTTGTATGTATTATTTTTATTTTTATATTGTTTGATTTGCTCGAGGACTAGCAAAGTCTAAGTGTGGGGGAATTTGATAGGTGTAGAATACACCTAACTTTATATCTAGTATTTATGCTTTCTTTGCTATGTTTTCGTGTAAATTATGTATCTTATGATTACTTTTGAGTTTATTAGGTGTTCTGGAGTCACACGAAGGAAAAGAAGAAGAAACCAGCCGTTTTGAGCAAGAAGGGTCAAAAGTGTCATTTCATTGCAAGTACTATCCGGATCCCAGTCAAGGATGAGGGGCGACCAACCAAAAATCCAAGAAGGACATTAGAAGGCGGACATCAAGTTTTACCCAGGGCTGCCCTTATCGGTCTTAGGGATATAGTCCCAATACCCAAACCATGAGAAATATTTTTCTCTTACATCCCTAATTTATCACCTGAAACTGAGAATGAAAGTAAAATGGATGTGCAGCCATGGAGGATTTCGATCCAGATGAAGGAGGAAAGAAGGGTGTTGCTTGAGATTAATTGAAGCAATGAGAAGGAGAGAAGAAATCTGGATGAATGGAAGAATGGATTTGAGATTAAGGGTTTGGCTGGATTCAAGTCTACAACAGTGTTGGTAGTGGTTCTGTTGTTTACTGAGCTTGGGTTATGTGAGAGCTTTGAATGAATGGGTGTGTGAAATTGAATTTGTATTTGTGCAGGGACGGAGGTAAATGAGTTTAAGAATCAACAAAGCAAGCTCAAATGTATTATCAACAGAATGAGAAGGAGGTGTTTGATTAAACGCCTGAATGGAAAGTCCTTCTCAAATTCAAGTTCAGTTGCAGGTTTGAATATAGCAGAGATTGAAGAACTGAATCTGAGAAAAGGGATATAGAAGAGTGGGTTTTGAATTAAATCTGAGTGGTGTTCTGTCAAGAAGAAAATGGATGTTCGATGGAAGATTAATCGGGTCTGCAAACAATGGGATTGTGTTGAATTGTAAGAACTCAGTTGATAAGAAGTGAACTATGGGTTTGAATACAAGATGAATGAATTTAAGATGATTCTGTTGGTGTTGGGTTTTAAACAATTGTTGGGTAAATGAACATTGCAGGCTTGAGATGAATTGTTTTGCAGGGAAGTTACAGTGAAGCCAAGGTTTGTTGCATTGAGCTTAAACTGTGCAGGGAGTGCATTGCAGGTTGCAACTACAGGTGTTGTTGGTGACTCAGATGCAGGGCAGCCCAGAAAATGGAATAGCATGGAAGAGATGGTGATTATGAAATGGGTTGAATTACAATCAATTGAGCTAAAGGGCAGAGCTGGTGATGCTTAGAAGTGATGACAAAATGGTGCATTGGCTAGTGAGGTTGCAAGGATGAGGCACTGTCTGTTGCAGAGATGCAGTTGAGCCCAAGGTGGATGTAGCTTTTGCAGGTGAGGTTGCAATGGGCATAACTGGTGGCTAGTCATGGTGTTGGGATGAAGCTACATAAGAGCATCAAGGTGAGAAGCTAGTTACAGGGTCAAAGCTGCAGTTGCGCAGTTGAGAACAAGATGGTGATGGGAGAGGTTGTGCTGCTGCAATTGGATCAGTTGCGGCATTCGAAGATTGCAGATGATGACATGATGTTGAATAAGGAAGTGGAATGAAGAGTTGAATGCAATATGGTGTGCAACTGAAGTACAGGAGCAGCATGAGCTGGTGCTGGGAAGGAATCTGTTGATGATCACTGCCATCCGAAGATGCTTGTAATAACAGGGAAAGAAGAACTAAGCTGCTGGTGCAGCTGCAATGGAGAATGGCAGGCTAAAGCAGCAGTTGCGAGGCATGGAACTGATTTGGACAAGGTGGCGATATAGTGCAGCTGGAGTGCAGGTCAAGGGAAGACTTGGAACTTAAAAGGGATGTCAGGAAGTGGTAGCTGGTGCTGGTGGAAAAGTTTGCTGCTGTTATGTGCTCAAACGATGGCATGCGGAAGCTAATACTAGAGAAGCTGAAGACTAGGAGCTGAATTATGGATTTTGAAGTTGCAGAAATAGTGCGAAAACGGGGCGAAAATGGTGCACCAGTGAGCATAGCACGGAATGTCGGATTGCGGAAGTTAAAGCGTGAATCATAATATTTCACTGAATCATGAGGCGGGTATGAGTCGAATTCAAGAATTGATGGCTGGAAGTATGAGCTACGCGTCACGCTTTTGGGTACGTTTTCGCAAGAATAGAAAATTGGATTTAGATGGGTTATGCAAATGTTTGAAATGCAGGAAAGCAAAGTTGAGAAACTGGAAGTGTATAATTGACTGGTGACAGTTTCCAATAGTTCAAGTGATCAGAGAAAGTTTTCCGGTGACCGGATTCCGGCGATGATGTCAGCATTCCGGCGACCATTTTTGGACCCGAAAATTCCAGAGATATATTTTTCACACATGGGCTTGGTGGACTGGTAGATGGACGTGGACTTGAAGATTTTGAAGACTTTGACCTATTTTTGGAAAGCAAAGGGCTATAAAAAGAGAGTTTCTACAACAAAGAGATCACGTATTATTCTTGGAGCAGAGGAGAGAGCCGCTGAAACTACAACTAGGGTTTGCTTTCGTATTTAATATTCATCTCCTTCATTTGATTATTGATTATGATGAACTCCATAGCTATGAGTAGCTAAATCTCTTATTATTGGTTAAGGATGTAGTCCGATTTCTAAAACTTGTGCTTGATTAATGTATTAGTTTTCTCTCTTGATTATCGTTCATATCTCTACTGTTTTTAATATCACATGATTGATGTATTGTGATAGGGTTTTGATGTTTGTTTAGTTAAGTGGCCAATTAATTAAACTTGCATCTTGTCCATAGCTATTTTAGGGTTTTTCATCGAGCGATAACCCCAAATACAAGTAGCATGATATGATTAAAGTTTGTAGTGATACACTCTTATAATCATATGTAGAGTATGACCATTGTCCGAATTGTTCTGCGCAATGTATGACAATTGCATTGATTAGCCTATTTCCAAAACTTAGTGCTCCTGGGAATTGAACTTGATTAGCGCAAGGCGTTAGGTTATTCTTTAGGTATAATTCACATACGCAGCTCTAATGTGTGTGTTGATGAACTTAGGAAATTTTCAGATTATCTTGCTCTCTTGATTTTCTAGGCTTTTGATAATAAAAGAGATTAAATTGTAATTCTAATCATGTATGCAAGCACATGTTTAAGATTGAAGATGAATTCCTTGACCAATATCTTTCTCTCCTTGATAATTTCAAATATTTACTTTGCTTTTATTTTACTTTAATTTTACAAAAATCAGAAATTCCCCTTTGGGTTACTAAGAAACTAGAATTTGATAACAACAATCGCCTCTCTGTGGATACGAACTCTTCCTTACTTTATACTTCATTCATATTTTGTCGAGTAAGAAAGTGAATTACTTTTGTGTCGGCTGACAACCGATCAGGATCCCTTTACACTTTAATTCTCACACTATCTCATACATTGGACGTTACTCGGTCTACTAAAAGTAAAAATGTCGTAATTGCTTTGAACTGAAGAGCATTGTCAAGATATTGCGAATGCAAGTAACTTCCTCTTGTTTCTTTCTTAGTTGCAGTTGTAGCTCTTCAAGTAGTGGTGTTTTTGTGAATAAAGACTAAACAACAACGGAATTGAAGCTAATATTTTGGGGTTATGTTCCTCTTACGAACCTCTATGTTCCTACGAAAAATGAGCGTATTCTGAAATACTAAACTTCACCATTAAGAAAATATATTGTTTTTCCTTTGTTGACAATAGCTAAAAACACTAGTCATGTATTATTATTTCAACCCCTAGAGTGGAATGAAGATTGGAGGGAGTGGGGTAGAGAAATGCATGTTAAATGCACCTATAATGGTGTTCAATTATCCGAATCTACTAATCTTAATTTAAATGGTTAAAAATCTGCTAGTTTTCAACGGCTAAATTTGAAAGTGGCAGATGGGGGTATTATATGTCTTTGGAATGCACTCATTTTTGGTAGGCATGTATGCTTTGCAAGAGGAATATATCCCTTAAATATTAGCTTCAAGTTAGATAATATTTGGTTTATGTTTACCAAAAAGACTTTTAAAGTGTGAAGGGATCCTCCCTCGTGTTTAAAATGTTAAAAATTCCAAACATTTTTCGCTATGAGGATGATAGCTGCTTGAGCGGGGCTGCGCTGCATTTGCACTAACCTTGTGGGATAATGAAAACACTTCCTGATTAACCTGCTTAGTTACAAACATAAAGTTAGAAGTCTTAAACATTTCATAGTTCAAAATATTTGTTATTTTATTCGTCATTTTGGACGATTTTCTCTTCGCTTTGTGGGCGATTTTTTCAAATCTTCATGGCTGGATCGTGGCTTGCTATTCTCGGTTCAAAAACATCAATCATTCAACACGGTATATTTTTGAATCTATTTTCATCATAAGAGATTTAGGGCATCCAGGTTCGTTTGGGTATACAATATTAAGGGCAAAATACTCCTTTCTCTCAGGAGCATCTCTTATCAAAGAAGAAGAAAATCATATTAAATGGTCGGGATTGATTCCAGATAACACCATCATTTTTCCCTACTACATAAACAAAATTTGGGTATCTTTACGGTTTATCGCTCTTTCTCTTCGCGATATACTTGTAATTGGTATCTTTAATTATATTAGGGGTTTCATCATCTTGTATTTTGATGTTTTTGTTATTCTTGTAAGCGATCATGTAATCAGTATTTTGATTTGAATGAATTGAATATGTTGATTGACCAAAAAAAAAAAAAATAGTACATGCAATGCAAAATTTGGACATCATTATCTTTTTGGGGGTTTTATGAGTAGTTGTGGGACCGTTGTACACATTTGGGATGTTCTAGGCGAACAAAAATTTTGAGACCTTCTTATGGGTTACCAAATTAGGGAGACAGTTAGAATGGGAAGATAAATTTATGTATTTAATGCGATAATTTTGATTAACCTATATGGCCAAAGGTCGCAATTGTTTTCCGGCCTCTTTAGTGAGATTTTGGGTTCTAAGCTGGTAATCTGGCATAAGTAGTGACTCTTTAATAACAAATTAAACTGTTACAATTATCTATATAACATAAGTAATTGTAAAAAAATACTTCATTTTTGAAAAAACAAAGGTTAAACTAAAAGAAAGGAGTTTACAAGAATACAATCAAAGAACTAGTTATAAAACATCATTACATGGGTAGAACTAAGATCCCATTGAACAAAATAAGACTTACAAGAATGTCCATGAAAACATTAGTTTTGGACCGCCATAAAACTAGAGTTTGCATAATCACCAGACAAAGCTCATCCGCCTCCTTAGGTTGAGTGCTATGGTCATTCAAGATGGTGCCACATCAGTCTGAACCACCTCCCAGTCCCTACGGTGGTTCAACATTCCTTCTAAATGCGTCTAACCATTGGGCGCCCGACGTGGGGCACTTTTGACAAAGTGTCAAATCATTGGGCGCTTGAGCCAGTCAACTCGGTCAAAGCGCCAAATCATTGGGCTCTCGGCGTGTAAACCCTCACGAGACAAAACTCGTCCACCAGGGAAGCATGGTGGTTAAAATTCTTGTTGCACGGGCTAAGTGTGACCGTATTTTTAACGAAGCTGAATTAAGAATAACTTATTTACTATTGTGTAACCAAATTTCAAACGGTATACTATCTTGTGATCAATTTATAATATTTGAAAATTAAGTTATGTCTCCTCACCAAACCTTTATATCCCAAACCTTTATATCCCGACCAGAACGCGAGTTACCATTAACAATGTGAGTTATGTCATCTGAGAGTAAACGGGGTGTAGCGTCAAAAAAAAGGTCAAACAAATATCTAACACAAGCGACCGATGATAATGGTTAGTCACTGGGCGCCTTACCATTAAAGGTTAGGAAG
Organism: Papaver bracteatum; assembly: GCA_023529315.1. Taxonomy (NCBI): domain Eukaryota; kingdom Viridiplantae; phylum Streptophyta; class Magnoliopsida; order Ranunculales; family Papaveraceae; genus Papaver; species Papaver bracteatum. Next base: position 258,101 of record JAJJWX010000365.1, read on the forward strand.
CATATTCTAGGAGAAAATGTTGTTGAGCGCCAAACCATTGGATGCTAAAACATAATTTTGTGCGCCTAACCGTTGGTCGCTCCTGTGTTGGTTCAACATAACATCCAACCAAATGCTTGAGCCTTATGTTAAAATAGAGAAAAGTCCATGCTTTTGTGACGATTTTTAGGCTGAATGTTGAATCTTGAAGACTATAGCACTTATCCTTAGCTCTTCCCCCAAACACTTTAGATCTCATCTCTTTCCAAAGATGTCAAAACCGCATAAATAACCTTTCACCGGACTTCTTTACACCTTCCTCTAAGATTATTATGCTTTCATGCTTGAAACTGTCTCTTAACAGAACTAGGAGAAACCCATACCACTTTGAAAAACTCTATAAAACTGGACCAATCCTTAAAAGCATAATCACATTGAAGTAACATGTGATCACCAGTCTCCTCCACAAAATACTTTATTTTAAAAATGTAACAAATTAACTACTGTTATAATAAGTCGGGCTTCCAATTAATTTGGGGATCTAGGCGACCGCCTAAATGGCCCTCATTAGTTGTTTGCTTTGGTTTTTCTATTCAGACGAGCAATACACGCAATCCAATAGTTTATGCACCACTACATTTTATGAGTTTCTCTTATATGAATGAGTAGGACATGTAGTTAACGAATTTATACATTGTTTTTTTTTCCTATGAGTTACTTTATGATGTTGTTTGTTTTGAGTTTATTTTTTTCCCATTAAGACGAGAGTTGTATACATGGAATCGGAAAAAAAAAAACACAAATAACAAAAGTTTTCGCACCGCTAATAAATGTTTTGCGTAAGAACATGTAAGGCATGCAAAAGTGCACAATTTTATGCATCACAACTTTTTATACAAAAGTAACTAGTATATAAAAACTAATAGTACATAACAACAAAAATGCATTGCGTATAACTAACACACAAAGAGGACCACATACATACTATAGAAGAATAACCAATGAAAAAAAAAATGTCCTACCCATTCTTGTATGAGAAACTCATTAGATAATAAGTAGGACACGTAGTTAACGAATTTGTACAACACTGACTTTTGAATAGGTTGTTTTGTGTTGTTGTTTGTTTTGAGTTTCTTTTTTCCATTAAGATGACTTATGTCTAACGCATTTAAAAAAAAAGTATATAATGCACAAGTTTCTACACCTCTAAAAAACTTCTTGTATAAAAATAAGTAGTACATACAATGCACAAGTTTGTGCATCATAAATTTTTATATAAAAGTAACCAGTGAAATCTATAATACAAAAAGAATGCATTGGGTATAATCAACACACACAAAGAACCATATATTGTATAAGAATTTATTTATGGTTCGCGAAAAGCTAGCATATTTTTGAGTGTTCTTGAACACACGGTAGAACGATAACTTTTTTTTATGGACATTCTTATTTGTAACTCAAGGCAAAATTCTTGCATGCTTACATGATTTCTATTATTTTAGAGTAAATATATATTGAAAAGTTTTAGTTTGCTTGAGATCAAAGTAATTCGTAAACATGGAAACTAGTTCATGAACTTGTTTTAATTTTAAGCAGCCTAGCCTTGTTCATCTTTTTAAAGGGCTCTCTATAACCTAGAGTCTTAGTTCTGGCAAAAAAATTCCTAGTTGCGTCTAGAGTCATCCACTAAAGATCTAGGTTTTCTTGTGAAACTGTATTAGGTTATGACTTTTTGAAGTCTTCCTTCGTGAAGCACGGTGACACTATATTTTACATGATACTTTCAGGTATCCGTAATCTTATCTAAATAATATGAGCTCTTGTCAGTTTTAAGGTTCATATCTTCTGCTATATGGCCATTAAGAATTACTGATTGAGGAATAAGATTGATAGAAATTATAAAATTTTCTTTGTCTCAGACTTTGTAATTCCACAAGATTACTATCTAGTATTGGATTTTTCTTGTCAAGTATAATCGATTAGCCATCTGTATAACCTTTTGAAGAGAGTAAGTTATCCTAATTACTGAGGTTTATTTGATATTTGTTAGATCACTGCTCGGTCGAACTCGCAAGCGTTGCTATCTCAAGCTTGTTTGTTAAGTTTAGTTGTCAAAAATATAAGTCTTGATTTTTAGTCTACTTATGGCTATGTCTCGGATTAGGATAGAATGTGTAGTTGAGCTTTAGACTTCACGTCATTCATCGATTGAAGACGAAATACTACTAAGGGGAGCTTGTGTAACTTCATCAACAAAAGGTATGTGGAGACTTGAACTCATCTATCACTCAGAAATTTATTTCCATTTTATCTCCTATTGAGACAAAAGTCGTATAGCTATATAGACTTTACATCATACACATTTGATATTTTGAGCTGAGTTTAACTCGCTTACATATTTCTCGAAATATGTGTTGGTAAGCTTTCGCTTTAACAAAGTTCATTTTTTATTCTTGATGAAAGTCAAAAGATGATCATGTGAAAATCGCCGGGTAACATCTTACATGATTTGTGTGAGACAGTCATTTGATGTAGACAAGGAATGTTTCGTATTGATCTATTAATCACTTGAAAATTGCTTTGAAGCTAATAGTTTCTGTGAGACAACTATTCGCGTATTCTAAGAATATTTCAATGATTAAGAAGGAGTTTAGAATAATTAACTATTGATTGGATATAACACAATATGCGTACTTGTATGCTAACTGTTGCAAGTTATTCAAAGTACGAGATCCATAGTATGCATACACATATGCGTACTGGTTAATAGTTGAAGTCCGAGAACTTAGTATGCATACCCGTATGCGTACCGGCTTAAGTTCAAGTCTGGGAATTCAACTGAGGTTGGTTGTGAACGATAGTATGCGTACCCGTTCGCATACTGGCGAACCCAGACCAAGTCCGGCTACTTAGGTATGCGTACCCGATTGCATACTTGAGTGGGTTAAGTTCTAAAATCAGTTTGTTCCTGAACAAATACATTTATATATTAAGGAACACAATCTTTTGCAAACCGTATCTATAATTTTCATGAATTGATTCGAGTGAATCAAAATCGATTTTGCTTCAATTGTGTCTTGTATACTTTTATGAGAATATAAACAATTGAACAACTCTATAACTAGTTTTATTTGAGTCATTTGAACTAGTTGTGATTAAGATGAACAAGGTTGATATGAAAGTGTTCATATGGGAAACTTCTGTTAAATATTGTTAAGCCGACCATGTGTACACATTTAGGTACGGTTACCCATATCTAAATGAAGGCACATTTCATTTGTGTGTAACAAGCTAAGTTCGAACTAACGGTTGAAAGATATTAGCTTGAATCTAATCAGGTTTTCATCTAACGGTAAATATTTAATGTTTTGTTACCAAGGTAATATTGGTTGCAAACCCTGATTTGAAGACTATATATGGGAAAACTCTAGCGACTGGGAAACCTAATCCCCACACCTCATGTGTGATACTAGTTGCGACTAGAGTCGATTCTCCTTTAACCTAGTGTTGATGGTGGATTTTATTTCAGGGCTAAAGTTGTAAAACCAAATTTTTGTATAGCCATCCTGCAAAGGATAAGGCTATTTGATAAGTGATGAATACTTCTTCGCTTTATTGATTCACCTAGAATGGAGCATGTAGCAACAATCCCAAGTATTCTGTGAATTTTAGCATTACCAATTAATGCATGAATCGCCTCGTATTTCATGTGATGTTCTCAGCAAAACTCTCATAGTTGGTGCGGCATGATGACTGATTGTTACTCTCAGCAGAGTAACATGAATATCCAAGTACCAACAGTGAGGCATGCACGAAATACCCGTACAGGCTACACTATTATCTAACAAATAGGATCATCTCTCGGTGTGTTATACTAGCCCGATCGAGCATAATTGAATCTGGACTGTCCATAGCAGTATCAGAAACAGTCACGACCACGCAAGTTGGCCGCACGATTTAACTAGCCTAGACGAACCCCAACAGGAGAAGGCTATCATTGCAATGACCACCAACGGGCCTATTTACGCCATGGACGGTCAGGTACAAGTCACGCCTATCAAATAGCCACCAAACTTCAGCCAAAGTTGGACGTCCGTGCTGGTACAGAGCGGCTTGGAAGAACTCTTACGAGAAAAGACTGCCTACGGCAGTCTCAAAACCATCACGGCCGATCATCGAGCGTCCCACCCCTGGTCACGCAAATACCGTTGTACACACCGGCGATCCCCCTGTTTACCTGCATAGCCGACCATCTCACGACCTAGCCAGGGAGGAGCAAACGTTCACCCATAATCTGGCCGGCGTGATGCTTTAAGGGTCGCTAAGGGTCTCAAACTGATCACGACCATCTAACTTCGCCGGCATGTTTGGATGACCCAGATCAAGCCCATGACCGTCAGTCAGATATCGCCATGATCACCACGGTCCCAATGTGGGTACCACATGGTCGGCCTCCCCAAAGGGGGAGCTTAGCCTACCAAATCATTAGCTTGAAGTCGTGTACGCACGACCGATCCAAAACCCTAATTAGGGTTTGCGGCATATTACATGTGTCGCTAATCGATCACGAGCGTCCATTTTCACCAGCTTGGATGAAGGGTCCATGAATAGATTAAGCAGGTCCGGAGAGTATCATCATGATCAATGTGGGCCCATCTATCTCCATGTCCGACCGATCAAGACAAACCATGGCTCGACGCCTTGGTTCGCGCGCCCTGAATGTGGCATGCCACGCCCTGTCGCAAATCAATCTCAGCCACTCTTCTTTACCGGTAAACTTGAGTGGCCTAGATCACACCTTTGTGGGATAGTGAAGTATGGACATGGACACTAGCATGTCGTCTACACACATGCCTGATCGGTCCTCTATAAAGCACTTCCCATGCTTGGATTCGACCAAGCTGAAAGAAGGAACTTGCGTACCTCCTAAACCCTAATCCAACGGTCGCAGATAAGGGTCGCAAGTCATCTCGTCCGTCAAACTTCGCCAGCTTGGACGGGCAGCCTAAGACAGGAATTAGTCTACCAATGAGGCATCACCACAATCACCGTCCACCACTCTTCCACATGGAGTGATCGACCAAGTCAGAGGTTGCTTGTATAACCTCCAAACGATCACTCGAAGTAGTATGGACATAAAGCTATTTTTAAGACGCTCAAACAGCGATGCTTCGTATATGCTGAATATATTCGATGCAGTACCTGCATAGAATACACACGATACTTCATAAGTATCGACTTCCTAAATAACTTAGTTATTTAATCTAGCATTACATGCTACTTTATGTAGGTCCCACGATCCACACACTCGAGACATCAATCATGTCACAAAATGGGGGATATATACTGGGGTATTGGTCTGGCGGTTTACAGCGTGCAGCGTGCAACGCGCCATCACAAGAATGTTTCAGGAAGACATGGACGGTTAGTGATGATGGGATAAGTGGGCAAGACTGATCGTGTGACGTTAACATAGAACTCCATTACTCCATCACTCTACTTCCTCCACTTCCCATGAGAGACGTGAATAAGGATCAAAAGACTTGTATAAATAGGTTCTCCTCCCTATTTCCAAAAAGGGGGACAAGAAAGAAATCAAGTGTTAATACAATCATATTCAAAACACTCAGAGCCTGCTTGCGTTATTCGTAAGACTGTTTACCTTTCTGTTACAAGTCATAAAACATCCTAGTCCTTCACAATCTCAACACCTTCTTCGCTTCCCTCCCTAAGATCAATCCCATCTCCTTCACTTTGTGACCAAAATAAGTCGGGAACGGCCATTTCTTGGTTTAGGCCAGAATTGTATAGATTGATATCTCGAATCAAAAGCACTCCCGTGCAGTGCATTTGTTTAAGGTTTAAACTCATATCTCATCCACACACCCCAAAATTACCAAAACCGGCAGAGATAGTTTTAACCCATAAACACCTAGGTTTTTATAAAAATATTATAGGTTAACCACTTAAAGACTTCATTGGGATTTTGAAGCCAAACCCAGCTATTTTCTCTATAGTTTCATGTTCTGATCTTTATTTGTTCTATCGTATTTAGTACTATCTTCTCTAAGATTTGCTCGAGATTTAATCTCTGATAGGTAAGATAAAAAGTAGTCATAAACATCTTCGTCTCATCGTTTGTGATTCCACAATATCTTGTTCCGCTTCCATACAATTAAGATCATTGTATGGTGATTGATATTACTAGGTTGTTCTTCGGGAATATAATTTTGGTGTATCAATTGGTTCTTGTTCACCTTGATTTATCAAAAGACGGAACAAAAACTCGTTGGTATTTCTGTGGGAGACAAATTTATCTATTCAATAGACCTTTCTATGTGAGAAAGATTTGTTTATTAATTCTTTGACTTTAGGTCGTAGCAAATCTTAGTTGTAGGTGAGATCAGCTAAGGGAATCAAGTGCGTAGAGTCCTGCTGAGATTCATAGGCATAAGGAACGCGATTTCACCTTAATCAGTGTGAGATTGGTTAGGGCTCAACTACATTCCAGTCCAAAGTTAACTTGTAGTAGGCTAGAGTCTGTAACGGCTTAATATAATGTGGTGTTCAAATCTGGACTATGTCCTGGGGTTTTTATGCATTTGCAGTTTCTTCGTTAACAAAATTTCTGGTGTCTGTGTTATTTGTTTTCCGCATTATATTTGTTTATATAATTAAAATACAGGTTGTGGTATTTTAATCAATTAGATAATCCAACCTTTGGTTGTTGATATAAATTTATTGACACTTGAACATTAGTATTTGGTACCATTCAAGTTGTTTCTCATAATAATCAGGCTCATGGATTTCTATCTATTTGATTTGCTTATTACATTGGGAAACATAGATATAACTCTTGGATGTATTTTTCTTGATTGAGTCTGACTGTCTAGTAATTAGTTGATTCTCTTGGAAGTATGTTGGAGTTAGTCCATAAAGATTGGAAAAACGAAATATTGGGTGTGGTTGTGAGACCCCGGCTTTTTCAATATCTTATTTTTTCTTAAAGATCTCTCATAAGAAAAAATATTTTCATTACCTTGATTAAAATATATCTTAAGGAATCCAATAGGCTATCTATTAAATGAAGATTAATTAAAGTCTTCACTTCGGCTAAAGCAACTCATAGGCATGTAAAGGACATCATTCAGGGGAATACAGTGTGTAGGGTCTTGAGATATCCAAGAGACGTAAGGATCATGAATGAAGATGTGTTGCTCAAAGGGTTGATTTGGTCCCATTAAATTCTGGTTAGAAGTCTAATTATAGGCTAATATTCTTAGCGGCTTAATATAGTGCAGTGTTCAAATTAGACTAAGTCCTAGGGTGTTCTGCTGTATTGCAATTTTTCTTGTTAGCAAAAATTCTTATGTCATACAATATTTCTTTTTCGCATTATGTTATATTTATCAGTAAATTTTGAAATATCACAAGTAGTATGTTAATCAACCTAGATATCTTATCTCAATTATAAAGAATCAACGAGACGTTTTCTTATGAATTCATATGAAAATAGATTAGAAGACTTGTTCTTGTTGGAGTTCAATTCTCTTATGGTTCGGGTGCATACTAGGTTCACCTTGATATACAATCATGAACAAGTGTTAGAGCATAGCTCGGTTGAACCCACCAAGCATTGGTATGTCAAGTTTGGTTGTCATATTTTAGTGAACCAAAACTCTTTTAAAGAGTCGCTTGATTATTTACTAGAAAGTTAGCTAGAAAGTTACTAGGATATGAGACTTACAAGTATTACATGAAGACATGAAGAATGTGAAGAAGTAAACAACCATAATGAAGACATCATCCTTCCACTTGAGGTTAGTAATATTTAACTTGAACTATTATAATCCTAACGTATCTTTCAAGTCGTGCATATTGAAAACATAATTGCGAAGCTGTGAATGATTATACTCTATTTAGACATAGTATTAAGGAATTACAATACGAAGTATAACGTCTATCTTTTGGACTTCGTATATAAGATATCGACATAATCATATGAATGCTATTGTGATTATATATGGGTATGGGTGAATATTTCGTCCTAGGAAATAATTTCTCACATTCGTTTAAAGGAAGTAAATTCATAAACTTGTTTTGTGAGTCGAAAGGGAAATCGTTAGGCTTATTGGTATTGTTATTCATTGCAAATATTTTGAATTACCAATATGTGTGAGTAGTATAACCGTTCATAACTGTTGATGGTGGATTTTAGTTCAGGGCTAGAATTGTAAAACCAACCTTTTTGTGTGACCATATTGCAGAGGGTGAGATTATTTTATAAGTGATGAATACTTCTTCACCTTACTAATTCACCTAGAATTGAGCATGTAGCAACCATCCCCGAATATTCTGTGAATTTTAGCATTATTGATTAATGCATAAAATGCCTCGTATTTCCTGTGTTGTTCCTAGCAGAATCCTTATTGTTGGTGCGGCATGATGACTGATTGTTACTCGAAGAAGAGTATCATGAATATCCAAGTACCAGCAGTGAGGCATGCACGAAATGCCCGTACAGGCTGTAAACTCTCGGTGTGTTATATTAGCCCGATCGAGCGTCTAGACTGTCCATAACAGTCTAGAAACAATCCCGGTCATCCAACTTTACCAACATGATTGGATAGTCCATATCGAATCAAATACCCCCAAGCAGGTATTGGAACATTCACTGCCGACCCAATGCGGGCCCCGCATGATTGGCCTCCCTAAAAGGGGCGGCCTAGCTTACCACACCGTCCAAACCAAGCGGAATGGACAAAAAACCCTAAATTAGGGTTTGCGGCACATTATATGTTTCGCAAAACGATCTCAACCATCCATCTTCGCAGGCATAGATGGAGGGTGTAGATGTAGATTCAAAGGGCCCAAAGCATGTCAACACGATCACTGTGGGCCCGACTACACACATGAGCAATCGGTCAGGACCAACCATGATTGGTTGTCCTAATTCGTGCATGCAAAACCAAGCATGATGCACGGCCGGCAAAACCATAAATTAGGGTTTGTGGAACCATCCTTGTGTTGCAAAATCATCTCGAGCATCCATCTTCGTAGGATTGAATGAAAGGAAAAGATGAAACATTAGGGAAGGACGAACCTACTACCATGACCACCTCGGGCCCGGATTCATGACCGACCAATCGGCCAAAGCCAGCCTTGGTTCGTGCGCCCAAACTGGCATGGTCACGCTTCCTAAATCATAAATTGATCTCGACCACTCAACTTCGCCCTACAAATTGAGGGGCTTAGATCACGTTTCCATAGGACAGTCAGTTATAGGCGTGAATACCCGCTTACCACATACATGCTGTACCAAATGGCCGAGACCGACCAAGCTTGGTCGTCTCGAAATGCGTTCCTTGAAGGTGGCATATCGCGCCCCTTTAAGAATCCTTTGCAGCATAGGATTTCTGTCGCAAATCGATCTTAGCCACTCAACTTCACCGGTGAATTCGAGTGGCCTAGATCAAACCTTCGTGGGAAAGTGAAGCATGGACATGGACATCAACATGCCGTCAACACGCATGCCTGATCGGTTCTCAATTAAACGTCTCTTATGCTTAGATTCGACCAAGCTGAAAGAGGATGCTTGCGCACCTCCTAAACCCTAATCCAACGGTCGCAGATGTGGGTCGCAAAGCATCTCATCTTCGCCATCTTGGACGGATATCCTAGAATGGGAATTAGCCTACAAGTGAGGTATCACCGTAATCATCGTCTACCACTCTACCACGCCGTGTGGTCGGCCAAAGGGGGATTTGCTAGCACACCCTCCAAACACTCACGTGAAGTAGGCAGGACATGATGCTCAACACCGATGCTTCATATATGCCGAATACATTCGATGCATAACATGCATAGAATACACACGTCTTTACAAGTATCGATTTCCTAAATAAGTTATTTAATTAGCATTACATGCTACCTTCTGTGGCTCCCACGATCCACACTTACACTCGAGACATCAATCATGTCACAAAGTGGGGGATACATACTGGGGTATTGGTTTGGTGGTTTACAGCGTGCAACACGCCATCACAAGAACGTATCAGGAAGACATGGACAGTTAGTGATGATGGGAGAAGTGGGAAAGACTGATCGTGTGACACTAACACACAACTCCACTACTCCTTCACTCCAATTCCTCCACTTCCCACGAGAGACGTGAATAAGGCTCAATGACTTATATAAATAGGCTCTCCTTCCTATTTCCAAAAACACACAGAACAGAGAGAGCATAACACAGAAACCAAGTGTTAACACCCAGAGCCTGCTTGCGTTAATTACAAGCCTGCTCACCTTTATGTAACAAGTCATCAACAAGATTACACCTTCACAATCTTAACACCTTATTCGCTTCCCTCCCTAAGATCAACCCCATCTCCTCCACTTTGTGACCGAAACAAGTCTGGAACGGCCATTTCTTGGTTTAGGACAGAATTGTATAGATTGATCTCTCGAATCAAAAGCACTCACCGTGCAGTGCATTTGTTTAGGGTTTAGATTCATTCCTCATCCACATACCCCAAATTACCAAATCAAGCAAGAATAGTTTTCACCCACAAACAATTGGCAATCACAGTGGGAGATTAATCTCTCGGTTGCAATATCAATTTCCAATTCTCAAATCTCATCTTTTCAATACCCGGTTCGATTTCCGCAATTTCAAGAGGGTAGATCTTAAGATCAATTCAATCATCAAAATGGTAGAACTCAGGTCTGGAGCAGCAATCAATTCTGATGGAGCTAGTATGGATAACACTCCCGGTGTCGATGTACCTGTCAGTGGAGATACCGTGGTCAATACATCTCGTGGAGCCGTCACTTCTACCACCAGCGGAGAAGGAGATGTTCCAGTAGGCATTATGCCTCCCATCACCAGAGCCAGAGCAGCTGCGAATCCCGGCATTTCTTCAAGTGTAACACCTCCGGTCGTCACCAGGGCAGCTGCAACTCCTACATCAGGGCGAGGGACCGGAGGAACAAGAGGAGGACAACCCTTTATCACCATGGTGGATTTAATGAAAAGGCAATAAATCCTTGCTAGAACCCAAACGAATATGGATGCGACTCAAAAGGAGGTACTTACGTTTCTCAAAACTTTAACCGAACGATTGCCGCAGGGGCCACGCCAGCCCCTGGAGCCAACAAGGAGCATGTTCGATACACCCGGAGCAGGCACTTCGATGACGCGGGACCATATGGATGAAGAAGATCGTGACATTCCTGAACGGCCGAGGGGAAAAGACCAGCCATCCAACTTCGTTACACGTGAATACCTGGAGCGACTCCTCCAAAAACGGGGCAGGGGGAATGTAGCGGATATACACCAACACCAGCCTCCATACCCTCAAGACATGCAACAAATTTCTATCCCAAGAGGCTATATATCTCCTCAATTCTCTCTTTATTATGGTACCGGTAACGCTCGTGAGCATGTATCTCGGTTTTTATAATCTTTAGGAGAACGCGAATACAATCATGTTCTCCGCATGAAAGAGTTCTCGAAGACACTTACCGGGAGAGCATACACTTGGTACAACAGTCTCGCACCTAACATTATATCCAGTTGGAATGAGATGATCGACGCCTTCTACAGAAAGTATTTCTTCGTGTCAGAACAAGTCACCTTTTCAGATTTGGGAAGAATCTTTCAACGAAGCAACAAACACCCGAACGACTTCGTCAAGAGGTTCAGAACTCAGGCGTTGGACTGTCACGATCCGAACGTCACTGAACGCCAGTTAGTGGAGCTATGCATCAATGGAATGATTCCCATATACCGTGCTTTGTTAGAAAACCTAGGTTTTCAAACATTTTCTGAACTACATGAATCCGCTAAGCGATCTGCCACAACAGCCCCAGCGTTATTGGAGAGGACTAAGATTGTCCGGAATGAAGATGCTCGCGAAAGACGAGGAAGCATGCGTCTCATCAACAAGAAATACAACACCGGTCCTTCTGTGAGTGTGGTAGGCGAAGGAGGGGAGAGGAAAGCATCAGCAACAGAACAACCGCCCAAGCGTACAATTCCTGCACATACGACCTAGTCTCGAAAGAAAGCGGACAAAACTCATGTGCAAGAATCTGAAGACGCAATTCTAAATTTCCCCTTTCCCATGAATGAAGTCATAGAACTCCTAGAATCATAGATTCAAGATGATGCGATCAAGCTACCACCTATCAGACGCCCACCGACCGAGGACGAGATGACAAATCCCATATACTGCCGCTATCATAGGTTCGTCCATCATCCGACAAAATATTGTAACAAGTTGAAGCAAATCTTCAGAGAAAAGGTGGAAGTAGGAGAACTCCAGCTAGGAAACGAGGGCGTTCACAGGGATCCTCTTCCCATTAGAAGCTTCATGGTCTCAGGGGATTCTATCCACAAGACTGTACAGACTATGATGGAGCGTTTGTGTGAAATTTTGTATCTCTCAAAGGGACAACGTCAGTACATGTTCACAACCCTCAATCATGTTGTGTCAGGAAGGCATTTGTATCCAGAAAGGGAAGCAGTCTCGAGCCCGTAGTATTTCCTTGAAGACACCATCAAAGGGGACTTGGGACTCCTGACCATCACTCGTTTTAAGGATGTCGAGTTCAGCAGCACGTTGATTGATGCATCCTCCGAGTTCAACATCATCACTGTCAAGAATCTGAGAGCCGCAAGGATTTCAAAAAAAAAGAAGCTACTCACAGCCCAACCGTGATTAAGAGCTCAAAAGGAGAATTCAGAGATGCCTATGGGTGCATTGACCTCGAAGTTAAAATCGGTAATACTCTAACGAGTGCTAAATTTTATATAGTGCAATAGTGTCCGAATTATGACATGATCCTGGGGCGCCCGTGGATACACGAAAACAAAGCAACACTAGGAGTGAGTCATTTTCCAGTTTCAGCACCTGAAAGAATCTCCATCAAACCATCAATCCCTGAAGATTGTTTGTTTACGTATCGACACCTTGCAAGCGTGACGTAACTTCCTGGAGAAAGACTGAATTCATACCTTAAAAGGTTCCGAGCCCATGTAAGTCTCATCGAACAACCTTATTTACAAGATGTAAAGCCTCTTTCTGCTGAGTCCCGGGGACTTGTTTTAATCAACAACCTAACCGCCAATAAGAGGTGCGAGTGGGGTGCTGGTCCTTTCAAACATTTTGCTAAGATCTTGGAAGCCGTCAGAGACAACGTGTCCCGTAAATAAGATAATGTGTCAAGTCCAAATCCATTTCAAATTGGAGATATGGTAAAAAAGAGGACCACGTTTCAAGTTGGAAATGTGGCGGTGAAAATGACTAACCAATCTGATTTGTCGGTGACAAAGGAAGATGAACCATATTTGGTACCAGATGTCATCCTAGGAGGATACTGCAAGATCATAAATGCTGACAAGCTGGAGGGCATGACGATCCACTCACGATGGCTTAAACCCTACAATACCTAGAGATGTTGTTATACTCTTCCTCTCCAGCGTTCTCGCAATGGTTCCTCCTCCAACAATTTCCCTTTCCTTGCTATTTTGTAATTCCTTCAAAAAATGATTGTAATACTTGTATTCATAGTTATTAGGGTTCCAATTTCTCAATTAAAGTATTTTCTTTAAAAAAGTTTACCCATGGGCATGACACAAAGACCCAGGTTCGACCAGAGTCATTATTACCCACCATATTAAACCAGAGAACCCTAAAACACTTCACACCTTTCGGGAAATTTGGAGTAATAGAATACATGCAAAGGAAAAATGGAAAGCATCTTGAACAGTTTGTCCCATCTTACATCAGGAGGGCGCAGACGAGCTTACGCTAGGAGAGTGCAGACAGGTCCGTGGCATTTTATTATGGCATTACTTCTCTCCTCACAAGAATCATATACAATCATATGAAGGCACAACCACTATGATGTAGTCTGAATAAAGGATTCACCTCAAAAAAAAAACAACAAAAAAAAAAGCTTGTTCAAACAAGTAAACAGAGATAAGCAAAACCTTGGACTCAGCCGCCACTGAGTACAAGGAGAAAAATGTTCACAAAATCATGGGAAAATACTCATAAAAGAAGAAAAGAGAAATAACAGGAAGATTCAGTCATTAAAGGTCGACCGTGTCTTCTCCACCATTGAAGTCTGCCTCAACGTCATCACATGCCGCTACTGCTTCTTCCTTCGGGTCTGCCTTAGCCTCCGCTTCAGGTATTTCTGCAACCATGTTCTCCACGATGTCCCCAGTATGAGCAGCTTCCATATCTTCCTCAAGAGCCTCTGCGACATTGGAGATCGTGCTGACGACTTTTGGGAGCTCGGGTTCGTCCGTATCAGAATCAAGAATGATCACACCATCGCAGATCGGATAATCACCCACATCTTCCCGTGGAGGCCGTTCGTGTTCGACTCTTCGCCTTTTCAACCGTGCATCAAATCTCTCAGCTCTTGCGCTTACCGGTGGTTGCGATGCTTCCTCGAGCCTCCATTTTTCTTCCATGTCAATTGAAGTCAGAAGATCACGAACGCGCTCTCGAGCGACATGAAGATATAGAATTGGCATGCCCCATATGGCGCGATTAGCTTCGAGAAGCGGAACATCAATTTTAGCCATCACCTACTCGAACGGGCCATCAGTCTCGGGTTTGTTCACTTCGAAACTTCTTTCAGGAGAGATACCAGAGCAGTCCTTCCCAGACGCCTCCATTCTGCAAAAAGGATCTACGATTATGTTAACAAAGGTCATCACCAGGAAGATCAAGTTATACAATGAAGGTGGAGCAATACCTGAACAAAGAAAGAAACAATTCTGCAATAAGGGGAGACCCAGCTTCTTCTTTATATTTCACGAGTTAACAAGATCCCGGAGAAAGGAGGAGTCTTCACTTACCATCTTTAAAGGCTACAAACGCGGGATAACAATCAGTGGATATTTATCGGATATTTGAAGGAAATCATCGTGCAATGAGAGGAAATGCATCCAGTCTAAGAAACAAGCCAAATTCTATCCTGGGGACTTAATCCTGATCGACTACAAGCACATAGCGGGCTCATATTCGAACTAAGCGGGAAAGGCTGGCATTTGATTCAAGCAAGGCCGATATTAAGTCACGACACCAAATCGTGACAGTCATGCAGGCATTGGGCCACGTCAATAAGCGGGACCAGTCAAGACGTATTGGTCAAAGCCACTATATGAGTATAAAGTCAATGTTTGATCAGGATGGAACCCACGTTTAATCAAACATGCATAATGATCCCGTATTCATTCACATGTATCATAACACGATCTTCCTATACTCATGGGAATCATGTCTATGAAATTCAAGCCAAGAATAACTTCCTCAAGGAATAAAAGAGGTTTACTTAAAAATAGGTTTGGTGTCAAAAAATAAATGATGGAGCACTTACCTGATGAGTGAAAAATGGCGGCGGAAGTCCGGCGACGTATGTCAGTGGCAGCAGCGCGTCCAGCGACAGTAACACGTCCGGCAGCAAGACATCCAGCAATGGAGAATCGTGAGCAGGAGGAGCAAGGCCGAGCAAAAAAAAAATCGTGAGAAAATAAAAGGGTTCGGTCCCTTTTTATAAACGAGAATTGGAAGAATCCCAATAGGATAAGGATTCCTCTTTTTGATTGGAATCTCCTTTTAGTTCAAAAACCCGAAGAAAGAAACCGGTCCCACTCAGGATTCCATGCTTGCAATAACATGTTCACATGCGCGATCAATAGTGGACGAGCAAGGCTTTCCGGGTAAACTCCCTTCATCTCGTACATTTGTCACCATCTCATGCCTACCCCATAATAGTGCAACCATTATATGCTAGGCAGAGGACTTAATGTTGATGGTGGATTTTAGTTTAGTGCTAGAATTGTAAAACCAACCTTTTTGTGTGACCATCCTGCAGAGGGTGATATTATTTTATAAGTGATGAATACTTCTTCACCTTAGTTATTCACCTAGAATGGAGCATGTAGCAACCATCCCGGAATATTCTGTGAATTTTAGCATTATTGATTAATGCATAAAATGCCTCGTATTTCCCGTGTTGTTCCTAGAAGAATCCTTATTATTGGTGCGACATGATGACAGATTGTTACTCGCAGCATAGTAGCATAAATATCCAAGTACCAGCAGTGAGGCATGCACGAAATGCCCGTACAGGCTGTAAACTCTCGGTGTGTTATACTATCCCGATCGAGCGTCTAGACTGTCCATAACAGTCTAGAAACAATCCCGGTCATCCAACTTCACTAGCATGATTGGATAGTCCAGATCGAATCTAATACCCCCAAGCAGGTATTGGAACATTCACTGCTGACCCAATGCGAGCCCCGCATGATCGGCCTCCCCAAAAGGGCCGGCATAGCTTTCCAAACCGTCCAAACCAAGCGGAATGGACAAAAAAACCCTAAATTAGGGTTTACGGCACATTACATGTGTCGCAAAATGATCTCATCCATCCATCTTCGTAGGCATAGATGGAGGGTGTAGATGTAGATTCAAAGGGCCCAGAGCATGTCAACATGATCACTATGGGCCCGACTACACACATGACCAATCGGTCAGGACCAACCATGATTGGTTGTCCTAATTTGTGCATGCCAAACCAAGCATGACGCACGACCGGCAAAACCCTAAATTAGGGTTTGCGACACCATCCTTGTGTTGCAAAATCATCTCGAGCATCCATCTTTGCAGGCTTGAATGGAAGGCAAAGATGAAACATTAGGGAAGGCCGAACATGCTACCATGACCACCACGGGCCCGGCTTCATGACCGACCAATCGTCCAAAGCCAACCTTAGTCAGGCGCCTCGGTTTGTGTGCCCAAACTGGCATGGTCACGCTTCCTAAATCATAAATTGATCTCGACCACTCAACTTCTCCAGACAAATTGAGTAGCTTAGATCACGTTTCCATAGGACAGTCAAGTATAGGCGTGAATACCCGCCTACCACCTACATGATGTACCAAACGGCCGAGACTGACCAAGCTTGATCGTCTCTAAACGCGTGCCTTAAAGGTGGCATATCGCGCCCCTTTAAGAATCCTTTGAGGCATAGGATTTCTGTCACAAATCGATCTCATCCACTCAACTTCACCGGTGAATTCGAGTGGCCTAGATCAAACCTTCGTGGGAAAGTGAAGCATGGACATGGACATCAACATGCCATCTACACGCATGCCTGATCGGTTCTCCATGAAACGTCACCCATGATTGGATTCGACCAAGCTGAAAGAGGATGCTTGCGCACCTCCTAAACCCTAATCCAACGGTCGTAGATGTGGGTCGCAAACCATCTCATCCGTCCAACTTCGCCAGCTTGGAAGGATAGCCTAGAATGGGAATTAGGAGACAAGTGAGGTATCACCGTGATCACCGTCTACCACTCTACCACACTATGTGGTCGGCCAAAGGGGGATTTGCTAGCACATCCTCCAAACCCTCACGCGAAGCAGGCAGGACATGATGCTCAACAGCGATGCTTCATATATGCCGAATGCATTCGATGCATAACATGCATAGAATACACACGATACTTTACAAGTATCAATTTCCTAAATAACTTAGTTATTTAATTAGCATTACATGCTACCTTCTGTGGGTCCCACGATCCACACTTACACTCGAGACATCAATCATGTCACTAACTGTGGGATACATACTGGGGTATTGGTCTGGTGGTTTACAGCATGCAGCGTGAAACACGCCATCACAAGAACGTGTCAGGAAGACATGGACGTTTTGTGCAATAACTTTTATCTTTTATGTTCAAAGATATTCCTTAATAGCTAAAGGAAGATATTCCTTAATATCTAAAGGGGAATCCCGGATCGAAATAAATTGAGAATCTTTTAATTAAGGTTTTTAGTTTTATATGCTTTTAATTTCCAGCAATTAAAATTGCATATCTTTATAAAATAAAAATTAGTAATGTGCATTTACTAGTTGGAGATTTTCTACTGAGATTTCAGTCAACATTTGGACAGAGCATTTCTAGGAATTATGAAAACCGTTTTTTTCCTTATTGCATATCTTTGAGAATATTCGGTTTTGGAAATTCCTTGGTGTCCAAACTTCCTTGTCTATAAATACCGAAGTTTGCATTTCTAGTGGTGTTGTTATTGGTGGAGCTGCCTATTCGGAAAGAAAAGTAACCTAATTAGGCAAAATCTCTTACGACCGTTCGGTTTAAAGACTTCTTTGGGATTGAGAAGCTCTATTAGTATCGTTGGTGGGAAACTAGATAATTGCAGTTTATTATTAGTTTTTGATTGATTTGATTGACTAACGGTTGTTGAACTTTTATTGCACCTAGTTTTTTTATGCTTGAGAATCCTCTCTTATGATATAAGATTCAATCAAACTAGATCGAAGTTTCGACGGGGGATCTTTAGACTGTTTGTAGAACTAAAGATGTCTTGTGATAATCCATTGTTAACAGACTCCGTTCTGTGTGTGATTGATCACAAGAGATTCAAGTTGTTTGTGTGCATGTGTTTATTGAAGATCTAAGAAGATTTGAAGACGAAGAATATTTCTGATTTGGGTTTATAATCTTTGGTGTGCACAAAACGTTTTTTGGCTGGAAAGGAATCCAACTATAATCAGTTTATCTTTGTGATAGATTAGATTGATTAGTTGAGTAGATCAACATCAATATAATTCTTTGTGATTCAAAGTATTGATTGCAAAATCTAAATAATTACTTTGGTAGTTGTTTATTGGATAAATCTAAGAACCTGACAAAGGAGTTTATTGGGATAAACGGAAGATCCTTTTGTCAAACTCATATCACGTTGTTTGAAAATAGTTATTACCGAACAGATTTGTTGTTTCTTTACTGTTTGGAATATGAACTAAAGGAATTGTTCCAAGTGCGTGACTTATTGCAAGTTGGAGGCGCAGGGATACTGAGGGAACTAGGTGAACTATAGGTTTAGTTGTTTGGTCTCAACTATACAAGGTTGGTTTGATTTTGTATAGCGGCTTAATTCTGAGAGCATTCAATTATGGACTAGGTCCCATGTTTTTTTTTGCATTTGTGATAGGTGTCTAAAATACCTTGATATTTATCTATTGTTTATGCTTTCTCTGCTATGTTTTCTTGTAAATTATGTATATTTTGTTTGATTTTGTGTTTTAGGTACTTTGGAGCAAAAGAAGAAGAAACGTCGCTTAAAAGGGATAAAGTGTCATTTCATGTGCAACTGCTATTGAAGGCGAATTATCTCTCATTATTTACTTTTATTTCTTCATCTCTATCTGAAAGGCATGTCGGCTTTAGTGATGCAATTTATGTCTGAAAATAATGACAACCTTAGTGATGTATAAATATTGAAGAAAAAAAGTGGATATGAGAGGTAAGAGATGACTTCTCGAGAAACTACTAAAAGCACCCAGAAAAGCGTTAAAGGCACCCATAGAAATGTCCCAGAAGAGTTGATAAAGTCACCCAGGAGTTTTTCACTATGTGCAGCTAGGGGTGGGACTTGGGTTGGGTCAACCCACCCAACCCATGCCCAACCCGAACGTTAGGCGGACATGGGCAACGTATTTCAAAACTTTGGGCAAGCTTGGGCCTAAATTTTATGAACCCGGGTTAAATTTGGGCAAGCATGGGCACAAATATTTCTAACCCAAACAACCCGCCCAACCCGAAGAACTATATATAAGATATTTTTTATAATTAGTATTATCATCTATTTAGAAATTTTTTAGATATTATCTTCAAATCTATTAACGAAAATATAAAGTATATCTATCTCATTAATCATTCGATATGAAAAGAGTTTATATTATTGTAAATAATCATCAGTTATTTGGAAATTTAAAATAAATGGAGCAATTAAATCTTATTATTACTAAATTTATTATTATCACATTAACAACTTGCATGTCTAGTGGAACTTGGGCCAACCCGAGGAACATAACTTGGACGGACTTGGGCAACACCTCAGTGGGTTCCACGGGTTCGATGGCCAATCTGGGCATAAAATTCCTAGCTTGGGTCTGCCTCGGCCAAGCCTTCTAACCCGCCCAACCAACCCAAGTCCCACCCCTATGTGCAACACAAAATTCATCTTTGTACCCATCAAATTACTATTCGCAACCCCAAGAATTGCTAAATGTAGCCCAAATTACTAAGGGGACACCGTTGTTGGATAAGGGGAGGATCATCTTCTCCATTTGAATTTCAAATTTTGGCGGGAAATTAAAGAACAAAATTAGGGTTTGTGTTTTAGGAAAGCTATGCTGAGATTAAAACGCTGAAACTAAATGGGTTTGTTCCTAAGGTCCAAACAGGAATGGTAATCGTCTTTATTTTGATCAGAATTGGCTAGATAATCCGCAGTAGATGAATCAGTGCTAACAGTTTTGGCGGGAAAATATTGTTCTTCACGTACAGATTTAGGGTTCGAGTTTTGAGGGACTTCTGAAGAGATTCAATGGCTGGATTGTGTTGGCATGGACCTTTTAGAGCATGACAGGCCTGGTATATGTCTTCTAATCAATTGGGTTGGGCTAGAAGATCAAGTTGGAGCAAAACAGGGGAGATAAGTTGTTCTCGGGTTTTATTTGGATTTTTCGAGATGCTCTGAAGAGATTCAATCACCTAAATATGTTGGGATGGACTTGATTTAGCTAAATAGGGATGGTATGATTGTTTTTATGGCGTGAATTGGGCTGGATAGTTGGTTCTCGAATACACAGGGAAGTTGAAGTATTACCGGGAAGTTACGTGTAAAAATGGAGAGGATGGCTCTGTAAGAGGGAAGTGTGACGTGTTTGTACTAAAAATAAGTAATCAAATCTTCGTATATCAAGAAGTTAACGAAAACAGGGAGGTGGAGAAAATCCGTAGCTTGCCGTGAAGGAAAAGAAGAGATTTTCTCGAGAAATTTAAGACCCTGTTACTTATAAATAACCTTGCATGGAGTCAGGGTCGGATACGGATACTTAGGGGAAGGAAATATAGGCTTAGAATCATAAAACAAGAGTTCTCATAAAGTTGTTGCTGCTTCCATTACTCAAGAACACGAAGAACAAAGGTACGCCCAGAACAGTCGCAGAAAACTGTCACACTTCAACAGCAGAAGCTTAGAATCGTTATTCAACAGCAGAAAACGTGTATCGTTTATCAACGACAAAAGGCTTATATCGTTTACTGCAGAAACATTGTAAGCTTATTTATATCTTTTGGAATACAATGATTAATGAAATTTTCTTCAATTTTGATTCTATGAGTAGCTAAATCTATTCTCTAGGGTTTTGGAGGAAACTACTTTTGATGGGTAATATTTAGTAATTAATTTCTTGGCATATTTACTCCAAAATTGTGTTTTTAATTTGTCTAAAAATTCTCTCTTCTTCACATGATTCGTAAAAACTGTTTTGGGTAGTTTCTACCATTCTATTATAAGCGAAGGAGGATTAGGCCTTAGAATAAAGACGAGAGTCATAAAAAAAGAGCTTGTAACGTTATATTTTCCAAAGCATGAGATTGGGTTCGAAACTGTTTTGAGTAAAATAGGAGTATTGTGTCAAAGAAATTGTTATTGAGTTTACAAATATTGGAAGTAGTGGAATCCAAAACCCTAGAATTTTCTCTCCTTGGTAAACAAAAATCAAACTTTAATTAATTTGTCTTAGTATTTTTCTTTAGTTAATCTTAACCAAATCTTCAAAATAGTCCGAGCAACGAATCTTTACTTACCACAACTTAAAACTACATCAGTTTTTGGCGCCGCCGACGCGGACTTGCCTTTAGGTTAGGTTAGGTTTTAGATTTTTATTTTATTTTTTCTTTTTAGTTTTGTTTTTATTTAATTTTCTTTGATTTTACTTGGGTATTTTTCTTGTTTCTATTGTGCGGGTAATATTCTATATTTATTGTGGAATTGCCTACCAAAAAAGGTAAGTAACAAAACCCAAATTTTTATTATTTTTTTAGATTTTATTTCCTTTTGTGTATATTTTCTTTATTTTTTTTAATTAAAAAAAAAATACACGTGCACACACCAATTGCATCGTCGGACACCGAATTTTAGGAAAACTCGTGGTTTAGTACGGTGAACCCTCTGGGCGTTCTCATCCGAAACACCACAAGCCTCAGCCCAGTACCGTTGACCAGTCTTTGAATGTAGGTATATTCTGCTTGAGGTAACCTGAGCCTACCAATTTTAGTCGACCCTGCATTTTCATGTGCACACAAAATGCCGAGTTGGTATTATAAAGACCAATATTATGATTATTCGACTGAGTATCGAAATGGACAATATCCGTACTATGCCCATAGTGTAGATAGTACTTGGGACCACTACCGACCTTCTGAAGGTTATGGTTCTTTCCATGGTGATCCCAATTACTATCCGCACGGCCACCAATCATATAAACGGGCAAATGAGCAATATTATAATGAAAAAAATGAGAGTTCTCCATCTTTAGAGGATTTAATCAAACAATTGGGACCAGTTCCTGATGAATATAAAAGTATTTCCATAGAAGATGCACTCAAATAGTATGAATTATCAAGTCTTTCTTTACAGGAATCACTTAAGAAGATGACCAAAATTGTATGTTAATCTGAAATAAGAATGAATAAACTGTGTGAGACTCTTAATAAGCAGCAGGACCAAAATTCACCTACGGATATTGCTCATAATGAACTTGAATTCCAAAATAGTATTTCCAATCTTACCCTTGATAATACATATAATTATTCACCTAATTTAGAGGATGAGGTTAGATCAGAAAGCACTGAATGTTTAGAAAAGGTTCAATCATTCTCGTATTTTTATGATGATGAGGATAGTGTCAATGAAGAATTTGAAATTTATAGTCATACTGACGAGGAAATTGTTACACCAATTGAGCCTTATGATTATAATGTTGGTTCTATTTCAAATCCTAATA
The DNA here is from genome assembly GCA_023529315.1 of Papaver bracteatum. Lineage (NCBI taxonomy): Eukaryota > Viridiplantae > Streptophyta > Magnoliopsida > Ranunculales > Papaveraceae > Papaver > Papaver bracteatum. The sequence goes on from JAJJWX010000365.1 coordinate 280,990, forward strand.
ATATTGATGATTATTCACCTATTCAAAAGGATGGGGATTTGATTAGGAATACCATTATTTTAGACGGTGTATTATATTATTGTGATTATGAAGCCGGGGATGGCTTAGAGGAAAGAGTTTATGTTGAGACTAGTGTTTTAGAGTCTAGTGATTCGGAAATAATAGTCTCTTCTGAGGATCATAGAAATGTGGAACCACCTAATTTCAACCTAGAAGAAATAAAAGACCATTTTCCTAAATCTGATAATTTAGAAATTAAGGAAATTGTGACTAGTTCGTCCAAGGATATTTAGAACTCTAAGTTTGGGGGTGAATATCATTCTCCCCGTGGTTTACCCTTGACTCTTACAAAGGTCCATAATATGGGACTTAATATATGTGCCTCTACCATCTTAAGAGACTATCTTCATGCACGTTTTACTGAACCTAGTTATGTCCAAGAAGAAACTCAGTTGATAGAAACCCATCCTCTGGTTGATGTAGTTAAGCCGGTCCATGATATCATAATTGATTTTGTTGTCCCACCAATATTTTATTTGCCAAATGTTGGAGTATCTCAATTCGAAATGTGTCATTATATAGTTATTAGAACTAAACCTAATTATTTTAGGAAATTAGAATTTTCGACACATTTCCTTAAGAATGACCATCACTTTCATTATGGTCAACTATGTAAGTCAAATCAAATTGACTTTAAGGATCCACAATTGTTCATGTTATTATTATGTGCTTCTAAGTTTTTACTTGAGTTTTTCCAGACTATACAACCTGATCCCCATGATCTTTCTGATGAGGAAACTCATCCAATGAAAATATTTTATTTAGACCCCTTCATAGAACCTAAGCCCGAACCGCAACTAGATGTAGTTGTCTTAAAAAGGAAACTAGATAAGGGTGTGCGTTATTTGATCATTTTCTTGGAATTCCTTTTATTTGCGATAGCTTTATTCAGTTTTGATGACCCACATAGGTTCCGACTATAGCTATATGATTTTATGTGGTGACTAATTCTACCAACGTCTAGCTGAAGACACTAAACTTAGCACTAATGGGAGGCAACCCACACATGGTGATATTAAGGTCCCTCTGGAGGACCCTGCTATTGTTGTATATTGTTTTTATTTTTGTTTTATTTTCTTTCTTTCTTGCTCCCATGGAAGGATTGCTACGCTTCATCCAGGTACTATCTTTCTGACTTACCTCCTTATTCCTCTTGTTACTTATATTTTTGGTACTGCACTTTAATTTAAAACATTGAGGACAATGTTAGTTTTAAGTTTGGGGGTGAGGGAAAAAATTTTGGTTAGTTTTTAATTAAAAAAAAAAAAACTTAAGAGCCTAGAAATTTGTGCCAATTTAGGATGACACTAACCAGTCTAAGTGAATGGAAACATCTTGGTTGTAAGATTTAAGGAACCCAATAATAGAGTCTATTCATGAAAAGACAGAGTTCAGGTGTTACAATGGAATCATTACACTACGTTCTGTTTTTATTATTTTATTTGAAAAAAATTTATGTTTCTTTAAGTGATTTGGTGGGGCCCAACACATCGAATTGTTACCAATGCTGGATAGAGTAGAGTGGTTGATTTACTAAATAATAAATAGACCAGACCAATCAGACCAAATGGAATAATAATAATAATAATAATAATAAAAATGCCCTGCCATTTTGGGAGCTAGTGTGGAGCTAGTGTTGCGATTGCTGAAGACTTGTTGCTCTCGATGACTGGGGTAGTTAATCTCTGGCTAGAAGGCAAATGCCCTGCCATTTTGGGGGAGTTTGTTGCAAGCGCGCCTTTAACGCCCTTGCTCAAACCAGGTGGCGGCTTGAGACCCATTGTCGTGGGTACAATCTGGCGACGGCTTTTCTCTAAGCTTGCAGCAAGCGTAGTATGCAAGGAGTTGAATACTTACCTTGGTAACTATCAGTTTGGCGTTGGGATTCCGTGTGGAGGTGAAGGGATTTTACACTCGGCTAACAGGTTGCTTGAGCTATGTGGGGCAGATGACACTAAGACCATGCTGCTTATCGATTTTTCGAACGCTTTCAACATGGTGGATCGGTCTACCATCATCAGGGAAGTTCGAACTCGATGTCCGAGTATTGCAAGATGGGTTGAGTTCTGCTACTCCAATCCTGCTAGGTTATACTATCGAGACCTCACACTCTCCTCAGCGCAAGGGGTGCAGCAGGGAGACCCTCTCGGTCCCCTTATTTTTTCCTTGGCCCTTCATCCGCTGGTCGAGAAGATAGCTGCGAGTTGTGCTCTCGACTTCCACGCCTAGTACCTAGACGATGGCACCATTGCTAGGGATACATTGGAGGTCTCCAAAGCTCTGAAAATCATTCAAGAATATGTACCGGACTTTGGTTTGCATCTTAACATCTCGAAGACATAGTTGTACTGGCCCTCTTTCGACCCAAGGAGAGATGATGTTAACTTCTTCCCTGCAAGTATCGGTAAACCTTCTGACGGTTTGAAACTCCTCGGTGGTCTAGTGAGTCTGAATCTAGACTTCTATTGCAGTGTTGTTATGCAGCGCGTGAGAAGACGCTCAAGTTGATGGACTGTATACAGAGCATCAACGACCCCCAATGCGAACTCCTTCTTATGAGAAGCTGTTCAGGGGTCTCCAAGCTATACTTTGCTTTGCGTACAACGCGCCCTGATGTGCTTCATGTAGTGTCCGAATGTTTTGACAGTGGACTGTTTCAATACTTGCGGCGTTTGGTGGTGGGTGATGGTGCTTTCTTCGGCTTATTTCAACAGCACCTTGCCACACTACCCATAAAGGAGGGGGCTTGGGCATCCTCACCATGGCAGATACGATGACTTATTGTTTTCTAGCCTCTCAAGTGCAGACTCGACATTTGCAGCAGGCTATTTTGAAGAGTCCAGATGCGGCAGAGCTCTCCCCCGGGTTTCATATTACATCGCAACTGTTTGTGCGAGCTTATAAGTTATCTTCTACGGATTTCAACATTAACGATACCTCCCCCCAACATATGAAGACATTGGCGGCTATCTACTTTGGTGCGATTCATGATCAGGTACCTGACAACTTTCTTTTATCTCCTCGTGAGTTGACAGTTTGGCAATGTAATAGAGTTGAACATGCCTTGGATTTCCTTAAAGCTATACCGATACCTGGTTTGGGTCAAGCTATGGGACCAAGGAAGTTTAGTTCTGTACTGCAGTATCGGCTTGCCATCCCTCTTTTTGAGGAGGGTAGCAAATGTTCCTGTTGTGGCAATCTTATGGACACCTTTGGTGATCACGCCGTTCACTGCGCCAGTGAGGTTGGGCTTAAATTTAGGCACGATCTTGTGAAGGACATCTTGGCTGACATGTGCTACCGTGCTGGCGTGGTTGCTAAAAAAGAGGTCTCTCTGGGAATTGTCAATGGTAAGGAATTTCGTCCGGCGGATATTATGGCTTATAATTGGGAGGACGGTAGGGACGTTTGCCTTGATGTCACTGGAGTTTCTCCTTTCACTAGCGCCAAGACACGTAGTTTTATCCCTGGCCATGTCATTTCTGCAGCTATCTCTCGCAAGAATAATAAATACCTCAATGTCTGCTCTTCGCTTGGATATGGGTTTGGTGTTCTTGCGTTTTCCACTTTTGGGGAGCTGGGGTCATATTTCTTTATTTTTCTGAAGCGTTTAAGGAATTGTATGGCTCTCCATGACTCCAATTTTAAAATGGGCAATTCTCTTTTTCATAGGGTAGGGATCGTCATTCAAAAGGGTATTGGGGCCCAGCTGGTTGCTAGGCTGCCTACCATTGCTTGTAATGTTGATCTTGATATTGAGTAATAATAAAAGCCTTCGTGGCCCCTTTTCATAAAAAAATTAACACTTGGGAATAACAATATGTGTGTGTTTTCCTTGTCTCCGTCGCCTAAACAAGCGTGGAACGCATGATCCATGGGAACTATCATGTAATCTGCTGACAAGAAGCATGCGCTTAGATCCGAAAGATCAAATCATGCAGTTAATTATTTAAAAAAAAATGAAATGATGAAAGGTTTATTATTGTGCAATAAAATTATCGACCACTGGTTCCCTTGTATATGCCAGTGAGTTGATATAGATTTAGGATTATCGACCGCTGGTTCCCTTGTATATGCCAAGCTGTGTTGATATTAGTCCAGACCAGTATATCAATCCATTAGGATTCATAGGTTCATCTTGGCGGAGGCCTTCAGACAGATATGGGAAACACCGTTGACCTTAAGAAAACATTGTTTTGAACTATCTATCTCTACAATCCATCTTCTTAATCTATTCATTTGTGTGATTCCAATTATTGATGTCCATAGTGCGATTATTGATAGAACTCTGTCACTTATATATATATATGAATATGACTCGCATCCGGGTACTTTCTCTTGTGATCAATGAAAGTAGGCCAACCAAGGAGACTCTTTAGTGTCGTTCCTGAGTTCTTCACATATAGCTAGGGTTTGGAATAAAAGGTTTTGTAGGTACACCTATGGTAAACCTTCCCGAGACTATAAATCGGCCACTAGGGCCACCTAGGGGTTTAAAGGCTTGTTATACGTGCTAAGTGTGACCGTATCCTCGACGAGATGGAGTTGTATGTTTAAAAATTATTTTAGTTTGATTTGCTCGAGGACTAGCAAAGTCTAAGTGTGGGGGAATTTGATAGGTGTCTAAAACACCTTGATATTTATCTATTGTTTATGCTTTCTCTGCTATGTTTTCTTGTAAATTATGTATCTTTTGTTTGATTTTGAGTTTTAGGTACTTTGGAGTAAAAGAAGAAGAAACGTCGCTTAAAAGGGCTAAAGTGTCATTTCATGTGCAACTGCTGTTGGAGGCGAATTATCTCTCATTATTTACTTTTATTTCTTCATCTCTATCTGAAAGGCATGTCGGCTTTAGTGATGCAATTTATGTCTGAAAAGAATGACAGCCTTAGTGATGTATAAATATTGAAGAAAAGAAGTGGATATGAGAGGTAAGAGATGGCTGCTCGAGAAACTACTAAAAGCACCCAGAAAAGCGTTAAAGTCACCCCCAGAAATGTCCCAGAAGAGTCGATAAAGTCACTTAGGAGTTTTTCACTATGTGCATCCCAAAATTCATCTTTGTACCCATCAAATTGCTATTCGCAACCCCAAGAATTGCTAAATGTGGCCCAAATTACTAAGGGGACACCGCTGTTGGATAAGGGGAGGATCATCTTCTCCATTTGAATTTCAAATTTTGGCGGAAAATTAAAGAACAGAATTAGGGTTTGTTTTTTAGGCAAGCTATGCTGAGATTAAAACGCTGAAACTAAATGGGTTTGTTCCTAAGGTCCAAACTGGAATGGTAATCGTCTTTATTTTGATCAGAATTGGCTAGATAATCCGCAGTAGATGAATCAGTGCTAACGGTTTTGGCGGGAAATATTGTTCTTCACGTACAGATTTAGGGTTCGAGTTTTGAGGGACTTCTGAAGAGATTCAATGGATGGATTTTGTTGGCATGGACCTTTTAGAGCATGACAGGCCTGGTATATGTCTTCTAATCAATTGGGTTGGGATAGAAAATCAAGTTGGAGCAAAACAGGGGAGATAGTTGTTCTCGGGTTTTATTTGGATTTTTCGAGATGCTCTGAAGAGATTCAATCACCGAAATATGTTGGGATGGACTTGATTTAGCTAAACAGGGCTGGTATGATTGTTTTTATGGCGTGAATTGGGCTGGATAGTTGGTTGTCGAATACACAGGGAAGTTGAAGTATTACCGGGAAGTTTTTATTTCATGGAAGTTACGTGTAAAAATGGAGAGGATGGCTCTGTAAGAGGGAAGTGTGACGTGTTTGTACTAAAAATAAGTAATCAAATCTTCGTATATCAAGAAGTTAACAAAAACATGGAGGTGGAGAAAAATCCGTAGCTTGCCGTGAAGGAAAAGAAGAGATTTTCTCGAGAAATTTAGGACCATGTTACGTATAAATAACCTTGCATGGAGTCAGGGTCGGATACAAATACTTAGGGGAAGAAAATATAGGCTTAGAATCATAAAACAAGAGTTCTCAGAAATTTGCTGCTACTGCCATTACTCAAGAACACGAAGAACAAAGGTACGCCCAGAACAGTCGCATAAAACTGTTGCACTTCAACAGCAGAAGCGTATAATCGTTATTCAACAGCAGAAAACGTGTATCGTTTATCAACGACAGAAGATTTATATCGTTTACTGCAGAAACATTGTAAGCTTATTTATATCTTTTGGAATACAATGATTAATGAAATTTTCTTCAATTTTGATTCTATGAGTAGCTAAATCTATTCTCTAGGGTTTTGGAGGAAACTACTTTTGATGGGTAATATTTAGTAATTAATTCTTGGCATATTTACTCCAAAATTGTGTTTTTAATTTGTCTAAAAATTCTCTCTTCTTCACATGCTTCGTAAAAACTGTTTTGGGTAGTTTCTACCGTTCTATTATAAGCGAAGGAGGATTAGGCCTTAGAATAAAGACGAGAGTCATAAAAAAATAGCTTGTAACGTTATATTTTCCAAAGCATGAGATTGGGTTCGAAACTGTTTTGAGTAAAATAGGAGTATTGTGTCAAAGAAATTGTTATTGAGTTTACAAATATTGGAAGTAGTGGAATCCAAAACCCTAGAATTTTCTCTCCTTGGTAAACAAAAATCAAACTTTAATTAATTTGTCTTAGTATTTTTCTTTAGTTAATCTTAACCAAATCTTCAAAATAGTCCGAGCAACGAATCTTTACTTACCACAACTTAAAACTACATCAATTTGCGGCTTCCTCGTTAACAAAATCTTGATGTGTCTTTTACTTTTCTATTTCCGCAATTATAATTGTTTTATTATAATTAGAAGTAAAATACACAAACGTTAATTCTTATTTACTTGATAGGAATCCTATAGTGTTTGGTTAAATCCGAACCTATTATCAAGTAAACATACTTCGTTGTTGTATTGTCTCGATCTTGTATCCATAGTCAATCACACAAGTTATCTGGTTGTCGTATTGTATCGATCTCGTATCCATAGATGATCACACGAAGTGTGAACCGATTAGTTGTATTGTCTCGACTCAGGCCATAGACAATCACTTTATGGAGAAAGGACTTATAGATGGAAAGTTTTAGATTGAGGTATATTTGGGTAACCTAGTCTTTTCAACAAGGATCTTATTCTGAAGATTTATACGTATTGATTGTACAAGGTCTTGTTCATACAGGTTCACAAACGAAAAAAGTTGGTGGTGTACTAGGTACCCTTTCCTTTTCAACTGCCTTGGAGTTGTTTCCCATCACATCGATCTAGAAGACTTATAACCTACTCTGACTTCCAAGCATACAAATTATCCCTACTAGGATGTTTAGAAACCAAACCTAGGTTTAACCAGTTTAAATAGAAATACCCTACAATATTTTGTTCTAACACTTTTGAATTAGACTAAGCGCAATAAATAAAGACTTTTATGCTTGATACTATATGTAGTGCCCTTTGATTAAACCTGTTAAAGCGCTGCTTGGTTGAACTTGCAAGTTTTGGTATCTCAAGTCGTTTATATTGAAAACACAACATGCGAAGTTATATATATATATATATATATATATATATATATATATATATATATGAATCTTTAGTATTGGTGACTTGATGATTACATTATGATTCAAGTGTCAAGGAAGAATATACAGGTTGTGTTATAACTTTGGTATATCGAAATATGAAGTATAACGTTTATCTTTTGAACTTTGAATATGCAACATAACATTATCTCTGTAATTTGTTACTAGATCGTGTTATTAACTTTGATTTGATTTCATGCCTAGAAAAATATGTTTAATTACATGAGTTTAAATAAGTAAACTTGCGAAACTTGTTTCGTAGTTGAAAGGTATCAGAGGGATTTGGTGGTCCGATTCCTATTGGGGATCTCTAACAGGACCGATCTCTACCTTGGGGATCTCTAACAAGGCACCCTAATAGCAATTATATTTCCGGTTTTTCATATACACTTTAGGTTTTACATGGAATTCTGAATATAAGTTGTTATTTAGAAAAATTCATTATGTCGACATAAGAGTAATTTGAACATTTGCTAAAATCTTATTTGTTTATTGTTCAAAGATATTCGTTGATACTCAAGGTGAGATCCCAAACTGAAACATTAGAGAATCTTTTATTGGGTTTTCAAATTTAGATGTCTTTGCTTTCCCGATAAGTTAAGCATATCTCTGGAGAATATATAAGTAAAGTATACTTGTATGTTATCTAATATTGAGTTTCATCCATGAGAGATTTCTGGTAAATTAGTTGGATATTGGAAAAAACCGAAACTTGGTATTTATTGCGTAGATATTTTCGGTTATGGAAATTCCTTTGTGTCCAAACTACCTTGCTCTATAAAACTTATCCTGACACACACACTTCATTTTGTAGTCAGTGTGATAGCCGACTGTTATTTGTAATACTATTTTGGAGAGATAATAACCTAATTATGAGAAATTTCGTATGCCCTCGCTTTAAAGTCTTATATGGGTTCAATAAGCTTCTAGAAGTACTGTTGGTTGGAAATAAGAATCATATTCTTATTTTAGTTTTAGATTATTGATTTGATTGACAAACAATAGTTGAATCCTGATAATCACTAGTTTGTTTATTCCATGGTGCTCTTATTCTGATATAAGGTCACTCAAACTAGATAAAGGATTGACAAAGTTCAAATATGTTTTAGATATGAAGATAGTATTGTGATCATCCATTGCTAAATAATTTCGTTCCATGCACGATTGATAATAAGGGAAACAATTTATTTGTGCAGGCAAATTGAAGATCGAAGATTTGAAGACAATAAGATTTTTGATTGGTTTTTGATCTTTGTGATATACTTCGTGCACACTTGATTGGCTTGAGATCTGACATAGCCTGTCTATCTTGATAGACATGTTATATCTTGTCATAGATATCGACGATCTATCACTTGGTTGTATTCTGCAGGATTCGAATTTGATAGGTTGAGTTAGGATATGATTATCTTGATAATCTAGATCTCAGTTAATCTAAAGCGACACAAAGGAGTTTTTATTATTTAAATGGAAGAACCTTTATATAACTCAATAAACATCTCTGATTTAGTTCTTGAGACTTGGAGCGTTTACCGAATACAGATTATTCTTTTAGTATTTCAGAATACGATCCAAAGGAGTTGAGTGGTCGAAGTCTTCACATCGGGTGAAACAATTAAGATTGTGAACCTTATCTTAAGATTCATGTGCATTGGCCAGATTGGTAGTAGGCGTAGGGATACTGAAGGAACTAGGTAACTTGGAGTTAGTTTGCTTGGTCTCAACTATACAAAGTTGGTAGTTGTAACGGACAAGAGAATTCACTCTCTAACGGGTTGATTTTCAACCCGATTAGTAGAGAAAACCCCCCGGTACGTCACTCGAAAATTAAAATAAAAATATACATTCATTTTAAACACAAGAAGTATAATGGTTTCGAGGGGCCGGAAAAAAATAAAAAAATAAAAAATGTAAATGCCATAAGTATGGAGTATAAAAATGACATTTCGATTTTGCATGTGGACACTGAGAAAAAAAGTATGTATAAGTCTTGTGACCGACATGTCATACAAAAATCTTTGATCTGAAGTACTTAAGTCCAATAGGTAAAAGCAAACAAATATTCAACCGACATCCAAATGTGTACTATTCTTAGATAAACTGCAATGGTGCGACTAAAACCAAAGACCAAGAACCAAAAAATAGTCAAAAATTTGGGTTTAGTTCGTGGTGGTACGCGACGGTAGACGAGTATATTTGGTCAAGCGGAGATATAAATTACGTGTGGTGCAGTGTGGACATATAATTCACGCCTGTATGAGGCATACATTTCACTCACGCTCAGAGTGGGGATTACATTTCACAAACGCCAGACAGGGGACGTTTATATTCTTCACACCTGATGGGAAGACGGCCACTATATGTTCGCCTGATGGGGCGTGCTTCAAATCAACGCATGAAGTCAGGAAATTAGTATTATGCATCTGTTGGAGTTTCAATCATGGTTGCCGTTACCATTATCGTCTATATTCAAGACCACAAAAGATGGAAATTTGGTTTCGGTGTTGTTATCCTACTAATGTTATTATCCACTGTCTTGTTCGTCTTGGGTAATCCATATTATGTCAAGGTGAAGCCAAATAAGAGTTTGTTTATAGGGTTTGCACAAGTCCGTGTGGCATCTTAGAAGAACAAGGATCTTGTTTTTCCTACGAAGAACTCTATTCATGTATGCAGCTATGTGTACCATCACCATAGAGGTTCAAAATTGGTCGCACCAACTAACAATCTGAGTATTATAAGTCATGTCAATGGGGATAACTTATAATGGTCGCCTGTCAACATGCGTACATTTTACCAATGGCTAGTAGGGCATACATTTTACTAACGCCTAATTGAAGCGTTCATTATATAAACGCCTCATTAACGACACGAGAAATATACCCCCGCTTCAACTAAAACGTAATTTAAAAGCTCGCCTATTAACAAACGAACTTTTAAACTTCGCTCAACCAAATTGGTTTTGGTCCAGGTTCCAGACCAAATATAGTTTGATATTTAGTTTTAGTCTGATTTTTAATCTTTAATCCGTTCGACTGCGTGAGGTATCTGGACCAAAATTTTGGTTTTAGTCGTCCATTATGGATGCTCTTAGGCTAAATCCTATGGGCTAGATTGGACTGCTAGATTGGCCAAAAAGTGTTGCAAATCATGAAAAAAGTGTGGGAAAAAAGTTAACACACAATCTAGCTACCTCTCTCTCCTAGCATTTGCTCGCAGTCGCACTATCGGCGAGATTGAAACGCTGAATAGTGCAGCGCTTAAAAAGTAGCACAAATGCTGGATTATTTGGCGTTATGCGAATATTCAAGAGAATAACGCCGAATTGTTAGGCGCTGGTATGGACGTCGCTTGGTTCGGCGTTGATGAATACGTGTGTTGGTGAATCAAAAGAAAGGAGATGAACGAATATTATTCTTATATATCCTGTATTATAATATAAACCAATTAGAGATGTAGAAAGTGGGTCTTTGTTAATAATAGTACTACTAGTGTTTAGTAATCCAATGTATCTTCGTACCAAATTGAGAATACTATAGTTGGAGTATCATGGAGAGGAATCTTTTCTTTAATTGTTGACTACGGTCCAACGCCGCTTGGTTCGGCGTTCCTCAAAAGCTATACTGTTAGGCTTTTAACGCCAAATTGTTAGGCGTTTCGCTGCTAGATTGGCCATCTCATAGGGGTTAGGAGGTTTCTCTATCTGACGTGGATGGCCAATCTACCAGCCAAATATCTAGACCGTAGAACTAAGCCTTATATTAGCTTAAGCTTAACCAAATCCATAAGATGATATTTCAATCTAAATTCTAAGAAAATTTGAAGAAAAAATGCCACCACCAAAAGAAGTTCTAAATGTAACTTAAAGACATTTTGTTACTTTACATCAATACAGTAAAATATTTCAATAATGGTCCAAGTTCATATAGTTGTTAAGCATACAAATGAAAATGAGGCAAATAAATGCACAATGCAACTGATCTAGGAGGAGTCTATTAGTTCAAACGAAATGAAATGGACCACTTAACAGCATCAGTACTACTCATTCAAGGATGAAAACATATAAATGTACAAATGGGATTTCAAACAGATTGTCATATGCATTCAAAATGACTGTAAAGGATTTTCGAAAGCATTCCACACATCCGGAAATACTTACTTAGTATATATATAATTAAGGAAGTCTGAAATACATCACAACGAAATGAGTATGCCCATAGTCACGTACGCAAAAAAAAAAAGACCTTTTAACATAACCCAGATTCAATACTAACTATATAGAGACTTTGCATACGATCCCATTAATATGTACACAAAAAAATAAAGTACAAAATCATGGGTCAAGCAAGAAATCTAAAACCACCCAGAGAACCCCGTGATATATACCTTATAAACAAGCAAAAATACCAACTTTTGCTCAAATTCCCATCCGCAAGCCTCGTACTCTGTGGAAAACAAAACCAAAACGGGGTGAGCCACATCCCAATAGGGGTAACAAAATAATGCGCCGATGAAAAATGATCAACTTGTAAATCAAGTTAAAGAAATGAGCATGTCCAAATTTAGAAACATATAAGCCTGACAATTCCAAATTCATTCGAAACAATTAATAATGAAATATTGATCAACCGATAGTGAATAAATTCATATAGCTACTTGTGAGGACTAGTCTCTAATGTTTGGATAGTCAGGATATCATCCACCGTCTCGAACGATCTTCCACGGGTAGCCAGATTTGTGGGATGCCCATATGGGCCTAACAAATTCACCTGTGGACTTCCAAAAATCTTCTAAACATGCTCAGTAAGTTGATTATGACAAAACCAAAAGAATCCCAATGTGAAACCATTTCTCTGAAGATCAAATATGTTAACAAGTCGCCAACTTAAACATATACCGTAGTACAACATGAGACGATCTTTCAAAAGACAGTTAACAACAACCAAGCCATTTTGCTTACCTTCCTCCAAAAATTATATCATTATGTACATGACCAAAGAAATTTAAAGCAGTAGTTATAAGAAGTTAAAGTCATAGACAAACAAACATATTGAAAAAGCGGGGGTCTAACAACCTCACCCAATATTTTGATTAGCAATCTGTATGGACTAACTCTAATATACGTTTAAGAGAATCAACTAGACAATCAGACTCAATCTTAATAAAAAAGTATATCAATGAGTAAATATCTCTATCTCTCGATTTGATCTATACTCAAGCAAATAGAAATCTGCGAGTCTTTATCAAATAGAAGAGAAATAAACTTGGATGGTACCAAAGACCAATATCCAAGGATCAATCAATTTCCAATCAACAACCAAAGGTTGTCACAATTGATCGATACAACACACAACCTGTGATATTTCAATTATATAACAAAATATAATGCGGAATAGAAATAACACAGACACCAGAAATTTTGTTAACGAGGAAACTGCAAATGCAGAAAAACCCTGGGACCTAGTCCAGATTGAACACCACATTATATTAACCAGCTACAAACACTAGTCTACTACAAACTAACTTCGGTTTGGACTGTAGTTGAACCCTAATCAATATCACACTGATTCAAGGTACAGTTGTGCTCCTTATGTCTCTGATCCCAGCATGATACTATGCACTTGATTCCCTTAGCTGATCTCACCCACAACTAAGGGTTGCTACGACCCTAAGTTGAAGACTTTAATAAACAAATCTATATCACACATAAAAGTATACGATAATAGATAAATCTGTCTCCTAAGATAAACCTACGAGTTTTGTTCCGTCTTTTGATAAAATCAAGGTGAACAGGAACTAATTAATAACCCGGACTTATATTCCGGAAGAACAGCCTAGAATTATTGATCACCTCACAATAATCTAAATCATATGGTAGCGAAACTAGATATTGCAGAATCACAAACGATGAGACGAAGATATTTGTGATTTATTTTTATCTTGCCCTATCAGAGATATAATCTCAAGCCAATTATTCAATTGAACTCGTACGATAGAAAATTACAAGATCAGATCGCTCAACTACAAGCGAAGTAGTTTCGTTTGGCTTCACAATCCTAATGAAGTCTGTAAGTCGTTAACCGACAAGGTCTCGAGAAGAAACATACGGTTAAAGGAAAATAAACTTTATCAAAACCAACTATTATCATACATGAGGTGTGGGGATTAGTTTTTCCAGTTGCTAGATGTCTCCTTTTTATAATTTTCAAATCAGGGTTTGCAATCTAAGTTACCTTGGTAACAAAGCATTCAATATTCATTGTTAAATGAAAAACCTGATTTATCCAAGCTAATATCTTTCAACCGTTAGATCGAAACTTAGCTTGTCACACACAAATGAAATGTATTTCATTTAGGTTTGATTAACCGTACCTAAACGTGTACATTTGGTTGGTTCACAAATAGTTAACCAATGGTTAGCCATATGAGCACTTTCATATCAACCATATTCATCTTCTTCACAACTAGTTCAAATGACTCAAAAGAACTAGTTGAAGAGTTGTTCAATTGCTTAGATCTTTATATATAGACACAATTAAAACAAAACCGGTTTGATTCACTCGAATCAATTCATGAACAATATGGCCATGGTTTGCAAAGATTGCATTATTTATTTATTTATTTTTTAAGTGCATGAGCTTACCGATTTGAGAAATATAACCAGCTTAGGTACGCGTACGGGTATGCGTATCTTAGCTACCGGATTTGAGTTTACAAACTCAGCAGAAATTTTTGGTTTGAAAAATTCTGTGGGTACACGTATGGGTACGCGTACCTAAGGTGACTGGTTTGAAAGTTTGCAAACTTACAAACTCAGCAGAAATTTTCGGTTCGAAAACTTCTGCCAGTACGCGTACCTAACCTGTCTCCTTCACCAATACCGCATGCACACATATGCACGCACTTGGTTTCTGGTACATGGATTTATACACTAATGTGCGAACACACTATATATGCTTATATCCATAGATGGTTACGTAATCTCAACTCTACATTTCAATCATTGAAACATTCTTCTATAATGTTATAACAATCGTTATTCACGAATATCGTCATCAAAGCTATTTTCAAGATTGAAACATCATCATGACTTTCATCACGGGTAAAGATGAAAAGTGGTAAAAGCGAAAGCTTACCAATACATATTTCGAGAAAAATATAGGCGAGTAAACTCGGCTCGAAATAGCAAATGTGTATGTATGAAAAATGTTATACTTATATGACTGTTGTCTCAAGAGTAGGAGATATAGTAGACTTTTGAGTGATAGATGAGTTCAAGTCTCCACATACCTTTTGTCGGATGAAGTTCCACTGGTTCCTTGAGTAGTTCTTCGTCTTCGTAAGATAATCTCCATGGAGTCTGGAGCTCAACTATACTTTACTATCCTAGACCGAGACTTGGTCATAAGTAAACTAGAAATCAAGACGTATAGTTTTGATCACTAATATTGACAAACATGCTTGAGATAGCAACACATGCGAGTTCGACCGAGCAATACTCTAACACATATGTCTGCGGGGCAAATGCAAATAATACAAGTCTGACTAATACAAAAATATGGTTACTTAATCATTTTGAACTGCCAAGAGGTTAAAGGTGGATTTACATGGGAAATTCATCGAACAAGCAAGAATTTTATAAATCCAAGAACCCGTTCCCTTATTTTTTTCACAAAAGTTTGTTAAAAATCCAAACATCAAGCACCAACTCGAAGTTATAGCACAAAGAGCTTAAACTTTCATTTTCATTCTAAAAGGAATTCTAGGATTAGCATAAAAGAAAAACATCACAAAGAACACAGTATCCGTAATTCAAGTTTTATCACAAAACTTTCATGGTAGATTTAAATCATAAAGGAATGAGATTTTTCATATTATAAATTAAGGGAATAAACCCATACCGTAAAGGATAGAAATTTCACCAAGAAGCAACTGGATTAAAAGATTGACATTGTTACATAGGGAAAACCATGTTCATTTCCTCTTGACAGCCGGATGCAGGGCATAATATGACCCTTTAAAGTGCTTTTGTATTTACGATGTTTGCTAGTTTATCTCTTAAGAAAGGGCGTTTTTGTCCGTTAGTTTTAGGGTTTTATCTCTTTAGGTTTTCTTTGCTAGTATAAGTAGGTTATCAGCTGTCTATTAGAAGGAAGAATTTATTATTTATTTTAAGAAAATAATCGTTGGATTATCAATTAGTAATTCAGCTTCTAGCCCTAGACTCAATTTATCAACATCTTATTGATTTCCTATTGTTCTATTCTTTAAGTTTTCTGTCTATTGTTAGTTTATTCCTTTGTGTTGCTAGCCTAACTTCATCATAGCCGAAATCAAAACCAGTAAAAATAGAATTCAAATATTTCTTAAAATCCTTTCATTTTGTCATTTTTTACAAGCATATAATAGGTTAGCTTAAAACTTATTTCATGTCCTGATTTGGGATAGGAAATCAGACTTAAATAGCTTCAAAACATGATTAGCTTCATAAACCATTTTTAACAATCAAAGATTATACTCAATTTAACATTGAAGAATTATTACCCCAAGAAAATATTGGATTTCAAATCAAATACATCGTCATGCAAAAATGCATACAACCGAAGGAAGCTTGCAAACAATATTCCTTAAATGCATGGTTAACAAAACAACTCAAACAATCAATTCCAGAAATGTAGAATAAATGGTTAAATAAATTATAAATTTTCCAAAAATCAGGACACCGAAATAAAAAGGCATCAACAACAAAAATGAAAGAACAACCCCCTACCTTAATCGCGGCTAGCATTCCAAACACGGATCAGCAAAAGCCAAGGGGAATGTGAAATTGTTTTTCCTTTTCTTGCGATTGTCTTGATAATCAGTAGAAGAAATTGAATGGGAAGAGAAAGAATATCGGAAACAACAATGAAAAGAGTTGGTCTCCCTGTTAATTTTGGTTCAGAATAAAAAAGGACCAAAACGCCCTTAGTTGCTCTCATGTAAGACTCGTGGCAAACATGCTCTAAGTTCTTAGACTTTTCCATAGATCATACTAACCAAGCACCCTAATATTACTAAGGGATATTCTATTTATTTTAAAAACACTCACATTGGATTAAATCACTCTCCACGACTATACACACCCTACAATAGGTTCGCATGAGCACTATACGGTTCTACCTTTCCACTAAAATGGGTTGAGTTCAGGTTCGGATCTGAGTAGATATTATTAGTGGTGTTACAGTAGTAGTATTTGCATAACTACTTGATTCTGAGAGTATTCAAAGTTGAACTAGATTTGAGGGTTTAGTTACATTTGCGGTTTCCTCGTTACAAAACTTGTTGTGTACTTTTACTTTACGCATTACTGAAAATGCGGGGGTCTAAAAACTACACCCAACAATTCGTTTGGAAATCTGAGAGGACTTACTACGATATACTTTCTAGAGAATCAACTAGACATTCAGACACAATCTAGAGAAAAATATATACAAGAGTTTATATCTCTACCTCTCGATTCAATCTGCAATCAACAAATAGAAATTTGTGAGCCCGATTAAATACAAGAGAAGTAACTTGAACGGTACCAAAGACCAATGTTCAAGGATCAATCAATTTCAATCAACGTCCAAAGGTTGGATTTCCTAATTGATCGATACAACGCACAACCTGTGATATATTAATTATATAACAAAATATAATGCAGAAAAAAAATAACACAGACACAAGAATTTTGTTAACGAGAAAAACCAAAAATGCAGAAAAACCCCGGGACCTAATCCATCTTTGAACACCACATTGTATTAAGCAGCTACAGACACTAGCCTACTACCAATGAACTTCGGACTGTACTGTAGTTGAACCCTAATCAATCTCATACTTATTCAAGGTACAATTGCGTTTCTTACGTCTCTGATCCCAGTAGGATACTACGCACTTGATTCCCTTCGCTGATCTCACCCACAACCAAGAGTTGCTACGACCTAATGTCGAAGACTTAATAAACAAATCTGTCTCACACAGAAAAGTCTATTGGAATAGATAAATTTGCCTCCTACGAAAATACCTATGAGTTTTTGTTCTGTCTTTTGATAAATCAAGGTGAACAGGAACCAATAAATAAACAGGTCTTATATTCCCGAAGTATATCCTAGTATTATCAATCACCTCACAATAATATTAATCGATTGACGAAACAAGATATTGTGGAATCACAAACGATGAAACGAATGTGTTTTTGATTAATTTTCTATTTTGCCTATCGGAGATATAAATCTCAAACCAATCTTACAATTGCACTCACACATGATAAAAACAACAAGATCAGATCACACAACTACATATAAAATAGTTGGGTCTGGCTTCACAATCCCAATGAAGTATTTAAGTTGTTAACCTACGGGGTCTCGTGAGAAACCTAAGGTTAAAGGAGAATCGACTCTAGCTATGCAACTAGTAACACACAAAAGTGTGGGGATTAGTTTTCCCAGTTGCTAGAGTTTTCCTTAATATATTTTTCAAATCAGGGTTTGCAATCTAAGTTACCTTGGTAACAAAGCATTCAATATTCACTATTAGATGAAAACCTGATGCAACCAAGCTAATATATTTCAACCGTTAGATCGAACTTAGCTTGTTACACACAAATGAAATGTACCCTCATTTAGGTTTATGTAACCGTACCTAAACGTGTACACCATGTTGTCTCAATAATAGTTAACCGAGGTTAGCCATATGAACATTATCAAATCAACCTTATTCATCTTAACCATAACTAGTTCAAATGACTCAAATGAAACTAGTTAAAGAGTTGTTTAATTGTTATATTCTCATATAAGTATACAAGAACACAAGTGAAGCAAAATAGGTTTGATTCACTTGAATCAATTCATGAACATTATAGCCACGATTTGCAAATATTGCATTCCTTATTTTATAAATGTTTAAGTTCATGAACACAACCGATTTTAGAACTTTAACCTTAAAGTATGCAAACAGGTATGCATACTTGAAATACCCGGACCAAAATTGGGTTTCTCTAGTACGCAAACGGGTACGCGTACTTCCAATCCCAGAAGAAATATTTGAACATGAACCTAATGCCAGTACGGGAACGGGTGCACATACTTAGGTTCCCGGATTTCTCAAGCCAACAGGTACGCGTACGGGTACGCATACTATGGTTCCCGGTCATGGATTACATATGTGCAAGAGTACACATCATGTCATATCCAATAATGGTTAAGTATTCTAAACTCTTATTTCAATCATTGAAACTTTCTTAGAGGATGACAATAGACGTTTTCACATATTATTAGCATCAAAGCAATTTTCAAGTTATCTTATACTATAATAAAGAAAAGGTGTCTCTTTGGTGTCCCAAGATTTTTTTGGTTACTTTTTATTTGGACAACAGTACCCCCATCATATAACTCTACTACACCAATATAACACATAAATTAAAAACAGTCCATTAGTGCCATCGCCGAACCTCCAACGATGTCATCATACAGGACCACATTGACCTCTGCTCGCACCACCACATATGTTATTCAAGAATAAGATTTCCACCACCACTTAACAACGCCTCCCCCACCATTACACCGCATAAACTAGCGTCGCATAAACACCTCCTCCACAATACCAGTTCCCCACACAAAACTTTTGTCACCACTACCAGAAGCACCACCACCACTCCTCCACTTCAATCACCGTCACTACACCACCTCCACTTCCAGCAACAGAACCACCACATTCTGCTGCCACAAGCATAACCACCAGTACGAGCAGAACCTCCACTGCCACCATCAAATTATAAAAAAATATCTACCAAATTAAGAATTTTTTATTACTTTAATCTCAAATCAAAATACCAAACCAAACAATAAACACAACTAATCAAATTACACAAACAATAACCATCATTTCCTTTGAAAGGAATCTACCAAAAAATACAACAATTTTTCCTTTAGTTGATACCAGATTTTTAAATAAATAAAATATTTACTATGTAGAGAAGGTTAGGAAGAGGGATTAAGAGTAGATATGGAGAAACTTGGTAGATAGACTACCAGTTCAAGGTGAAAAGGATTTTCCTCCTAATTGCATCTGTCTTAGAAATTCCATCTCCCTTTTTATCTCTTCTTCTTCCTCTGTAAAAAGAGACGAATTGTTGTGTATTGGAGCCCATTAGTTTTGATTATCCATAAACTTATTAGCTCATCGTTAATTGATATAGTTTACCTAAACATTTTTACCGATCATAAAAATTTATTATTCCATTTCAACATTCACATGGATGAATAACATTTGTTGTTGTCATAGGTAGGGAGAGGGGATTATAGGTGTTAGTGGAGTACTTACACCATGAAAAAGGACGGTGACATAATATTTTAGGCTGTTACTCCTATGTTTTGTAAGTTAAGTTGTGTTTCGTAACAACAAGTCGGCACATGTATCGCCAGTGCGTCTGTGCTAGTTGAAATAATCATAACGAAACATTCCAAGTCTACACCAAATGATTGTATAACACAAACCATTTAAGATGTTACTCGAAAATTTTTACATGATCATTTTTTGACTTGTGTCAAGAATATAAGATGAACTTGGTCGAAGCAAAATCTTGCCAACACATATTCCGAGAATATGTAAGCAAGATAAACTCAGCTCGAAATCTCAAATGTGTATAATAGAAAACTATATCGTAACACGACTTATGTCTCAATAAAGGAGATAGAGTAGAAATAGACTTTCCAAGTGATATATGAGCTTCAATCTCCACATACCTTTGTTGATAAAGTTCCACTAGCTCTCCTTAGTGTTCTTCGTCTTCAAATGACGAACGCCGTGAAGTCTAAGGCTCAACTACACAATCTATGTCCTAGTCGAGACATCTATAAGTAGACTAGAAATCAAGACTTATAGTTTTTATCACCAACATTGACAAACATGCTTGAGATAGAAACGCATGCGAGTTCGACCGAGCAGTGCTCTAACAATCTCCCCCTTTGTCAATTTTAGTGACAAAACTATCAATACATATGGATTACAAAATAAATAGAACTTTGTATCTTTTCATCCAAATGTTTGATCTCAACACGACTTGAAACCTTCGTCACTTCCAAGTACTCCATGATTCTAAACGTGTTCAACTCTGCATCATAGTTGTTAAACATCCGTACCAGTAATAATGAGGAAAAAAAAATGCTCTCAATCATTGTTATACAATGTCATAGTATCATTTAACAATACCAAAGTTCAATTGTATCACAAATTTGACAACAATACTACGGTGTTATGTATTACTCCCCCTTAGTCAATACTTCATCTTGACATGAAAACCACTCCCCCTTACCTAATGAGTTATAGTATGAAACTACACATTAATTCTCCCCCCTTTTGTCAATATAAATTAGCAAAGGTACGGAAACTAGTGGGATCCTCATGAAATTTTCATAGAGATACTTCATGACCAAAAGAGAATAACATACCAACTTATTTATATACAATCATATAGCCGAAGCTAAATGCATTCATCAAGGAGTTTATAAAGATACAAGATAACCCCTATAATATTCCACAGCCGCACTCCCCACAAAGATTTGGTAATTAAGTACAAGTTCAAAAATAACTCCCCCCCATAAAATTTCATTCCCGAAAGAACAACAAGAGCGACCTTACTTTTACGAGAAAATAAGGATTTCTTTGGACATAATCAAATCACATGAGAACATGAATTTGTATCCAAAAAACACAATTGAATTATCCACAAAAATGATTAATTCAATTGTCCATGCTCAACATAAGAGAACTTACGGAGCAACACAGTATATGCACAAAGATATGGATCAGGGAAAGACCAATACTTCAGAATAAACAAAGATTCATTCTATTTTTCATCACTATTTGCACAATGACATATAATAGAATTAATATTTGTAAACAAAAGTTCATCCTTTCTTCCATCAATATCTGCATAATGACTTGAAAGGCTTAACTTTTGTATTCAAAAGTTCATTCTATCTTTTATCAATACTTTCATACCGACATAATAGAGATAACTTTTAAACAAGCATGGGAAAGTCAAGGTTCACGGACGTAAACAACATATCCCATAACAATTTGCAATATATGAAACCATAAAGATTAATACTGCAAAAATCATCTTCCAAAAAAACTTAGAATTTAAATAAATAAATCTAAAACATAGAAGATGAATGCGTTGGACATAGATATGTGTACTCACAATAATGGTTATTCCAAACCCTAGTTATCCCTCTTATAAACACAAGAAAAAGTATCATAAGAAGTTTCCTTGACATAATCAAAGTTATTTGAGAACCTCATGCCTTTCAATTTATCCATTGTAGAAGGTATCACTGATTTCCTTTATTCTTTTGACCGTAGACACTCCGTGTTCTTGAGTTAGAACACAAACTTTATGATCAACAACTCGAGCAAGTTGTCTAGCCTTAACACAGTTCATGATGAGCTTCTTATGATTTCGTATCAGAATATTTTGATTTGCAAGGATTCTGGCCTGACCATCTAAGAGTTGGTTTATTTGCAGTTGAAGATTTGCAAACTCGACCTTTGAGTTATTCTTAAAACGAGTTAAATCCTTGACAGATTCACCGATCCAGAAGTTGTGTTCTTTCCTTGTAAGCATCTTCTTTAGAACCATCTCTTGAATCGAATCACGTCCTTGAGTGTCTTCCTCCATATCAAGATGCACAATCTCTTGAGATTTTGCAGAGTTCTCTATATAATTTTTGTTAGGAATGGATCAACACAATATAATATATATATATGTAATTGAGTAAAGAGAAGAAACTTCTCATTAAGGAAACCTTATGAACTCGCAGGAGAGGGACACATACGTATATGGACCGGTCGCAAGAGAAAGATGGATTAAGAAAAAATACAATAAGAGAAAACACAGTGTTTGTTAACATAGCTCAATAATTACTTTAAATTAGAGCCTGAGTCATGGTAGCAGGATTGCAATACTCAAATTTATTAACAAGAAAAGGCCTAAACAAAAGATGTACAACTAATCTTGAGCTCCCCATAATCATCATCCTTGCACCTCTCAAGATAGATTCAAGGATGAGATTACCCAGAATTAGGTAAAAGAGTGATAACTGATATCACTATGAATCATGGGAGAAGAGTTGTACAAGTTTTTTGAGAGTTTCAACTATGTATTTTTTTTTCATCGATTATAACTTATTCCAGAGGAATTTTTCATAAACCCTTTCAAAAATCCACCAGAAATATTTTTCTGAAGACTAAGTCTAGGACCTCTAGAAATTGGTTCCTGAAAAGAGGGGTTGGAGGATTTCCATCTTCTTGATATAGACTTACCAGACTTGTTCTTATAAGCACAGGGAAAGTGTTCATTGGTGGTACAAGAGCTTATACCATAATAGGGAACATGCAACCTGTAATGATTTCTAGAAGAGAGATCATTTTTATAAGATTTATGTTTTTTTGCAGGCAAGAAATTCACTGTAGATGTCCTTAGACGATTTACTCCATTGAAAGTAGAAAAAAGCAAATTATGGAGATCAGAAACTTGTTTCTTTCTGGCAAAACAATGAAGAGCACAATGATTCTTTTTCCCACAGAAGGAACATCATTGTGGATTAGAAACATAATTTCCTTGACTCATGACCTTTTCCATCACATGCGAATTTTGCAAGTGATTCACAGTAGGTAATTCCTTTGAAGGAATTTTATTTATGTTGGATAAAACCTTATGAGTATCGGAGGAAGGTGCGGAGGATGACTTACTCATCAAAATAGAGTTTTCCTTTTTCAAGGTGTTACACTGTTCTTGGGTAATCCAAGACATGCAGTAAGTTTCTTTTTTTTAACACAATGACTGTTAATTCCTGATGCATAAGCCTTGATTAAACGTTCTTCTCTGATTGACTTCTGTTTAACAGTATCTTCAAGCATACTAATCTTTTCACGCTGTAGAGTAGCTTCTTAAACCAATTTTTCGATATTATTAGAGAGAGATTCAATAAAGAAATATAGCTCACGTTTTCTTTCAAGAGATTTCTCAAATTCTTCAATGAGATGGTCATTCTTTTCTTCAAGAGTCTTGATTTTAGAATCTTGAAAGCCAATGATATCAGCAGATTTGTTTAACGATCTGGTGAGTTCCATTTTTCAATATGACACACAATCAGATCTCTTGCTTTTCCCTTGGGATTTGGAAGAATCTGCTAAGGATTATCCTTTGAGGAAAACCCAAGATTTTTGGCCTGATCAGAAACTTTGGAAGACATATCAATGTGCGTTATCTTGTGAGACACTTCTTAGATCCTCATAACACAAATTGCTACAAACACAGACTTTATAAGGTCTTAACGTGTTTGCCTGCTCTAATACCAATTAAAAATGTGTGGATCTAACAACTACACCCAACAATTCGTTTGGAAATCTGAGAGGACTTACTCCAATATATTTTCTAGAGAATTAACTAAATAGTCAGACTCAATCTAGAGAAAAGTATATACAAGAGTTTATATCTCTATCTCTCAATTCAATATGCAATCAACAAATAGAAATTTGTGAGCCTGATTGAATATAAGAGAAGTAACTTGAACGGTACCAAAGACCAATGTTCAAGGATCAATCAATTTTAGTCAACAACTAAAGGTTGTATTTCTTAATTGATCGATACAATGTACAACCTATGATTTTCCAATTGAAAAAGCGGGGGTCTAACAACCTCACCCTATATTTCAATTAGCAATCTATGTGGACTAACTCTAATATACTTTTAAGAGAATGAACTAGATAGTTAGACTAAATCTTAATAAAAAAGTATACCAAGGAGTTAATATCTCTATCTCTCGATTTGATATATACTCAAGCAAATAGAAATCTGCGAGCCTTTATCAAATATAAGAGAGATATAAACTTGGATGGTACCAAAAAATAATATCCAAGGATCAATTAATTTCCAATCAACAACCAAAGGTTGGATTTCACAATTGATCGATACAACACACAACCTATGATATTTCAATTATATAGCAAAATATAATGCGGAATAGAAATAACACAGACACCATAAATTTTATTAAAGAGGAAACCGCAAATGCAGAAAAACCCCGGGACCTAGTCCAGATTGAAAACCACACTGTATTAAGCCACTATAGACACTATCCTACTACAAACTAACTTCGGTCCGGACTGTAGTTGAACCCTAATCAATATCACACTGATTCAAGGTACAATTGTTCTCCTTACGTCTCTGATACTAGCATGATACTATATACTTGATTCCCTTAGATGATCTCACCCACAACTAAGAGTTGATACGACCCAAAGTCGAAGACTTTAATAAACAAATATGTATCACGCAGAAAAGTCTACGGTAATAGATAAATCCGTCTCCCACGAATATACCTACGAGTTTTGTTCCGTCTTTTGATAAATCAAGGTGATCAGGAACCAATTGATAAAACAGACTTATATTCCCAAAGAACAACTCAGTATTATCAATCACCTCACAATAGTCTTAATCGACGCAGCGAGAAAGATATTGTGGAATCACAAACGATGAGACAAAGATGTTTGTGACTACTTTTTATCTTGCATAGCGGAGATAGAAATATCAAGCCAATTATTACAATTATACTCATATGATAGAGACAACAAGATCAGATCACACAACTACAAGAAAAGTAGTATCGGTCTGGCTTCACAATCCCAATGAAGTCTTTAAGTTGTTAACTTGGTTTAGAACAAGAAATCAATGGTTAAAGGAGAATCGACTCTAGCTTAACACAACTAGTATCACACATAATATGTGGGGATTAGGTTTCCCAGTTGCTAGAGTTCTCCTTTATATAGTCTTTTAAATCAGGGTTTGCAATCAATGTTAGCTTGGTAACAACACATTCAATATTCACCATTATATGAAAACTTGATTAGATTCAAGCTAATATTTATCAACCGTTAGATCGACAACATAGATTGTTATACACACATGAAATGCACGTTTGTAGTCTTGTGTAACCATACCCAAACTTGTACATTAGTTGGTTCAACAATAGTTAACCAAATGGTTAGCCATATGATAATTTTCATATCAACCATATTCTTCTACACCATAACTAGTTCAAATGACTCAAATGAACTAGATAGAGAGTTGTTCAATTGCAAGGAAATCTCATGTACTACACAAGACACAATTGAAGCAAAAACGATTTGATTCAATCGAATCGGTTCATGAACTATATAGCCACGATTTGCAATAGAATTTCTTAGTTTATAAAGATAAGTTCACAAACATCGTTTTTAGACATAACCTACTCAAGTTCGCGGACTTAAGTTCCCGGATGGATTTCACAAACTCACGCAGAAATTCTCGGGTTTGAGAACTTCGCCAGTTTATGGACTGGGTTCGCGGACTTATCTCACGCACTTCTATGGTTTCACTTGTTTCACTTGATCAACAAAGTTCGCAAACTTTAGTTCAAGCAATAAGGACTTATACATATATGTGTTTCCACAATAATGCTTATATCCTCCAATGGTTATATAGTCTAAACTCTCATTTCAATCATTGAAAAATTCTCATAGGACATTATATAGTTGTTATTCACAAACCATTTTTTGTTAGAGCAATTTTTAAAGTGATTGAAACTTAACATGACTTTCGTCACTAGGAAAAGATGAACTTAGCTAAAGAGAAAGCTTTACCAACACATATTTCTAGAAATAGATAAGCTAGATAAACTTGGCTCGAAATACCAAATGTGTATAATATAAGTCTATATAGCAAAACGACTTTTGTCTCAAGATAGGAGATAAATAGACTTTTGAGTGATAGATAAGTTCAAGTCTCCACATAACTTTTAGTTGATGAAGATCCACCAGTTCCTTGAGTAGTCATTCATCTTGTATGATGATTTCCATGTAGTTCTTGAGCTTAAATACACTTTATATCGTAGTCCGAGACCTTAGCTATAGCAGACTAGAAATCAAGACTTATAGTTTTGATCACTAACATTGACAAACATGTTTGAGATAGCAACGCATGCGAGTTCGACCGAGCAATGCTCTAACAATCTCCCCCTTTGTCAATTTTAGTGACAAAACTATCAATATATATGGAATACAAAAAATATATAAATAAACTTTGTAGAACCTATTCCACATGTCTAATATTCAACATTACTCAAAATATTCGTCACTTCCAAGTACTCCAATGATCCCAAAGGTTGTAAGTTTAGCATCATCGTTGTTGAAAATCCGTAGCTATAACAACGAGAAAACAAGAGTTCTCAATTATTGTTATACAGTGTCATAGTATCATTACACTACGTCAAAGTCCAATTGCATCACAACTTTAACAACAATACTATGATGATATGTCACTCCCCCTTAGTCAATACTCCATCTCACATGGAAACCATTCCCCCTTACATAATAATTCGAAAACCATATGTATATGTAGTGTGAACTACATATTAATTCTCCCCCTTTTTGCCAATAAAATTGGCAAAGGTACAAGAACGGGATCCTAATGAAATTTCCAAACGAGACATTTCATGACCAAATGAAGGCATATATCATCTTATTAAGATGCAATCATAAAGCCGAAGCTAAATGCATTCATCAAGGAGTCTATAATGATACAAGATAACCCCTATAATATTCTACAGCCGTACTCCCCACAAAGATTTGGAAATTAAGCACAAGTTCAATTAATAACTCTCCCCCATTTGATGTCATTCCCGAGAGAACAACAAGAGCGACCTAACTTTTACAAGAAAAAAAGGATTTTATTGGACACCAAAAACCATAAGAAATGATTTTCTATGTCCAAAATTTTCAATTAAACTAACCACAAGAGAACCCATGATTAATTTAATCGGAATACACAATCAAATTAAACACAAAAGTGATCAATTTTATTGAACATGCTCGACATAAGATAACTTACGGAGCTACGACTATGCTAACCATAAAGAAATGATTAACTCAACGTTTTATGCTCAACACAAGAAAACTTATGGATCATTGCAGTATACACATAAAAAATGGATCAGGGAAAGATCAATATTGCGGCATAGACAAGGATTCATTCTATTTTTCATCACTATTTGCACAATAACATACAATAGACATAATCTTTGTGAACAAAAGATTTTAACCTATCTTCCATCAATGAATTGACATAATAGGCTTAACTTTTGTTTGTCAAAAGTTCATCGATCTTGTATCAATACTTGTATATCGACATATAAACGAGATAACTTTTGACATCATATGGGACAATAAAAGTTCACAGACATAAACACACATATCCCATAACAAATTGCAATATATAAAACCATAAGGATTAATACTGCAAAAATCATCTTCCAAACAATTTTAGAGTTTAAATAAATAAATCCAAAAACATTGCGGGATGAAAACGTTGGACATATCTATGTGAAATCACAATAATTTCTATTCCAAACTCTAGTAATCCTTCTCAAAAACAAGAATAAATTCTCATACGAAGTTTCCTAGGCATCAAGACAAACTTGTAATGCACATATAAGATGATTTTTCCTTAGAGGTTAGAATCAATTCTTTTCGTCCAGATTTATACCAAGAAAATCTACCAAAGGCGTTGTTTGAGAGTGAAAACAGTTTCTGCTGATTTCGGTAATTTCGTGTGTGTGGGTGAGAAACGAATTTAAACCCTAAACAATATACTTCAAGGGAGTATTTTAGATTCGAGAGATCAATCTGTACAAGTCCGGCCTAAACCAAGAAATGGTTATTCCAGACTTTCTTCGGTCATAAAGTGAAGGAGAATAGGTTGGTTTTGGGGAAGGAAGCAAGGAAAGTGATGAGACCAGAATAGTTGATTTCTGGAAGAGTAGTTGTTTTCTACGACTTCTATCAGAAAGTGGGAAGCTAGCAAATATTTTCTGAGTGTTATATTCTCCTGACTGAACTTGTTGTTCGGTGGAATTAGGTAAGACCTATTTATACAAGTCGAAGTGAAACGTACTCTGGTCTCATTAAGGAATGGAAAAATGGGTGAGTAAATGGGAGGAGGTGGTAACCGTTAACGCATGGAATTTATGTTCCATAAAGAGGAGCATTTCACCATTAACTCCCTGTATTTACTAACTGCCCCATCCTTATGACACTTCCTTATGACGGGCGTAGTGTATGTCGCACGCTGAAAATCGCCAAAAAAGAGGATCCCCCAGTTTGTGATATGTGTTGATGTCTAGAATGTTTTTGTGGAAAACATGTAGCATATTGTTGTTTCCTGGCAAGTCGAGCTTGGGAGACTTGCTAGCTTGGTGACCTTAGACGGTCGAGATTTTGTATCTTAAGAGGAAAGGTAGTCGTTGATCGTCGCACACTTTCGTTTTTGGTGGACGTATAGGGAAGGATAGCATGGTGGCGTGGCAAGGTTGGTATGCCTTGGAGCAGTTTGGCGCGGCAAAATTAGGGTTTTAGGTCAAAGGTTACCATGCGTTGTCTGGTAACCTTAGACGGCTAGGATTTGCCCCTGATATTGAAGGGCGACCGTTGATTGTCGCACGCTTTCATTTTTGGTGGCCGTATAGGGAAGGCCAGCATGGTGGCATGGAAAGGTTGGCATGCCATTAGCATGGCATGCCTTGGCGCGGTCAAATTAGGGTTTTAGGTCAAATGTTACCATGCATTGTCTGGTAACCTTGGACAGATATGATTTTCTCCTGGAATTGAAGGGCGACCGTTGATTGTCGCACGCCTTCGTTTTGGTAGCCGCGTAGGGAAGTCCAGCATGTGGCGCGGCTAGGTTTTCATGCCTTTGGCATGGCATGACTGGGCACGGTTTGGCGCGACCAAATTAGGGTTTTAGGCCAAAGGTTACCATGCGTTGTATGGTAACCTTGGACGGCTAGGATTTTTTCCTGGGATTGAAGGGCGACCGTTGATTGTCGCACACCTTCATTTTGGTATCCGCATAGGGAAGGCCAGCATGGTGGCGCGTCTAGGTTGGTGTTTGGGGCCAAAGGTTACCATGCATTGTCTGGTAACCTTGGACGGCTAGGATTTGTTCCTGGGATTAAAGGGCGACCGTTGATTATCGCACGCCTTTTTTTTGGTAGCCGCATAGGGAAGGCCAACATGGTGGTTCGGCTAGGCTAGCATGGGGACATGGCAAGGTGCGTTTGGCATGGCATGGTGGGGGACAAGGGCTTGGCATGGTGGGGCCAAGGGCTTGGCATGGTGGGGCCAAGGGTTTGGCATGTCGTTGTCACATGATGCGGCTAGCATGGCTATGGCCAAGGTATAACATGTCTGCAAGTGTCGCACAATGATTACGCGTCATAGTGTTGCAGGCCAAGTTAGAGTTCCACCGTAAAGGTGCAACGCGAAGCCATAATAGCACAACGTAAGCTATAATAGCGCATCGCAAGCCATAATAGCGGTATTACTGTATAGGTTGTCAAGTGTCAAGAATGGTTGTTTGTACCGTGTATAAAATACACGGGAGGTCCACAAATTAATACAGGGAGGCATGCAAGGCAAATCAATAGGCATGCAGGGAGTTATATGCAGAATTAATGCTTGCAATATTAATTCTGGGAGGTTTCATCCAGAATTAATTTCAGGAGGTTTCATGCTCAATTAATTGTGGGAGGTTTCATGCAACATTAATTCCATGGGGAAATAAATACAAATTTATGTTTACCTCATAATGAGGGTAAGAGCTATAGTTCGGAATTGTATAAATATAGAGAAATGTAATTCTGATAGGGAGATAAAAAAAATGGAGAGGCTAGCTAACACAGAAAAAATCGATTGTGATTCTACATATCAATAAAAACATCACTCCCCAAGAGGATTCATCCATGGAGGTAGGCACATCTTTCCGAACCACGTAAAAACCTGTGTCACTTTTATTTGTTCTTCAATTCGCCTCCAACCCTAAATTCACACCAAACCATCTATTCACCGTGTTTCGTGCCCAAAAGTAATTTGTACCGTATATAAAATACACGGGAGGTATGCAAATTAATATAGGGAGGCATGCAGGGTAGATTAATGCCAGGAGGCATGCAAGGCAAATCAATAGGCATGCAGGGAGTTATATGCATAATTAATGCATGCAGTATTAATTCTGGGAGGTTTCATGCAGAATTAATTTCAGGAGGTTTCATGCACAATTAATTGTGGGAGGTTTCATGCAACATTAATTCCATGAGGAAATAAATACAAATTTATGTTTACCTCATAATGAGGGTAAGAGCTATAGTTCAGAATTGTATAAATATAGAGAAATGTAATTCTGATAGGGAGAGAAAAAAATGGAGAGGCTAGCTAACACAGAAAAAATCGATTGTGATTCTACATATCAATAAAAACATCACTCCCCAAGGGGATTCATCCATGGATGTAGGCACATCTTGCCGAACCACGTAAAAACCCGTGTCACTTTTATTTGTTCTTCAATTCGCCTCCAACCCTAAATTCACACCAAATCATCTATTCATCCTGTTTCGTGCCCAAAAGTAATTTTGGGTACAAACAATGGCATAAACCCACAAGGCCAATGTAGTGCAAGTGCAACATTACATTGTAAACACATTTGGCTAAGTAATGAAGCTTATTGGATGACACAATGAAGCTTCATTGAGGAAATGCAAGACATGGCCAAACGGATAGATGCAACATGCGATGTTGGCATTGATGCATATCCATGGAATTTAGTTGGCCCAAACTCAAGGATGATGCAAGAAGAGTAAAATATACTAAGAGTTAGTTTATGAATTAGTTCAAGTAAGGGCCAAAGCCTGAGCAGTGCAAACAAGTTGGTAATGCAAGAGTTGCATTGCTGTTTTCAAGCTAATGGTCGTAGTGAAGTATATATGATGCATGAGTAACTAGAGTGAGCTTAAGGAGATGGCATCGATGTTTGATGCTTGAGAATTTTCCGTGCATGAGTTTCGAATGATAAGCATGCAAGGCCAAGAGGGTTGAATGTTGGCGCAAGGGAGAATCCAGTATGCCAAAACAAGTGGAGCAATACGGCTCAAGTGACGATTACAAGTTGGTTACGAGCTTCATAAGCATGCCAATGATGCGTGATGAAGTAAAATGGTTATAAAGGAGTTTATAAGCGTGGGAGAAGAGTTCTAATTGCTAGAGAACAAGTGTTGGATGATTGGCGCAAGTTAGAGGAGAACTGGACAGTTGGCACAGTTATTGGTGGTTACAGAACTGCTCCATGGGACAAATGTCTGTCCCATGCATGTACAACGGTTGTATAAGGTTTGTCCAAGTAAAGCTGCTATATAAATAGTCCTAAGGAGGGGAAAATCCGGCAGGCTTGCATAGAGAACATATGTGAGAGTTAGGTTTGCATATGTGAGTGAATATGAGAGTTTTTGTAAGACTAAGACTTGGTTCATGGGCGAACAAGTCGGTGTAAATCCCCAAGTGGGCAAGTTTTATATTTCTTCCCTTTGATGTAATAAAAAGAGTTGATTGTGTCATG
The DNA here is from genome assembly GCA_023529315.1 of Papaver bracteatum. Classification (NCBI taxonomy): domain Eukaryota; kingdom Viridiplantae; phylum Streptophyta; class Magnoliopsida; order Ranunculales; family Papaveraceae; genus Papaver; species Papaver bracteatum. The sequence goes on from JAJJWX010000365.1 coordinate 313,133, forward strand.
TTTTAAGTGTTCTTGGTTGGCTGACTGTTGTTGGTAAAGTATGGCAAAGATTGAATGTATTATGGGGTGCATTTGATGATTTTAGAGAAGTGAAAGAAGGCTGTAAAGACTTCCGCTGTTTGACCTGAAGTGTTGGCTATTTGCATAGGTGCAAACTTATAAGGTTGAAGTGCAAGTGGGTGAATATTTATTCAAAGAACCATTGTGTTGCCGGGTTACACTTTCGCAGAAAATTTCTAGGGAGTTTGAAGGTGTGACAATTCGGGTATCAGATATGTGTTTGGTACATAGTTCGAGTGTATTTGTTGGATAATACACTAGTGCTTCTTTCCCTCTAAAGCTATTTTCTTGTGAGCAAGTAAGTGGCGCATTATTTTTAGACTATTGCATTAGAAATGAGTTCTAATGGCATGATGATCGACGAAGAAGTACCGGGTACGTTTGATCAACTTGAGGAGTATGGTGATCTTGGTGATATAACTATTGATTTCAGTGTAGATAACATTGATATCCCTCTTATTTCTGAAGATAAAGGCAGGCTAGACCTACTTTAAGGAAGAACATCAGATTGGTTTAAAGAATTCGATGGCATGATAAGCACTATAGAAGACAAGGTGTCTGATGTAACCCTTTTGAATTACGAAACCAATGCTGAGGTGACTGAATTGAAGGCACAATTCAGTGACATAAAGACCATACTAACAAGCCATACGAAGGAAATGTCATAGGAAGTGGTAGGCATTCGCGGGTTAATCAGTAATGGCATATTTGTAGGGGAAAACGTGCATGGAGAAAGCTCAAACCGAGTCTCCGAGCCAAGAATTTACGCAGGTTCCAGAAATGCTAGAGAAATTGAGAATTTCTTGTATGACGTTGAGGCATACTTTGAGGCTAATGAAACTAGGGAAGAATAAAAAGTAACTCTCGCAGGCAGTTACCTTGGTGGTGATGCAAAGGTTTGGTGGAGAACTATGTTCCAAGAAGATGAAGATGCTGGTTATGCCAATCCTATGTCATGGAATGACATGAAATATGAACTGAAATGTCAGTTCTGGCCTAGCAATGGTGCTTGGTACACAAGAGAAAGTTTACGTAGGCTAAAAATAACGGGTACACTACATGCCTATGCTGAAAACTTCCTTGCATTGGTGCAAGAAGTACGTGGCATGAGTGAAGAAGATCAGATGTTCCAATTTCTAGCTGGCGCAAGTTCGAGTGTGATTGCTGAACTTAAGAATCGCAAAATCCAAAGTATCCAGGTGGCTATTCAAGCGGTAAGAGGGATTACTAGTTACACAACGAATGAAGATATGCAAAGCTATGAAGGTGAAGCCAAAAGTAAGGAAAAATCTGTAGGCAGCAAGCGTAAGCATGATCCAAAGGAAGATGAATTATTCTCTTCAGCCCAAAAGTATAGGGGATGTTTCATTTGCAAAGGTTTTTATTTCGCAAGAAGCTGTCCACTCAAGGCACAACTTAATACATCAGTTGGGGATGACTATGGGAGTCATTCTAGCAAGACTCGTGAAGGCCGAAGTGAGTTGTTGCGTACTTCTAAAAGAGTAAAAACTATGATATAAACAAGAAGGTGTGTTGCTGTCTCCTTTGGCAAAACCTAGTGCAGAAAATGCGGTATTTTATGATCTTGTTTGGCATAACTTAGTTTGACAGTTGTTGCAAACTCTATGTGTAGAGTTTGGTTGTACAGACTTTTATTCAAGTCTTCAAGTTTGTATACACTTTGCTTTGGTGTAAGCAAGTTGCTTTGTTAATGAAGTTTTAGCTTTCCAAAAGTGATCAGTTGATACATGTGTATCTTCATCTCCCCGGGAACTAGTGATCCTCAAGATGGATTGAGGATATAATTGTACTTTATGAGGGATTTCTGATTATAAGGCATTCCTAGATAAGGAAATATTCCTAGAAAAGGTAATATTCTTGGATAAGGAAATATACCTAGAAAGGGAATATTTCCTAGACAAGGTATTATTCCTGGATAAGGAAATATACTTAGAAAAGGAATTATTCCTAGATAAGGAAATAAATTTAAGAGGTTTTGGAAACCAACCAAGCATATAAATAGAGATGTTTAGCTCATAGCTAAGACATCTAGAGTGTGGTTTGTGATACAGACACACCTAGATCAGAGAGGGAGGTTTGTGAGACAAATCACCTAGAGAGAAGTTTGTGAGGAAATTAATTATTGTAAAAGCAAACTTAGAAAATAGTTTAAGGTTAATTACCTAGAGATATTGTGAGTGTAACAAAGAGAGAATTGTAATAGCTTTCTTGTTTATAATCTAGAGAAGATATATTCCTTCGAATTACTACTTTATGCTCTGTTTTCTAGTTTTCGTCTATTATTATTCTGAATTCCGCCTCTATGATAATAGTCACCAAGGTACAGAGATCAATACGTATCAAGTTGGTATCAGATCAAGGTTCGTTTCTTTTAGGGAAGATTCAGGTGGTTTATGGTCTTCACTAGATCTCTCTACAAACAACTTGGTGAGTTACTCAAAAAATTGGAAGACGTTTAAAGAACAAGGGAACCAAATATGGGAAAGTCAGTTGATAATCCTAAGCAAAGCGAAAAACAAACTATGGAAGAAAAGGTGGATACGCAACAAATAGACATGAATTTAATTCAATATACCTTTAAAGAATTGACTGAATGTATTCGTTCTCATGCACCCAAGTCGAAGGAGAAGAGAAAGACTACATCTCCATCTGGTGTTTTTGAAGAAGAAGCGTTCAAAGAATATTGCATCATGGAGCAAAGAGTGACTAAAAAAAGACAAGAAGATAAGGACGCTTTTCTAATAGACGTCGAGGTCAAGTTTCCAGCCAAGAGAGATGGTTCAGCAGGTTGAAAGGAACTCTCGGGTTCCCTAACCTCTAAATCTAACTTTCACAGGAGTTCAAGTTCTTGAGTGGGGGTTCATGATACATGTGTATCTTCATATCTCCGGGAACTAGTGATCCTCAAGATGGATTGAGGATATAATTATACTTTATGATGGATTTCTAATTATAAGGCATTACTAGATAAGGAAATATTCCTAGAAAAGGTAATACTCTTGGATAAGGAAATATACCTAGAAAAGGAATATTTTCTAGACAAGGTATTATTCCTGGATAAGGAAATATACTTAGAAAAGGAAATATTCCTAGACAAGGTAATTTTCCTAGATAAGGAAATATACCTAGAAAAGGAATTATTCCTAGATAAGGAAATAGATTCCTAAGAGGTTTTGGAAATAAACCAAGCCTATAAATAGAGATGTTTAGCTCATAGCTAAGACATCTAGAGTATGGTTTGTGATACAGACACACCTAGATAAGAGGGGGGGGGGGTTTGTGAGACAAATCACCTAGAGAGAAGTTTGTGAGGCAATTAATTATTGTAAAAGCAAACTAAGAAAATAGTTTAAGGTTAATTACCTAGAGAGATTGTGAGCGTAATAAAGAGAGAATTGTAATATTTTTCTTGTTCATAATCTAGAGAAGATATATTTCTTCCAATTATTACTTTATGTTCTGTTTTCTAGTTTTCGTCTATTATTATTCTGAATTCCGCCTCTATGATAATAGTCACCAAGGTACAAAGATCAATACGTATCATCAGTGGATCAGTCATGTAATGGTACGTGGTATTGTTATGTAAGAGCAGTAATGAATGAAGGTGTTTTCGTTTATAAAGCCTTGCCTATTTATTTACGATGTAAAGCTAGTTCATGGGGAGATGCTGCAGTAGCATACTTAGCCTAACGTATGCAGTAGCAAGACAAGTTCAAAGCTAATAAGCAAATCATAGGACAAGGGTCCTAGTTGATGTAGAAATGATATTGTTGTTTGTGGATTGCAAAATGGCACGACAGCAGATGGGCGGAGACATTGCAAGCAATGCAGCAAGTTAGGGATCATTTTATCAACAAGCATGAGTTGGGTAGAACTCATGGACTTAGAGAAAGACACACACACTTTCCAGGCAATTATCAATGCAGTTCAAAGAAGTATTTGGAGACATATTGGCTTTGTAGGCATAGCATATGGACAACTAAAGGTGAAAAAGCGGGGGTCTAACAATACCCAATATTTCGATTAGAAATCTGTATGGAAAACTCCGAGTTGTTCTCTAGAGAATCGACTAGACAGTTAGACTCAATCAATAGAAAATATCTCAAGGAGTTATTATCTCAATCTCTCGATTTGATTTACTCAAGCAAATATGATTCGCGAGTCTAATCAAATAGAGATAACTTGGACGGTACCAAAGACCAATATCCAAGTGCCAATCAATTTAAATCAACAACCAAAATGGTCGGATATTCTAATTGATTGAACAACGCACAACATGTATTATTTCAATTATATAAAAATATAATGCGGAAAAGAAATAACACAGACACCAAAAAAATTGTTAACGAGGAAACCGCAAATGCAGAAAAACCCCTGGAACTAGTCCATATTAAACATACATTGTATTAAGCCGCTACAGACACTAGACTACTCCAAATTAACTTCGGTCTGGACTGTAGTTGAGCCCCAACCAATCTCACACTGATCAAAGGTACAGTTATGCTCCTACGCCTTTGATCCCAGCAGGATACTGCACACTTGATTCCCTTAGATGATCTCACCCACAACCAAGAGTTTCTACGACCCAAAGTCGAAGACTTTAGTAAACAAATCTGTCTCACACAGAAAAGTCTACATGTAATAGATAAATTCGTCTTCCACGAATAAACCTACAAGTTTTGTTATGTCTTTTGATAAATCAAGGTGAACAGGAACCAATCGATAAAACCAGACTTATATTCCCGAAGAACAGCTTAGTTTCATCAATCACCTCATAATAAACTTAACCGACGCAGCGAAGAAGATTATTGAGAAATCACAAACAATGAGACGAAGATGTTTGTGACTGCTTTTATCTTGCCTATCGGAGATAGAAATCTCAAGCCAATTATTACAATTGTACTCGTACGATAGAAACAACAATATCAGATCACACAATTACAAGAAAAGTAGTATCAGTCTGGATTCACAATCCCAATGAAGTCTTTAAGTCGTTAACCTGGTTTTAGAAGAAGAAAACCAAAGGTTAAAGGAGAGTCGACTCTAGCTTTAGCAAACTAGTATCACACAGAATGTGTGGGGATTAGGTTTCCTAGTTGCTAGAGTTCTCCCTTATATAGTCTTTCAAATCAGGGTTTGCCATCAATGTTAGCTTACTAACAAAGCATTAAATATTCACCATTAGATGAAAACCTGATTAGATACAAGCTAATATCTCTTAACCGTTAGATTGAAAACTTAGCTTTCCATACACACATGTACTTGATGTTTTGGGGTTGTGTAACCGTACCCAAATGTGTACAATGGTTGGTTCAATACTAGTCAACCAAATGGTTAGCCAAATGATAACTTTCATATCAACCATATTCTTCTTCACCATAACTAATACAAATGACTCAAATGAACCAGTTAGAGAGTTGTTCAATTGCTATGAGATCTCATGTACTACACAAGACACAATTGAATCAAAAACGATGCGATTCACTCGAATCATTTCATGAACTATAAATCCACGGTTTTCAAAAGCATTCCTTAGTAATTTAAGATAAGTTCACGAACAACGTTTTCAGACATAACCTCTTTAGTTCGCGGATTCAAGCTAACCGGTTGAAGTTAATAAATTCTAGCAAAATTTCTCGGGATGAGAACTTCCGTCAGTTCGCGGACTGCACCTGAGCTTCAACTTTAGCAGATATTCTCGGGTTTGAGAACTTATGCCAGTTTCTCGGGCTGAGTTCGTGGACTGAGTTGCTGCTCACGTTCCGGTTCCACTTGATCAACAAAGTTTGAAAACTTTGGTTCAAGTGCCAAGGAATTATACATATATGTGTTGCCACAACTATATAGTCTAAACTCTCGATTCAATCATTGGAACATTCTCAGAGGACGTTATATAGTTGTTATTCACAAACTATTTTTCGTCAGAGTGATTTCCAAAGTGATTAAAACATAACATGACTTTCGTCACTAGGCAAAGATGAACTTGGCTAAAGTGAAAGCTTTACCAACAACCATTTCGATAAATAGATAAGAGAGATATACTCAGCTCGAAATGTTACATGTGCATATTCTATATAGTAAAACGACTTTTGTCTCAAGATAGGAGATAGAGTAGATAGACTTTTGAGTGATAGATAAGTTCAATTCTCCACATACCTTTTAGTCTATGAAGATCCACTGGTTCCTTGAGTAGTCCTTCGTCTTGTATGATGATTGCCATGGAGTTCTTGAGCTTAACTACACTTTCTATCCTAGTCCGAGACCTTAGCTATAGTAGACTAGAAATCAAGACTTTATAGTTTTGATCACTAAGATTGACAAACATGCTTGAGATAGCAACGCATGCGAGTTTGACTGAGCATTTCTCTAACAAAAGGGTTGGCTAATGATATGTCCAAGAGATAGTTAGTCACAGTTTTAAATGGGCCGTGCAACTCAATAGTTTTGTTTCATAGAAGTTAAGCAAAGAAAACTCACCATTTTAGTACGGGTATGCAAGATGGCATAAGTATAGAGTTTATACTTGGTGGACACATTCATAGAAATGAGTTCTTGGATGAGTTTTGCATAATCAGAATTTGGCGAGGCATGAAGTATGGGATGCGAGTGTCGACAAAAGTGATTGAAAATGAAGCCAAGTCGTTTATAAGTCCTTTTCACGTTGAGTGAGATGCAAGAGGCAAAGTCGGGAAGTGATGAAAATGATCATGGTGATCAGATTGGGAGGAATCATTGATTGTATACACTAAGGCACAAATGATTCAAGTGGAATTCAAGCCTAATTCAGGGAGTTAGCAATGAGAATTTCTAGTTTGCATTTAAGTATTGATATGCGGCTTGAGGCGGAGTTGGAACGTAGGCGCAACGTAACAACAAATTTCAAGATCAGTATGATCAATGGAAAGGCGGTAAAGCTAAGTGATGGCATAAAGTACTAGGCAGAGAATTTTTGGCAAGGATGAAGGCCAAGCAAAGTTTGCTAATTTATGAGAAGGGCTCAGAAGCGTACAAGGCCAGAGAACAAGTATAACGAGTATACTTGGTTACGTTCAACGAGGGCATTGAACGTATTAGGTGGGGGGAGTCTATAACATGGCTGCAAGTATCGCACAATGATTATGCGTCACAGTATTGCAGGCCAAGTCATAGTTCCGCCGTAATGGTGCAACGCGAAGCCATAATAGCACAACGTCGCAAGCCATAATAGCGGTATTACTATATAGATTTTCAAGTGTCCAGAATGGCATAAACCCACAGGTCCAATTTAGTGCAAGTGCAGCATTACATTGTAAACACATTTGGCTAAGTAATGAAGCTTATTGGCCGACACAATGAAGCTTCATTGAGGAAAGGCAAGACATGTACAAAGTAACAGATGCAACATACGATGTTGGCATTGATGCATATCCATGGAATTGAGTTGGCCCAAACTCAAGGATGATGTAAGAAGAGTGAAATAAACTAAGAGTTAGTCTATGCATTAGCTTAAGTCAGGGTCAAAGCCTGAGCAGTGCAAAAAAGTTGGTAATGCAAGAGTTGCATTTCTGTTGTCAAGCTAATGGGCGTAGTGAAGCATATATGATGCATGAGTAACTAAAGTGAGCTTAAGGAGTTGTCCTCAATGTTTGATGCTTGGGAATTGTCCGTGCATGAGTTTAGAATGATAATCATGTAGGGCCAAGAGGGCTGAATGTTGGCGCAAGGGAGAATCCAGTATGCCAAAACAAGTGGTGCAATACGGCTCAAGTGACAGTTATAAGTTGGTTACGAGCTTCATAAGCATGCCAATGATGCGTGATGAAGTAGAACGGTTATAAAGGAGTTTATAAGCATGGAAGAAGAGTTCTAACTGCTAGAAAACATGTGTTGGATGATTGGCGCAAGTTAGAGGAGAACTGGCTAGTTGGCACAGTTATTGGCGGTTACAGAACTGCTCCATGGGACAAATGGCTGTCCCATGTGTGTACAACGGTTGTGCATGGTTTGGCCAAGTAAATCTGCTGTATAAATAGTCCTAAGGAGGGGAAAATCCAGAAGTCTTGCATAGATAACATATGTGAGAGTGAGGTTTGCATATATGAGTGAATATGAGAGTTTTTGTAAGACTAAGACTTGGTCCAAGGGTGAACAAGTCGGTGTAAATCCCCAAGTGGGCAAGTTTTATATTTCTTCCCTTTGATGTAATAAAAAGAGTTGATTGTGTCATGTTTTAAGTGTTCTTGGTTGGCTGACTGTTGTTGGTAAAGTATGGCAAAGATTGAATGTATTATGGGGTACATTTTATGAGTTTAGAGAAGTGAAAGAAGGCTGTAAAGACATCTGATGTTTGACCTGAAGTGTTGGCTATTTGCATAGGTGCAAACTTATAAGGCTGAAGTGCAAGTAGGTGAATCTTTATTCACAGAACCATTGTGCTGTCGAGTTACACTTTCGCAGAAAATTTCTGGGGAATTTGAAGGTGTGACACAAGGAAAGTTTCGTTTGGATTAGCACGGTGGGGCCAAGGGTTTGGCATGCCATTGGCACATGGTGTGGCTAGCATGGTTGGCATTCCTTGGCGTGGTAAGTGTGGCAGGCATGGTTTTCCATTGGCAAAGTTGTGCTGCTAGCATGGTTGGCATGCCTTGGCGCGATAGATTTGGCTGGCATGGTTTTCCATTGGCACAGTGGTGCAGCTAGCATGGTCGGCATGCCTTGGAGCGGTAGATGTGGCTGACATGGTTTGTCATTGGCACAATGGTGCGGCTAGCATGGCTGGCATGCCTTGGCGCGGTATATATGGATGGCATGGTTCGCCATTAGCACAGTGATGCATCTAGCATGGTTGGCATGCCTTGGTGCGGTAGATGTGGCTGGCATGGTTTGCAATTGGCACAGTGGTATGGCTAGCATGGCTGGAATACCTTAGCTCGGTAGATGTGGCTGACATGGTTTTCCATTGGCACAATGGTGCGGCTAGCATGGTTGGAATGCCTTGGCGCGGTAGATGTAGCTGTCATGGTTTTCCATTGGCACAGTGGTGCGGATAGCATGGTTGGCATGCCTTTGCGCGGTAGATGTGGTTGACATGGTTTTTCATTGGCACATGTGGTGTGGGAATTAGGGTTTGGCCTGTAGAAACCCTAATTAGTATTAAAAAAAAGGTACCCTGGTAAATTATACACAAACATATTAAAGGGTTCAATAAATGCATTTAAGTTCTGTGACGTTGCTGTCTGGCTAGGGTTTTATAATTTTACCCCTAAATTAAAAACCACCATCAACATTAAGTCCCCTGCTTAGCACGGAACAGGGGCATTGTTGCGAGGTAAGCATAAGATGGTGACAGACAAGGACAGGATCGAAACGTAAATCATGCAAAATGGTCAGGAGTATCTGTCTAAACTTTTTCGGGAAGCAGGGAGAATATGTGAACCTTGTGTTTGGCAACTTTGCGTAGATTCTGATCGTGGTACTGCATGTTAGGTTGCGGAGTGGTAGAGGCCGGTTGAGATGCAAGTTGTTGGCCTCGATCTAGAACGGTTGCGCGCCTTCCAGGTTAGGCTTTGGAACGCGGAGCGGAGCTGCTAGCATAGACTTGGCGTGAAGGGAAGTTGTAGGCATTGGATCGGCTTTGAATTAGCTGTCATCATTAGTCGGCTTGGACTTAGATCCTTTAGCACTTGATTGGCTTGGAATAGGAGCCGTCAGCACTTGATTGGCTTGGAATGGGAGCCATCAGCATTGTTCGTCTTGAAACGGAGTTGCTTGCGTTGCTTGGCTTGGAGTGGAGCTAGCTTGAGTTCCTTGGAAGGATGACGACTGGCTTCAGTTCTGTGGAAGGATGACGACCGGCTTCAGTTTTGTGGGATGATGATAACTTTCTCTGAATTAGGGTTTGGCATGCCGAAACCCTAATTAGCGTCCTGGACTAGAATCTCCGTAGAATTCTCGTACGAACTCGGATTTTGATGGTTCGCCCTTCCATTCCGAACGGAAAAGAATTTCCTATCTTCTCGCGAGGGAATATTTAGGTTTTGAGCTCGTTCGGGAGGTGAAACAGCTCGACAGTAAAATTCAGGAAGAATTCAGGAGGGATATTGCGGGGCCGAGGTAGCATAGTCGCGCCCAGTCATCCGTTTCATGGAGCAAGAAGGAATATTTATTTTGTTCAGGCTCTAGAAACTCCGTCCACATGAAAAGAGATACGGACCTTATTCTGTTTTCTGTTTCCCGTCTGTATCAGTGCCTTCGTCTGTAGTGTCTCTCCAATGGATTCCAAAATTTTCCGAACTCCGTCGCATTCTTGGGACGGATGGATGAAATTTGTACTCGGCAACGACCATGTTAGGGCTAATATTGGAGATTGTGGTTACGTTGTCGGTCAATCCTCGTATTTAGGCTATTCAATTCCTGGACTTTCTGATCGTGATGATGATGTGTTGTGAATGCTTATATGGTCGTAATCTTCCGACGCCACTGGATAAAATAGATGAGTTGGGAAACGTCCCGTTTCCGATGTATTGCTATCAAAGTCTTCAAGGACTTTGTTCCAAACGACATCCCTCAAACCATATTCTGAATCTTGGACTATCTTATGGAATGGGATGCGGTGAGCAGTCCCTAGTTATACTTATGTTTGATCCAATAGTCATGGTCGAATATGTGAATGTATATTTTTGGCGTTCTTTTAGAGTCTTAGGTGCATATGTATGGCTTCATGTTGAGAAATTCTTGCGTAAAACTTCGACAATGATGATGTTGAAATTAGAAATAACCTAGTTGAGGGCAGTGAAAGCATACCGTGCTGGTAGTCTCCTTGTGTATCCTACTTCCATGTTCACATGATTTGATACTAGCTTATTGTACTCATCTGGATGTATTGCCGGGATGCACATGGATGAAATATTCTGGATAGCGAAGAGTTAGGAATGAGAGAGTTATGTTGTTTATCGTAGCTCCCTATTTTTCTTCAAGAAAATGTTTCAGCCGCGTCTTTGGGGTTATCTCATGAATCTTTGATGGTCAACGGGATGGACTGCGATGGGCAGTCCCCAGTCACACTGTTCTTTATTTTCTGAAGTTATTTCTTCTGAGCAGGCTTAGGATCCACCGCGGCCTTGTAAAGTGTTGCAGGCATCTTCCAGACAGAGAGGTGATGATATTCTTACAATGCACCTTTGAAGAGTAAATGACCTCGTCATGACTATAACCTTTTGGTTGATCGTGTCTTCTGAGCTTTAACAGTGAAGGGATTCTGTGTAGATCCTCAGTACCCAAATGTTTTTTACATGTTTCCATATTTGTAGTGATCGTGCTTTGGTGAATCTCTCGCTGGTTTCAACAAACGAGTGACACTGGTTCTCGGCAGCAGGTGTGATCAGAAGAGACTACATTGTCATGGGAACAAAGTAAGTTGGATGGATGCATAAGCGAGCAAACTGTCCATGAACACGAGCTTTTACGGGAAGGAGGCGTTGAAGCGTCTTTGGTTCTTGGAGAGGACGTTGAAACTTATAGAAAAAAATGATAAAGCTTCGTCTTCGGATCCTGGAGAAGCTTATGGAGAGAATGCTGAAGCGAACGCTGAAGCGGAAAGGCTACGTCAATCAATCAGTGTATTGTCAAACTGGACACCCTTCAAGCGAAAAGTGGTTAGGAGTCCCCAGTTCCATTTATTAATCGTGCTTTCCAAGAGAGGTTGGGGTTTGGGAACGGCTTCCTGGATGGAAACAGATGCTTTCCTGATACAATGCGGTTGAGGGATGAAAATATGTCTTGACGTTGTTCCTTGGGTAAATATATAATATCATATAAATGTTTCATCATAGACTGCATAGTTTTGCGAGCGAAGTCCCAGAAATCATGCATCTCCTGACAGGAAAAGAGCTTTTGTGAACTCAGGGGGGTTGCTGATTTTATTTGCTTCAATTTTGGAGAAGTCATTCTTGATCTATACGTGTGATAAAATTAGATTGTTGATTCCCTTCTATTGGGTGTTCAAGAGCAACGCTGGAAGGATGAAATATGCAAACTTCTGTAAAGATGCAAGATGTTATCGCTGGAAAGATGCAAGCTGTTAGCGCTGGAAAGATGCAAGTTGTTGGCGCTGGAAAGATGCAAGTTGCTGGTGCTGGAAAGATGCAAGTTTTTAGCGTTGGATCGGCTTGGAATGTGAGTTAGCTTGGCACGTCGCTGGATTGTCGTGGCGCGGACTTGTTCTTGTAGGATCGGAATATCACCACAGTAATACTCTTGCGAAATTTATAAACAACATTTCTGCGAGTTCTTTAACAACACCTTGCGATCGTCGCAGGGTGATTTGAAGAATGACGCAATAGGTGATGATAGCAGAAACATGAGAAGAGTGTGATGATTCTGCGAGGATTAGAATTATTGCGAAGATTAACAATGTAAATCTAGCGAGAATATCGCAAGTCATATCCGAAATTAAAGGACAGATTAGCTGTCATCCACTATGTAAATCCCTATATAAAGAGTTGAACAGGCGCAAGGGAGAGAGAGATCTTTTTCGAGTGTTAAGCAAGTCATTTAGGAGAGAGAAAGTAAAAAGAGCGATTGTATTCTTGTTTTCTTCCATTACTTGTAACATTTCTGTGAATCAATTAATAAAGTGTTGTTCTTAATCTTCAAAATATGTGTTGATAATGATGAATTCTTGTAAGGGGTGTAGTGTAGGATTTCTTGCTACTACATATTGGCGCTAGAAACAGGGAGTAATTTCCCTTTTTTTTAGTGTGAAAATCAATATTGAGATTTGGGAGAATTTGTAATAGTTGGTGAGAAGTTTCAGACGATTTCCAGCAATTCATTGAGGTTGAAGATATGACTAGAAGAAGAAATGCTTCAAGAAAACCAACTACTGTCAGGAGGATTAAGAGACTTGCTGGAGAAAGAAGAAATGAAACTGGAGAATCATCAAGAATGAATGCAAGAAATGATGGATAAAATCAAATTCAACGTACACCGGCGCAGAATAGAACTTTGGATTATGATAGAGTAAGTGTACATACTTGGCAATTGGATTCAGCGGAAGAAATAGAAGAGGAGCAACAACTAAGAAATGAAATACAAGAGGAAAGAGATGAAGAGGAAATTGGAGGAATAATTCATGGAGATGAAAGAATTGGAGTATTAGAGGCAACAAAGGCGTTAAGACAAAGAATACGCGAAGAGAGGAGGTTAGAAGCGGAAAAACGTGCAAATTTGACAAGACAAAACCATGAATTGAGAATGGAAACCATGAGGTTACAAAATAGAAGATCAAGAATCACTACAAGATCAAGTTTAAGTTCAAGGTCAATCAGAAGAGGAGAAAGACAAAACTCACTTGTAGAAAATGTTGATGGAAATATTCGGCAGGAGGTCCAAAATCCAGATGAAGAACATCGCGAAAATAGAGAAATGATTGAAGATCGTTATATACCACAAGGCGAAATTCAACATAACGTACAAAACAACAGAGATCAGGAGAATGAGCAACGTCAGGAACGAAATAACCAAGATGGCAAAGAAAATCAAGAAGAAGGAAGGAGGATATTGTGTGGAAGAGAAATTCAAAGAAATCAGCAGATAATTGAGAGACAAATCGAGAGACATTATGCTGAACAAGCATGCTTAGCTTGCGAAAGGGAAAGATTGAGAACAGAGGTGGAAGAACAAGAATTCCAAGAGGCAATTCGGCAAAACAATCATGACAATCGAGAAAGAAGACGGAAAAAAACCCGCAACAATGGTAATATCAACGAAGAATATGATAGGGTGCAAAGAAGAGCTGAGAGGAAACAAAGAGAATTGATAAGAAATGAACCAAATCGCAGAAGAGAAAATGAGAGATATAATGGTGTGCGAATTCATGAAAGAAATGTAAGAGAAGATCAAAGAGAAAGACAAGAAGAAAATAATGGAAAAGGAAATCAAAATCTCGCAACACAAGACAGGCAAGAACGCAGGAGAAGAGAAGCGGAGTTAAAAAGACTAGTGGGATCAACGTCTGGGGTAAATGAACAAATCTTAAGAGAACTGGCAGAAATGAGAGGAATGCTAAATAATAGGAGGGAAGGAGGTATGAGACAATTGGATGAAGCCATAGAAGAAGCTGTGAAAACTCCGTTCTCGCAAGAAGTATAATTAGGAGGAATTCCACCAAAGTGCAGCTTGCCTGCGTTAACCAACATCTTTGATGGGACAACCTGTGCAATTCAACACATTAAAGCTTATGTGAGATGTATGCTACAGTGGAAGAATCATGATGTTGTGTTGTGCAAGTATTTCGCATTAAGTTTAACAGGAGAGGCACTAAAGTGGTTCGAAGGTTTACCCAGGAATACTATAACATCTTTCAACCATTTACAGACTACATTCTTAGGGGCGTACATAACTAACAATTCCTCGCGGCCAGGCATAGAAGATGTATTTGGATTAAAACAGAGAATTTGTGAAAGTTTGAAACATCTAACCATAATGTGTAAGACAATGTGCAGTGAGATGGCTGGACGGGTGGATGCGAGATATCTTATTTTATCATTCATCAATGCAATGTTCGCAACCAATCTACTATACATTCAAAATTTTAAAATTAAGAATATAATCACAATGACTGGGCTGCGAGAATTGCAGGAGGAGTACATTGCTATTGAAGAAAAGCAGAATGAAGTAGAATCTTATCCAATTGCGAACACAAGCTCAAATACAGCGAGCACAAGATTATTTCCTAAATTAATAAATACGGTGGCGAGCACCTCGCAGGCACAACAAGAAAATAAGAATGATAATCAACAGAAGCTGGTGGCTCTGGGAAGCAGAGATCAAGAAGAATACGAAAGGGAAAGAAATTTTTATAGTCGAGGTGGAAACAACAAAATTCAAAGACTTGATCAGCCACAAGAAAGCTATGGGGGACAAAGACATAATTATCATAGGGGATCAGGAAGTCAAAAGATGATATCGGAAGAGATCAAGATGCCACCATTGAATGCTAGTGTAGAAAAAATTTAGGAAGCTATAATTCTAATGGAGAACATTCCGACGCCATGGAACATGGGAAAAGAACCACTTTCAAGCAACCGAAGTCAAGAATTTTGCTCCTACCATCATTTTCATAGACATTCGACAAATAACTGCAGAAATATTAAAAGGATCATTCTCAAGATGATAGACAAAGGAAAATTAAATCATTTTTTAATAGGGCATCCTCAATCTCAACCCTTACCACCACCACTAGAAATTCAAAGAGTATATGCAACAAAAGGAGGAGAAACATTTCATAGAAGTTGGAGAAAAGGAAAAGAATCTGTTTTGTAACTCTATTGTACATTCGTACAAAACAATTGAAGATTTTCACGACAATGTTCTAAGTAGAGTTTTCGCAAGAGATGCTGATGAAAGAGAGATAATGAACATTGCGAAAATCTCGCCGCTAAAAGAATGGCAAAAGCAAACCATGTAATACATTGTATTTTTTTAGCTACTGTTTCGGGTCGGGTCATACCTGGATTGGTTAACCTTGTGCTTAGATTGTTTTTTCTTAGCCTTAGCCTAGGTGGGTGGATTGAACAAGAAAGGCTACAAGTTAGGGTGGAAATAGAGCCACCCAAATTCATTGTTATTCCTTAGTAATGTTATTAAGGTTTTATAACTAAAAGTTTAGAAGATTTAGAGAGAGAAACTAAAAGCTAGGGAGAAGAAGGAGATGAAGCTAGGGTTTATTTTAGAGAGGGAAACCATGGAAAATCAGTGGATAATCAAGAGGAGTTTTTTTTTAAGCAATTGAGGTAGAATGCTAGATCCCCTTTTTCTTTATGTTTTTGTTATACTTGATTTTGAATTTGTATAATTAGGTCTCAGTAATTTATTGATTTAAATCTATGAAGCTAATTGATGATCGGACTTTTAACATTGATAGATAACATGCCTAGGTATCTCTAGTTAAATTTTGAGAATACTTCACCACAAATTCACCGTTAAATGTTTGTTTGAACTTGGATGTTGATTTCTGAAATTTCTGTACATTTTCGCTTTGTCTGTTCTTGACTGTGTTTAGGTAATCTTGATGATATAAAAACGATTTTAGGTCTTGATAAAAGTTGTGTATTTAGGTCTTATATTTAATTTTGCGTTGAGTTTGCTAAATTTTGAATTATTATGAATTTACTGTGAATAGTTTGGTAAAATGATGAAATCTGTCCAGATTTTAGAATGATCGTATAAAATCAATAACTTTCATTTGAACCGTTGGAGTTTCGTAAATATTGGATATGACATAGATACATATGTTAGAAATTCTCCCCTGAGATTTAAAGACGATCGGATTGATGAATCATTATGAAACATGTAATATAAAACTCTGCAGTTGTTGTGCTTGCTTAGATGTTTCAAAGAATTATTTTTGATTGTTGAAAGTAGTTGCTATTAATTCTTTTTTTTTTAATTATTAGCACCACTTTGAAGGACATAATTATTAGTTTCTTATCTTGACCAAAACTTTTAAACATGCAGACTAAAACTTTGGGGTTAGGTGGAGCTCGTTTTAGGTTGTGAGTATATATATATATATATCTTATACTGAAAAGAAAAGAGTAACCTAGCCAACCTTTTCTTCTGCCTTCCATTATTCTTTTGTAGTTGTGAATGATATAATGGAAACTAAAATCTAAATTAGTAGAAATAGCTAGAGATTCTTTTAGTTTATATCAAAGACGATTTCTTCGGTGATAAAGCTCTTCCTTGTATTGTTGATAGTTTTTGGATTGCGATTCGAGGTAGGCACAACACAATCTAAAACTCTTTTTATTTATGGTTTTGTTAATTAAATTCATATTTACAAGTTTTCAATAATATATGAATGATAATCGATGTTGTGAGCATGATTATGAAGGTTGGGCTGCGGTCCATAGATTGATTCTTAAAAAAATATTTATGACGGGATACAAGATATCCTTGGGAATGGTTTTGTTTCCTAAACCCACGTGGGGCTCCCTGGGGCGAGCGGATTGATTGAATTTATTGTTGTTATGGACGTGGTGTTTCCATGTAATTACGATGTTATTAATCATGCAAATTGTTTTGAAAAGAAATTGAAAAACGTTTAAATAATTTTTTTTGTTGCTTGTTTTCCTACTGAGTGTCACAACTCACATCGTATTATGACAAAAATTCCAGATTTTATGACACCACGAGGAGCTATTGGCGAAAAAGCATAGAGATCGGTTTTGGTGTTTTAATTAGTAGTTGCATATTATGATTGGAAATTTGTATTAAAATAACATCAAACTCTCTTTTGGATGATTTATTGAGTGTTTATTGAGTATTTATATTTTGGAGATTTTTGGGTTAATGTATAATTAATGGAACAATGCTTTATTAAGAAACTTTTATTTGATTAGACAATGAAAATTTCCGAGTCATGTTAGTTTGACTGTTAATGATAATTATTCTATAATATATATATATATATATATATATATATATATATATATGCCTGCATTTTTTTTTTGTAAATCTAGAATTCGCAGTAAATGAAGTGGTTAAAATATTAGAATTTTATGAGCCCCATAAGTATTTTTAAAATAATTGTTTCTCACTGTAAGAAATCAAAACGTTTTCTGACAGATTCAACTATATTGAATTTTTCTTGTTTTCAAATTATTCTATGTTATGTTTTAGACTTTTGTGTCTTCTGTAAACTTGAATATCTTCATTTTTAATTTTCAAAATGGTAAACTAAACCTGAATTGGAGTTGTGAGTGATTTTATATGATTTTTATAAAATGGACTATCTCTGTTTTTCTTTTCTGCAATTCTGGTCAACTACGTATTTGACTGTGGTCAAAAGGTCCTTAAGATAATATAAAAATTATATAAAATTTATGAATGGAACTATGCTAGGTTAGGATCCAGAACGTATAATCATAATAATTTTTGGATTTGAATTTGGTTCAGTAAAATTCTTGGAGTTAACTGATGTCTGTTTTTGTTTTATAATTCTTCCTTAAACATGCGATTCCTTTGGATTAAATCTGGAAAGTTTAACGATGAAATTAATTTTTATGGTAAACTACAATTCTTTAGTGTTCATGTGGGTTAAAAATCACGACAAGTTAACGGTTAGATGTTCCTAAAAGAATTTTTACGTATCCGCTGCGACCGAATTTCTGAATTGAACATAACAAAAATTTAGACAAAGAATTAGTTGTTTAAACTTGGGCCAAGTGTGGAAGTATAGGCTTGTTATTAAAAGTAGCATTTCGGATTTTGGGTTTGGATTTGGGTCGAAATCCAGGCCTGGAATTTGGGGTGTTACAGATTGGTATCAGAGCGAGTCTGATCCTTTGAGCAGGCTAGTTTCTGAATAAGTTAATGTGTGTATGTGCTTGTATGTGAATTGCTTACAGCAATTGTTTATTGTGTTTTGGTAGAATGCATAATAGGTTACACTCCTTTTTGCATAGAGAATTCTCTCTGTGATACTTATGATTTAATGTCCCTCATTCAGGACATGTCTCGTCGTAATAATGGTTCAACCGGCCCACAAGATGGGGGTTTTGGTGATGTTGTTCGTGCTTTGAATGCGGTTGCTCAAGCAATGCAGCAACAAGTGACTCTTAATCAGAATGCACCTCCCCCTCCCCCACCACCTAATCAACGGGCTTTGTTAGAATGTTTATTGAAAAAAATCCTGATTCCTTCAAGGGTAGTCCTGATCCACTAGTTGCTGAAGATTGGATAGATAAGATTGAGAAAATATTCACCCTATTAGGCGTGAATAAAGAGAATAAGCTGGATCTTGTTGTTTATAAGCTTGAAGGTGAGGCCACTCGCTGGTGGGACTTGACTCATCGTTTTAAGAATGACGGTCTGTTTACTTGGGTGGAATTTCGACTCGCCTTCCTAAATAAGTACTTTCCACAAACTGCACGAAATCAGCGCATGATCGAGTTTATGCAGTTGACCCAGAGGAACATGATAGTAGCATAGTACCAAGCCAAGTTTGAAGAACTCTCTCGTTTTTCACCGCTGCTGGAACCTAAGCCATGGAGATTTGAAGAATTTTGACTCGCCTTCCTAAGTAAGACCTAAAGTACGTCATAGAAGGGGGTATCTGTAACATGACTCAGCGATAAGGTTACACCGTTGCTGGAACTTGAGCCATGGAGATTTGGGGTCAATAAAAGCCTATCCAGGAGATACACCTTGGATTCTCAACTTGAGCATATGACTTGAGTTGGGCGACTAAGGTAATAATAGCTCTCCTAAGGGGTGCAGAGTATGACCAAGGCGCCGAGGTACACGGTTGAACCAAGAGTGCCCGGGGCGTATGAAACTACCCTGGCCATTCTTGGTAAGTCTTGGCTATGATGTAATCGGCCCGAAGAAAACCCCACTTAGGGTGCAGTCTCGTAACCATAAGCAATATAGGAAAAAGTGATAAGAGGCTGCGAACACAACTGGTTGTTGTTAAGACTGGATGGGAGGATCTAGTCTTGTATGGCCGATGTACGTCTCCTTGAAAGGGCAACTAGGGTGAAGATAAGGGCGGCACCCTCCATTAGGGAGCTGATAAGTGTCTTAAGACGCAAATGTCATGAGACTTTTTACTCACGGGAGTATTAAGACTTTTCATATTTGTGCAATATTCCTGAAGAGGCAATAATACAAAAGAGAAGATAAGACGATATCAATGGGTCATTGCATGCAAGTGTAAATAAGTCATGTGATTTCATCGCAAGAAATATCATGGGGCTTTAATTTCGCAAGAAAATTTAGGCCTGTCATATTGTCGCAGGAGAAATACAAAAGAACACAAAGTTAAGGCAAGATCAATGGGTTTCAACATGAAAGTGTAGAGATGTCCTGTGATTTTGCCGCAATGAAAAAAGATGGAAAAATAAGACCTTTACTTAGGAAGGAAAAATAAGACCACATCAGAATATAAGAATAAATGTAATCTTACAGTTTATGATTGCGAGATTATACAGAGGCAATTGCGATTTTATCGCAAACTACTTTATCAAACAAAAGCAATATGCTCAATCATTCATCTAGACACAAATAACAGAGGCAAGTATGGGAATGCATAAGATAAATTAAATGTTATTTGTTTCCATATGATAGATTTACGCAACTATATTTTGGTTAATCATATTGCAAGAGAGAAAATTTTGCTAACACATGCAGGGTGGAACAAAAAAGAATTTATATTAAAGACTAGAGAGATTCACAAGTGACAGATTACAAGAATAAAAGATCAAAGAATGAATGTACAAGTATTACAAAAGGTCAAAGAAGAAAAGCAGAGTTATTTCTTGGTTGATTCATCTTCTTCCTCACCAGATTCTTCTTCATTATCAGATATTTCGTCTTCAGATTTTTCTTCATCCTCACCAGCTTCACTGTCTGAAATCACTAAAGAAGGAACATTCTCTGGGACTTTTTATTCAACGCAAGGATATGTAAAGAGAGGAATGATGTGATTATTACAAACCGTCCTGATAGTGTTATTGCGATAAGAAATGGCATCATTCTTAAAATTGGAAATAGTAATCTTCAGTTGATTCTTCAATCTTGAAAACTTATCATTGCGAGAAGAGAGATTCTTTGCGAGATCCCCCTTTTCAACTTCTAATTCTTTAATTTTCCGGTGAAATCTTCCTTCAGATTATGTGAATGCATAATGATGAATTGGTAATTTAGCGAAAATTTACAAAGGACAAGAAGTTAATAGGAAAGAATAGTTAACAACCTTCTCTGCTAGAAATCATGTCTCAAATCAAGGCTGTTTGCTCGACTTGAAGACTAATATCTACACCTAAATTATTTCTGGCATTATCAAGAATCTTCGCAGCCCAAGCAAATTCATCATCATTGCTAATGAATAGGCAGGAGCGAACTTGGTTTTCCCTCTCAATAAGAGTATTATTCTCGCAAATAAGTCTATCTCTTTGAATTTGAACTTCGAGAAGGGTTTTATGGAATTCCGCTAAGTTTTGAGCACCTTTTCTCGATATACGATCTTTTTCGTCTATGAGGTTACTATTCTTAGTTATTAAACTACTGATTTCTTCTTTGAAGTTAAGATAACGACGTTTATACGTATTAGCTACACTCAAACTAGACCTATGGTCAATTTCTAAAAGACGAAGTTTGGATCTGAGGTCATTTATGGAAAGAGATTCAACCTTGTCATTTGAATAACTATTTAAGTAGTTATTAAGGCGATCAAGAAGGGTATCCTCATCTATAGGCTCAAGAAAAGAATGAAGGAGTGTAGCCTCATCAGTAAGACCATAAATATCTGCAAAAATGGTTGCTTGAGTAAGCTAAAACAATATGATAAGGGAATTAAGGGAAAGAGGAAAAACGTTTTACCATAAAGTTGCTGATTGGCTTTCTCAAGATCAGATATCTTGTGCTTGTTGCTTGAAGCATCAATTTATAGATGTTAATTCTTCCCTCGAAGCTCCGCAATTTCAGCTTCCAATTCTCCATTATTCTTGCAAAGTTCAGAAGATTCAGATTTTAATTCTTTATTTTTACTGCGAAGATTTACATTCCTCTTTTCATTAGCTATACGTCTCTTCTCCAAATCTGAAGCAACAACGAAAGAAGCCCTCCCAGCCTGTGAAGAAAGGGCAAAGGTTACCAAAATAAACATAGCTAAAACTTTAAATATAGATAAGAAGCAAAGAAATGAAAATATACCAGACTACTAAGTGAATTTAAGAGACTAGGAGTCACTGATCTTGAAGCTCCACGAAGTGAATCGTTATCAACCAGTATGGGAGCATCACAGATTCTTGTGAGGGTCTGGCATGTACTAGTAAAAGTGTCATTCCCAATACTTTTCATAGTGTTAGCAAAAATGCCGGACAATTGAGCCATTAAAGATTCAGGTTGAGAGATTCTTTTGCAGGAGAGATATCGTCATTATCACTATTATCATCACTATCATCATCATCATCATCATCATCATCATTATCATCATCAGTAGAACTTTCATCAGGGTGAGAGTTTGCAGGAGAAGGAGATTGGACTTTTCGTTTCTTTGAAGGAGGGGAAGCAGATTTATCTTTGCGAGAAGAACTCTTGCCTTTACCTTTAGTTTTTGCAACTCTAACATGTTGCTTTTCCACTTCAGCAATAACCTACACACATAGATGAAGATAAGAAATAGAGGCAACAATCTATTGTCAAGAATTTTAAAATAATATTTCTTACTTCATCTGTGCATGATCGAAGAGCTGCTAAAGTACTGATTTTTCCAGTCTTGCTATAGCTCAGTTTCAACCTTTTGACCTGATAATTTCGCAGATACATGAAAATATTAGAATGATCAGCAAAATTTTACATGAGAATAAAAAGAATAAAAACTCGAATAAAATTTGGAAATATACCTCTTCTTCCCTTTCTGTCCAGTTGAACACCCAGGGTAGATACGCTGCGAGATTCGCAGGTAAAGGATGAGATCCAGAGATGTATTGACCCTTTAAGATTAGAGGATAGATACACCACTTATTATCATTGGAGTAACGCGGGGATATATTCTTGCCAGGATGCCCATCAATATCTTGCATGAGTATCTTGTCATCACCAACATCATCCTTTTTCCTTAAGCGAACACCCCAGCAAGTACTGTATTTCTTCATAGGAATTATCTCATAATTCGCAAAGAAGTTTTCGACGGTATAGTTCGCAGGAACAATCACAGCGTCTTTGAACTTAGGATTTTTAGCTCCATCAAGATAACGAGATCCCTTGCCAGCACCACGACTGGCGAACTCAAGCAGGAGACGAATGCAATCTCCACTTAATTGATATATAGCTCGCGAGAATTTCGCATGAGAAAGGATTTCATAGAATAAAAGAAGGTCAGGATCATAAAGGGGAATGGGAAGGCTAGCGAGAAGCTGACCTAGCGAGACTATGACCTCCTGGTGACTGCAAGGATAATCAGAAAAAAGGTTGATAGAAAGCTCTGATTTAGGGCTTTGACCAGGAATGGGAGATAAATCAAAACCTCTGGTTTGAAGTTTCTTTTGAATTTCTTTGAAAGCAATTTTGTTTTTACGACCGGCTGGAGACATTTTTAGTATGAGAATGGAGGAAGGAGATAAAAATCAGAAGAAGAAGAATCACGAAAAATTATAGTAGCAAGAGCGGAATTCGCGGAAGAACAGTGAAGAAAGTTGCAGAGAAGATAACAAAGGAAGTAAAAAAAGAAGAAAAGAGAAGAATGAAGAAGACATATATATATATAAGTTAAGAATTCTCGAGAAGATAAGTGCATTTAATACGAATAGAAGACGTGAACGGTTGAAGTGCAGCAGTTGAAAAGGACATGTCATAAATTGAATGGAAGAAAAGATACGTGTAATAAATCTGGCGAAGAATGCAGAAACGTGTCAGAACAGAAGAACCTTAAAAGATGAACGGCTGCGGCGTTTTAAAAAGTTTCAATTCTCATGATCTTTTCCCCTTCGTAGAAAATACATGAGAAGAGGCAAGATATAGGATTAGAATATCGCCACAGTAATACTCTTGCGAAATTTATAAACAACATTTATGCGAGTTTTTTAACAACACCTTGCGATCGTCGCAGGGTAATCTGAAGAATGACGTAACGGGTGACGATAGCAAAAACATGAGAAGAGCGTGATGATTCTGCGAGGATTAGAATAATTGCGAAGATTAACAATGTAACTTTAGCGAGAATATCGCAAGTCAGATCCGAAATTAAAGGACAGATTAGCTTTCATCCACTATGTAAATCCCTATATAAAGAGTTGAACAGTCGCAAGGGAGAGAGAGATCTTTTTCGAGTGTTAACCAAGTCATTTAGGAGAGAGAAAGTAAAAAGAGCGATTGTATTCTTTTTTTCTTCCATTACTTGTAACATTTCTGTAAATCAATTAATAAAGTGTTGTTCTTAATCTTCAAAATATGTGTTGATTATGATGAATTCTTTTGAGGGGTGTAGTGTAGGATTTCCTGATACTACAGTTCTTGTGGGCCCAGTTGCCTCTTTCCATACGTATCTCAAACAGGAAATCCTTTCCTTATTCAAATTCCAAAAAGTGTTATGCTTATGAAAGGGGTTGGCTCCCTTTTTATCTCGTGTCTTTATTATCACGTCCTGGTGTTAGCGGTAGCGTGGTAGCAATAAAGTGGGCAAGCATATTCCAGCTATGTACTCCAGCATTTCTCTTTCAATTTGTTCTCTTATTTTCTTGTGTTGGCGCAAACCCTAGCCATAAGTATGCCTTCCATAAATCTGTAGAAATATTTTTCTTCTGAACTGGTGTAAACCCTAGCCATGGGTATCCTTTCATAAACTTGTAGAAATACTTCATCATAGACAATTCCTCTCCGAATATCACCGTAGTAAATGTCGGCTACCTCATGAATTGCGACGGGTAATCATTATTATGCAAAGTAGGCACATACGGCTGGGCGACTGTTTTTTTTTTTTTTTTTTTGAAAGGCAAATGAAACGCCTAGTTTATGGTTTTGATTTACTGGATTTCTTGGGTTGATAGACAAATGTTACCTTGATGGTTTTGGATTATTCTTTTGGAATGAATTGTTTTGGAATGGATTATTTTTTGAATGATGTTGTCTTGGTTATGATTGAAAGTGATGCAAACATCCCAGGAAAACCATGGAACCGTGTGTTGGTAGATGACATGGGGTGAAACATAACATGGCTATCAGTTTTATCATTCCCGTAAAAACTTGAAATATCAAACCATGTATCTTGTCTAGGTAAGACTTACTCAGTTTTTCAGGTCTCCTGATGAAAAGGGAACCTTCCTGGTGTAAGACCGAGTTTTACGAGAAGCACCGTCGTGATCATGGAAAGTCCACAGTCATATCATATGATAATCGAATCGTCGATCCCCGGTTGGATCATTCGCTTTTAATCTCTAGATAGTTCCCAATCATCCCTTGACGAGTTAAGACTGATAATCGGATCATCTGGTATATGAGTTGTCGATCCCTGAGCGGATCGCCCGCTTCTACCATCTTGATGTTTGGGTCAAAGCATGAGATTGATGGTCGAAAACTGACATTGTAACCGAAAGATCAACCTCCCACTGTGGTCGCCAATTGTTGGAGGGTGAAAACGGTTTCTGCTGATTTCGGTAATTTCGGGTGTGTGGGTGAGAAACGAATTTAAACCCTAAATAATGTACTGCAAGGGAGTACTTTAGATCCGAGAGATCAATCTGTGCAAGTCTGGCCTAAACTAAGAAATGGCCATTCCAGACTTGCTTCGGTCACAAAGTAAAGGAGAATGGGTTGGTTTTGGGGAGGGAATCAAGGAAAGTGATGAGACCAGAATAGTTGATTTCTGGAAGAGTAGTTGTTTTCTACGACTTCTATTAGAAAGTGGGAAGCTAGCAAATATTTTTTGAGTGTTTTATTCTCCTGACTGAACTTGTTGTTCGGTGGAAATAGGTAAGACCTATTTATACAAGTCGAAGTGAAACGTACTCTGGTCTCATTAAGGAATGGAAAAATGGGTGAGTAAATGGGAGAAGGTGGTAACCGTTAACGCATGGAATTGATATTCTATAAAAAGGAGCATTTAACCATTAACACCATATATTTACAAACCGCCTTATCCTTATGACACTTCCTTATGACGGGAGTGCACGCCGCACGCTGAAAACTGCCAAACCAATACCCAAAGAGGATCCCCCAGTTTGTGATATGTGTTGATGTCTCGAATATTTTTGTGAAAAACATGTAGCATATTGTTGTTGCTTGGAAAGTCGAGCTTAGGAGACTTGCTAGCTTGGTGAACTTTGACGGTCGAGATTTTGCATCTTAAGAGGAAAGGTAGCCATTGATCGTCGAATGCTTTCATTTTTTGTGGACGTATAGGGAGGTCCAGCATGGTGGCGCGGCAAGGTTGGTATGCCATTAGCATGGAATGCCTTGGCGCGGTTTGGCGCGGCCAAATTAGGGTTTTAGGTCAACGGTTACCATGCGTTGTCTGGTAACCTTGGACGGCTAGGATTTGCTCATGGGATTGAAGGACGCCGATGATTGTCGCACGCTTTCGTTTTTGGTGGCCGTATAGGGAAGGTCAGCATGGTGGAGCGGCCAAATTAGGGTTTTAGGTCAAAGGTTACCAGGCGTTGTCTGGTAACATTGGACGGTTAAGATTTTCTCCTGGGATTTAAGGAGACCGTTGATTATCGCACGCCTTCGTTTTGGTAGCCGCATAGGGAAGGCCATTATGGTGGCACGTCTAGGTTGGCATGCCATTAGCATGGCGTACCTTGGCGCGGTTTGGCGTGACCAAACTAGGGTTTTGGGCCAAAGGTTACCATGCGTTGTCTGGTAACCTTGGACGGCTAGGATTTGCTCCTGGGATTGAAGGGCGACCGTTGATTATCGCACGCCTTCGTTTTGTTAACCGCATAGGGAAGGAAATATGGTGGCGCGGATAGGTTGGCATGCCATTGGCGTGGCGTGCCTTGGCGCGGTTTGGCGTGACCAAACTAGGGTTTTGGGCCAAAGGTTACCATCCATTGTCTGGTAACCTTGGACGGCTAGGATTTGCTCCGGGGATTAAAGGGCGACTGTTGATTGTCGCACACCTTTGTTTTGGTAGCCGCATAGGGAAGGCCAGTATGGTGGCGCGGCTAGGCTGGCATGGGGCCATGGCAAGGTGCGTTTGGCATGGCACGGTGGGGCTAAGTGCTTGGCATGGTGGGGCCAAGGGTTTGGCATGTCATTGGCACATGGTGCGGCTAGCATGGCTAGGGCCAAGGCAAGGTGCGTTTAGCTTGTCACGGTGGGGCCAAGGGCTTGGCATGGACGGTTTGGCTTGGCATGGTGGGGCTAAGGGTTTGGCATGCCGTTGGCACATGGTGCGGCTAGCATGGCTAGGGCCAAGGCAAGGTGCGTTTGGCTTGGCATGGTGGGGCCAAGGGTTTGGCATGCCATTGGCACATGGTGTGGCTAGCATGGTTGGCATGACTTGGCGCGGTAAATGTGGCAGGCATGGTTTTCCATTGGCACAGTAGTGCGTCTAGCATGGTTGGTATGCCTTGGCGTGGTAGATGTGGATGGCATGGTTTGTCATTGGCATAGTGGTGCGGTTAGCATGGTCGGCATGCCTTGGCGCGGTAGATGTGGCTGGCATGGTTTTCCATTGGCACAATGGTGCGGCTAGCATGGTTGGCATGCCTTTCCGCGGTAGATGTGGCTGGCATGGTTCGCCATTGGCACAGTAGATGTGGTTGGCATGGTTTGTCATTGGTACAGTGGTGTGGCTAGCATGGTTGGCATGCCTTGGCGCGGAAGATGTGGCTGGCATGATTTTCCATGGGCAAAGTGGTGCAGCTAGCATGGTTAGCATGCCTTGGCACGGTAGATGTGGCTGACATGGTTTTCCATTGGCACAATGGTCCGGCTAGCATGGTTGGCATGCCTTGGCGCGGTAGATGTGGCTGGCATGGTTTGCCATTGGAACAATGGTGCGGCTAGCATGGTTGGCATGCCTTGGCGTGGTAGATGTGGCTGGCATGGTTTTCCATTAGCACATGTGGTGTGGGAATTAGGATTTGGCCTGTCGAAACCCTAATTAGTATTAAAAAAAGTTACCCTTGTAATTTTCTCGCAGACATATTAAAGGGTTCAATAAATGCATTTAAGTTCTGTGACGTCACTGTCTGGCTAGGGTTATACGATTTTACCCCTAAGTTAAAAACCACCATCAACAGGAGTATAAAAATATTTTCTTAACAAATAGGATGATACAAAGTCATTAACGACCATGCACCATAGTTCACATAAAATGATTGTGAACATTCAAGAATCCCATAGTAATGCGTACTACAGCCCATTCTTGAACTTCCTTCTTTGTGATTCACCAACAACATTCTTGTAAAAGCTAAAAATGAGCTTGGAAGAGTATTACGCCAAGAATCCAAGTGCCCAACTCCAAGAGAAGTGGAACAAGTGCGATGAAATTGAGAAAAACACTCAAAAACAAGAGACAAGACAAATACCAATCTTAACTCATCCAAATTCAGGAATTCTCATCTCAAATTTGAAAAGAATTCAAATATAAAGAGAATGCAAAAATAATGAGGTCATTCCGAGTTCGTACGAAGAAGTTACGAACAAAACGAATTTACGAATTTCGACGTCAAGTATGCATACAGGTATGAGTACCTAAACCCCTAGATTTTGGTTTTAAATGATGTTATGCATACTTGGTATATGTACCATGAAGTCCAAGTCCAAACAACCCGAGCTACTATTTTCAAACCTAAACTTTTAAGAACCTTAAACACATATCAAGTTAGGTAGAAATGAACAATAAGTGATGCGTGTCGTATGCGTCAAAAATAATTCACTTTCTCACTCTACTAAATATGAATGAAGTACGTGATAAGAAAGAGTTCGTATCCACAAAAAGGCGATTTTTGTTATGTAATTTTTAGATTTTTAAGTAACCAAGGGGTGATTTTGTTTTTATCAAAGTAATAAAACTAAATAAAGCAAAGCAAATAATTGGAATAATCAATAAGAGGAAGATATTGGTCACGAGATAGTATCATTCACAAACATGTATTTTTCAACAATGACTAGAATTGGTAATTTAATCTCGCAATTATCAAAAGTCCTAGGATATCTTGATCGCAAGAGTATCCCGTTTATTTCCTGATTTTATCACAAACAACATTAAAAGATGCTATTGTGAATTCTACTTAAAAAGCAACATAAAGTGGTTTATCCTCAAATACAGGTTAATGATCCCGCTTTATCCCTCTGACTCTCGCTGCCCTGCTTGCATCACAGGTTGCTTGGATTCATATGGTGAACATGCAGTTCATTGTAAAGTAGACCCTGGTTATAAATATAGACATGATCATGTGAGGGATATTTTGTATGATGTACTGTGGAGGTCTGGAATTTCGGCAAAGAAAGAAGCACCTGTGCATTTCCTGACAGACCCACTTGAAGGGAGATCGACACTAAGACAAGCTGATGTTCTTATTTTTGGATGGGATAATGGGAAACACACATGTGTTGACCTCACCGGGGTATCTCCTTTGGTAGGCATTGGACATGGCACCTTTACAGTCGGGCGAGCAGCGCTAAAGGCTGCCTCAGGTAAGATATCGAAGCATGAGAAAGCATGTGTTGACAATGGGCATGCTTTCGTCCCCTTTGCTTTTGATACTTTTGGCTATTTGGCTCCAGAAGCAGTTGGACTACTCAAGAGGGTCAGAAAGTCATGCGCAGCAATGTAATGACCCCTGGCTCACGAGATTTTATTTTTAATAGGATATGTTTTGCTATTCAAAAAGGGCTAGCGGCACAGCTTGTCGCTCGCTTGCCTAGTATGTAATTTTTAACTTTGTAATTATTTAAAAAATTACATGGCATTTTGAACATAAAGTGTAAAAGCACCATTAAGTTTAACTCCCTAAAAAGTTCTATGAAATAAGACTAATCAATGCAAACAAACGTGTAAAAGCACTAATTCATTTTAACAAAGGTTATGATTCATATGCGATTAAAAAGATGTATCACTACAAGTAATAATCACAAGATGCTACTAGAAATCAGAGATAAAAACTTTTACGTATTAAAAACCCTAATATAGCTATAGAGATGAAAACAAATCCAATTGATTCCGGACTCAACCAAACTAGCATTCAAATCATATGATAATAAAAATAATGAATCATAAACGATAGAATTGAGACAAAAATAATTCATAGAATCAAATAATATGCTTGACGAAATCAACTTTATCCCATAACCAATAATTGTATTTAGTTACTCATAGCTATGGAGTTCATCATAATCAATAATTAAATAAAGAAGATGAAATATAAATACGAAAGCGAACCCTCGTTTCAGTTCTCTCCTTAGCTCCAAGAATAATACGTCCTCCCCAAAGTTGTAAAAGTTTCCCTTTTTGTAGCTTTTTCTCCCTTCCAAAACTAGGTCTATTCTTCAAAGGTACAATAGATAGAAGTCCACCAAGCCCAAGTGTGAGAAAACCATGTAAAAATTATGCCCAAAAAGTGTCACCGGAAAACTGGGTATATCGCCGGAAATTGGTCGGAATCCGTCACCGGAAAAGTATCTCCGGTGACCGGTCAGAGGTGGTCAACAAGGAAAGTCACTGAGTCAGGTTGATGAGTCAGTCACCGAGTCAGGAAGTCAGTCAGGTGAGATAATGAGGCTGACTGGTCTGAATTGATCAAGCCAAGACCAGTTTGAATAGGCCAGAGCTAATGTTGCGCAAGCCTTAGCTGTGATGCGCCATTACATTGCACAATTCTGCAATCCCCATTTACTGTACCAACTCAACCCATTCATACAGTGGCATCCATTGTCCCTGCAACTTCAAACAACAAACCCATGTGTCTGGCAGCAAAACCAATACCATCTGTAGCTGTAACTTCCTCAACTCCACTCCTTCCTTGACAACCCATAAGACCCATTCAATTTCGAGCCACAACAATCCTCAATTATTTCTGTAGCAGCTGCAACTTCTTATACACAGAACTAGTTGTATCCCCCACTGCCGAACTGAATCATTCACTGCTGCCATAAGATATCCCCTCATTCTGTGCTTCCGCCAACAACATCATAGCTTCCATTTATTTCCCTGACTTTCAATACGACCATTCTACACCTCTAGAACCTGAAATCCAGCTTCCATCATCACTACGAGCCTGCAATGCTCCCAGTACATCCATCTCAGTCACAGCTCCACCCTGATTTCTTGTTCTTGACAGCATCATCATCACTTCCATATGCTTTGCATCTTGCCCTGCAATTTCCTACACATACGACCACCATTCATAGTAGCAACATTTAAACTGTCATTGAACCCTGACTATC
This sequence comes from Papaver bracteatum, assembly GCA_023529315.1. NCBI lineage: Eukaryota > Viridiplantae > Streptophyta > Magnoliopsida > Ranunculales > Papaveraceae > Papaver > Papaver bracteatum. Next base: position 344,096 of record JAJJWX010000365.1, read on the forward strand.
AGCCAACTCGCCAATGTTAACTCTTAAACCCATCTTAACATAACAACAACATACATCTGTAGACTGCCAGGACTCAACCAAATCACCACAAAATTCAGCCCTTCCTCCTCCCTGTAATGCTCGACCAAGACCCATGTCAGCAACATCTACTCTTTTTGCCTCATCTGTAGCTCCATACTCTGCCCATAATTCCACCTGAACCTAGGCATTCATCTACAACTAATTTCAGTACCTCCATTTGAGATGTACTACACACCAACAAACTCCCAACTGCAATCCCATTCTCTTGGTTGCTTCGGTTAAGCTGCAACTGCATCCATTCCTTGTAAACCCACAAAAACAGCACTAGTACCCATACAATACCAGCTGTAACACCAATTTCATATGAAATTGACCTAAAGAACCACCAGCTGCAATTCCATCTTAATATCACACCCCACAGTTCCACTGCATCTTCACCAGCCTCAATTCATATTACCAACACCATGACTTGACTGCCGTTACATCAAGCTACAGATTCAACCTCTAGCTTTACAGCTGCACCTCTAATTCCATGTAACTCTACACACTACAACACCACAAGACCAAATTCACCACCATCCAACATCAGTATCATTCATTAGTACAAACTCAAACAACTAAACTCCTCTCGGAATCATACAACCATGCCTTATCCTTCTCCTTCAAATTCCAAATCATCCTTCAAACTGAACCTGGCTCAATTCATAGATCCACAATGAAACCACAGTAGCAAGCAACTAAACTCTGATTTTACCATTCTTCAATCTTCACAGCAGACCCATCTCCTTGAATTCTGAAATTTGACCTTGAAACCCTAATTCCTTCTGAATCTTTTCATGACTTCAATCAATTGAGTTATACCCATCAAGACCACATTTAACAGCTTCAACTATACTGGAACTTCAATTCCAGCTAAACCCATCTCTTATTCCTTACTCTTATCTCTTAATTTCATTATATCTGCTATGTCAATCGAATTTGTATCAAACCCTGGTCTGTAATTCAATCATCAACTCCTTCTTTTCTTGTTCCTAGCAGCATCAGGATCATTATAACTCCCATGTTCTTGATTTTATCTCTCAATCTCTCTCGATCTGATTTCTTGGTGGTAACAACAACAACTTCTTCTTTCCTTTTCTCGTCCCTGAATTATTGACGGAAATAATTGAGAAATGAAACACTTCCCTTGCTTTCAGGGCTTGGTAATGATTGAAATTACTCAAGACACCCATTCTCCAGATAAGGGCTACCCATTTCTTACATAGCCTGTTCGTTCTAGAGAACTGGCATGTCTACTCTCTTTCTTGCTCAACCGTAGTTAGCTTCGCTCGCCTGTGAATTGGTCGTTTTGTTCCTTTTTCGCTCCAAATGAACGCTTTCTTCTTCTTTGAATTCTTTCACCAATATCAGCCATCTTTTACTCCTCAAGTCCACTTCTTCTCTTCAATGTCTCTTCATCACTAAAGTTTTCATGCTTTTCAGACATAAATTACATCACTAAAGCCGACATACTCTTCAGACAGAGATGAAGAAACAAAAGCACAAATGAGAAATAATCCGCTTCCAATAGCAGTTGCACATGAAATGACCTTTTAAGCGACGTTTCCTCTTCTTTTGTTCCAAATGACTCCAAAGTACCTAAATACTCAAAAACAAACATAAGATACATAATTTACAAGAAAACTCGCAAGGAAAGCATAAACTATAGATAAATATTAAGGTGTTTTAGACACATATCAATAAGCAAGGTACATGGATCATTATAAGCACTCTAAGCAAATAAAAACATAAATCTTGCTCAGGTTTATAGACGTACCTTTTTAGAAGAATCCAGTCGAATTCTACAACCTTACCGAACATAATTTATATGCCCAAATTCTCGTGCTTCCCTCACCGTATACATAGCACGACATTCCTTGGTGAGGATGCACTTACAACACAATAAAGTTGCGTTGGGGTGAACAATGTATTGCTTGCCACAAGTGATCATTGAATTATCATGAAGGAGATCGATTTTAGAACCTTTCACATCCAATTCCATTTTCCCAAAAAACTTTTTAAGTTCCAACATCATGGAGACTGCCTTCTCCATAATCATGAAATTTTCTGGAAGATCATTCCTTTTCACACTCAAAGCATCATTGGCTTCCCACTTCTGAGTGCATTTAGGAACAACCGGAACCTTCTTCCCATTACTGTCTTCGAGATTTCTCGGAAGAGAATTGGATTGACTATTCTTTTGCAAGTTAGTCTTTCTCCAATTGGGAGCATCGGATATTGTCTTAGTCTTTACGAAGTTATTTTTTTGATAACCATTACGATTGTGAAAAGACTTCGTATGACATTTATAGGAAAATATAGGATTATCACAGCACTGATTCCTTTGCCTAAAGGTTGGACATATACAACCCGTAACGTCGAGAGCATTGGCCTTAACATATGATCCCAGTTTAATCACTTATTTTGACACCCAAACAAGAATATCATGAAGTTTTTCATTCCTTATACGAAACTGACATCTCCTTTCCAGGTGACCTTTGTTTCCATAATAATGACAAATATAAGGAACGTTCTTACCCGGATTCATGTGTGCTGGTTTTGGAGGTAGATATACTTTTATCTTTTGAACCTTAACTGCCGGTGAAGGTATTTCACTTTTTCCATCAGTGGAAACCTGTTGTTGAGAAGAATCACTAGCCTTGACAAAATTTACCTCTTTGCTAATATTTGGAGCATTTATTCCTTTATAGCCCAATCCTCGTGTATCACGATGATTTTTACTTGCTCCTAGCATAGTGGTTAATTTGCTTGAACTATTATTGAACTTTTTCAAGTCATTTTCCAATATCTTGATTTTATCAAGAGCAAAATCGGCCTCAAGGCATTTTTCTAGAACGAGACAAGCACTTTCTCTGTCATCAAACCTAATTTGTTGAGAGTTAAACCTTGATTCAGATTCTGAAAGTTACTCTTCCAACAAAAAATACTTTTGATAAATATTATCACATTAAAGTGACTTCATACGTAGGTTTTCCTCAGAATCCTTGAGGATCGATTCGTTAGAACGATTCGAAAAATAAACACCTGCGTAACATCTTCTCAATTTCTTGTTTTCTCGACAGAGATGAGTCAGAAGAGGTGAGACATGAGAAGTTGTAATCTTCTTCATATTCCACGAATCCAAAAACTTAACATACTCTGAGACTTCCTCATCAACATCTCTATCAATATCTGAATCACCTTCATCAGAAAGTTCATCCAACTGTTCTCCTAGAAAGAGTTTCCCAATAAACAGTTTTTACATCAAGAGAATGTTTAGATATTGACTTAGATGTGACAGTTCTCTCAGGTGAATCCAAGCTTTTAGATTCATCTGTTAATTTCTGAACTGGTACGTTATTAGAGATAGACTCGTCCATAATCAGACCGCTACAAACATAGACTTATATGGTCTTTAACGTGTTTGCCTGCTCTGATACCAATTGAAAAAGCGGGGGGTCTAACAACCTCACCCAATATTTCGATTAGCAATCTGTATGGACTAACTCTAATATACTTTAAAGAGAATAAACTAGACAATTAGACTCAATCTTAATAAAAAGTATATCAAGGAGTTAATATCTCTTTCTCTCGGTTTGATCTATACTCAAGCAAATAGAAATCTGCGAGTCTTTATCAAATACAATAGAGAGATAAACTTGGATGGTACCAAAGACCAATATCCAAGGATTAATCAGTTTCTAATCAACAACCAAAGGTTGGATTTCACAATTGATCGATACAATGCACAACCGGTGATATTTCAATTATATAACAAAATATAATGTGAAATAGAAATAACACAGACACCAGAAATTTTGTTAACGAGGAAACCGCAAATGCAGAAAAACCACGGGACCTAGTCCAGATTGAACACCACACTGTATTAAGACGCTACAGATACTAGCCTACTACAAACTAACTTCAATCTGGACTGTAGTTGAACCCTAATCAACATCACACTGATTCAAGGTACAATTGCGCTCCTTATGTCTCTGATCCCAGCAGGATACTACGTACTTGATTCTGTTAGCTGATCTCACCCACAACTAAGAGTTGCTACGACCAAAAGTCGAAGACTTTAATAAACAAATATGTATCACACAGAAAAGTCTACGGTACTAGATAAATTCGTCTCCCACGAATATACCTACGAGTTTTGTTCCGTCTTTTGATAAATCAAGGTGAACATAAACCAATTGATAAACCAGACTTGTATTCCCAAAGAACAGCTCAGTATTATCAATAACCTCACAATAGTCTTAATCGACGCAGCGAAAAAGATATTGAGGAATCACAAACGATGAGGCGAAGATTTTTGTGACTACTTTTTATCTTGCCTATCAGAGATAGAAATCTCAAGCCAATTATTACAAGTGTACTCGTATAATAGAAACAACAAGATCAGATCACACAACTACAAGAAAAGTAGTATCAGTCTGGCTTCACAAACCCAATTAAGTCTTTAAGTCGTTAACCTGGTTTAGAAGAAGAAACCAAAGTTTAAAGGAGAATCGACTCTAGATTAGCACAAATAGTATCATACAGAATGTGTGGGGATTAGGTTTCCCAGTTGCTAGAGTTCTCCCTTATATAGTTTTAGATGGTGGATTTTCGACAAAGGGTAAAATTGTAAAACTATACTCTAGATTTGGCAGCCGGATGAGTTTTGAGGCCCATGTCTCTCATTTGAAGCATGAAAGCTCATGCCATAAATCTCTGACTGAGAAGTCTGTCTCTCAGAGTACATGTAGATGTGCAGTCTCTCAGCTGATGCCACAATACATCTCATGAATACTGAGCAATTTCAGTAATTACTCTGGATCCGGAAATTGGATGAGTATCAAGACTCATGTCTCTAAGCATGAAAGCTCATGCCATAAACCTCTGATGGAGAAAGTCTCTCAGAGAAGATGTATATGTGTAGTCTCCCAGATGATACCACGACATATATCATACTGTATAAAATCGAAATATTGGGCGGATCCTAGACAGCATGCCTGCTAGTATAGAGCGACAACGTCTTCGGGATGCAACCAGGTTTTCCATGACTATACAAGAGGAATATGACGCTCCAGCAAGTTCATATCGCTCAACCCGCAGATGATTAATGCTCCTAGGAAGGAATCCCTTCTAGTATAGAGCCATCAATTAATTATCTTAAATCGTCTGAATATCCAGCAATATTCTACGAATCATCAATTAATCGCCTGAATATCCAGCAATATTCTACGATTCTCCATTATATTTCGTCACTTCAATTCGTGGTTCTTCCCAGCAGAATTCCACGGGTTAGTGATAAATATTAAACGAAACAGGCATCTGAGCATCGAATAAGCCCTGACAAAAATGGTGCAAGTGTAATTAGCAAATAATGCACAGACCAGCATTTTGAATGCATGAACGAGCATTTCAAAAAATATGAATGAACGAGGAACCTATCCAAAATAAGAAGGAAAAATAATAATAAAATATTAGCAAAAGCGCCAGGGGACTGGGCTCACCAGCCGACCAGTCATGCCGTGAACAGTCCCGTGCCCAATTTTGTATTTTATCATATTTTACTATTTTTTCCCTGATTTCACGAAAATTCTCTCGTTCGAGCAAATCTCCTATTTTCAAAGAAATTATCAATCTCATGGTTTCATCAAAAAATAATAAAATTAGGGAAAGGTATCATGGGACCGCCGTCCGGCCGACCATACCTTGGCCATGGTCGGTTCCACTCCTCACGTCCCTATTATTTTATTATTTCTCTTAAATTATGAAAATTCCTTGATTTCATGAATTTTCCCTAAAATTACCTAATTTCAAGTATTTTCTCTAAAATTAGGGAAAACTTGTGGGACCGGGTTCTAGCCGGCCGGCCATACCCTAGCCGGTCCCATACGCTCATTATTTTATTATTATTTGGTATTTTGTTTCCTGATTTCATGAAAACTCTCTGATTTCAACAAAATATCTTGGTTTTCAACAAATCCCTTTGATTTTATGAAAATTCTCTAAAATCATCAAAATTTGGTAAAATTGGGAAGAGTGGCTTGAGACCCGCGCCCATTAGCCGTCCGTCCATTGCCGGTCCCACACTCCCATTCCCTATTTTATTATTGATTTATTTCTCTCATTTCACGGAAGTTCCCTAATTTCATCAAACTCTCCTGTTTCATGGAATTTCCCTCAAATCATAAAAAATACATAAAACTGGGAAAGCTTGTGGGACCGTGTTTGTCAACCGGCCGGTCATGCCCTAGACGTGGCCGATCCCACACCTTGTAATTCCCTGTTTTATTTATTATTTTCATCATCTCATGTATTTTTCCCAGTTTCAGCAAAACCATATATTTTGCATATTTTCTCAAAATGTTGCTCAAACGTGCACCAGAAAACTTCAAAATTCTCAGGACTGAAGCGCGAACACCATGGTGACACGTGCACATCCCCTTGACCGAACAAGGGTGACCCTGAGGCTTGCAAACATCTGGTCCCACATGTTTTAATGATTTTAAACTAATTTTCTCAGTTGCTCATATTAGGTTCAAACTCTTTCCAAACAATTGAGAGTTTGCTCAAATGACCATCCACTGGTCCCATGCCCACCAAGAGTCGGTCTTATGACCTCTTGGTCGGTCCTTTATATTTACATAATACCAGGTTTTATTATTTGTCGCTCACATGAGCATTATTTCAGTGATTAAACTAGTATTTAATCATTCTTTCACCAACTGGTCTCAGGAGACTTTGGTATTTTTGCTCATTCGAGCATTTGGGAGATATATGGTGAACCCGTCATCCCATGTAGCTGGTCCTTGTGTCACTCTATATTGATTTTTAATAAATCATCATTTCGGTAAAATTAGGGTTTTGAATCCAGAGCTCTGCAGAAACGTGATTCTGAGTAGATTCAAACACTGTGATAATTTTATGTTGATTCCATAATCAACACTTTATTTATTTTGCTCGACCCAACGGTCAGTAACTTAAAATTAATATTTTATTTGGTCTTGCTACCAACGATTCATCAAAAAGCAATATTGCTCAAACTAGCAATATTCGCTCAAACCGGCAATGTTTATTCAAATTAGCAATATTCGCTCAGACTAGCAATATTTGCTCAGATCAAAGAATATTGGTTCAACTATCAATATTCAACAGTTATGCAACACAGTTTGGTCATCTTAGGTTATAATGATACCTCGTCTCAGCAGACACGTTAAATTCACGAGTTTTAGAACATTTTCTAATCATGTTCAACTCAGCACTACATGGACTCATCGTCCCATAAATTCGGCAACTGACTCCACATTCACGAGATTTCAATCGTGTCACATGGGGGATATTAACTAGGGTTTTGGTCTGGCGGTCTATGACACGTGTGTTCACCCACGATGAGAATGTGAGAAAGTAGTGCATTCAGTTGGAAGAGTCAGCAAAAGTATTGGGTGGAAAATTAACCAAGCCTCCGTACGATGAGTTATTAGTTTTAACACGATTTCCCACTTCCCCACTCTCTGATTCCAGCAACTGTCACACTTCATGGGATCATGGTGTTTTCAACTCCGGCATTATAAAATGTCTCTAAATCCTGATTGAAAGGAAAAGATTCGAACACTCGAACATTCGTCTAGCAATTTCTCATTAAAGTTCATACAGACAATCTTTCGTCTACACGAACTCAGAGAAATCACTCTCAATTGAGAAAAATTCAATCATTCAGAGCATTCTTACGCTGAATTCACAACACACCTACAATCTCAGATCACCATTGATCTCACGCATTTCTCAGCTTCCGTCATACAGATCAACCCATCCTCTTTTATGACCGAATTGACTCTGGAACGACCATTGTTCTTGGTTTAGGCTGGAGTCCTACAGATTAATCTCTCGAACTTAAAGCTCTCCCTTCTTGTAGTGCATCTGTGTGAGGTTCCACATTTTGCTCGGTTCAAGGAGTCTCCTCATGGTTGACTCTTCAATTCCGTAAAAACCAGCAAATCGTTTTCCCCATCTAAAGATTGGCGACCACGGTGGGAGGTTAATCTCTCGGTTGAAATCTCACGATTTCAAAAGATGGCTGGTCTTAGGTCTGGGTTAGTCACAGGTTCCAATACCAATGGTGCTAGCACTAGCAACAACGATAACAACAACAACAACGACAATGAGGACATTCCGGAAACAATTCCGACCACAAATACTGATGGTGGTGATATTACTCCTCCTCACACAGAGGGTCATCCTTTGTTCGGCCGACACCTAAGAAATCAGAGGAAACCAACCACCTACCATTGCTGATCTCATCAAAGCGCAGGAAATCTTTGCATAGAATCAGACAGATATGGCTGCAGCACAGAAGAAGCTATTTGATCATTTGAAGATTCTCACTGACAAGATGTTAGAGAAAACTCAAGGAAATGGAAAAGAGAAGGAGAAATCCTCAGACTCTAATCCTGAGGTGATCCCAATTCATATAGTGGATGATGACGAAGTCGGCAAAGCTGCAGGCAATTCATCAGCAAATGAGTCATCAAATTTCATTACTCGGGAAGACTTGGAGCATATTTTGGAGAACCGAGGAAAGGGAAATACATCACATGTCCATCGTTACCAACCTCCTTATCCTGCCACTACACAAAGGATTCCCCTTCCTAAAGGTTACATTTCTCCAACTTTTACTCTGTATGATGGAACTAGCAATACTCGAGAACATGTCTCTCGCTTCCTTGAAGCCTTAGGAGAGCATGAACATAACCATGTTATTCGTCTCAAGAAGTTTTCAAAATCCTTGAAAGGTAGAGCATACACCTGGTACAACAACATTGCACCGGGGACTATCAACAATTGGGGAGAAATGATCAACACCTTCTACAGGAAGTACTTCTTCATGTCAGAGCAAGTCACTCTCTCTGACCTTGGAAGGATGTTTCGGAGGGTCAGTGAAAATCCCAATGACTATGTGAAAAGATTCCGAGTCCAATCCCTGGATTGTCATGACCCAAATATCTCGGAACAACAGCTGGTAGATTTGTGCATCAACGGCATGCTCCCGGTTTACAGAGCTCTGCTGGAGAATCTTCGATTCCAGAATTTCTCAAAGCTTCACGAAGCTGCGAAGAGATCAGCAACCACTGCACCTGCTCTGTTGGAAAGAGAAAAATATACAAAGACCGGGGAAGCGCGTGACACTCGAGGAAGCAGACGTCTGATCAACTAGCAGTACAACCTGCAGCCCTCTACAAACGATGTTGCAGAAGGGAGCAAGCGCAAGGCTGAATCCCCGAACAAGCATGTTGTAGCTCCTCCAATGACACAAAAAAGGAAAAACCAGAGACACAACCTCCTGGCCAACGCACATAGGATTCTGATGATGTACCTGATTTTCCACTCCCCATTGAAGAAGTGCTCGAACTGTTAGACGTCTGGATCCAAGATGGTACAATCAAATTGCCATATGTCAGGAGAGACCCAACTGAGGAAGACATGGAAAATCCTCATTATTTCCGATTCCACCGGTTCGTGAATCATCCAACAAGCAGTTGCAAAGTTTTGAAGAGCATATTCAGAAAAAAGGTTGAGTTAGGAGAACTTTACCTTGGAGCTGAAGGGGTGCACAAAGTTCCTCTTCCCGTCAGAACTTTCTCTATTTCCGAAGCACCAGTCAAGGAAGCAGTTCAGTCATTGATAGAGCATGTCTGCGAATTGCTTTACCTATCGAAAGCGCAAAGGGGAGACATGTTCACGGCTTTCAACCACATAATTTTCGAGAAACGCCCGCTGATTCCAGTCGTACCTTCTGAACCTTCAACCACCGACAAAGAAATGTATAACTGGGGACTGCTCACCACAGTGCACATTAAAGGAAATGAATTCAAAAGGGCATTTATTTATGTTAGTACTGCCGTTAACATCATCCCTTTGAAAACTCTCAGCCGCCGGCATCACTCGAAAAGAAGCCACTCACGCTCCTATAGCAATCAAGGACCATGAAGGAATATCCAGAGACGCGTACGGCTTCATCACTCTCAAAGTTACAGAAAGATTGGTCTGCACTGAGGCCAAGTTTCACATAATCCGGGAAGACCCTATATATGATATGATCCTTGGAAGAACTTGGATTCATGCTGGATAGATAACTCTAATGCCTTCAGCACGCTCTACCGCTGACAAAGACTCTGAGTCAAAAGAAGAAGTAGAAGATGCTCCACCATTTGAGCATCTATAGGAAATTAAAACCTTTGTGGGACTTACTCAAGAACCTGGAGAAAGTCCACACACCTTTGTCAAAAGGTTTCAATCTCAGCCAAGTATTATTCCTCATCACGCTCCAATATTACCAATGTTCAAATATGTTATGTTGATCCAGGGACTTCTCCCCATGAACAATTTAGCAATGACTAAGAGTTACGAATGGATAACTTCACCACGACAATATTATACCCAATGTCTGGGTTCAGAGCATCTCCATGTTGATCATTCTATCAAAAGGTTTATTACTGAAGACTTGGCTAAGCACGACAGACAATATGCTGCATACTCTCCTCCGCACTAGTATCCATATGTGCCACAACCATGGAATCAACGCAAAATATTCAAGGCGCGAACTGCAAATCCGAACAAATTCGAGGAGGGAGATTTGGTTCTAAAGGCAACTAAACGAGATCTCCATTCTGCAAGGAGCTCCAATTGGGAAGGACCATTTATGGTTGCTAAGTCCATAACTAGAGGATAATAAAAATTGATCAACACATATGGCAGAACCCTACAGTAATTCACGAGAATTGGCTTAAGGCATTTGTCTGAAATTATTGGGCATTTGAGGTACTGGGCGTTTAAGCACTCATGACGTCTGGATTTGGAATTTAGGATTTTCTTTCATTGTATTTCAATTCCTCAAAAACTTTTGTAATATTTGCAATTAGTATTTGAATTCAGCAATTTATCAAAAATTCAGTTCACTTTACTTAAATAAAAATCTTTATCAAATCCAAAATCAAAAGAAAATCCTCAGTCATAGACTCAACACCTACCAAAAATTCAAAAACCAAATAAAATCTCACATCTCTCACAGAGTTCATACTCATGAAATTATGGAAAGAAACTAAAGAAAGCCATCAAAGAAAGATTTTTGCTCCTCTGCCTCCTCCAAAACTTTCAAGGATGCCTTTTCCACATCCATCTTCCTGTTCAGCTCAACGACTTCATTTATCTTCTTCAAAACGACATCACTAGTAGGGAAAAGAGCATCACCCTTTATTTCTTTCTTGATAGCTTCAAGTCTTTGACGGAGCCACCTCAGGTTGAAGCCAAGATATTCAACATTCTTCAAGTTGTACTCCCAATCAAAGAGTATATCTTGGGAAACATCATTTCTGGCTATAGTCAGAATATCATCTATAACACGCAAGATGACCTCTACTTGTTTCGTCAAGAAATAACTGTGTCCTGGATCCCGAGTAACAAAAATGTGTCCATACATTTCCCACGGTTCCTTGTACATAAAAGCATATCCGATGGGAACGCTAAATCCTCCAACGAGATGGTGATATGGGAATAACTCACCAAATTGAGGATCAAAGGAAATACATGCAGTGGGATACTCGTGCACTATCATCTGGTTCTCAGTTACTGGAGCAGTGTCAACGATCATAGAGACAACTTCGAGGGAAGTAGCTTCTGCTATTTTGGGTTCGGGTTCCACCGTCTGAGGCACAATTGGAGTTTCCACCACCTCCACAACATAAACGACCATCACTTCATCATCTTGAGGTGAATCTATGGGAGTCTTGTCACCAACAACTCTTGGATCGTCCAAACCATCATTATTGGATCCATGATTCCCAACTTCGTCGTTCGGCACTATTGCGAAGATTACATGGGATTAGAATGATTCAAGGGTGGAAATCCAATGCAATCACAAAATCAAGGAAGTAAGTGAAATAGCATCATATAAGTTCCTTATTATGCATCTAAGATATGTGTACATAGCATCAAAGTCATGGAACACGTTTTCAAAGAAACTCGGCTGAAGAAAATTTACACTGCCTTGTGTTCAACGACGAACTGGGAGCAATTAGAATATATACAATTCTCTCCATATGGAAGTTATCTATAACATATCAAAATTTCATGATGATTGGGTAAACGAGCTAGGAGATGTGGTCAAAACATTAAGCAACGCGCAATCTGAAAAAGTCTCTTGAAAGTTTACTATTTCGCCATTTTTCAGGCCCTGAACGTGCTCAGAACTTAACAAGCTTCTTTAGAAAATCTTGGAAATTTTCTGGGCATGAGAATGCATATGCATACATTTAAAATCCAATTGCGGACGAAGGTTTTACGGTATTTTCATTAAAAAATGAAACCTGAAATTTTCTGACGACGTATTTCACCGAAATTATGTGCATATTCGCATGGGTTTTCATTCATTCATGTACAAATCAGCAATTTAATACTTCTATGAAGAAGTCATAGGAGAAACACTTACTAGGGGAGTCTCCAAACCGTTTGAAGACTCGGTGATGTTGGAATCTCCATTGGCAACTTCGTTATCTTCATTTGGTTCTAAATTTTGAGAACTCTCCATATTTTCATTCGATTCGGGATTTCGGGAGCTTTCCACATTCTTATCACTTGATTAGGAGTGCGGTGCATCAATATTCCCCTCATCCAGATAAATTCCTCCTGAATAAATCAACGATGGTCATCATCAAATCATCCAGAGGCATGTTACACTGGTTTAACTTGAAAAAGGGATACTTACATCAACTTCCTCGTCAATATTGTATCCCTGAGTTGTTTGACCAGGAGCGAAATGAAGACCATCAATAACATCCGGAGCAAAATTCTACAACCAAATAACAAATATTAATTTTGTGATCCTGGTAAAGCGGGTAGAAGAAGTCACAGCGGAAAAATGTCAACAACTCACCAAAAAGGTGACTGGGGACTTTATGGTGTTGGGCAACAACTTGCAATTTTTGCTCCTTACTTGTCCACCGTGAACAATTGCCTCTGCCTCTGAGAAGTTCAATTCAATTCGAGGTCTCACAGCATGACTATCCTGCAAGAGTAAATTGATGTGATAATTAAAGATGATTATACAATTGTGTAAGGAATACGCAAAAGAATACATACTAGTGAACTTCCTGGAGATGTCTTTCGCTTATCACCTCCAGAAATATTCCTTAATCTTGGATGAGAGGCACTCATCTCAGAAGAAGGAGGCTCTTTCACTAAAGGTTGGGCGGCTGTCATATAATCATTTAGATGCTCAAGCTGCTGATCCCAGAATTCTATGTAACCTAGAGTCACATATGTGGTTCGATCAGCACAAGGGAACCAATAAGAGCTTCCTTCAGTATGTGTATGATCTAAACAAGTCTTAAGTTGTTCCACTAATGGTTTTATCCTTCAGAAAGTTGGAACGCATTGGTCCATACCCATCTGATGGGCGGTTCTATCAATGTTGTACTCCTCCACCGAAAAATCTCCATATGTGACTGATAATAGATAACTGGGAGTGAAACTCAGTATGAAAGATCTTTCGCAATTGCTCAAATCAGCACCGGATTTCAAATACTTACTTTCTCCATCATTGAAAGTCGTCAATTTAGAAATGTGTGGAGGGACCACCACCCAAGGACGGAAGTTTAACTCAGACTCATCATCTAATACATCAACGAACCGCGTCTTGGACTGAATTTGCTTCCTAGACCAGCGCATAATCCTAGCGTTGTCTTTCTCATGGAAAATACGTCGAGCATCAGCAGTGTTCAGACCTTGCAAGATATTACGAGGAATCAGTGCATAATTTTCGAAACATTCCCACATCAGAGCTTGGAGAAACATCATATTGGTATAGCATTCGATCTTCATGAAGCCGTTCGAAACACTGGATTCTATCACCAGGGAATCCAGGTTAGAATATAAAGAACCCAAGAATAAGCTACCTATTGGGAGTTGTTCACCTTGAGCCATATTAATAGCAAAAGGGATTACAAACGGCTTCAACAAGGTTCTAGCGTCTTCAAATAATCCCTGGACAGCCATAAGCACAAGAAAGCGGCAATAGACAACATGCCGTCGGGTTCATCAAGAGGGACGTCTCGTGGCCACCAGTGTGTTAACCAATGAGCATAACAACCTTTACCAAAAACCTTATTGATTCTCTCCATATCAACTATTAAAGTTTTGGAAATTGCATTCTCCTCTGCCGTCCAAAGTTCTCCAGGAAAGTTACTTGTAATTGGAAGATGCAATAAAGCAACTACGTCTTCCAAGGTAATAGTGAACTCTCCCCAGCTGCATATAAACGTGTGAGTTGGGATGCACCATCGAGCAAGAAAATCTACAATACCTCGTGCATCATGAAAGATATATAAATCTCCAGATGTTTGAACGGCCCTGGTAATTTGTGCTCTATCCAGCATAGCTCTAACACGAGGAAATCCCAGCATGTGTCTTGCCCATCCAGAAAACTTCTCTAAGGGATGTCGAGAAAGCTTAAATTCGATCATTGAAGCTTGGAATAGTCCTTGTTCAAGATAGAACCGAATAGCAGCACGAGGAGTCACCAGTTTCTTTTGAATAACCGTCCTGGGATTAATCAAAAGACGATATACCGGGGACTTGAGACAGTTCTCAGTTTCTTGAACCTCAAAGAATACATCATCTATGTTCGGGACATTCTTGATTCCAGGTGTTTCTTCTTCTTCCTCACCCACGGAGGTCTCACCCGTACACGTTTCTTCTCTGGAGTTGTCGTTATCTACGCACATTTCATCTCTGAAAGCATCAGTAGATTTGGAATAAGTCATCCTTGCAAAGCAGCTGTGAAATCCACACAATATTTGTTTTCAGTCGTCTGAATGCAAATTTTGCGAGATGATGGATTCATGCAAACGGGAATTCCAGCATCTAAAAAATGGTAATTCTTAACTCTTACCTCTTTCAACTTCACTAATAATAGTGATTGCGCCGTAAGAGTTACCACACGAAATTAGTTTGTTCCTTGAAACCTGCAATAACGAACAAGACTTCATTAGTTCATGAAAAATGATTTTCTCATAAAATCATAGACATAATTTTCATAATGTGAACATTCACACAACTGACCTATGGAATTTACAACAAGACATTATTTCATCATAAATAAATTGTCTAGTTTCGAAGGTTACTCAAAACCCGCGTTTTGATATTTACAAAACAATAATTAGTGCAATTTGTTCACGTAAATTTTTCAAAAATTTATCTAATGAGAACAAATTCATGTGAATGAAATGTGTCATCATATCCCACATAATATGTCACGGCTACATATATATTAAAAAAATCTATTTTCCTTCGTATTAGCATTTTCTTTAAAACGAAGGTTTATGCTAGTTTTGTGAAAGCTCACACCTCTTGTGATAAAATATTAGTTCTCATGAAAGCTCATAAATAAGGTTTTATCACTGAACATAAGTTTATATACATAAAGAAAAAATCTATTTTTACTCGAACGAACATTATTTTCTAAGACAAGGATTATTTCGGTTTTTTGAAAGCTCACATTTATTAAGATGAAATCTTGGTTCACATGAAATCTCATAAAACTAAGTTTTATCACTAGACCTAGGTCCACACATGTATAAAATCTCTCCTAAATCAGGTATTATTATTAGTTTTCAAAACTAACGATTGAACGAACATACGTTTGATAAAATAAGGGTTTTTCTACAAAAATCACATTAACATATACACATGTATAAAATCTTAACATGATAAAAGCATGAGCTACTCATGAAATCAGCAATTATTTGATTATTATTTTTTTACCTGGACGTCGTCGGCTGGAATTTGGCCGGACGGTGAACGGACGGCGCCGGCGGGTGGAATTCCGGCGAACTTCTCTGCCGACGTGAGGGTACGAAGGAGATAAAGGAGGTGGTGGATGCGTGAAGAAAAAAAAAGGAATTAATTCCTTTTATACCTAATTTTATTTCCAAAACCTAATTCCTTAAGGATTTCCTTTTTGGGCCCGGCCCGTGAATCCTAAACCAACCAAGGTTCCACCATCGAATCAACGGTTCTACACCAATTTATGTTCACTGGATGATGCTCCATTATGCCACTGGGGTTTGCTCTCAAACCATGGTTTGCTCATTCAGTCGAAATCCGGTAATATCTTATCTTATGACTAAGTTCAATTACTTATTTCTGTTTATACCTGGAAAATCACCATTCAATGCTGACTGAGGAACATGAATGTTCCTCACTAAGCATGGGACTTAATGTAGATGGTGGATTTTTGACAAAGGGTAAAATTATAAAACTATACTCCAGATTCAGTAGCCGGATGAGTATTGAGGCCCATGTCTCTCATTTGAAGCATGAAAGCTCATGCCATAAATCTCTGACTGAGAAGGATGTCTCTCAGAGTACAAGTAGATGTGCAGTCACTCAGATGAAGCCACAACACATCTCATGAATACTGACCCTATCAAATTTGGGACCTGCGAGACTTTGGGTAGATATTTTGGTTCTAGTAAGATGGCTTCGCAAGCATCTTCGGAGAAAGGAATTGAAGCCTTAAAAGGAGCTCTCCAAGCCAAAACTTCAGAATGTGATGCTCTCCGTCTCGAAAACCAAAAGATGCAGAACATTTCGTTGGATTGCGAACTTCTTCGCAAAAAGAATAATGAATTAAATGGTACAATCTTCTTTTTCTTCTTTGTTGATTTATCTTATAAACAATTTCGTTTGTTCTCTCTTCAATTCTTTTGAAATATTTTGTTCGCACATTAAGCCTTAAACCAGAAACGATTCTTGGAGATATTTCAATTTGAATCTATCGCTGAAGAAGCCCGCGCTGATAGAGATTCTTGGATGGATCAATATAATCAATTAGATAACCTTCATACATATTCCATTGATCAAATAGATAATCTTACCAAAGAAAATGCTCAATTAGTGCAAGAACAAAACTTATTAAGTAGTGAGATATCTCGCCTCTCTTATTCTCTAACCAAAGCTAATTTGGCGATGGACACTTTATCAGATGAAAACAAAACCTTATCTCAAGAGAAACGACATTTTTTAAGTAAGACGACGATCTCCTCGCAGCAATTAATTGTTCTTCGAAAAGTGTGTGATAACCAAGAATAATCTCTACATTCGCTGAAAAATGAACTTAAAGAAGTAACTGAATCATCTATTGCTGAGAAAAATACGCTTATGCAAGGTAGGATAGATTTAAGTGTAAAGGTAAGCCAGTTCCAAGAAGAATACTCCAAATTAGAAGAATCCTACTCCTCTCTTGCGAAAGAAAATAGTTTCCTCCTCTATAAGGAAAAGAACTTAAGGTATCACCCGAAGGGTTTAGTCAGAGATAAATTTGATGATGCAATGAATCAGTGGGAGAATAATTGCTTGGCCTTAATTCAAAATCTGATTTCTCAAAAGGAAGGTAGTCATTTGGACTGCCTCAACCATTTTTCCTTGATTAATTTTGCTTGCGATATTATTATGCGAATTCTTCATCTTCACTAAATTTTTTGTATTCCTTGACTTCGTAGAATCTGAAAGAAAACTTTAATCTTCCGTCTCTACTTTGGATTCTAATCTTGTTAAGGTTCGCAAAGAGAATGCACTACTCACTGCTCATCTTGCCCGTTCTCGCGATCGAGCAGAAAGAGAATATGACTACCTTGCCTATTTCAAGGACATGGAGATTAGAAACCATGATAGAGCTTTTCTTCTCCAAGTCCATCTTAGAGCTCAAACTCTTGTAAATGATATTTTATTGTCCAATTCTCTTCCTCCAACAACAGTTAAACCTCTGGAAGTAGATGATGACGAAGTTCCTCGTCCTGCTGACAATGATTGTGGCTATGAAAGTAGCGAAGAATAAGAAGAAGAGAAAGAAAAAGAAGAAGAGAAAGAAAAAAAAGAAGAAGAAGAAGGCCCTCTTAAAGAAGCAGTTGATGGCGATGAAACAACTGCTGATAACCATCCAAATGAGGGAGAAGCTAGAGTTAACCAGAGTAGGGAAACTACTGGAAAATATGATAAAGATGGTGGGGATGATAAGGCTGGAGAGGACACTAATAATAAAGCTGGAGAAGTGGATATTGAAGTCTGAGTTATGATTTTATTTTCTTGAATTACTCCTTATTTTCTTGCGAACAATGTACTTCAAATCTCTTTTGGGATCAATTTTGCTTTTGCGAGAAAGAACTTGCGAGAAAGTTGCGAGAAATATAATGTCATTTTGTTTATTAATTACCATACTTGCCTCTCATTATATTTCTAGCAATGAATGATCTGCATAAAGTATAGTTAGTATTTATGAATCTTTTGTGGTCTTAATTTGCCTTCCTAGTTAAAGGTCTTATTTTTCCATCTTTTATCTTTTGCGATAAAATCGTAGGATGCCTCTACACTTTCATGTAGAAACCCATTGATTTTGTCTTAACTTTTTGTTCTTTTGTAATTTTTCTGCGACAATATGACATGCCTAAATTTTCTTGCGAAATTAAAGCCCCATGACATTGCCGTCTTGCGGCGAAATTGCAGGACGTCTTTACACTTGCATGTAATGACCCATTGATCTCATCTTATCTTCTCTTTTGTATTATTTGCCTCTTCAGGAATGGTTCACAAATATAACAAGTCTTAATACTCCCGTGAGTAAAAAGTCTCATGACATTTGCGTCTTAAGACACTTATCATCTCCCTAATTGAGGGTGTCGCCCTTATCTTCCCCCTGGTTGCCATTTCAAGGAGACATACATCGGCCATAAAAGACTAGATCCTCCTATCCAGTCTTAACAACAACCAGTTTTGTTCGCAGCCTCTTATCCCTTTTGCCTATATGGATTATGGTTACGAGACTGCACCCTAAGTGGGGTTTTCTTCGGGCCGAGTGCATCATAGCCAAGACTTACCAAGAATGGCCAGGGTAGTTTTATACGCCCCAGGCACTCTTGGATCAACTGTGTACCTCGGCGCATTGGTAATACTCTGCACCCCTTAGGAGAGCTCTTATTACCTTAGTCGCCCAACTCAAGTTATATGCTCAAGTTGAGAATCCAAGGTGTCTCTCCTGGATAGGCTTTCATTGACCCCAAATCTCCATGGCTCAGGTTCCAGCAGTGGTGTAACCTTATCGCTGATTCATGTTACAGATACCCTCTTCTATGACGTACTTTAGGTCTTACATTTGCCTCTTGCGAAATTTTATTCTCGAACTAGGGTGTACGCCATAAAGGTTCGTCCCATTCTGGATCTTAAAGATCATTTCTTGCGAAATTTTCGCATATTTTCATTCTTTTTTTTGATATTTTTCAATCTCACACCTTCTTTTTCATAATATTTTTTTATTCATTCATATCATTTTAATCATACATTATTTCGCAATTCATCTCTTCGCAAAGCCTCTTATGGGTAATATCTTTTTAGATATAATCTGTTCCATGGTCTGCCAAGTCTCTGACCCACATCTCTTCCTTCAGGATCCATCAATTTGTATGCCCCATTTCTAATTATGTCTTTAATGATGTAAGGCCCATCCCATTTTCTCGCTAACTTTCCACCATTCTCTTGATGGTATACTGGTGTTTCTCACAACACTAAATCACCTGGTTGAAATTCACGCCTTTTGACACGCTTATTGTACTCGGGATAATTTTCGCTGATAATTTTCCATATGTTGCAACTCCTTTTCTCTTTTTTCTTCTAATTCATCAAGTTTGGTCAATATCATTCCTGCACTGAGGTTTTTCTCCCAAGCTTCTCTTTTTGTTGTTGGGATAACAACTTCTGTTGGTAACACAGCTTCAACTCCATATGTCAAACAGAAAGGTGACATTCCAGTAGCTTCCCTCCTAGTTGTATTGTAGGCCCATATGGCATTATGTACCTGTTCGCACCATGCCCTGTGATGTCCCTCCAATTTCTTCTTCAGTATATCTGTGATTGTCTTATTTGTTGCTTCTGCCTGCCCATTGGCCTGCGGATATAGAGGTGTTGATTTTCCACATTTGATCTTAAACGCATTGAGTAGCATTTCTATGTTCTGTCCCTCAAATTGCTTTCCATTATAAGATACCAGCTGTGCAGGAATTCCAAATATACAAATTATATTTTCAAATATGAATGTAAAAATATCTATATTTTCATCATCTTCTAGAGGAAATTCTGCTAAAAAGTCTGCGATAACTTGTGACTTTGGCGAGGATAATACTTCATATTTTACTTCAAAATGCCCTACTTGTGCATGACACCTCTCGGCTCTACCTGACCTCTTTGAGTGCTTCATTACCGATTCAATTGGAACTTTTGTTAATACTTTGACTTTGTGTGCTTGGAAATATATGCGAAGCTTAAATGTTGAATATACCAAAGCTAGAATCAACTTTTTAATCTTTGAATAATTTATTTCTGCGGCATTGAATATTTTGCTGATGTAATAAATAGGTTTTTCCACTCCTGCATCCACTCGCAATAATACATCGCTTAATGCATGCGAAGTTGTCGCAAGGTAAATCAACAACTCTTCTCATGGTTCTGCCTTTTGTAAAATAAATACATTCGTTAGATGTTCTTTTATGCCTTGGAAAGCTTTATCACACTCATCCGTCCATTTAAATTTCGTTCCCTTTTTTATTATGCTGAAGAAATGTTTACATTTATCAGATGATCGCGAGATGAACCTCCCCAGTGAGGCTAAGAGCCCATTTAATTTCTTTACATCCTTTACTGTCGCTGGTGTTGGCATGTCGCGAACTACTTGCACTTTCTCTGGATCAACTTGTATTCCTTCCTTGGATACAATGTAACCTAAAAAATTCCATGAAGCAACTCCAAAAATGCATTTTTTCAGGATTCACCGTAATATTAAATTATCGCATCTGTTCAAATATTTCCTTCAGATATTGTACATGATTCTTTGCTTCTTTACTTTTTATTAACATATCATCTACATACACCTCTAGTGTTTTATGTATCCACTTTGCGAACACTTTCTCTACCATTCTTTGATATGTTGCTCCAGCATTTCGCAGACCAAATGGCATTTTTGTATAACAGTATAATCCCCTTGGTGCGAAAAAGGCAGTATGTTCTTGATCTTCCTCGGCGAGAGGAATCTGATTATAACCTTTGTACCCATCTAAGGAAGATATCCTATCATTCCCTGCTGCTGATTCAACCAATTGTGGGATATCTGGTAATGGAAAACTATCTTTCGGACAAGCTTTATTTAGATCAGTAAAGTCTATACAAATACTTATCCCCTTGCTCTTCCTTGAGACTACAACCATGTTGATATCCACTCCGGGTACTTGGATTGTCTTATGATTCATGCATCAAGCATTTTCTGCAACTCTTCTTCTATTTGGGAATGATATGTTGTTGCGATTTTTCTTATCCTTTGTTTAAATGGTCTTGCACCTTTGTCAATTTCCAGTTTATGACACGCCACATATGGATCTATTCCCGGCATTTCATCCATGTTCCATGCGAAAATATCTTGATATTCTCGCAAGAGATTAATAGTTCTTTCTTCTTCATCTGCCTCCATCTTGGTCCCAATTCTTAGTATTTTGGGTTCTTCATTAGTTCCAATATTCACTACCTTTATTGGTTCTACTGCAGTGTAGCTAGCCTTAGGTTCTTCCATTGATGTTGGTTCTTTTATCATTTTCACAAGCTCGTTTCCTTCTTCTGAAATCTCGCTGGGTATTCCTTTCCCTTCTTTTGCCCTAATCATGTAAATCTTAAACTCTTCTTCTTTCTTTGCTTCTTTCACCAATTTTCTGCGAAGCTTTCGCTTTCTTGGACGTTCTTCATGATGCTTTACTTCAATTTGATAACATGATTTTGCACTATCAATATCTCCCCTTATTTCACCAATTCCGATTGGCATTGGAAATTTGATGCACTGATGTAACGTTCATGCTACGGCTTTAATTGCGTGTATCCACGGTCTTCCTAGCAGCATGTTATATGGCGATTATATATCCACCACACAGAGCGTTATTTGTGTTTCAATTTCCCCCAGCGAAATTCTTACTACTATTTCCCCTTTTAGTTTAGTTGTAGATTTTCCGAAACCATGAATATGATATGTTGAATGAGACATTTCTTCATCTTGTATCCCATTCCTTTGTACGCATGGTAAAACATTATATCCACTGAACTCCATGCATCCACTAGAGTTCTATTCACCGGCCACTCTTCCATATATTTCGCTGATTCTTCTTTTTCTTTTTGTGCAACTGTTACTGTGATTACCAAAGGAGATGCGTGTCTCAAATTTTCTTTTGGTATCTCTGCTGCTGTGAACGTAATTTTCTGCTTTTCCCAATCCTTCAATGAAGATATTTTTTCCAACCGTCATAATTTTCTTTCCTTCAAAATCTCGTTTATGTATTCTCCCTCTAATGTTCTCATGAAATTCATTAACCATCGTTTTTGTGATTACGTTGCACTCCAACCTTCTTTCATCCTTATTGATCTTAACTATCCTTTCTCCAACTGATTTGTTGTTTTCTTCTATCATTTTCTTGATTTAAACAACTTTCAAAATAATTTCCACAATCTTTAAACAACAGAGTTTGTCCCTGTTTCTAGCGCCAATATGTAGTAGCAGGAAATCCTACACAACACCCCTCACAAGAATTCATCATAATCAACACATATTTTGAAGATTAAGAACAACACTTTTATTAATTGATTCACAGAAATGTTACAAGTAATTGAAGAAAACAAGAATACAATCGCTCTTTTTACTTTCTCTCTCCTAAATGACTTGCTTAACACTCGAAAAAGATCTCCCTTTCCCTTACGCCTACTCAACTCTTTATATAGGGATTTACATAGTGGATGACAGCTAATCTGTCCTTTAATTTCGGATCTGACTTGCGATATTCTCGCATTACATTGTTAATCTTCGCAAACATTCTAATCCTCGTAGAATCATCACACTCTTCTCATGTTTATGCTATCGTCATCTGTCGCGTCATTCTTCAGATCATCCTGCAACGATCGTAAGGTGTTGTTAATCATATTTTGCAAATGCGTTCTTCTTGCGATATTCTGATCCTACAGTTACCTTGGTAACAAAGCATTCAGTATTCACCGTTAGATGAAACCCTGACTCAAACAAGCTAATATCTTTCAACCATTAGATCTAACTTAGCTTGTTACACAAAAATGAAATGTACCCTCATTTAGGTTTATGTAACCATACCTAAACATGTACACCATGTTGGCTCAACAATAGTTAACAGAGGTTAGCCATATGAACACTATCATATCAACCTTATTCATCTTAACCATAACTAGGTCAAATGACTCAAATGAAACTAGTTAAAGAGTTATTCAATTACTATATTCTCATAGAAGTATACAAGAACACAATTGAAGAAAAATCGATTTGATTCACTTGAATAAATTCATGAACATTATAGCCACGGTTTGAAAAGATTGCATTCTTTATATTATAAATGTTTAAGTTCATGAACACATCCGATTTTAGAACTTTAACCTTCAAGTATGCAAACGGGTACGCATACTTGAAATACCTGGAGCAAGATTGGGTTTCATCAGTACGCAAACGGGTACGCGTACTTCCAGAAGAAATATTCAGACATGAACCATACGCCAGTACGTGAACGGGTGCTCATACTTAGGTTCCTGGATTTCTCAAGCCAACAAGTACGCGTACGGGTACGCATACTATGGTTCCCGGTCATGGATTACATATGTGCAAGAGTACACAACGTGTCATATCCAATAATGGTTAAGTGTTCTAAACTCTTATTTAAATCATTGAAACTTTCTTAGAGGATGACAATAGTCATTTTCACACACTATTACCATCAAATCAATTTTCAAGTTATTGAAATAATCATAGCGAAACATTCCAAGTCTACACCAAATGATTGTATCACACAAACCATGTAAGATGTTACTCGGCAATTTTCACATGATCATCTTTTGACTTGCGTCAAGAATATAAGATGAACTTGGTCGAAGCGAAAGCTTGCCAACACATATTCCGAGAAATATATAAGCGAGTTAAACTCAACTCGAAATCTCAAATATGTATAATAGAAAACTATATCGTAACACGACTTATGTCTCAATATAGGAGATATAATATAAATATACTTTCCAAGTGATAGATGAGTTTCAGTTTCTACATACCTTTTGTTGATGAAATTCCACAAGATTTCCTTAGTAGTTCTTCATCTTCAAATGATGAACGTCGTGAAGTCTAAGGCTCAACTACACAATCTATGTCCTAGTCCGAGACATCTATAAGTAGACTAGAAATCAAGACTTATAGTTTTGATCACTAACATTAACAAACATGTTTGAGATAACAATGCATGCGAGTTCGACCGAGCAGTGCTTTAATAATTATTGTTAGTTATAATAAAGTAAATGCATTGTATGTTAATCCAACACCTGGGTTTGATCTTAATAGTTGGGTTCAGTGTCGATACTTATTCTATATACCAAGTTTACATATTATGGCTATTATTTTATTGATAATCTCTATCTATATTAGATCATGCAAGGTGTGTGTCATATAGGTTGATATCAAAAAGATTATGGTGTACTTGGTACCCTCGTCATTTCATTACTCATGATTCAACTATGTGCATTTTGACTCTAAAATGTAATTACTATTTCATGTGCACCTCAGTTTTAGTCAATTCTGATTAGGTGCTACCACATTGTTGATAGTGAGTCCAAAATATAATGACTCGATGTGGGTAATCAATTCATACCATGCTATTATGTAGAGTTCTCCCTGCCTATGTAACTCCTAAGAAGAAACGGGAACATGATCCATGGGAATTACTTCTTAACAAACTAATATGAACTTTATGCTCTTAGATTTTATGTATAATCATAAATTTGATATTTAAACTTAAATAATCTAGAGAGAGGTATAATTGATTCTTTATTCACGTCCAACATCTAGTTTCATTTCATGAAAATGTCGAATATTTGTCTTATGATAAATGGATTAGACTTCATACAGATACCTTTGTAGGCTATCCATTTGTACCTCAAAACCGACCATGAACTTTCGTGATCGGTTCACGTATTCTGTTAGGAAACTCTATCCTAATTCCTTGATTTTATTTATAAGTAAGAAATCGGTTTCCCAACCTACCTCTAACTCTTAGATATGAAAAAGTATATAGTCGATAACATTCCATCAACTATTTTCATACCTACAAGAATGAACAATTCAAATAAAACTCGTAAAACAAATGTATTTGATGAATAAGAGATTGTCAAGGAACAAACTGTGCAAGGATCCTCCAAAATAAGGGTGGCTATGAGTATGAAAGAATAATACTCGTGGTATGCAGAAACCATGAAGAATTTGGGTAAAACCTGCAATGATTTCAAGGATGAAATAACAAATCTACAACAATTGCTAGCTAATAAAGTTGAAGTTCAAATAAAAATTATTAAACAACAAAGAATTATGATTCGTTATCAAAAGAAGCTCATCTCTGAAAGAGAGTTTGTTCGCACTGTTAGTTGTTAGGTCAACATCCTGACTTTCGAGGATAACCAAGCAGCCGTTAAACAAATCAAAGATCTTGAGGGAAACTTCTATGATGTTATTCATGAAATATTTGAATATATCCTAGAGGTATGACTTTTTCATTGTTTTTAGTTAACTTCTTATATGAATTTTTCTTATTGTTTTAAGGAGGAACACTAGCTTTTAGAATACCCTGTTTATGTATTTTACATTAGTTATTCCAAATATTATCATCTTGTAATGATTAAAGTTTATTTAGTTAAATTTTATTTTGGATATGATTGTAATTCCTAATCTTTGTTGATTATTACGTGTATTGATTATTTTGTGAGTTTTTTATTTGCTATCATATTTCTGGTGGTTAGAACGGATATATCTCATAGGTGAAACTCATAATTCTTTGTGTTCATCACTGAAAGAGGAGTAAACTATTTTAAGAATTGTAATATTAATCTTTCCATGATTCCACTTTTTGAATATATTGCAACGGCTCCGTGAGATATTCTTAGTTGTCGGTTTTCCTCCCCGAAAGTGTAACTGGCAAGGAATAAGATCGAGAACTTTAATTTCTATGTGCATACATGGCTAGAGAAGATGTAATTCTTATGTTGAGTCATATTGCTAAACTTATACTCTTTGTTCATAACTTGCCTAGAGAATAGTTTTTGTTGATGATTATTTTCCTCATGAAAGTAATACATCTTAGTAACATTAAGATCGTCGGTTTTAACTTCTGTATTCGTGATTGGCGAGAAGAGAGAAAAATATTTGGGGTACAAATTTACTTGTAAATTTTTTAATGTCCAATAAAATATTTCTCTTGTAGTTAGAGAAAGGTATCTCATATTGTTCTTTTGGGAATAATATCAAATGGGGGAGAGTTCAAAAACTTGTGCTTAATTAATATATCTTTATAGGGAGTACGATTTTGGAATTGTAGGAGCTAGTTATATATTTATGCCTCCTTGATGAAGACGCTAAGTTTACTTGGTGAAATCGTATCTCTAGTCTCAGTAAATCTTTTGTGTACTTCATTAGGATCCCTTTTCTTTTGACTTTGTCAATTTTGTTGACAAAATGGGGAGAATAATATAATATTACCCTACTATAGCATATTATTTTTTGGATCATTATGTGGGGGGGGGGGGGGGGTGAATTACAAGATTTAGGTTTTTCCTATTATGCAAAAGGGGTAAGTAAATACTAATGTGCGGGACATATCACCGTAGTATTGCTTCAAAGTTTTGGTACAATTGGACATTGAGGAGGGTAACAATGTTATATATGCACCAACATAACAACCATTAAGTCAAATATTCTCAGAAGTTGTTATCGATACGTATCTTCCACAATAAATGTGTTGAAACGATCATATGCAAAACTATAGAAGAACTTAAAGAACGAAGAATTCAAGACAATGTTGAGGATTCGAAGAAATCAAGCATGATATGGATTTTTAGCTGAAAAGTTTATTTATTATGAATCCATAAGCATTGATAGTTTTGTCATTAAAATTGACAAAGAAGAAGATTTTTGGAGCACTGCTCGGTCGAACTCGCAGGTTTTTCCATCTCAATCTTGTTGTCAATGTTATATGTACAAAACTATATCTTGGTTTCTAGTATATTAAAGTCAAGTCTCGGGCTAGGATTAGATCATGGGAAGATGAGTATCATACATTACTGAATAACCCTCGAAGATTGAAGACCAGAGATCAAACGAAGACATTTGAAGAACTTCATCGACAAAGAGGTATGTGAAGACTTAACCATCCTATTCACCGATGACATTTACCATTCTATCTTCGAGACTATGTCATATGATTTTAGTATATTTAATAATGCAAAGATGAAATTTCGAGCCAAGATACTCTTGATATATATCTTGTAATATGATTCAATCAATGGATGTTCTACATCATTGAAAATCCTGGTTAAGAAAAATTTATTGTTGATGAACTATTTTTGTTTCACATTGATCATTTGGAAATTTCCCGAGCAATGATATTTATTATCTATAGCGATTGAGGATTTTTCAAATTGTTTAAAGAGAGTTTTCAGAACTAACTGAAATTCTGGACATAAGGTAGGTACCCATAGCCAGTACACGTACCCTAGTGATATGAGTTCCATAATGGGGTAGGTATGTATACCCAGTAAGCGTACCCTAAGATTTTGAGTTAAATTGGATGGAGGTACGCATAGATAGTACATGTACACATAGGATCTGAGTTCATGAATGGATAAGGGTATATATACCCGGTAAGTGCACCCCAACAACTTGAGTACACGTACTAGTACACATACCTACACAGTATCAAACTAAGAAAATGCTCATAAAATATTTTCACAAATATGTTTGGCATTGCTACAACTCTCACAAACACTTCTAAGACAACCTTGTTCACTAAATCACTTTGTGTTTGTGAATCATGATTTAAGTCTTGAATATTAATGAGCATGATTTATGTTTGTAATTTCATAAGGAATATCTGCCAAGAACTATTAGTGTATGTGGTTCTAGAACCCTGGACCATAATGTATATTCTTATGTGTAATTTTAAGGCGAACTTCTCACATACTTACATGGGGATTCCTGCTAAGAATTTCATCTAAACTGAAAAAAAATTGCTTGAATATCAAGTTATCTTAGCTTGAATCCAAAGCTACCTAAAGCCTTGAAAATCTATTAATAGAGAGACTCATGCATCATGATTTCCTAATCCTTGACATTTTTGTGTCCTAGTTGCTTGCTAGAGTTTTCATCTATTAACCTAAGTTTTCCCTAACAAGTAAAATTAGGTTATGACTTAAAGACTCTACTTAGGGATTCGTGTAGCCATGTCTGACTATATTTTACCTGATAGTTCGTGCATCCCGATTTTGTTATTATTGATCTTCGGAGTTCTTGTTACCCCAGATCAGGAATGAGATAGATAGAAATCACAAAGTTTTCTCCGTCTCAGACTTTGTGATCCTCAAGATAGATGACTAAAACTTTTCTTAGTTGATTTGCTTGGATTGTTCTTGAGAGGTGGTTAATAATCCAGGATTCTTATCTAACTGAGTATAAGTTTTCCAGATTCGTGAGGTTCGATAGACTTTGTCTATTGCAAACATATTTCCAAACCTAGATCCAAAGTTCAAAAGGGAAATCAAATAAGATTATCTGTTAGAAGAAGATTGGTATCGAAAGTCTTCACTTAGGTTGAAGCAACTCTTTGAAAAAATAGAGGTATCAAGTACACCACCAACTTTTTCGTTCGGCAACCTGTATGGACAAAACCTAATACAATTGTAAGTATACCAACTAAATGATACTTGAAAATATGTATATAGAGTTTATATATGTACCTCTTCTCAAACAGTATGTAAATAGACAAGAAGTCCGTGAACCTGGTTGTTAATAAAAGTACTTGGACGATCTCAAAATCAATATCCAAGATCAATCTAGTTGTATCCAAATAATCCAATCAGAATTCTACCAAGTAATTAAACTTGTTATCTATCTTTCAAGATTCAAATCCTACATGAAACGAGTCCCATAATCGATCACAATTAGATGTGCGTATCTACTAAGATTGAATACATACAACATGCGTAAACCTAATTTTAAAGATAAACAATATAATGCAGAATATGAAAAACAGAATACACCAAACGTTTTGTTAACGAGGAAACCACAACTGCATAAAAATACTAAGACCTTGTACAAATTTGAACACCAAACTGTATTAAGCCGATACAGTCACTAGCCTATTATCAAACTAAAATGTAGTTGATACCTAATGATGTCCTTTACAACCTAAGAGTTGCTTCATTCGAAGTGAAGACTTTTGATACCAATATGCCTCTAGCAGATAAACCTGTTTGATTTCCGTTTAGATCGATAGATCAGGGTGTGGAAATATGTTTGCAATAAACAAGCTAGAAATCCCCATAAATTCGGAACTTATGATTCCCAAAGAGTATCCCAGATTCTTAACCAACTCTCAAGAACAATCTTCAAAAGATCAATTTGAATCAATTATCAGATATCTATCTCAAGGAATCACAAAGTCTGAGACGAAAAGAACTTTGAAATTTCTATATATCTTGTCTGGAAGAGATTACGAAAACCTAGACAACAGAAAAACAAGATCAGGATACACAAACTATCAAGGTAAAGATAGTCGTACCTGGATTCATGAATCCCAAAGCGAAGTCTTTTAGTCGTAAAACCTAATTATGTTTTCCAGAGGAAACCTAGGTAAATACAAGACGACCCTAGAACCAACTAGGACACAAAGTGACAGGGATTGAATTTCCAGTTGAAAGATCATCTCTATTTATAGTTTTCAAATATCATGGGTTGCTTAAAATTAAAGCTAAGGTAACTTAAGAATCAAGCAAACACTTTTAGTTTTTGAAAATACAATAGAAAAATATACACTATGGTCCGATTACAGAACCGTGTACAATGACTGTTTGGTTTGGCAAGTATGCCATACAAACGCAAAGACCAAAAATAAAACAAGCATGAATAATGTGAGAATATCTTTGTGTCAATGAATAATACAATTAATCTTGTCTGAGTATCCCATATTCCTTTGTTTAGTTGTTTGTTGGTATTCAAGAAAAACAACTACCGCCACAAGATCCAGTTCCTAGTACACGTTCCATGAGATCCTTGATCATGAATCTAAGAAATTAATCATAATGCACACACATAAGTTTTTGCGTGATCAATGAAGTCTTAGAAATATTTAAGAGAGTTCTAGCAATGCTAAATATATTTAAAAAATATGTCTTTGAGCATCTGTTAAAATCTATCGGGACAGTTGGTAGAACGGTTCGTGAACCATAAGTCTTGTTCACGAGTCAGGGTGCTACGATTCGTGAATCAGGTTTGCTAACTGCTAGCCTATTATACCAACTTCAAAATTTAGTTCACCACGATTCGTGAACTGTTCCTAACTGAACTTACGGTTTACGAACTGATTCGTCAACCTTCCCTGTATTTTTGAAACTCATATATTTTTGGTTTGCGACCCTGAGAATAAATATCAAAAATTCTGATTATTGTTTTTTGGATGTTTTAAACATTCCCAAGTGATAAAATCATTTTCATGGGCAATTTTCAATTGATCCACAAATTAATTTTCAAACAATAAATTGGTTCAAACTAATATTATTAAGGATCGTTGAACATCTTTGCTAAAATCATATTTCAAGTTTTTTAACAAGACAAGCTTGACTCGAAAATTCTTCTTCCTAAATCTACTAGAAGTCATACGACGTAGTCTCAAAATATAAAATGGTAAGATAGTGAGTAAAATAGAATGGTTTGGTCTTCACATACCTGATACAGAAGTTCTCCAAATGTCTTCGTCGATATTTAGTCTTCGAGAGTGATATCTAATACTCAACTACCAAATTCTAACCTAGTTTGAGACTTGACTTAGTATACTAGAAATCAAAATATAGTTTTGATCAACAAACATTGACAACAAGCTAGAGACAACAAAACTTGTGGGTTCAACCGAGCATTGCTCTAATACTCTTATGTTATGAAGGACGTCAACTACGAGAATCTATTGCGTAGAGCCTTGCGAGGTTCAAGAGACGTTAACTCGGTCTCAGCTACATTCCAATCCGAAGTTTGATAGTAGGCTAGTGTCTGTAGTAGCTTAATACAGTTTGCCATTCAAAGTTGGACGAGGTCCCGGGGGTTATCTGCAGGTGCAGTTTTCATCATTTTTTTTTATGGTGTATTGTGTTTTTCCTTTTTCGTATTATATTGTTTTATCTTTATAATGAGAATAACACAAGTAGTATGTAACCAATATAGCTAGTGTAAGTCCTTACTAATTATGATCAATAAAGAAACTTATTCTTGTGGAATTCATATCTTGAAAGATAAACTACAAGTTCCATACTTGTTAGAATTCAGATTCATTATGAGATCTTCCAAGAAGTCTTCTACACAATCAGGTTCACAAACTTATTAGTATAGACATATTTATTGTGGAAAAGATAAGAGAAAACTTTATGTACATATTTTTCAAGGATCTTTTATTTATATCTGCTTGCAACTATACTAAGTTTTGTCAACACAGGTTTCCGAACAGAAAAGCTGGTGGTGTACTTGGTATGCTTTCCTTTTCAAAATTTATCTTAAAGTTTCATTAGATTACTCATGATCTCTGATAAATTTTCTAAAAAGTGTTGGATGTACTGAATCTAATGATCTTAGGGAGTTTCTACCCTCTTTATGTTTGGCCAAGTTAATAACTTAAGAACATTATTACATGTGTTTTTCGATCCTTAAAGAGAAGTCTTTAATCATCACCTTTTTTTCTTTCTCGGAACCGGTTACAGAATCAGGAACTAAATACTCAGGAAATAAATCTGAGTAGCACTGTATCTTGTGAAAATATTACATCTTGGAAATAAAAGACAAATACTGTCATCTCTAACATTTGATGCATATGTTGTCGCAATTATTTTTAGATTGGGAAACAATACATGCCTTAGGGAAGTACAATTAAATTGTCTAAAATAGATGAATAATTCCACGCTTTCACCAATGATTGCGCAGCTTTTCGGTCTTTCTGGGGATCTCCACTTGGATATTAGTTTCTTCACAAGCAGTTTGTGTTCGACCTCCATGTTGCATATTCTCTTCTTGAGTTGGTGATGCCATTTGATTGCTACTAGAGCTCCCAGAGTGTTGCTTTGTTGTAGGGAATCTACTCTACAGTTGAAAGCCTTCTCTCCCTTGACGTCTCCTTTTTCATATGTCATAACAATTACTACAATTGCAATAGTTGGGTATTCCTTCCAAGTACTGTAACATATCATCGAAGATTGGTTTTGGATGGTTCTAACATGGATATTGGTTAGGTGACTTGGGTTGGGGTTTCTGTTCAGTGTGTGTTTGGTTGAACTTGTGTTGCAAGCGTTGATATGACTGTGGATGAGACTTATAGTCGCTGCAAGTGATGGCTTAATGTTTTGGAAAAAATTTAAGCAACGCGCTTTCCAAATGTACCATGTCGTTAGTGCACACAACTTACTCCAATCTAGGTTCTCCAAGGAGCTGTCATTTTTTTCATTGATCCATAACTTTATCCATTGTTGCATACTCTGATTGTTATTATTACTTATGCTACAATTCAGCCCAAACCAGATTGTCTTGCTAAAGGGATAAAGGAGAAGGGTATGCATATCAGTCTCAACACTGCCACTGCACATACAATAAATGAGAGATATTATGTTCATCCTAGTGCTAAGCTTACCGTTGACTGGGAGAATACCATTGTGGCATTTCTCAACAAATACTTGTATACGGGGTAAGACTTCTAAGGACCAAATATGTCTCCACATAGGATTTAGATGAGTTCTTGTAACTGGGTTAACCTGTCCACTAACTAAGTACTCATAAACCGATTTAACAGTTAAGACACCATCTTCATTTAGGGGCCAAATCAAATTATCAGTTTGACTAAAGTTTTTATTGAGGTCAATACTGGCTATGTTTTGCATAATGTTAGGAGGGAAAACTTGATTTAAGAAATCCAAGTTCCATTCCTTAGTAGCAGCATCAATAACTTCGCTTACTATGGTTAGAGTATTAACCACAATGGGCCTAATTCCACTTCTGTTTATGGTATTGGGTCCATTTAGTGGTTCCAGTTGTGATTCCTCAATTGAATATCCACTTTATCCCCTACTTCCCATATAGAAACATCTTGGATGATTTTTATGCCATTCCATAATCCTTTCCATAGCCAGGAACAATTGTTTTTAGGTTTTTGGATGCATAAAGGAGAAGTACACTTGAAGTATTTAGCCTTAAGGACTCTAGAGCACGGTGAATTGGGATTTTTAATCATTTTGCACGCCATCTTTGTGATCATAGCGTGGTTGAAAATTTCAAAAATTTTAAACCCGAGACCCCCCATATCGGTTGGTTTGTATATAGATCCCCAAGATTTATGGCAATATCCTTTGTTGTTTTCCTTGGAATGTCCCCACCAAAAATCCCTGTTCAAAGTATCCATCTTCTTTGAAATAGATTTCGGTACGACAAAGCATGACATTTGGTAAGTGTCTAGGGAATCATCTACATGTTTAATCATAACCCGTCTTCCAGCTGGGGATAGTAAACTGCGAACCCAACCTTTGAGTATGACCTTTAAATTGTCTACTAGAGGTTCAAAGCATTTTATTTTAGACTTGTGGGTAAACAGAGGGACCCCTAGGTACTTGTCATCGAGTCTTATTCTGCCAACCTTTAGGATTTGAAGGATTTCCCTAGCTTCTCTATTAGTAACAAAGTTACTGAAGAAAATACCAGATTTTTCATAATTTATGAGTTGTCCTGATCCCTGGCAGCACTCTTTTTTCCCAGCCTTCGTGAAGATGAGACAGTCATCTTCAAACAACATGTGAGATATGGAAGGAGAAATCTTAGCGAATTTAACTCCATTTATGAGCTTTTTTTCCTCTGCTTCCATTAAAACTCTAGAGAAACCCTCCATACAAATAATGAATAAGTATGGTGAAAGGGGGTCTCCCTGTATTAGTCCCCTAGTGGGTTTAAAAAAAAAACATTGGGGACCCATTCATGAGGACAACGCTAGATGTTGTTCTTATGCATTATTGAATCAAGTCAATCCAATCTTTACAAAATCCCAACTTTTCCATGACTTTGACAAGAAAAGGCCATTTTACCCGATCAAAAGCTTTAAACATATCAATTTTTATCCCCACGTACCTTCCTTTTTTCTTTTCTTTTCTTTTTAGTTCTCATAGTACGCATGATCTCGTGTGCAATAACTATGTTATCAACTATCTGCCTACCAGGGACAAAATCCGACTGATAAGGAGAAATAATCTTATCAAGGAACGTCTTTATTATGTTAGCAAGCAACTTAGAGATGATTTTGTAGATAGTATTACACAGAGATATGGGTCTAAAATCTTTAGGAGACTCTGGCGAGTCCTTTTTGGGAATAAGGGTGATGAAAGTTGAATTGATTTCCTTCTTAATATGTTTTGACACAAAGAAGTCTTGGATCATTTTTGTTAGTTCATCTTTGAGAAGAAACCAGTTTTTTTGAAAAAAGATGGTCGGGAATCCATCAGGCCCTGGGGATTTATTAGGGTGCATATCAAATAATATGAGTTTTATTTCAAGTTCAGATGGTTGTCTCATCAACTTAGTATTATCCAGATCATTAATGCAATTTGGGATCAAATTGATAATGTGGTCAGAAATACT
Source organism: Papaver bracteatum (assembly GCA_023529315.1). Taxonomy (NCBI): domain Eukaryota; kingdom Viridiplantae; phylum Streptophyta; class Magnoliopsida; order Ranunculales; family Papaveraceae; genus Papaver; species Papaver bracteatum. The sequence continues at coordinate 378,975 of JAJJWX010000365.1, forward strand.
AGGTTTTGAAGTGGAATCCATCGAGGAAAAATGGGAGTATAAAGTATCCACAATACCCCGCCTTTCATTGCACCAAGTGCCATCATATTTTTTGATTTCCTCAATTCTCAGTTTCCTTGCTTTATAATTAGCAGTGGAGTGAAAATAACAGTATTTTTATCTCCCAAATTAAGTTTATTATTGGTGGCTTTAGTTTTCCAGAAGGCTTCTTCGTAACAGTACCATTTTTCCAAACCATTTTTTATTTCCAAAAAATTTGGGTTGTTGTCCAGTAGCTTGAGGTTGTTCTTTGCATGATTTGAATTCTGTTTGAGTTTTTTAATATTTTGTTGGATGTTTCCAAAATGCTCCCGGTTCCAAATTATTATATTTTGCTTGACATTTCTTAGTTTAGACACTAAACTGAAAGTTGCGGACCCACCAGGATGGAAATTCCATGAATCCTAAATGACTTGGAAGCAAGAAGGCTCTTCCATATATATACCAAAGAACTTAAAAGGTTTCGCTCCATGTTTCCAGCAGGGAGAGGTTCTTAAGAGAATATGGCAATGATCTGATCCCATAGGGGTTAGATGGTACACCATGGCTCTAGGAAATAAATCCAACCAACCAGAATTTACCATGGCTCTATCAAGTCTAGCCTCGATAAAATCATGGCCAATTCTTTTGTTGGACCAAGTAAATTGGTAACCAACAAAATCCAAGTCAATAAGCTCGGCAGAGTTTATCAATTGAATGAAAAAGGATACCTCATTTGGATACAGGGGGTTTCCACCCCTTCTTTCATCATTAGAGAGGGTAAAATTTAGGTCCCCAATGATGAGCCAGGGGACCTTCACTGTTCTAGACAGGTTTTTGAAATATTCCCAGCTAACATTCTTTTTTAGTCTATACAGACAACCATAAGTACTAGACAACATCCAGACATTTTTACTCATGTTACAAGTGACAATGGCATCTATTTGACTATCAGTTGTGTGCACTACTTGGACGGAAACTTTGCTGGACCAGGTCATATACAAACCACATGCAGTACTTATAACTCCCGTTGGATTCACAATCACCATATCGTTGAATTTGAGCTTTTTTAAATGTGGTTTTATGGTGGATTCTTGGTTTTTAGTTTCTTGTAGAAATAAGATATCATATATATGCTCACTTACCATATTGATAATATGGGATTGGGTAGTTGGTTTTCCTAATCCTTGACAGTTCCATGTAATAAAACTTATGGACATGATTGAGTGTTGAAAGTAATACCAGCAAATCAAAGAAAATTCCTTCTCGGAGAAGGGATGCAGAGAATGATAGTAGAAAAAATACCAAGTATAAATTCTTACAGCACCACAAAAGAGATTGGGCCCAGCTAGAACACATGTGATAGGCCTCGCAGAACAGTCGAACCACTTCATTGTATGGACACTACATGTATTTACGGATAACTTATCAAGGATTATGCTACTAGCAAACCTAATCAAATCCTTAAGGCGGACTACTATCGGGCGAATATAAAAACAACTTGTAAATTTTAGGCTTACCTGGTTATCCTTGAGCGAGCTTGCTTCCCCCTTTGTAGATATTGTATTAGATTTAGCACTATGAGTACTCTCGTTATTTACCCATCTCTGCTCTTCAACCCTACTACTGTTCCTGCAGGTGTTCATCTTCGTTTTCCATTTGCCTCCGCCACTGACCAAATATGGGGGTCTTGAATTGCATAAAGTCTTTGAGGTTTTCATTTCTGGTCTATGACTTTTTGGTAAGTTGGGAGTAGGGAAATCAATGGTTAAGAGGCTTTTTTGATTTGGATGAGACAAGGGGGTGAAATTTTATTTGTAGAATCTCTTCTAGTATAGTAGACATCCCAAAATCGAGAGTTGTGAATTTCCGTTACGTCCATTTTCTCTACAGAGCTGATAGTCCTTTGGAACTTCCGCGGTGGTTCTCCCCTTTGCTCTGAATCGACAAATATTTTTTTGGAAACATTTTCTTCAACCCATTGCTCTTCTGTTCTCACAACTACTCTAAAACTTGGGGTACCAACTGGGGGAGAGGAGATCTCCACTTCCGAGTTATTTTTCTTGTCACTAGAATCATCCTGACTCCGCATGTTTTATTTTAAATGAAGAGGATAGAATTTTGTTACTGCATAAGTTGCATGAGATAGTGAAGTTCCCACATACCCTTGCTTTGAAACTGTCTTCTTAAGCTTCTCCCCATACTCCTTCTTATGCTTATCCATGATAACATTCTCAACTGGCCAGTTCTTTCTTTGATGAGTTATTTCTTTATTTTTTCCATATTCGGCTCCAAGATCCATTTGGTACCTGGGGTAGGGTGAGATTTTTAGAGTTGAGGGAGATTGATTCACCTAGCCATCTCTAGTGGGAGATCTACTGGTGACTCCTTCCTTGGAATTTGATCGAACAGTTTGAAGACTAACGAAAAAAATTATTTGATTGTTGCACCATTTACTTCAAAAAGGCTCCATTAACTCATAAAAAATAATGCTTACTAACCACCAATATAGCTTGAGAGTAACCTTAAAAGGGGACGGGATAAACTGGGGTTTGTGGTATCTTCTCGGTTCAAATGAATTCATTTTATAATCACTCAACAATAGCTATGGTGAGGGGTTTGCAGAAATAAAATGGGTGATGAACTAGGATGGGCGGAGTAAGAGATAATGAACATGAATACCCTACAAAACAACAAATGTATTAGCACAAGTAAAATAAGATAGGATCATTCATACCTTGGTACTCAGTCACAACTATCTTGGGGAGCTCGAGATAACCAGGTAAGGAAGAAGAATCAGCCAACAATCATTCCGCTAAATCCTTAGATTTGATTTGAATTTTTTTTTTTTTGATTAAAGATTTTGAAAGTGGTAACTGGGTAGATTTGAGATCTGTTGGATTTGATGCAAGCTAATCAGTAGACAAGCAAGAAATCAAAGAAATTGTTCACGAAGAATTGAATCCGTGAAAACTGGGTTAACTCAATATGTCGCCCGATTCACGGAGCACCGACAGAGAGAGGTTTTGTATCTGTTTTTTTTTTTATCGGCAAAGAAAGGAATTTATTGATCAAAAAAAGAGGGTATAAAAGGATTATACCACCCTAGCCAAAAATAAAAAGAAAAGTGCTAAAAATAGGCTAATATCACCTTAAGTAATGTCAAAATAAATATCACTCCAATTCCTCATTACTTCCTTGGGATCAACCTCCTCAAATTCCTTGAAAACAAGAGATCAAGTAAACAAAGTATAAATAACCCTATTAGCAACATCAATTGAAGCATTATGACTGTCAGAAAAGACTCTACCATTTCTTTCTTTCCATAAACACCAAATGATAGCAACATGCACCAACCTCCAAACTTCAGTCTTGATCTTGTCAGAGAAATTCATCTGCCAAGCTTGCAAAGCAGGTATAGTTTCAAGAGGCAGTGCAAACAGCCAATTCAGCTTAGCAGATAAAAAATCCCAAACCTTTCTAGAAAACTCACAATGCAAAAACAAGTGTGAAGTAGTTTCAGTTGCAGTACAGAACAAGCAATTGGCTGGCACATCAATTATTCTTCTTAACAGCATGTCCCTAGTAGGAAGTTTCCCATGAGAAATCAACCATAAAAATAAACCAGCTTTAGGAGGACACTTTAGACTCCAAATAAATTAAAAAATTACAGAATCATAATGTTCATCAATCTCCAAGGAAAGCTTGTCATAAGCAGAGCTGACATAAAAAATCTTAGTTGAAGTTAAAGGCCAATAAAGTTCATCATCACAACTTAAATTGAAAGTGAAAGAATCTAGATCAGCAGAGAGTAAGTTGAGCTCTATTCTAGCCGCATTATTGAGTCTTCTAGGAACATGAAAATTCCAGACCAAAGAATCCATTCACCACTGCCATTTAAGCCATATTAAAATGCTTGGCTCTTGACACATCAAAGAGATTTGGATAACAAGTTTTTAAAGGATGCTCATAAAGCCAGTTTTCATGCCAGAATCTTACAAACAAGCCATTATTCACTTTAAATCTTACAAACTTCAAGAAATATTTATTGAACTTCATGATAGCTCTCCAAACAGATCTCCCATAAGTACATTTTGGAATTTTAGGAGACCAAATAACATCACCATAGCCATACTTTTCAGTCACAATTTTCTTCCAAAGAACATCATCTTCAGTAGCATACCTCCAAGACTACTTAGCAAGTAAAGATTGATTTGTCAACTTCAAATTTTTTATCCCTAATCCACCAAATTTTTTATTCCTGCATAAGGCTCTCCATTTGATAGGATGAATTTTTCTTTTTCCTTTATTATCATTCCACAGAAAATCTCTCATTATTTTCTCCAACTTCTTTATCACAGAACTGCGCATCTCAAACAATGACATATAATAAACAGGGAGACTGGATAGAATACTGTTAATCAAAGCAATCTTACCATCTCTTGAAAGAAGAATTTTCTGCCAACCAGGAAGCTTAGCAATAAATTTATCCACCACCTTGTCCCATTTAGCAACTTCTCCACATTTATCACCTAAAGGAAGACCCAAATAAGTTGTTGGTAAAGTACCACTGAAACAACCCAAAAGAGAAGAGAAAACTGTCAGGTCACCATCATATCCAACACCATAAATTTGACTTTTAGCAAAATTAATCTTCAAACCAATGAGCATTTCAAAAGAAAGAAGAATAAGACTTAGATTTTTCACTTGTTTAACATCAGTATCAAGAAAAATTAGTGTATCATCTGCAAACTGAAGATGACTAACAAGTAAACCATCATTCTTAACTTGAAAACCAAAAATTAAACCTTTCTCTTGAGCTCTCTTGATCATGAAAGTTAGAGCTTCACCCACCAAAAGAAATAAGAAAGGTGAAATTGGGTCACCTTGTCTTATACCTTTTTTGCATTTGAAATAACCTGTGGCACTACCATTCACAAGAATAGAAAATCTAGTGAATTCAACACATCATCTTATCCATTGTCTCCATTTAACTCCAAAGCCCATAAGCTGAAAATTTTCATCAAGAAAATCCCAATTTACATGGTCAAAAGCTTTTTCAAAATCAACTTTGCATAAAATACCTGGTTTCCCACTTCTTAGCCTTGAATCAATAAGCTCATTAGCAACAAGAACCCCATCCAAAATTTGTCTCTTCTTTACAAAAGCAGATTGGTGTTGTGAAATGATAAATGGCAGGGTTTTCTTGAATCTTTCAGCAATGATTTTGGACAGAATCTTATAAGCTCCATGAATCAAACTAATAAGCCTCAAATATTTAATCTCCTCAATAGTATCCTTTTTGGGAATCAAAGCTATAAAAGTATTTTTTTAACCTCCAATCAAGAAAGGATTTATCCTATAATTCCTTAACAACATTCAAGAAATCATTCTTAATAAAATCCCAACACAAAAGATAAAATCTGACAGGGAATCCATCTGGACCTGGAGCTTTATTTTTGCCCAAATTTTTTATAGCAGATAAACATTCTTCCTCATCAATATCACTCTCTAACCAAGTATTCATTTCTGCAGTAATAGTTGAAAATTGCATACCTTCCATACTTACTGTTCTTGGAGTTTGATTCTGGAAAATATTTTGAAAGAAAGCCTCAATTCCATTCTTGATTTTATTTTCATTTGTGGTAATAATGTCATTTACTTTACTAGAACCTATGAAACTCTTTCTTCTCTTGTCATTTGCAATTCTATGGAAGTATTTAGTGTTGTGTTCAAAATTCTTGATGTAAGTTACTCTTGCTCTACTTCTCATCTTCTCAACATTAAGGATTGTAAGCTTGCAATACTCCTGTATAGCATTAAGTCTTGATTCCCATTGAACTTCATTTAGGCCATTATTAGTGTTCTCAATAGCATCTAGATCATTAAAAACATCTTCTAATTCCTCCAGCCTTCTGTCAAGCTCCCCAAATTGCTGTTTGCTCCAATCCTTCAGTTTTGGTTTCAAGAGCTGCAACTTTTTACAGAAAATAAAGCCTGCACTACCTGAAACAGTAAAAGACATCCACAAATCTTTGACAAAATCAATAAAATTTGGGTGAGAAAACCAGAAATACTCACAGCGAAATGGGGATGGTCCATGCTTCACACCTTCATACACTAAGGCTATTGGATTATGATCAGAGCAGGGCCTAGTAAGAACTTGCTGAATCACTTGAGGATAAAAAAATTCCCAATCAGGAGACACAAAGATTCTATCAATTCGACTTTTGATACTTTGAGACTGATTATTAGTCCAAGTATATGTTGCACCAATTAAAGGAAGATCAATCAATCTATGCCGAGAGATGAAGTTATTAAACTTTCTCATACCAGTAGTAGAAACACCATCTGAAGTTCTTTCATGTAAATACCTAATCTCATTGAAATCACTACCTAAAACCCAAGGATACTGCCAGAAGCACCTAACTTTTTCAATTTATCTCCAAAACAACTTAACTTCATCACCATTAGATGCACAAGGAGCATACACACCAGTGAACATCCGCTCAAAGGAATTAGCAATAGTTGTACAATGAATTGTTATGGAATATGTCCCAATGAGAGAATCAACAACCTCCACCTTTGAAGAATCCCACATACACAAAATACCTCCAGAATTCCCCTGAGAAGGAAAGTCCAACCACTTAATTGAATTTTTACTCCAACACTGCCAAACTAAAAGATCATTACACTGCTGAATTTTGGTCTCCTGCAACAACACAATAGCTGGCTTCCAATCATTAATTTTTTTTCTTGACCATATCCCTTTTATTTAAATCGTTAAGACCCCTAATATTCCAACATATAATTTTGAAATCCATAAAAAATTGCAAATCCTGAATACCAAATCAAGAAGAAACTAAGATTCATTCATGTGCACCAAATTGAAGTTATATAGATGCAATCTCAGCGTATCCATCATAGCGCCATCAATTTCTTCCTGCGAACCCTTGAAGTGAATACCGATCAATGGACAAATTGAAATCATCTGCATTAAGACTTTTCAAAATCCCTTTTTATAATGGGATCAACCTTCAATTTCAAAGTGCTCCATTTTTCAGATGTGTTTAGGAAAAAATCAAATCTTTTTTCTTTCTTGTTGGTACTCCGTCTCTTTGGAGATGTTATAACTTCCATCGAAGAAGAAGACGCCTCAGATGAATCAATCATCTGTAAATACGGAATGGAGACGGCTATTTTCAGATATTCATTCACTTCATCCTCATTTTCAAAATTGGGTAAAAGAGTCGTTGGAGTGTCCGTTGAAGAATTTAAATTCGAATAATATGTAACACGTGTAGAGAGCACATGGTTATCCAAGTTAACCGAAGTAGTTTTAAAACCCGAATCCATATCCGAATTTATAATTCTTTTTCCATTTGAATTGGAGGTAAATTCAAAATTTGAAATGTCTATAACGGATTTTCCTTTTTCAACCAAAGAAAATTTCCTGAACATATTCTTCCGGCGAGAATCAAGGGGTCTAAGAATAATATTACGCGGTATTTTCGGCCATTCCACGTTGAATTCCAAATTTGTTTGCGATTCTGTAGCTGAGGGTACAGAGACTATCTCCAAGTTCTGAACTGTAGTCTTATGATGAGATTGATCAAAACAACCATCAAAAATATTAAATTGGGAAACTAGCACTAGAAAAGAGAAAGAACCAAATTGAAATACGAAGGCACTATTAAAACCATTAAAGTTCCTCACTTTTATTCTAATAGCTGATGCATCGCCCCAAGATAAGATAGTTTCATGTATCTCCAAAAGACCACCAAAAAGTGAACTAGGTTCTTTAAAAAGATCATTACCCCAAAGATCAAAAGGAACTCCTTTCACCTCCAACCAAGTGCCCTCTGACGAAAGAACCGGCAATGCGACCGAATTCACTGTGCTCCACCATGGCATTAATCTTAAGAAGTTCCCATCAAAATCCCAATGACCATTGCTTAATAAACGACTCTTTTCTTCTTGAGAAACAAAGAAAAATGCTTTCTTATTTGCAAACGGGAATAAATCAAAGCCAAACTCAAGCGAGAAACGACTTGCAATTTCTACACCAATAGAGTTCCAAGAAGAAACATCGATAGAAGTCTCTATAATGATGGCTTGATTCCAGTTTTTAGATGAAGAAAATGAATTAACATTCCTTAAAGAAGTAACAGCAGATCTCGGCTCAACATGTGTATGTGATTGTGATTCCTTCTGAGTAACAGATTACGAGGGTGTGGACTCAGCAATCATCGCAGGTTGTGACTCCAGCTAATGGGATAAATCCTTCTTCTGCGAAATAACATCTGAAAAACCCTGAACAAATGGTAGCCACCCTGTAGATACATCTTCTACTGGAAAACACATAAAGTGTTTAATCTTTTCACAAGAGTACGAAACACGAAAAAAATCTCCATACTTGTTTTGATCACGACAAAAAAGAATATGTTCGTTACCTCTATGAAATACCCAATACCATTTACCATAAAAATTCTTTTTGCTTTCTCTTTTCATAATGTTCCTCATCCAGATTACCCCTTCAAAACTTATTTGCACTTGTAAGATCCTCTTCGTGTTTCTGGTTTGCTCATCAAATAAAACTCCATTAGATTTTAAAGTAAGAATAAATGATTTATACTTACAGTCAATGATAATCTCATTGCCAGAACTTGTGTGCATGCTTGTGTTTTTCTTTTTCCTTGAAACTGTTTCCCAGATTTGATTTTCCGTATCCTTTGTAGCTGCTTGAACCCTGATACTGCTTTGTTGCTGAAAACCACGAACCATATCCACCCACGAAATACTGATGTCGAAACCTTGCTTCCTGCCCTGCTTATCCTGCTGATCAAAATCCAAAACCCTAGAACTGTGTAGTTGTGAAGATGAATTTCTCTCCATTTTTGCTCCAAGAAAACCGGGCGTTCTCTCTCTTAACCGGAATTTCTCTCCATTTTTGTATCTGTTTGGTTGGTTATTTTTAAATCATCACCCCTAGTTCAAGAACGAACTAACTACTGTGGAACTCAACCTGCAAGTGACTACTGCTCAAAGGCTTTGTGTCTGTGGACGGTCCTTTTTATATAGAGATTGAGACTAATTTGCTTAGAATGATGTTAAGTTACATCGAAAGCATCTACCTTGATTCTAAGTTATGTAGTTTTAAAAAAAAAAAAAAAAAACTAGTTTGATTTTCAACCAACTCGTTGCTTAACTCCGAAGCAACTAGTTTGATTTTCAACCAACTCGTTGCTTAACTCCGAAGCAGGCATTGCTGTAAATAACAACAAGCTTTGTTCTTAAGCCAACCACTTACCTATGTTACACTCTCCCAATAATTGTCTTAAACAAATTGATCAAACTTTTGGGAATAAGGTTTTAAGTAGCTCATTCAAAACATGCATAAAGATTTATAATTTTTTATCTTTTGGGATAACGTTTTATGTAGCATATTCAAAACATGCATGAAGATTTACAATTTTTTATTAGATTGATCAAACCTTCGGAAATAAAGCTTTATGTAGCACATTCAAAACATCAAATCTTTCAGGAGTATAACTGGCAAACAAACTAGAATATGAAATATTTAAAAATCCGTGCCCCTTGGAATTTTACAAATTTTATCTTGGAAATATTTTAGAGATCCATATAATGAGTACAAACAACAATATCAAATGTAGAGTTTTTACGAGCATATTTGGAGGTGTTTATCCCTTTAGGCATAATTTTTGAAAATTAAATAAATAGTCATTATGCAAACCACCACATTATGCATAACACATTATGCATCAACTAATTTTCCGTTGCAACTACTAAAACGATGTACTCCATCCGTTTCGGGAAAAGTGATATTTTCATATTTTTTTCCAATTTGGCTTATTTTGTTTTCTGTTCGGTCGGCCCTCCCCACTGACATAGCAGTGTTCTAGTATTTCTAGTATAAATGAAACAAAATTTAATGAAAATATATATAGTTTCACTTTGGTCGTTTTTTTCTTTTCAGGTGTTGGTGTCAAAGTTGGTTGGTGATAATACCGGCATCGGCCCAGCTAAAAACTAAATTCCATACCAGCTAAGAACCAAATTCCATACGCTTGAACTTAAACTTTTGCGAGCAATTTTTTATAATTGTGCGATTGGGATATTTATATTAATTGGGGATATAAATTACTTTTCCCAATCAATAGTATTTGTTAAGGGGTGTTTTTGGAGGGCAAAAATACTAAAATACCCTTCTCTCAAAATAAAAATTTAAGAACTTAAAATCAGAAAAAAAAAATCATATCCCCATTTCCAACTTCACTGTCGGCATTCTCGTTAGGGTTAGGGCTTTGAAACCTAAATATTCTCCACTTTGAAAACGATTTTTTTTTTAACATTCGGAAGTGATGAAGACCATGCCGGAAGTGATGAAGACCATGCCGAAAGTGATGAATACCATGCTGGTAGTGATGAAGATCATGCCTATAGTGATGAAGACCATGTCGGAAATATTATTTTTTTACATCACCGGAAGTGATGAAGACCATGCCGAAAAATGGTGCCGACATGCTTGGTAACTAACATTCAATGCCGTAACTAAATGCCGGCATGTTCGATAGAAATCTATCAATGCTGGTAGTCAAGTGAAAAAAATTCAATTTTCTGGATACTTTACATCATGCGCCGGCAAAGAAATTTAAGCAACATACTATGCCGTTAGCAGTACTGACATGCTCGAGAATTAACTGAATGTGCCGGCAGTGGACTGATTAAAACCAGAAAAAATTTCAAAACGGAAAAGGCCGACACAGCCGGGAGGGGCTATGCCCCCTGGTAGCGGCAAACATTTATGAAAATTTCCAACAAATGCCGGCATGGATGGACGACTGACAACAATGACGGCACACTTTATTGGTTGAATATTCCCCGCCACGTGAAAATATGGTGCGTCGGCATTGATATAACTATGAATACCATGTCGGTTTAGGCTGTTCCGGCATGGTATTCATAGTTATATCAATGCCGGCAGGATGTTTTGCAGGTGCAACCATTGTGAATCCAAAGATACATCTGGAGAAGCTTCGACATAAAAGACATATTTGTTGCTAACGTGAAGACTTAAAGACATCTTTTTAGTCACCATGGTCACTCATCTCAACCAAAATTTTTGAACCCAACATTCATACTTCTTATCTCTCCAAAATGATAAAGATTTCTATAAGTCATTTTCAAACTAATCAATTAACATAACTAATTATTATTAACCACTAAACCTGATTAATGAGGGGTAGATTAGGAATTAGTGAAAATACATGGATATGGGGTGACCTTGATTTACTATTTAAATCCCGTTTTTGTTTTTTTTTCTATATCCCCCAATTGCGCGTTCTAAAAGATGGGAAATACAGATGATCTTTTTTTGTTTTTGTTTTTTGATATCCTAGACTAGTGATCTCTAGACTACATCCAAACTCCTTGAATTGGAGTGAACTTTGGAAATTACAGGGTTCGAACCCATACCTCCGCAGTGGGAGGGAGCATACCAACCACCAGACCACTTGGTGATTTGCTAGCTAACGGATGATCAATCAAATCAAATTACATAATGGTTGTTTAATTGAATTTTGCACACAGGATTCTCTGCATAGTTATATAAGATGTTGAACCCCAAACCCTGTCATTCGTATGGGTAAAATAAATGTCGTTTCTCGTTACTAAATTCTCTACTTTCCAAATAACATCAGATTAGAAATTCTTGGTTGCAGTGAATTGTCACGTGACTACTAATTTTCTAATAGTCTACGTAATAGGAACAACTCAGAGAATCCGATACTAAATAGTATGGATACCTCAGTTGAACTGACACTGTTGAGTAAATAAAAGGTATGTTCAAAATAAGATCTACTCAGAAGATCATATACTAAGTAAGTAAATATACTTCACAAGAGAAGATGCTAAGAAAACAATGGTATCTCTGTAAAACAGAGACGAATAAGAAAATAAGCTAAATATAGAGATATCTCATATGAACAGATAACTCAGAAAACAGAGATAGCTCAGAATACAGAGATAACTCAGTAAGTAAATCTCTAATAGAGGAGATAATGTAAGTGCAACTAAGTTAATAAATCACATAAGAGATTACGTGGTTCGGTTAATCTTAACCTACGTCCACGGGTAAAGATGATATGTTTATTATTGATCTTGTTACATTTGGGTGGAAGAACTCTATTAAAGAAAGTATGAAGCTCTAGAAAATAAGAGAGAAAGTGAGTCTTTTCCTTAATTCCTAACCAACCTCCTCCTCCCCTTTCTTTGTTGGTGAAGCTTGGTATTTATAGCCTCTTCTGCTCCAGATATATCTTTGTTGTCTTTGGGTATATCGTATCCTAATATATCTTCCGTACCAATGATACCTTTGTTCATCGCAAGCTTTATCCAGTCGGACTCTGCCACCTCAGCTGACCCACGTTCCTTTGGGAACTACCTAGCCTTAGTACAGATCGTACCTTCGTTGGCCACCCACCATCTCCAATCAGACGATGCTACCTTAGCTTCCCCCACGTGCCATCGTGAACTATGAAACCTCCGTACAAGTTATACCTTCGTTGGACACATACCTTCTCCAGTCATAGGGTGACACGTACTCTGAGCCCACGTGGTTGACGACTGCGCCTTTGTACTAAAAGTCGTGTAGACTGCTCAGCTACCTCTGACAGACAGACACACCCATATGCCTATACTACAACCTATTGCTTAATAACTAAGCAATCTTGGTAGTGATTTGGTGTACTCCGTTGTAGTGTAATTTGATACTCCAACCTTTAACATTGTGCCACACGTTGATAGAGATAACTTCATAACTTAGCATCCTAAAGAGAGATGTAGTGTACATTGTTGTAACATAATAAGTTACTCCACCTTTAATGTTGTGCCACGTGGCACATCAGATTTTTGGTACTCACTGTTTTCCCATTTTCTTGAGGGTTATTCGAAGAATGACCCTTAAGAAAAAATCTTGATCCTCGTTTGTTTATTTCGCTGAAGATTTTCATCGAAGTATCAAATAAGTTTGCTGAGATACCTTCGATGCAGCTTGCTGGGGTATCCTTGAAGTAAATTTGTTGAGGTACCATTGAAGTATTGAAGTAATTTGCTGAGGTACCTTCAAAGTATAGAAGTATCGAAGTATATTACTGAGGTACCTTCAAAATATAGAAGTATCGAAGTAATTTTCTGAGGTACCCTCGAAGTATAGAAGTATCGAAGTAATTTTCTGAGGTACCTTCAAAGTATAGAAGTATTGAAGTATATTACTGAGGTACCTTCGAAATATAGAAGTATCGAAGTATATTACTGAGGTACCTTCGAAATATAGAAGTATCGAAGTAATTTTCTGAGGTGCCCTCTAAGTATAGAAGTATCGAAGTAATTTTCTGAGGTACCTTCAAAGTATAGAAGTATATTACTGAGGTACCTTCGAAATATAGAAGTATCGAAGTAATTTGCTGAGGTACCCTCGAAGTATAGAAGTATCGAAGTAATTTGCTGAGGTACCGTCAAAGTATAGAAGTACCGTAGTATATTACTGAGGTACCTTCGAAATATAGAAGTATCAAAGTATATTACTGAGGTACCTTCGAAATATAGAAGTATCGAAGTAATTTGCTGAGGTACCCTCTAAGAATAGAAGTATCGAAGTAATTTTCTGAGGTACCTTCAAAGTATAGAAGTATCGAAGTATATTACTGAGGTACCTTCGAAATATAGAAGTATCGAAGTAATTTGCTGAGGTACCCTCGAAGTATAGAAGTATCGAAGTAATTTGCTGAGGTACCGTCAAAGTATAGAAGTACCGTAGTATATTACTGAGGTACCTTCGAAATATAGAAGTATCGAAGTAATTTGTTGAGGTACCTTCGAAGTATATTGAAGTAGTTTGTCGATGTAGAGAAGTATCGAAGTAGTTTATTGAGGTACCCTCGAAGTACTGAAGTGGTTTACTGAGGTACCTTCGAAATATAGAAGTATCGAAGTATATTACTGAGGTAACTTCGAAGTATTGAACAAGGTTTTGGTGCTAATATTTTCACAAAAGTATATGTATGTTTATATGTATACAAGCATGTACGTATGTATATATATATATATATGCATATATGTATGCATGCATGTATGTATGTATTTGTTTACGAAGTCCACGCCTTCGTTAATGAAATCTAAGACTGGGATAGTGGTTTTCACCCCTTTTAAAAGAAGAGCCTTCGCTCGCTACTTAGGTATTTTTGCTATCATTTTAAACCAGTCGGCATCCGAGCAAGATATAGCGTGGCCAGAAGGTATCCCCTCATAGCATGTAGCTGAGTTTAAGCTAAGTTTGAACTTATTCCTCAGGTGTATATTATTTACCTTTTAGTTTTTCTTTCGGCTACGATGACTCTAAGATGTCTCTTTACTTGCATGGTATGGAGTTATTTCCTGGTGTACCTTCGTTGTTGTAACTTTACACCTTTTCAATAGAAGTATACCTTTTGGAACCTTTATCTTTGGTTAAGATTTTTGTTGTATTGTTGTACCTGCATAAATAAAATACGTACATACGCCATTTGGCATTTGTCACCTTTTGGTAGTGTGTGTTACAACATTTTCTTGATTTGTTGCACAATATATATGACATAGTATGTATAGTTTGTTGCACAATCAAGCCATTTCTCGGTGCTAAGGTATGTTAACCTTGGTGGAACATTCAACGTCCTACCAGAGTATCTTTTGGCCAGAAGGTACTGTGGTGGAGAGGGTCCCTACGTGGGCAATAATTTTCCTGTAACCCTACACGTTTAGAACAAAGGCTGCTTTACTTTGATAAGGTATCTCTATAGGGGATATCTTACTTTTTATTACTGCCTCATGAAGGGATTTATTGCCCCGAAGATCCGAGTATTGACATATGCGCAGTTATGTCTTGCCTTGTCTCATCGTCAATTCTAACGGTGGGTGTCATTTCTAACCCTTCATTTTTGTCATCAATTTTGATGGTGGGTGTCAGTTCTAACCCTTTGTGTTTGCATGTTTGTTGCATTTCACACGTATTAAAAGCTATATTACAAATCTAAGATTTATATATATTGATTTCTACGTATATAAGCATACCTTACAATTGTGTTACCTTCAATATGTATTTGGTGTTTTTTTCCGAAGGGTACCCTCTAGGATTGAATTGTTGCTTCGAACTACCCCTTGAGTTAGTCTTTGGTACTTCGTATGTTCCTCAGGTTGGGGTATACATATGTATACAGACTTCGCTCTTCGTTGCATTTGAGTTGTGCACTTATGGGTATACAACCCCCACCGGAGACAGACTCATCTACGCATTCAGGTTAGAATTCAAGCAATACACTAACAACATCACAGAGTATGAGGCAGTCATACACGGCCTAGGCCTAGCTCGAGAGCTGGGCCTATCAGACGTTCGTTTGACTAGTGACTCACAATTGGTCATTAGACAAATAGAGTTCAAATACCAAACAATAGATCCAATATTATCTTCGTACTTAAAGCTAGCATAGGAGCATGCATCAAAAATCAACAAGGTCACGTTCAGACATGTCTTTCGGAAAGACAACAGACACGCAAATGCCTTAGCATTTATATCATCAATGCTGGGGGACATAAACACCATCTCTGTCCAAATTGGGAGAATTTATGAACCTTCTATAGAAGGACTGACCTCAGCATAGGAAGCCATGGTCTCTCAGGCCAGGGCCATTAAAGAAGCAGAAAAAGAAAAGGAGGTTGCAGAAGAAACATAAAACAAAGCCGACGAATCTGACGAAGATCAATCCATGTCAGACGAAAGAAACGAAGGCGAAGCAGAAGACGATTGGACAATCCCAATCCTCCTGTACCTCGACAAAGGTACCCTGCCCGCAGATGTTAAAGAATCTCAAAAAATCAAATCGAAAGCAGCAATATACATCCTACTGTTTATGGGTAAAAACTATTTCTGCTGGTTTTGGTAATTTTGGGTATGTGGATGAGAAATGAATTTAAAGTGCTTTTGATTTGAGAGATCAATCTATACAATTCTGGCCTAAACCAAGAAATGGTCGTTCCAGACTTGCTTCGATCACAAAGTGAAGGAGATGGGGTTGATCTTAAGGAGGGAAGCAAAGAAGGTGTTGAGATTGTGAAGGTGTTGTCTTTTATGACTTGTATCAAAATGGTGGTTTCTGGATACTGATGACAACACTTGGTTTTTCTGTGTTTGTCTATTTTGTTTGGAGAATAGGCAAAGGACTTATTTATACAAGTCATAGAGCGCAAACGTTCATCTCGTAGGAAGTAGAGGAAGTTGAGTGATAAAGTAGTGGGGTCGTGTGGATGATTTCACGATCAAGTCTTAGGCCACTTATCCCATCATCGCTAACCGTCTATGCTTCCTGACATGTTCTTGTGATGGCGCATTGCACGCTACACGATGTAAACTGCCAGACCAATACCCCAGTAAGTATCCCCCAGTTTGTGACATGTTTGATGTCTCGATTGTGTGGATCGTGGGACCCATATAAGATAGCATACAATGATAGGTTAAATAACTAAGTTATTTGGGAAGTCGATATTTGTATATCGTGTATAATATATGCATGTAATGCATTGAATATACTCAGCATAGAAGAAGCATCGTTGTTTTAAAGCTTAACGGAGTGGGTCGCGGATTTAACGTCTTAAAAACAGGTGCATGCCTAGCCATCTTCGAATGACTATTTGGAGACTGCGCAAGCAAGCCCTTCCTTGGCCGATCACTCCATGTGGTAAAGCGATATATGGTGATCACCACGACACCTTATTGGCCCTTTAACTCCTATCCTAGGCTTCCCAACCAAGCTAGTAGAGTTTGACGGATGAGATGACACATCTGCGACCGTTGATTAGGGTTTTGAAGAGGTGCGCAAGCATCACTCTTCAGCTTGGTCGAAACCAAGTATGGGAAGTATTTCAGGGAAGACCGACCAAGCATGCGTGTAGACGACATGCTGGTGTACACGTCCGTACCTCACTGTCCCATGAAGGTGCGATCTGGGCCACTCAATTTGTCTGGCAAAGATGAGTGTTCATGATCGTTTTGCGGCAAAAATTGATTGAAGTAAAGGTTTCTTGAGGCCGCGCGTTATGCCTCATTTAGGAGTGCGTTTCGAGGCAACCGGCCATGGTTGGCCTAGGTCGGTTGGTCACACATGTTGACGGGCACACAGTGATCGTGTTGACATGCTCGGGGCCTTTTAAGTCTATATCTACACCTTCCATCCAAGTTTGCGAAGATGGACGCTCGTGATCGATTAGCGACATATGTAACATGCCGCAAACCCTAATTAGGGTTTTGGATCGATCGTGCATGTGAAACTTTACCCGATCGACTTCTCATGTCATGCTCCTCCCTTGGGTATGACGATCATGTGGGGACCATATTGGGTAGGCGGTGAACATTCTGGTACATGTTTCACGGTCATGGGTTTGATCTAAGCCATGCAAACATGCCTGTGAAGTTGGATGGTTGTGATCAAACTGCGACACATATGAAATTTCGTGACTCTTAAAGCATCACACCGACCTTGGTTTGAGCAAACGTTTATTGCTCTAAGGCTTGCTCGTGAGAAGGCCGGTCAGGTAGGTATTAAGGGGGCCCACCGGTGTGCAGGACAAGCATGTACGATAGGTCATGGGATAATCCACGCCGGCGAAGTTGGACGGTCGTGGATGATTTTGAGACCGCCGTTGGCAGTCTCACTCGTTCGATTTTCCTCCAAGATGCTTCACGACCATCCTTCTTCAGGCTGGCGTTTGGTGGCTTTTGGGAGACGTGATATATGTTCGACTGTTCAGGGCATAAACGGGTCCGTTGGTGGTCATTGTGGTGATAGCCTTCTCCTGCTGAGGATCGTCTAGGCTGGTTAAATCATGTGGCCAACTTGCATGGTCATGATTATTTCTGAGACTGATATGGACAGTCTATATTCAAAATATACTCAATTGGGCTAGTATAACACACCGAGAGACATATACTCAATCGGGATAGTATAACACACCAAGAGATGTAGCATGTATGGGTACTTCGTGCGTGCCTCACTATCGACACTTGGAGATTCGTGTTACTCTGTTGAGAAAAACACTCAGTCATCATGCCACACCAATAATAAGAGTCATGTTGAGAACAGCACAGGAAATACAAGGCTAGGAATGCATTAATTAATAATGTTGTGAATTCACAGAATATTGGGATTGTTGCTACATGCACCATTCTGGATGAGTTTTGTGTATTTATCGAATTGCCTCAAATAAATAAAATGAGAGGATCTCTGCGCTCATCATTTTTCAAATGGCCTTGCCATTTGCAGGGTGTTGGCGCAAAAATTGGTTTTACAACTTTAGCCCTGAACTAAAATCCACCATCATTTCTTGGAAAACTGATGAGGTGCCTCTCATAAACCAAAGGTAGAAGAATTCTACATGATATACATAGAGGAGAAGCTGGGAATCACAGCGGAAGAAGGTCTCTGGAGATCAAAGCCAAAATGAAAGGATATTATTGGCTAATCATGGACGAAGATGCAAAGAACATAGCAAGGCATTGCGAAAGATGCCAACGCTTTGCCAAGAAGATTAAAGCACCAGCAACGGAGCTGAACTCGGTCATCATCCCATGGACATTCGCCAAATGGGGAGTTAACATTGTTGGATCCTTGATAGAGGGGACATCGAAACGAAGGTACCTCATAGTAGCTACGGACTATTTCACCAAATGGGTGGAAGCAAGGGATTTGGAAAGGATTAGGGACACAGATATCTTCAAATTCTTGTTTGAGCAAATCATATGCATGTTCGGGATACTGGCCGCCATAGTCTTTGACAATGGAAAGAAGCTGGAAGGAAAAAACATAGACATTTTGTTTAAAGCTTTCAACATTCAAAAGAACAAGTCTACTCCGATATACCCTAAGAGCAATGGACAGGCGGAGGCCACAAACAAGACGATAGCAATGAACTTGAAAAAGAAGTTGGGGGCATACAAGAAAAGATGGTGCAAGAAGCTGCACAACATCATATAGGCCTACCGTACCACAAGAAGGGCATCCACGGGAGAAACACCTTTCTTACTAACCTATGGAGCCGAAGCAGTCATCCCAACGGAGATAATGCTGCCAACAACAAAAACAGAGGCATGGGAAAAAAAAAACCTAACAACGGATCTTATGCTAGAAAAGCTAGATGACCTCGAAGAAAGGCGTGAAGTGGCTTTGCAAAGGATGGTGAACTACCAGTGAAGGCTAGCTCGTGAATACAACAAATGGGTAATTCCTAGAAACTTTGTGGTTTAAGAATACGTACGACGTCAAATACCACCATATCAAAAGAACAAAGAATAGGGAACATTAGCTCCAACATGGGACGGACCCTACGTCATACATGACATTGCCGGGAAGGGTTCATACTACCTAAGAAACCTCGAAAGAGAAGTATTGCAACACCCTTGGAATGCAATATACCTAAAGAAGTATTACCCGTAAGTGAATAGTTATCACTCAGGAGAAGAAGTCAAGGGAAAATGGCCCACCATGTTCTATCCCTGATCAAAGGTATTACAAAACCTAACTAATCAATGAAAGAAACTTTTTGCTAAGAAAAAGTTTATGTCGATTACATATAAATTGGGTTAGAATTTACACCCTCCGTCAGAATTGACGATGAGGCAGGGCACCGTATAACTGCGCATATGTCAATCTCAGATCCTAAAGGCGAATGAATCCCTCTAAAAGGCAGATAGTAAGGAATATATCTAATAAAGAGAGATACCTTGTCGAAAGTAAAGTAGCCAACGCTGAACGCGTATGATTACAGGAAAATTATTGCCCACGTAGGGACCCTCGCCCCCACGGTACCTTCTAGCCAAAGGATATCCTGGTAGGATGTTAAATCTTCCACCAAGGTTAATCATACCTTAGCACCATGTAATGACATGAATGTGCGAATAATTAGACAAAATACGTCTACTTACATATCATATTAAAAGGTGCCACGAAGGTGCTACTAAAATACGACTAATATGTATTGAAAGTTGCAGATAACAAAGGTTCAGAACGCAACAAAGGGTGTTTTAAAGAAATTGGATAACAAAGGCCCCTCAGCTGGGGGTAAAATACACAAAGGAGTTCAATTGAAATCAAAGAAGAAATAGCATGATCAAGGATAAGGAAGACAGGGAAAGACAACTCCCTCCGCCTGAAGCTCAGCCTCAGGAAAAATATTGTTGATATAATCAATGGCAGAACGTTCAAAATGCGCCTTCATCCGAGGAATCTTGAGCCTCCAAGTCCGAAGCTGACTTTTGATGAAGATACATGATCTGAGCACTAAGATGATCATTAGCTTGCTGAAGCGCATCAGCTTTAAACTTAGCAGCAGCATCAAACTGGCGGGATATCTCCAATGCAAATATCTGATCCTCGAGGCGACCAATCTTGGCATTCGCACCTACCAACTGCTCCTGGAGACCTGCGAATACAAAGGGTATCATCAACAAGGAAAGACGGGTAAATATTTAAAGGGTGCTATCGAAAAATAAATATCCTAAGCTACCTCCGGCATGGCTAAGGGATTCTTCTAGACTATGCTGAGCTTCAGCAAGGTCCACCTCGGATCTTCCACAAGGGTATCCTTTTCCGACCGAAGATCATCAACATCTATCCGGAGCGAAGCCTTCTCAGAGGACAAAGCTTGGTACACACTTTCTAACTCTTCAAACCTTTTTACCAAGGACACATAAGACATAGAAGAAGTCTCGGAGCCAGCATCGACAAGTTTGTTCTTAAGAGAGCGAACCTCAGAAGCTAATACATTATGCTCTGCAGTAACCTTATCTAAGGAGGCCCAAGCATATTCGAAATCGGCGTGGTATTTCTTTCGAATAATATCTTAGGCTGAGAGGCGTTTCTCAATTAAGGCAATATCCTCATTTTGCTTGGAGATGAGACTCTCCTTCCAACTAAGGGCTTCGTCATACTCCATGTGAAGCAAAGACATCTGATTTACTAAATCCGCATTATGAGCAGACTCAAGGGAAATATGAGCCTCATTATGAACAGTTACGTTCATCAGCCTATCAGACTTTTTTTGGTAATACCGAACATCGGAAGTTAACTTGGAAACTTGGTTTTGGAGATGTCTAAGTTCACTAGAGTCGCCGGCTGGCAGACGAAGGTTGTCTCAGGACTACGCAACCAGCAAAATTAAAGAAAAGGCTAAGGAGAAGAATAAACGAACATATGGCTTTGGAGGATTCAGCGGCTAAGGCGGCATCAGCAGATTTGAAACCATCCTCAGCAACCTTGGCAGCATTATTAGTTTTCCTAAGAGCCAACAAGCAAGCTTCCAGAGACCTCCGCGTCTTCCTCAAATCATCCCCCAATGAAGATATCTTAGCAACAGAAGCTGCATCACTTTACGAAGGATGTTGTGCAAAGGCGAGGGCATACTCTTGGAGAGCGTGTTCCAACAAAGCACTCAAATGGGTGCACTTAGCCCTATAAACCTTGAATAAGGTATAGCTAACATCGATCTGCTTACAAAGCTGCAAACAAAGGAGCATAAGAGCGGATGAAGATCAAATTAAGGAGAAAAACACTCAGGTGAGAATCACTTAATGAGAATGATGAAAGACGAGAAAGGAAAGTGGTACAGGTATCCATAAAAGCTTCCATCTCTTGGATGCTACCCCTGTGGATCTCACCAAGGCTTTGACTAGAACGTAGACAATCGGGATCAAAGAACAAGGCCTTAGCTGCGTGGTACTGCACAGTCAGTACATCCAACTGCGAAGCTACTTTAATTGAACTATCAAGATGTTTATGATCAACTCCAACAGAGAAGGGACCTTTGGAATCCCGCAGGACATCTTCAAGAATAGCATCATCAGAGCTACCTAAGCTCAAGCTCTCCAGCAGCTTACCATGGCTTAATTCAGCACCAACATGAGGCACGACTGCCGATCTCTCACCACGACGAAGAGACGGCATGGTGGATGAGCTAGGAACGGAAGACATGCCTTGAGAATTTCCTAGACCCATATCACCGGCAGAAGGAAGATTACCAAGTACAGTCCAATATGGTGACGAAGGGGGAGGTCCAATAGCTTTGCTAGCAGGGGCAGTAGAAACAGATTGACCACTTCCTAGTGAGGCAGGAGCAACGTTGAAGGAGAAGCTAGCCAGTGAAATCACAACATTCTTCTTCGGATGTGAATCTGAAACACCAGCCTTAGTCGTAGGGATAACAACCTTGGAAAACGAACCACTTGATTGAAGAGAAGTGGCAGGAGACGAAGGAAGACTCTTCGAAACCACAACAACAGCTCCAGCAACAGCAGAAGTACCAGGCAAGGCTACGCTAGGTGCAGAAAATGAAGGAATCTTTAAAGACATCGTATGATTAGGGGCTTGAACACTAACAGGCTCGACCAACTGGGCACCGGAATCAACAAAAATATTCTTACCCTCAGCAGAGACAGCTCGGACGAGGCTGGGGATACCCTTGGCAAAGTCCTCCTCAATATCATCCAAATGAGGGCTAAGGCCAGTATCCTCGATATCCTCCATGTCTCGTCACGAGGTGCTCCGCCAGCAGACTTAGCCTCCTCCTCCGAAGCATCAAGATCAATAACATTCTTCAACTTACCCTTCCTCTGGGAAGACTACAAAGAAACACATACGTCATCTAAGGATCAGGGGCAAGGCACTAAGGAACTTACGAAATCAAAGGTATGATAATGATCCTTACCTCCACATGCGTTTCAACCAAATCTTTTTTCTTCCTAGTCCTTGTGGCTACGGAGCTACCAGCAGAGCCCGAAGCAGCCCCAACAGAGGAAGCAGGGACAGACTACAAAAAAAAATCATCAGCAGACAAAGATGTCAAAGCAGACAAACAGATCAAAGGATGTCAAGGCGGAAAAAAATGTCAAAGCAGACAAACAGATCAAATAAAATAAATATATCAAAGGTATGATAGTATTGCAGGCAAAAGTACCTCATGTGAAGCAGCGGGATTAAAGATCCATGGCCGATACTTATCATACTTCTCGGGCAAAGAACGAGCAGAACGAGGAACAAAAATATCTGCGGTGGTAAAACCATAGGCCCAAGGACTAACTATACGAACAGGAGTACGAGCCCAGCGATCATCATGGTCAAGATTGATGCGGTCATTCTTCGGCAGAGGAATCCTAGCAGAATAAGGAATTGTAGTTAAACTATTCGTATCAATCTCCTCCAACAAACGAAGGCTGTTACCCTCCCTAAGATGCTTAGCAGTAACATGGATACGATGAGGACCAATGCTCCAAGGAAGAAGATTAGTCTTCTAAATCGTATCAGCGTACGTAGCATTGAAGTTTGCAGGAGTATAATCTTCACGCTTAGACCTTCCTTCAGCAAAGGGGTCATAAGACTCCATAGTTGTCTTACCCTTACTACGGTACCAGATCTCACAAAGGGCATTCCAGTAATTACCAGTATATTGCATAACTCCTCTAACTTGATTTTTTTTTGATGGATCATCCCTTGAAGACAAAATATCATTGTAGAATGGATCCTTTCTGCTGAACAAAGGAATGAGCATACTTGCAGCCAACTGGCCAACGCTAACGAGAAGATTGTTCTCATCATAAGGAAAGCCCCGGATAAGAGACTCAGTAAGAACATCAGGGCCATCAACAAAGGAATCCTCGAACTTGTGAAGACGAAAAGACTTGATGATCTCAGCAATAGACAAATGAGCGTAGCTGTCTTTTTCACGAAGTTGGAGTCTCGAAAGCTTATAGTGAGGGGAAGGAGGTGGAAGATCTCCAGAAGCAACCTCTTCTACCTCAGGATACGCAGCCTCCTCAGGAACCGCAGCTACCTCAGATCCAGCCGAAACCTCAGAATCCTCAGGAGGCGGAGAAGGTATAGCATCTGGATAATCCATTCTCGGAAGGGGATCCGTTGACAAAGATATCTTCGGACCCTTACGCGCAGGCTTCTTCGATAGACTCATAATGCCTAGCACCAGCAGGAAGAATTTCTCCATCAACAATGGCAGAAGAAAATTACAGTCTTTTCGAAAACAAGACACGGAGCAAAAACTAAAGTACTTTGGGCATAGGTTTCGCTAAACCAACCAAAGGAAACGGTTTGACTATGTTATAAGGGAAAAACGAACATCATATATCATGGAAGCAAGAATTTTGGGCATATGATGATCATGGCGGAATCATTATCGAAGATCAAAACGAAACAAAACACAAGTTTCAATGCAGTGCAAGCAAGTAAACGAGAGTAACAATTCTCACATGCAAGTGTAAAACATCAACATCAACAAATCTCCTAGTCGAAGCAGGGGACACATAGCCGAATATGGGGAGAATCAAATCTCAAAGACGAGTAGTACTTACTTGTATGATCAATCGCGAAGTCGAATCACTCGAAGAATCAAAGGGAGCAGTCAGCAATGGAAGAAGAATCTCAAAGAAAGAGATAGAGAGCGACAGTTTGAAGAAGAAGAAGAATGGGAGTTAAGGAAAATTCCTTCTCTTTATTCCCCTTTTATAGGCGGTTGGAAAATCCAAAAATTTGGAGGTCCCGAAATTCAGGGGGTAGTTATTGCATGAAAGGACATGTAGGGACCATCCAATCGGTACGTGCAGAAATGGCGGCGTAACGGAAATTTTCTTCCACTTCTACCGAATAATAGAATATGAAAGAAAATGGGCAAACTGTGAATACCAATATTCTGTGGAGCACGTGTCACGATCTTAGTGGCCGCACATAAATCTAACTATGTAACCTTCGCTGGAAAAAGAAGTCTAATGAGTAAAGGATACCTACGCAGATCTACTTTATCTCGCCCCGAGAAAGAAGACATTGATGGTGGAGATAAGAAGAGTACAAGCCTATCCTACAAAGACGCAGCTGGCGAGGGGACAGGGGTAGATGACGCATCTAATCAGCATTAAATGCACAAATATCTTATATACACGCATGAATCAAGGAACGTGGAGAGAGGAAGTGTGGCAGAACCCGACTGGTAGAAGCTGGCGGTGAACGAAGGTACAACCTACCCTAAGGTTGGGTAGTTCCCGAAGGAACGTGGTTCAGTTGAAATGGCAGAATTCTACTGGAGAAGGTACGCGGTGGACGAAGGTACCACCGACACCAAAGGTATATCAGCAGACGATGGACCCAGAGACAATACATATATACCAAGAGCAGAAAGGGATATAAATACCAAGCTTCACCAACAAACAAGGGGCATTCAATTCAATACCAAGAAGGAGAAGATCTAGTCTTAAGCTTATACCTCTTTAATGTTTAGAACTTAAGTATCTACTTCAACTTGAGTTCTCTCTATTAATTTGGGAAGCATTTAAGATCTTTGTAACCACTACAACTTAATACAAAATAATCACTCATTACCCCGTGGACGTTGAAAAAATGTCGAACCACGTAATCTCTTGTGTCTCATGATAACTTAGAAACTTTTACATTATATTTGTGTTCTTCGTTATTATTGTGATCTTACATATCTTTCATTACTTAGTATCGTCAGTTCAACAGAGGTATCAATACTACTTAGCATCTGATCCTCTGAACTGTATACATCATGTAGACTACGGGAAAAAGAGTAGTCACAATACGCTTCGTATTTGCCCTTGGATGCTCATACTTAGATATGTACGAGCCAAAGGAAGTCTCCGTAATTGTCTTTGGCTATTTAGAATGCATATGAATACACTCGATCCAAAGACAACCTTCATCTTTTCCCCTGGATGCTCGTACTTAGGTACGTATGATCCAAGGACAACCTTCGTAATAATCATTGACTGCTGAGAACGTGTTTGG
This sequence comes from Papaver bracteatum, assembly GCA_023529315.1. Lineage (NCBI taxonomy): Eukaryota > Viridiplantae > Streptophyta > Magnoliopsida > Ranunculales > Papaveraceae > Papaver > Papaver bracteatum. The sequence continues at coordinate 404,897 of JAJJWX010000365.1, forward strand.
ACCCATTCGATCTAAAGATAACCTTCGTATTTTCCCTTGGATTCGCGTACTTAGATACGTATGAGTCAAAGACACCCTTCGTAATTTTCTTTGGTTGTTGAGAATGTATATGAATACGTTCGAGCCAAAGATAACCTTCGTATTTTCCCTTGGATGCGCATACTTAGATACGTACGATTCGAGGGCAGTCTTCGTAATTATCTTTGGATGTTGAGAATGTGTTTGAATACATTCAATCCAAAGATAAGCTCTATTTTTATCCCTGTATACTTGTACTTAGATACGTACGAGCCAAGGGAAGCCTTCATAATTGTCTTTGACTATTGAGAATGTGTATAAATACATTCGAGCCAAAGATAAGCTTCGTATTTTCCCTTGGCTTCGTGTACTTAGATACGTACGAGTCAAGGGAAGTCTTTGTAATTGTCTTTGGATGATGAGAATGCATATGAATACACTCGAGCCAAATATAGCCTTCGTAAAAGGGAAGCCTTCGTAATTGTCTTTGGCTGTTAAGAATGTATATGAATACATTTGAGCAAAGATAAGCTTCGTTTTCGCCCCCTGGATTCGTTTACTTAGATACGTACGAGCCAAGGACAGCCTTCGTTTTTGTCTTTGGCTGTTGAGAATGTGTATAAATACATTCGAGCCAAAGATAAGCTTCGTATTTTCCCTTGGCTGCTCGTGCTTAGATATGTACGAGCCAAAGGCAGTCTTCTAATTGTATTTGGATGTTGAGAATGTGTATAAATACATTCAAGCCAAAGATAAGCTCCATCTTTGCCCTTGTATACTCGTACTTAGATACGTACGTGCCAAGGGAAGCCTTCGTAATTGTCTTTGGATATTGAGGATGTATATGAATACATTCGATCCAAACATAAGCTTCATCATTTCCCCTATATACTCTTACTTAGATACATACGAGCCAAGGGAAGCCTTAGTTATAGTCTTTGGCTGTTGAGAATGTATATGAATACACTCGAGCCAAAGATAAGTTTTATTTTCTCTCTAAGGCTTCGTAATTTTTACCTTCGTATTTCCGTTTCCTGAGAGTGAGGAGAAAAAGGGGGAGGCTACGTTCCTAGTAGCCCCATTACGGAAATAAAAAAAATTAAAAATTAAAAGTTTAGTATAGTATAGTATAGAACTTAACAGATATATGTTTGTTGAGTTCGTATTTAATAGAACTGTTCAATGTTTGGGACTTAGTTCCTAAATGAACTTCAGATTCAAAACCGGCAGAGAGTACTGCAAGCTGAGTAAAAGAAGGCGTATGCGAAAGAAAACGAAGCTCAGCTCATAAATGAACTTAAGCATTTTACTTAAAAATATTTTACTGAGATTCCTTCAGAAATGGAGGTATCCAGATCCATAGAAAGTTTGCTCAGATATTAAAAAATGACAGAGAATAACGCAAGCTGAGTAAAAGAAGGCGCATGCGAAAGAAAACGACCTTCATCTCATAAATAACCTTAGGGATTTTACTCCAAAACTTTTACTGAGGTTCCCTCGAAGACAAAGGTATTCAGATCCCAAGAAGGTTTGCTCATAATCAAGCAAATAAAAATAATAGCTTTTTGAGATTTAAAAAGTGTTTTTAAAGGTGTTTCTTAACCACTTTTTGTAGATCCATAAGATTTCAAGATTTTTTCGAGGTTTAATACTCGAAAACTTGTCAAAGAATGATAAATCTTCACTATGAAGTGAATATATCCCTCTTATTCTTAGATCTAATCATCTAACGAAGATCTAAAGAAAAAATATGATGAAATAGCCAAAATAACGAAAATCGAGAGCTTTTCGGTCCAGCTCGCTTCTAGCGCCAAACTGTGACTACTAATTTTCCCATAGTCTACGTAATAGGAACATCTCAGAGAATCCGATACTAAGTAGTATGGATACCTCAGTTGAACTGATACTGTTGAGTAAATAAAAGGTATGTTCGAAATAAGATCTACTCAGAAGATCATATACTAAGTAAGTAAAGATACTTCGCAAGAGAAGATGCTAAAAAAACAACGGTATCTCTGTAAAACAGAGACAAGTAAGCAAATAAGCTAAATATAGAGATATCTCAGATGAACAGATAGCTTAGAATACAGAGATAACTCTGTAAGAGGAGATAATGTAAGTGCAACTAAGTTAATAAATCACACAAGAGATTACGTGGTTCGGTTAATCTTAACCTACGTCCACGGGTAAAGATGATATGTTTATTATTGATCTTGTTACATTTGGGTGGAAGAACTCCATTAAAGAAAGTACGAAGCTCTAGAAAATAAGAGAGAAAGTAGAGAGAGAAAGTTAGTCTTTTCCCTAATTGCTAACCAACACCCCTCCTCCCCTTTCTTTGTTGGTGAAACTTGGTATTTATAGCCTCTTCTGCTCCAGATATATCTTTGTTGTCTTTGGGTACATCGTATCCTGATATATCTTCCATACCAATGGTATCGTTCACCGCAAGCTTTATCCAGTCGGACTCTGCCACCTCAGCTGACCCACGTTCCTTTGGGAACTACCCAGCCTTAGTATAGATCGTACCTTCGTTGGCCGCACACCATCTCCAATCAGACGATGTCACCTTAGCTTCCCCCACGTGCCATCTTGAACTGTGAAACCTCCGTACAAGTTGTACCTTCGTTGGCCGCGTACCTTCGCCAGTCAGAGGGTGACACGTACTCTGAGCCCACGTGGTTGACGACAACGCCTTTGTACTAAAAGATGTGCAGACTGCTCAGCTACCTCTGACAGAGAGACACACCCATGTGCCTATACTACAACCTATTGCTTAATAACTAAGTAATCTTGATAGTGATTTGGTGTACTCCGTTGTAGCGCAATTTGATACTCCAACCTTTAACATTGCGTCACATGTTGATAGAGATAACTTCATAACTTAGCATCCTAAGGAGAGATGTAGCGTGCGTTGTTGTAACATAATAAATTACTCCACCTTTAATGTTGTGCCACATGGCACGACAGATTTTTGGTACTCACATGTCAAGTACCAGTCTCTTATCTCTGAACTCTACATCCTCTGATCTCGACTCATTCTTTGAATGCATGAAATTCTAGTCCCCCACGTACCAAAATCAGACTTACCAATATTGTCCTAGTGTATAATTGCTGGAGAGACTGAACAGAGTGATGTCTGGAATCAGGTGATGATGATACAGTCCTGATAGGCAGGTCAAAACTTAGACAATGGTTACAGGACCACACGGGAAGTCATGTTACCGGGAGGAAGAAGATGAATGTTTTGTTGTCGGATTTTATGGACCACACCGCCTCTCTCCGGACCAGCACTGTTCCTAGTGTTGATAGTTCTGTTTTGGGGGAGGGAAATAACCTTTTATGGTCTTCTCATAATTTTCAGGGAACTCAATTTGGTGTACGACTAATAAAAGATGTTCTGCCCTCGTCAGATATTAGAGCATCGGACACGCACACTTGCACATGCATTAGAAATGAAATATATAAGATAAAGTGTCTCTCAAGTCTCATCTGCTTAACAACTGTAGGATTAGGCATTTCTGTTGAAGACTTGAAGGTGACATTGCCAGCGAACAATAATTTGACTTGAACAAAGCAGCCTTCTAGGACCTGGAATGGAGGTTAGTCCGTGGAAGAGCTTCTTATCAAGATCTTTAATGCTCTAATCCTCCTGGGAGTGGCGGACCACACAAAAGCCAGTCTTAACCTAGCCGAAAACTGACACATCAAATTAAAAAACTTTGGTGCATGGAAGCATTTTCCGGTCAGGTTGATATACCAAAGAGAGAATGGCAGCTCCAGAGATGTAAACGCATTTTGGGCTTGTTTGTTACAATTATAGCCTTAGTGATTACGCACGAATTATGTCAGTAGTGACACCGATTTTTCAAGGTAGTTGAAGTTAAGTTCAACCCGCAAGAGAAGAAAATGCGCAAGGAATATGATCTTTGACTGCAGATTTTCTTGTTCCGCTGGGTTCAGTCTTCATGATAACAGTACCAGTACTGCCATGATATGACATGAGCATTACCTGCCACCAAAGAAAGATAAAACTGTTTGTACAGTTTCACTTAATCATCTCAACTACCACCACCAAAAACTTCATTGATAAACTTTAACATATTCAAATTTCTTCTTTTTGATTTTTTCTATCTTGGAAAATTTGAAATCAAATAGATATCAATTAAATATAAATTTACAAACTAACAAACACTGACCATTTGATACAACAGTAAACGGATAAACTAACTTACAATCTTTCTTTGATGAATTGCTGTTGGAGATGGAATTGATTTGCTTACACGAATGACCAGTTAATGAAGGTGAATGCAAGGCAGTGAATGGTGTTCTCTTCTGCAAGGACTTTCCAAGCAATGGCTTGTTCGTAAGAAATGTGGCGTCCCATCGTTGACAAACAAATCCCACCTGGTAGATAAACAAAACCCTGCAAGAAAGCAAACAGAAAATAAGATGATGAAAAATCAAGTCCTGCTTGTGTATATAAGAAAGTTGATTACACTAAATGGTTTCAGAAAATGAAAGTTGATTAACTTCTTGTTGCAGCAGTAAACATGTGTTACGTGAGAAATTATTAATATGTCAGTTTACTTATTAGTTACCTGTTCCATTAGCTTAGCAAAATCCCCGCACAATGACTTCCTTCCACTCTCGTCAAATATCTTGTCCAATGTAATGTCTTGTAGTGCCACTAATGTGGTTTCTAGCATGTCAAGTCCAGCTTGATTGGCAAAGGTGAAGACTGGGAGGGACTGCAAAGATACAAGACTTAACTTCTTAAACAGTGACATTCATATTGGACTTAAGATCCAATCACAAACTAATTAATATTATAATCTGAACCGTAAACATTTCCATGGAGTTGTAACCACACCTTCGAAGAACAGCATAATATTGCATCTTGATGATGCCAGAGTTGCTTCAATACAGAGTCACCTCCCTCACTGTCAGATCTTAGCAGTTCGGCTCCAACATGATAACTGGAAGATACAAAGCAACTTTAGTAGAGAAATATAGCACGGTATGAGCACATGAGAAGTTTTTATTCTGATTACATATTAATCTGAGTCGAATGACAAAACACTGTCTTGCCTGTAACTCTGGCAGATCCAATGAGCAAGAGTAAGAGCTTCTGGAGATCCTGGAGATAGCTTTGGCCCCAACAGTGGACCCGGTCCAGAGGGAGCAATGGCCATGGCAACCCTCTGCACGGACGAAAGCACACTCCGTACATACTGCCGAGCCATGGTTGCAACATTTTCACGAAGATGATACTCAAAGGGAAACTGGAAGGCTATTGTCAACACTGATCGCATGTTAGAGGTACTCCGAGATGCATCTTCAGTCCCACGGTTCGTCGGTAGGCCTACCTCAAGGCTGGATGCCAGGTCCAACGTCCTATGCGAGGTTGACATGTCCTGCTTACATGATGTATGATAAGCATGAAGTTTGCTGAGGTATTCCAAAATCTCAAACCCACTAAATTTATTCAAAAGTTCAACCTAAGATAATGGCTTTTAGCACCTAAGATAATGTCTTTTAGCTCAGTAAACAACTAAAGGCGTATAGGAATACAAGTACCCTTTACGAAAAGAGAAGCATAAAAGAAACAAAAGCTTCAGAACTCAACTCGTTTTGTATCCAACGGTATAATACGGAATCCAGAAGGCAAAAGTGGAGCATCATCTGGAAACATTTCATCAATTGGAGCAAAAATAAGTTCAGAGCAGGCTCCAACCGCATTCTCATCCACTCCACTACAAATCTGCAGCGCCGAGGAAAAGAAACACAAACAGAAAATGAATCAATATAATGCACAGGTTCAAATGATAAGATTTAAATACTCAGCATTAAATATATTTCCCTCTCTAAGCAATTTCTAAAAATAAAAATAAAATACAAAATTGCAAATTATTTATCTGTAACATGAGAGCTCAACTAGAAAACAGAACCAGAGACTGTAGATTATATAAGTAATGGTGACAAACCTGTAAAAGATGAATGTCCCTGGATAGAACAGCTTCTTCTTGAGTGAGAGCATGGCCTTCAAGTCGAATTACTTCCAGCGACTGAGGAATCATCGACACTAAGTGGTAAGAGACAAGCAATTGAAACATTATACAGCTCATGCTACTGAAGAATCATTCAGAGCAACTGGTATGAGGCATGTAATCAACAGAATTAAGTAGAGATAATTAAGCAAACCTCTTCGTGTTCCACGGTGTGCCCAAGTGGCATGATGATTTGGCTGCCAGAGAACCTGGTGGGCCTCAATCCTGGGAATGAGTAATCGCTGGACTTCACTGATGCAGCAGAATACGCATCAATGTTGTAATCAGCCCACTCAGAACGGTGTTCCCTTAAGAACTGGACCAGCAGTGCAGGGGGGACATTCTGACAGGAGGAAACACTAAAATAGATAAATTTGCATTCCAGCACAATATATACTTTCCAGAATTCAAATCATGTTCAAGTATCACTAGATTGCCTGGCCAGCCCGTAATGTGCAAAAAAACAACTACTATATAAAACTAGAGCTTGCTTAGTAACAAAAACCTGCCTACACAGATCCAACTAATGCTAAAACGTGTTTTGAAGTAAATTAGCAGATCCTGCCTACCATGTTCAAAGAACAGGCAGAACAGAATCTGCTTTGCCTGAGGTCCATTTTCCTAACCTGGTTAGATACACATTGATGCCTCAACCTTAAAAGAGGGTAATACCAGACACCGATAAATATAATATAATCTAAACATACGTCGTCATGTTAACTCACCTGGAGTAACATAGAAGCCTTCACACAAAGGGTTCCTCCAGACACTGGGAGGACATTGGTGGGACAATTAATTGTTCCCACATTCTTGGTGGTGTTAATAGACATAATTACATCTTCGGCACCATCACAAGTCATTAAAGACCACCCATCATCGTTGAATCCATTGAGTGCGTCATTGAATCCCCTAATTAACAGGGATTCAGTACACATAAGCTAGAAAGATAAACTCCAAGAAAATTGCACAAGAGGAAGAAAAGGATATTTAGTATAACCTGCTCAATCTTTGACTAAAAGTTCGCAGAACAGCAGGCTGCCTTCCCAAGCCATACACCACTTCACCACTTGTCTCCTGAGCTACTTGCCTGATGTGGTTTAGTGCCTGCAATGCAAAGGAAATGCTCAATAAGTCCACTTCTTGTGCTTTGAGTATGAAAAGGATAAGTACAGTAAACTAGATCTTCTTTCTTAAGGCATTCTTACAGAGAGAAAGCCTTGGAAAGCAATAAAATACCTTGTTTGGGACTTTTCTTATAAAACAAATATTTAATACATACCGAAACTGTCATTTTCTGAGCTATAACTTTGGATGATTGATACAGTGGTCGCAACACTTCAGGCACACTCCAAGTCTGATTCAGGAGATGGAAATAAGCGGTTAGGAATGAAGGTTCATTCACACTTAATTAGAGATGGTTATCGAATTCGAACCTCCAGATCCAGGTGATCAACTATGTGGATTATGGATCCTCCCCCTTCACATGATCGAACCAAATAACCACTAGGCAGCATCTCAGCTCTCACGAATTGGTTGGCAGCAGTTGCATTTGGTCCAGCACCAGAACCAGATAGGGATCTCTCGCAGACCTTGAGATATCAAAACCAAGCATTGAATATGCATTAAAAGTTGCTACAACGTACCAAGAAAACAAATCTATTGTTTTGACAGGTTTTTCCATAATGAATAGCTTTTGAACCCAAATGTGACTGCACTGATTAGTTTTGCCACAATAACTTCTGAACCAAACTGAAACCTTGAGAGCTATTCAAAATCAATATTTAAGAGGCAATTTGTTGACTGGAAAGAAACAATATGCAAACTTTCCCAGCCATCAACGAGAAATTACCAATTATTACGTAGAGAAATATAAACAATCGAAGAAAAACAGAACAGCCTACTGTGGCATAAGAACTAGCAAAACACACATACCACGAGACTACCATCTTCTAATGTTGTAGTAAATCTCAATGTCCAAAAGTCGCGCGCAGGAGCTAATGTGGTGGGAGCATACATCTGAATGCAAATGTCAGGTAAGTGATCCTTGCTATACAGTGTACTGATGATGCTTTAAAGGTTCCAAAGAATCCAAACTCACACAAAGAGTTCAAATTTGACATTGTCCTTCCTCACCTGCATGTACACCAGCTCAATTGTCCCGCCTTTTCCAACTGGAAACGAGGAGACGACTTCAAGGCTCCGGCAATCTCGGAACCAAGATGGACGATCTTTGAGAATTTCTGCAATCTGTCAATAAATGGAATACGGAAATGTTAATAACCAAGTTGCATCATATGACAAAATAAATCTGATTGGCAGCCAATTAATCAACAGAAGCACTAAATGACAGAACTCATCTGGTTTAATGCCAAAGATTACCTTCATAGGTTCTAAACTAACGAGACCACAGGCTCGTGCTGCCACTCCACTACAAGTGTGCGAAATAGCAACAATCCAAACCAAATCCGGACCAGGCTAGATAAACAGTAAAATAAGATCACAACAAACAGTAACAACATTACAAATGCAACTTTTGAGCTACAAACGCCTACATTGATGAATAAGGAAAACAAATCCGGCAATCAAAAACAAGAGGCAATTGGTGACAATAAAAAACCTTCATCCCAGGTATCTGGACCCAATCAACAGCAGTTCCTGTAGCCTTTGAAAGAAACTCTGCCAAGGTCTCCTCGGCAATAGATAGGAGTCTGACAAAGAGGCAAACACACACATATATATATATATATATATATATATCAATTTTAAAAAGAGAGAGAGAGAGAGAGAGAGACGGAGAGGTTAGGGGTCATGATCACTGTTCCGAAACTTACCCAGCGGGGTTACTTGCATCTCTTAAAGTATGCTGTGGAGTCTCAACCACAGATTCACAGCTTGCATCAGTGGTTGCCGCAGATGCCTGAAACAGAAACAGCTATAGATCATAAAACGGATAGTAGAGAAAACCCAAGGCACCTTCAAAACTAGGCCGCTTCCTTTCGTGATATCATTTAAAGAAAAAAAAACTTAAAATTCTGGTAAACAGTAATATGCATGCAAGCACAGATGTTCTTGATGATTAACAAGGTAAGTAAACGAAAAAGAACATGCAACACGAATATATAAAAGAAACAATGGGTAAAAAAGAAAAAAGAAAAAGAAAAACAGAAACAGAAGGAATTGTTTTGAAATCATGATTAAATTGGATTGAAATCAAAGAGTTTACGTTTTGCAATTGTTGCCGCATGTAAGCGTTCTCATACACGAGTTGAGACACTTGTTTCTGAAGTCTTTCATTTTCCTCCGTTAACAACTTGTTCATGGCAGTCAATTTCCTGTTCACTGTCTGAAGTCTAGAAGACTCTTTCCGCTGCTTTTCCCTACACCTGCAATGCATATAACACAAACACATTAAAAATCATCATTTTTACACTCAAGTTTTTTCATCCTCTACAGAAGTGAACGAAAATGAGAAACAAAGTACACGAAATTTCTAAATATTATTTACCTGCGATTCTGAAACCAAACTTTAATCTGTTTAGGCTCAATATTACAAAGAATAGGACACTCACGAATAAGCTGTTGTCTTCTCATAGAGCTAGGTTTAGGACATTCAGCATAAACTCGTTCTAAAGCTTCAACTTGTTCAGAAGTATATCTAACATACTTTCCAGCAGCATCAAGATGTTTACTAATACCACCACCACCACCACTATTTTCTCTGTGTGGCGTTAGAACCATCGCCATTTTTTACACAAAATACAAAATTCTTACAGGAAGAAGAAGAAGATAAAGACAGAAGTAGAGAAAGAAAGAAACCGTGAACGCCTTAATATTTTAAGCTTATAAGGCTTGTTTTTTTTAGCCCTAAGATTCTCTCGTAAACTCCGCCTTCTTTTCTTTTGTTAAATTAAAGATAAATACGACTTCTTTCAAAGATTCTCAAAACAAAATTACTTTTGCAGGTTTCCGCTTAGATTTCTATCATCAAACCATTCCGAAAATACACTTGTCTTTTCTTCAGAGAAACACTATTTTAATGACTGATACTACCCAACTCCTTTTCTCTCTTCTCAGAGAAGAAGTTCAAGTTTTTAAACTTCTCCTACAGAAAATCTCCAATTTGGGCTTAACAACCTCAAATCAATTTCCACTCCCTTGATGAAGAATCAAAGAAAGAAAATACTTAATTAAGCTTAACGAACTCGAATTCAAGTTTACGGACCACGTTTTAACCAAAAAACTCAAATAAACCCTGAGAAATTACTACCTTCAGGTACTCAAATTAAAGCTGAAATCACATAAATCCTTCATTTCTCCGTTTGAAGCCCAAATCTCCCATGTTTCAAGAAAAAACTAGCTCAGAAATTTCTATACACTCAGTTTGAACTTCAAATCTTCACAGTTTTCAAATTTCTCTTGAAGGCTCTCTCTCTCGCTTTCTCTCTGACTTCAGAGAAGAGAGACTGACATGAAGAGCATCAAAGAAGATGATGATAGATTGAAAATGAAACCCTAATCATCTTTAATAAGAGAGAAGAAGAAGAGACTTAGCTTAAGTGGATGATGAAATGAAAATGATTATTATTGCTGTTGAGCAGTGCGTCAATGTAGAGAGAGAGCCAGAGAGGTATGAAGAAACAACCAAAAGTAGCAGCAAATTCTTCGCTGAAAATATACAGTAAAGAAAAGGACTTCCTTTTTCTCGCAAATCGAAAAAATTCAATTCCTCTCTTCATGTCTTTATACTGGTAAGTTTACGTACTTGACCCTCTTATTCTAGATATTGACATTTTTTAACCGAGGAACACTTCAGTGTGGTGTTCGTCTACTTGAACGCATGACGTCATGACTGAGGTCTGGTGGCAAAGTAGGACCGGTTAGAGCAATTACAGTGGTGCGAGTATAACCAAAGAGTGAAAAAAAGGCTAAAATTTAGGTTTAGTCTGGTGTGTGATGTTACAGGTGGAAGACTAAATTTGATGGAGCGTACATTATACGTTCACCTGGTGTGAGGCGTGCAGTATACGTTCGCCTGGTGTGGAGCGTGAAGTATACGTTCGCCTGGTGTGGGAGAAATTCCGAAAATATATATATAAAAAAAAAACAATGGGGCGGAGGTATAATCCACGCCCCATATAAAGTGATTAGAAAACAAGAATGGAGCGGAGGTATAAACCACGCTCCATGCAAAAGAAAAAAAAAAAAAAAATGGGGCAGAGGTATAAACCACGCCTGGTGTGGGGCGTGGACTATACGTTCGACTGGTGTGGGGCGTAGATTATATACCCGTCTGGTGGTGGGGCGTGGACTATACGACCGCTCGACTATATTTAGGTTTATCCATACCAAATATAGTCTGGGATTTAGTCGATAGTACGTCTCATTACGTCTCGTTTATTTACCAAATATTTGGGTTTAATCGCCCACTGTGGTTGCTCTTAGGCAACTATGGTCCTGCATTTTGCTTCGCCCTAACCACATTATGGCTAAGGCCAACCCTTAATGAGTCATCGCTTATTTATGGTGTGTCCAAGACCCTTGGCACTTGAAGACGAGCGCTGGTCTTCAAGATATTTATGGCGCTCGTCGCCATTCATCTCTTTCCAGAAGTCATAACTTGGAATTACTGGGGTTTTTCAGTTTCCAAGAGGGAAGTTATTGGACTTAGAATTATTGGGTTCAGTGAAGAAAGCAGTATTTAGGAATCAGCGTAGCTAGTGCTAGTGAGTGCATTTCCTCCTTCTAAAGCCCGTTTGGGATTGATTTTTTTTCATCAAAAGCACTCTGTAACAAACTTTTATCAATAATTATGTTTGGTAAAAAAAAATTAAAGCGTTTTTTATCAAAAGCACTTCCATTTTAGGCTAGCTTTTTAAAGCTACTGGTGAGTAGCTTTTAAAAGCTGAAGCTGTGGACCCACAAAAAACTGAAATAACAAATTTTACTTTTTAACCTTATTATTTTGTTAATATGACAAGATTTGTCCCTAGATTTCTATTATATGGTACGCACGAGGAAATACAAGTGATATATGTTAGGATATACAAGTGATGGATATCCCAAACCTGCGTAAATAGAAAACATAGTAAGCAACACGAACATAATGATTTTTTATTTTTTTATTTGCTAGCAACAAATCTAGTGAATGTTGCGTGGATTTTTTTTTTTTTCAAAGCAATATTACTTGGATTAATGTTATACAAAATATTTATTGATGATTTTTGTACAAGAAATTCATAGTGGCCATAATATAATAATATTAATACTAAAAATACTATGATAGTAATAATAATAATAATAACATATTTTTAAACATGTCTATTTTCGTCATTAGTTATATCAACATCACTTCACATGATAATTTACCAAACAGAATTTTATTGGTTTTTAAACTCATAGCACTTTTAAGATTAGAGTTTACCAAACGTCTAACTGTTTTTTTTCCGCAGCACAGCACAGCACAACAGAAAAAACGCTTTTACAAAAGCTACAACAGTACCAAACTCGCCTTAAGGCTAAGTGTAATAGGTATCCAAAATGCAAGTTTTTTGTTGAATCCACGTCAGTGAAATTCAACATCTGACCCTAATGTTGATCCAACATTCAACTTCCATACGCCATTTGAAATGGCGTTAGATCATTTCAACTGTTAGATCATTACTAAGATTTGAAATCCAACGATCTATATAATTTTTATAATTAAATTTTTATAAAGTATTTTATATACGCCATTTCTAATGGCGTTTAGTGCTTTTTTGGAACGCCATTTGAAATGACGTGCCGGGATTGCTTCCATCTTGCATCCAAGCAAACTGCAGCACACTCCGGGAATCAAGCTAACAGTACACTCATAAACGACGGTTCTGGATCCAAATCTTGGATCTTGGATACCCATTAGACTCATCCTAAGAGAAAGGGTTATGGGTAGTCTCCATTACTAACTCTTTCATACGAGGGAGGACTCGCTCAAATGAACGAGTGAACCCACTATGGGCGAATAAGAAAAAGATACTACATGGAAGACAGTCTCCCGTGAAGTAAAAAATATTCGAAGTAGACGGGGGACAGTCCCCTGTCCAAAAAAAAAAGCAAAAAAATACTTCTTAGTCCAAAAATAAAGTAAAATTAAACGGGGGACTGTCCCCCGTTTACTACTAAAAAGACAAAAAGAATTGCTACACGAGGGATTATCTCCCGTGTAGCTTTCTTTTTCTAGAAGGGGGATTGTCCCCCGTCTAGTGTTTCATTACCAACCAGGCGACCACTCGTTCAATTGAACGAGTATATGAACGTGTTTGTGGGAAAAGTGGGGTAAAGACTACCCATAAAAGCCTCTAATCTGCTCAAATTGGTAGTGCACTCATTCATTTGAAAGAGTGACACTACCCATAGACTTTGCTCTGACTAAGCAACGATTTCTGTCATAAGGTAATTTTTTAAGGTGCAAAATTAAAAATATTACTCTTTCTGGTTTATTATGTGTGGATCCAAAAAAAAAAAAAACTACTATTAGCTACAGGGCCGTACCAAACTGTTAGGCGTCATATGCAGCTGCCTAGAGCCCCCGAATTAAAGGGACCCCCAAATTTTTTTCTTCTGGTATATATATGAGCTACCGTGTACCGCCGAGTAAAAAAAAAGGACAAAAAAATATGATGGACACACTACAGTTTGGTATAGAGCCCAACAAAGAAAAGTCCTATTCGACTAAATCCCAATTAGGCCATTACTTTAAAGGCATATTGTATCAAAATTCAAAATTATCTAAAGCATGCCATGAGTTATGATATTGATGGGCATGATTTGTATAAGTTCTAAAAAGTTATTTGCCGCAAGAAACTGAAAGGGCCATTGAATTGTTGAATTTCTTGAAAGATATGGAAGGTTGCTACCCAAATGCAGAAATCGCATATAGGACTTTATTGACAATTCTGGTTACAGTTGCCTCTGCAGAAAGAAGTTTTTCAAAGTTGAAGCTGATCAAAACTTATTTTCGATCGACAATATCACAAGAAGAAAGATTGAATGACTTAGCAATGTTATCTATCGAGGTCGATATAGTGAACAACATTGGTTACGATGCCATAATTGATGAGTTTGCATCGAGGAGGGGAGGAACGTCAATTCTTAGTAGATTAGTTATTTTTATCTAGTTGTTTTCTTTTGCAAATTTTACGGTATTATAATTTTGTTTTAAACGATCGGCAAGTTTATTTTTTAAGCCCCCATTTTTAGTTTCTGACTAGGGCCTCTAAATATTTTGGTACGGATAATGATTAGCTAAGAAATAAATGGGACCCATTGTAGAATGTTTTTTGTTTGTACATTTTTTTTGTTATAATTTTATAGCAAAAAAAAACGGTCAACAATAGTGCATGCCTTAGTGTCGCGTCGCGTGTGAGCTTAGTTGCTTGTTTTAGCAAAAAAAAAAAAAGGTTCATGTTTCAGGGATGGCCATCAGTTAAGGTACGCTTCGAATCTGGACCGGTCTATCCGTTTATCTGCGGATAGGTGTCCAAACGGTATGTGACTGGATGTGAACATAATTATTTCGTATCTAACGGAATTTAGATTAAAAATTCGTTGGACACTCGTAATCATTAGTTCATTACACCGAGGGCGTGTATGAATTTTCGTAATATATGACAATGATCACTATAAAATTATCTTATCTTTCAACATTCATTTCCATTCGTATTTTTAGGGCTTGAATGTGTGAGGTGCAGAGAAAACAGGTATATATAACTACGTTTTTGTAATAATGATTTGTTGTTTAATTTGTGTTATTATTGTGGTCTTTGTTTTTAAATCTTAATACTTATAAATTTAGTGTTTTGTTTTGGTATGTCTAAGTGTTCTTCTTTTACTGCTCGAATGTTTTTTCTATTTCTTGATCGATTATTATTTTAGAATTTTATTATGTTTTGGAAGAAATGTTACAAAGAAATCCATTGGATAATCTATATCCAACCTATCCATCCACTCATCCATTGGATGAGAATCCGTCGGCTGTAAGATTAGATACGGATGTCAAACCGGAAATCCGTCACATATTGAACTAAATGTCGATGACACTAAAACCGGTCCAGTCCAGACCATGCTCACCCTCATCACTGTAATAAATTAGGATCTGCATTAGCCTCTAAATTTGTTTTCCTTGTGTGAATAGATTTTTTTTTCGGTCAAACAGTTGTGTCCTTACCATTTTGAGTCGCAACTTCCTGATCAACCATCACGACCAAAACTCAGTATTATAAACTTCAGGACCTCAACAAGGAATGGTAGAAGTTTTATATAGAGAAATTTTACATTAGTGTTTGCTCAAGAGAGTTTGTGCTACTGTATTGCGTTCGATTGTTTGATGTTATTTCAAGTGCAACGTTAACATGAAAGGTATAGTTATTCTTGGCTAAACTTACTTTCGTATTTGTTTTTGTGCCATTGGACGGGAAATTAAAGTTTTCAGGAAAAATACTGTCTCTAACACTCATTCTATTCATTATTTCAATTTGATGCATGTTGGTCTCTCATCATCGAAGTATTAGAGATCATCACTATTAAGGTATGTGATTTACTTGTTGCTGACATAGATTTTGATATTTTATAACCAAATCTGTTTGTACTGGAGAAACTAAAGTTTATGTATTCTTCGTTAGAGATGGAAGTAATTATATTGGCATGATTGTAACCCATTTTTCCAAAAATAAAAAACTCGACACAAAATTTAAAAAATATTAGAATGTAAACAAAATAATGTCTGGATTTGGAGGATGAAAGACGACACACTTGAATAAAGATTATTGTACATCTGGTTTCAAAGATTATATGCAAGAATTTTCTCGATAGTTTGGTCCTTTTAAATGCAATTCACGAATATAAACAAGTTTACAGAATTATTGGCTTCAGGGTATAATGAAACCGTACAACAATGTTATTGAACGAAGTTTGTACGTCCCTCATTCGACCAACATTTGAACAAAATTTCTGACGATGTCGGTAAACTGAAAATATGAGAGAAGAAAAGCCTAATATATATGATTGTTTTGCATTTGTCCTTGGTGACTGACAACACATAATCTTAGGTTCTCATTAAAAGTGAGGCATCCATTATAAATGTTTTTAAATTTCCAGCATGTATAATGGAAGTCTACTTAATCATGTTTGTTAGAAATTTGAATCTCAAACAAAAGGTATCCAACAACTGTATAAATTGAATGGCTGTGTCCATTAACTTGCGTCGTGGCATGACCAAGTCTTGAACCGAGGTCACGAAGATGAAACATTTAGCAAAGATTATTAAGGCTGAAGATGGACCGGTACAGTCCGGGTTTTTTAAGAACCCGGTACATGTACCTCCTATTGGCCAGTTCCAGATTTTGACTACCTGTACCGGTGCATGTAACTGTACCGGTGATACAGGTCTGGTTCCAGTCCGGTACCAGGTTTTTCCCTACTACCATTATCAAATATGTATTAAAAAAATATTACATCAAAGTTCAATCAATTATGCAATTCCATTTCAGTTAACAATCAATCATGCAATTCCATAGTTCAATCAAATAAAGTTACAGATTACATCAAAGTTCAAAGTTGACCAACAAATTTACACAAGTTCAAAGTCTAGAATTCTTTTTGGCTTAATCAACAGTACGTATATCTTAAATTGCAGGTGTATCCTGAACTTCGGGTGTCTAATTAGAGGATCACAACTTGTATCTTCAATCAATTATCCTTTTTGGCTAAATCAACAATAATTACATCTTCAATCAATTATCCTTTATCAACAACCGAAATCAAAAGCGAATGAAGAAAACCCAAATCAAATGAAAATAAAGCAAACCGAAATCAAAAGCGAATGAAGCAAATCCAAATCAAATGAAAATAAAGCAAACCCAAATCAAAAGAGAGAGATTAATTACCTATTGGTGTTGTTTAATCGAACGACAATTATTATAAGAACCCTAAACAAATTGATCTTTTTTACCCAAAATCAGATTGAGATGTGTTAGTAACCGAAGAAGAAGAAGAATTGAATAAGAAGGTGGTGGTGGCTGTGATAGAGTGGTGGTGGTGTTGTTGAAGATCAGAAGAAGTAAAGAAATAGCCGAGGCAGAGGAAAGAACGAAATCAGTGTCTGTGTGTGAGTGATTGAGAGTAAGTGAAGTTAAGTATACAAACCTAGCATCAAGGGCTATGATTAAAAGGAATCTGAAAAATCAATGGTAATGGATAACCGGGATTTTTGGTCCGGTATAGGCCGGGAATAAGCTAGAACCTTTAAATGTACCCACTCCTCTACTAGTTCTCACTTTCATTCTCGTTACCTATACCCCCTAAACCGGTTCTTGTTTGGTTCCGGTATGAGTTTCCCAGTTCCAAGACGGTTCTTTGGGTCCAGACCAGTTCCTGTGCAACCCTAAGATTATTGTACCTCTAGCTTCAAAGATTTTACGCGGGATTCTTTTAGAATGTTTGATTCTGAATTCACGATTCTAAGAGCGTCTGCAGCGGTGCGACCAAGAATAAAGACTAAAGAGTAAAAAAAAAGACCAAATTTGGGTTTAGTCCGTTGAGTGACGCAGTGGGAGGAAAACTAAATTTTTGGTGCAGCGTAAACTATAACAGCGCCTAGTGTGGGGCGTGAAGTATACATGCGCTCGATGTGGGGCGGAGGGTATAAGTTCGCCTGGTACGAAAACGTAAACAGAAAAGAAAAAATAAAACAAAAATAAAACAATGGGGCATTGGTATAAACCACGCCCCAAATCTTACCAAAATTTTTGAGTGGGGCGTTGGTATAAACCACGCCCCACAATAAATTAAAAAAAAAAAAAAAAAAATATGGGGCGGGGGTATAAACCGCGCCCGCAAGCTAAGAGAAAACTTTATCAACGCTCTGGGCGTAAACTTTAACAACGCCCGCTGCGGGGCGAAAACTTTATCAACGCCCGTTGGGGCGTAAACTTTATTAACGCCCGCTGCGGTGCGTAAACTTTATTAACGCCCGATGTGGGGCGTAAACTTTATCAACGACCGACTATATTTGGGTTTAGTCTTGGTCGCGGACCAAATATAGTCTGGAAATTTGGTATGGTCGGGAATTTAGTCTTTACTCCATCCCACTACGTCTCTGTTAAAGACCAAATTTTTACTCTTGGTCGTCCGCTGCAGACGCTCTAAACGAGTTAAAAAATTATTAACTTCGGGATATAATGAAAACCTATAACAACGTTATCAAATTTGAATCGACCAACAAGGAACATAATTTCTAATAATGCAGTAAACTGGAAAATTAAAGAAGAAAAAGTCTAATGTTTATAATTGTTTTGGATTTTCCTCAGTGATTGACAACATACAATCCCAAGTACTAATAGGATATGAGACATGCGCTAGAGATATTCATTGATCTCTAATAGGTATAATGTGAGTCTGCTCTATTATGTTCGTCGGAGTTTCAAAATTCAAATAAAATTGGTTATCAAAAAATTGTATAGATCGAACAAATGCTAACATTGACTTAGGCTACGACCATGTTTTCTTCCCCAACAATTGAGAAATTCCATTTTTCAACTTACCATTCAAGTATCGATAGACTTACCTTGCCGAATTAATGCAATTTTAGCAAGGTTTGATTACCAAAAATAATTGAGAAGTTTTAGTTAAAATTGCCGAATTAATGCAATTTTAACAATTGAGAAGTTTGGTCCCCGGTGACGAAAACCCCTTTTTCTCTTTCCTTCTCTATTTCTCTTTCCTGTTTCCCGGCTCTTAACGAAAACCCCTTTTTATCTTACTACCTCCTGCTCAGATCGGCTCTTTAGGAGAATCGGCTCTTAGGGGTTGGGATCATGTTGTATATTGTGAAGATACGTTTTGTAATGTTTTATTTTGTGTTCCACTCATTTTTGGATTTCTCGGTTTTTGGTTGTTACGTTTACCTTCGAAAAGAAGATACCAAAGCTTTCAACCACTCTCAACTACGACCTTCAAGCAATCTGCAATTTCAGCTTCAACTCCGGCTGCTATGTTTACATCGGTGATGCTTGATCTATTTTCAAACAGATCAACTCCTTTGTATGTTGTTAGTTTTAGTTTTAGGTTTTTCAGGTCTGCAACGGTGTTTTCAACCATGGGTCTTGTGGTAGTCTATGTAACAAGATTCTTATGTTCAGGTCATTATCTGTTTTTTACTTGCCCCAAGATTGTTGATGATCTCTGCACGCAGGAACTGCAGCTCCGACGATTTTTCCGGCGAGCTTTCTATGTTCCGAATGGCAAAGTTTCTGATAAAACATGCTTGGAAGGTCTTGGGTTTCAGACGAAATTTAAATCTTGTTCCTGGGTTGTGGATCATGTATCAACGATCCAAGCTCTCCCGTATGTAAGCGGGTGTTACGGTCACTATATTTACTGGTCTCTCCCGTGTCTAATCGGGCGTTACTACTGTCACTGGATTCAGGTACACGTGATTCTGTTAACTGAGACTCTGTTATTGAAGATTCGTCGCCTGGTCATGTTTGAAAGTCACTTGCAGTGGTCCTGTTGTTGTTCTTAATTTGTTATGTCCTGTAACTTCAGGTTAATACCTGCTTTATCTATTAAAAAAAAAAGATTACCAAAAATAATAATTGAAAATCTAATTTGATTCATCAATTATACTTGTAACTGGTGAACCCAGAATAGGCGACCACGTTCCGCAATACATGTCATTCTGTCTACTCATTTTAAATTGAGATCAGTGTTCCTCGTTTGCCAGCTGAGGTTAAAACATATCCATACGATTGATTCATTGGGTTTCAAAAATAATGTCAAAACAATCATTGCTATTTGACTCGGAGTCATATGAAAAGATTCCATTATTCATCTTGGACATATTATAGTTCCGAATCTAATTCTTTTAGAAGGAAGATTTTGTATTTAACGTTAGTCTGCTCCAATTCCCTTACAAATTATTGGATTATCCGTAGGAATTTTCATTTTTATAGTTAACATATTTCTATAAAAAAAAATTTTTTTTTTTTTCACTCGATAGTAAATCCATTACATAGTTAAACATTTTGCCTCTCATAGTGAAATAACCTATTTGTTCCTATAATTGAATTTTGTTGATGTCTCGTTTGAAATCGGATGACTTTTTAAGTACTTCCAATTTATGTGTAATGTTAATCTACCCCAACGTTAAAAATAGTTGGAAAAATGACTCATTCCGTTAATATTGTCATTAAACCTAGTTAAGTCACATGTGTATAAGGCCACCATCACCACCAGAACTGTCGCCATCACCACCTGAACCTTAAACCCCGCGCCCTAAACCCTAAATCCTGAATTTTGAACCCTTAACCTTGAATTCGCTAGAGGGAAAGTTCAGTAATGGTCTCTATCCGAAGGTGTGTATTTGTATTTTTTTTGATTGCACCAAGTTTAGTTGGATATATCCTATGAAGTATGTGTGGGCTCAAACATGTGACTTAAATGGGTTTTTGATGGAACCCTTAACCTTGAATTCATTTCGTTGTTATTTCCCGTAAAAGTCTATATAAAGACATGACTCTATTCATTTGTAATTAACATTTTGTGAAACCCAATGATGTGACTTAAATGGGTATTTTTTTTTTTTGATGTTGATGGAATGGGACATTTTTATAAATTTTTGAATATTGGGGAAAATTTCTAACATTGCACATCGTATTGGGGGACTTTCCCAATTTTCCCGTGAGTTCTTGATCTAAGGTATTCCATGAATAAGCTTAGGGACATCATTCAAAGTGTTGATCTATGTCGATAATTAATCACCTTAAAAATAATTAGTAACTTGCAACCTCATTGTCAACTGACAACTAAGCAGACAGTTCATTGATTTAGCCATAATCAAGTCCGAATTAAGTTGTCCGATACTGATACAGTTAGACATGCAATACACTGTTTATAACTTATATTGAACCACGGATCATCATTATTGTTTCCTGAGTTTGTATTTAGTTAACAATGTTTATTGACAAAAATGGATGGATGTTGCCTGCTCATAGCCGAGGCCTTGAAATCTTACGCCGATGCACAATCATAGTCTTTGGTTTAGCTCGCCGGCCCTTTCTTTATCCTCCTCGGTGCTCCCTTGCTAAAAGCCTCAAACAGATGCGATACCGAAGATATCCGAAACAGAAATGCTATTTTTTTTAAAAAAATAAGCAAAGCTCTCAAAAGAGCTAATGGTCCTCCACAACTGTTAGAAGGATCCAAACAGGGGGTGTAGACCAGTACATGGAGGAGTTGTTTTGCTTAGCCCAGCTAGCAAGCTCATGAGCAACAGAATTACAAGTCCTAGGTTGGAAAATGAAAATACAAGCAATAAGTTTAGAAGAAAAGAAGAAAATGTCATTAAAGATAGCATCCGTCCTAGTATCTCCCTCAAAATTTCCAGCTGAAAACTTGTCAATGAGAGATTTATCATCACTTTCAACAATGATGTGGGTTAGCTTTTGTTCCACAACTTTCTTTAGAGCTGACCAAATGGCTCTAGCTTCATCTTCTTCAGCAGAGGAAACATCAAACACCAGGGAGGCACAAAAAGTAGCTTTCTTAGAGAAGTCCCGCATCACATATCCTGCACCATTAGCTCCAGTTAAGATATCAAAGGCACCATCAGTGTTACATTTAATCCAGCTAAAGGGAGAGGGCATCCAGTGGTCACACAAACTGACAGCAGGACTAGAAACAACAAGCACATTAGAGAAAATAGACTTCCTAGTAAGAAGCATGGATTTAGCTCTAGAAATAACAATAGAAAATTTTTCATTAGTATTCTGGAAAACATGGTTATTTCTACTTGTCCATAGGTACCAAAGGATAGCCACAAGGAGACATTGGTTTTCATCAGAGAGCTTGTAAACAGGATCAACAAGCCAGAAGATCAACCAGTTTGTGTAAGATTTGTCTAAAAAAAACTGGGTGTTAATATTGAAATCAGATAAAAACCAAACCCTGCTAGCAAAAGAGCAATTAACCAGAGCATGCATAATAGTTTCTAGAGGGTGAGAGCATCTAGTGCAGTCAACACAGTTCATTGGAATTTTATTTTGGAGGACAACCCTACTAGGTAAAACATTTCTAGCAGCTCTCCAGAGAAAGACTTGTATTCTGTAAGGTACTTTCACTTTCCAAATACACTTCCATAGATTTTTACAAGGGGAGGGCCTCGGGCCTCTAAGCCCCAAGTATGCAGATTTTGAATAAAATTTTCCAGTCTTAGAAAGTTCCCAAGCCCTCCTATCAGGAGTGCAAAGCTGGCTTAAGGGAATGGTGATGATCTTCTGGACATAAGCATCATCAAAATGGATAGTAAGTCTAGGGACATCCCAAGACCTAGAAATGGGGTCAATAAAGTAAGCAACCTTGATACTTAGATCAGGAGGGACAAGAGGGTTGGGTGTGGCATATCCCATGCTGGGAATCCACTTGTCACACCATGGGTCAATAAATTGACCATCCCCAATAATCCAAGAAATAAAGGGTTTAATAAGTTCCTTAATGGCATGGATGCATTTCCAGGTCCAAGAGGAATTAGCAGAACATTTGGTATTAAGAAAATCAGTGTTGGGAAAATATTTAGCTTTTAAAACAGTAGCCAAGAGACAATTAGGTTTTTCCAGAATTCTCCAAGCATTCCTAGCTATCATAGCAATATTGTTCAACTCTGCTTTCCTAAACCCTAGACCACCTTCACTTTTAGGGGAACATAAGATATCCCAGCCTAGTAGGTGAAGTTTTTTGTCTTTAGGGTCCAGGGTCTCCCCTCACCAGAATTTGCAGAGATGAGAATCCATTTTCCTACACATATGTTTAGGGATAAGGAAAGCTCCCATCTGGAATAGAGGAATGGATTGACCAATATGCTTAATCAGGGTAGTCATGGCAGCCTGAGATAAGAGCTTATGGAGCCATATAGAAATCCTAGCATCCACAGCTTGGAGAATTCCCATGTGAGTTTGTATTTTAGAAGCTTGAAAAACAGTAGGAGTACCAAGGTATTTTTCTCCCAAATCTCTGCTCTGAATATCTAGGATATTAGCCAAAATAGCTTTCCTATGTTCATGAATTTTCCTACTAAACAAGATACCAGATTTCTCAAAATTTATTTCTTGCCCAGAAGCTAAACAATATTTTTTAAGATAGTCCTTGATGACATAAAAAAAAATTCCAGTAGCTTTAGAAAATAAGAGGGAATCATCAGCAAATAACATGTGAGTCATTTCTGGGGCATTTTTGCAAACCTTAATACCATATAACACACCTTTACTCTGAAGGGTGTCTATATAAGAAGATAGAGCTTCAGAGCAAAGAATGTAGCGGTAGGGAGATAGAGGGTCTCCCTGTCTAAGGCCTCTTTCAGGTTTAAAAAAACTAGTAGGACAGCCATTCAGGAGGACAGAATAAGAAACAATAGAGACACATTGGTTTATTAATTTAACCCAATGTTCTAACATACCCATCTTAGTTAGGACTTTCTCTAGAAAATCCCACTCTAGATTATCATAGGCCTTAGACATGTCAAGTTTGATGGCAGCCATGCCTTCAACCTTATCACAATGATTAACATCATATATATATTAGCTAGTAAGATATTATCAGAGATGCTTCTTTTTGGTACAAAAGCACTTTGGTTTTGAGAAATGACTTTATCCATGAAAGGCTTAAGTCTGTTAGCCAAAGTTTTAGACAAGATTTTATAAATAAAATTGCAAAGACCAATTGTCCTATACTGGGTAACCAACTCAGCTAAATGGACCTTAGGAATGAGAGCAATGTTGGTATGATTGAACACTTTAGCAATGTTTCTAGTTCTAAAGAAAGTCTGAGTCATATCAACAATAACATCTCCCACAATGACCCAGTGCTTTTGGTAAAATAGACCTGTAAAACCATATGGTCCTGGAGCCTTTTTCCCCCCATTTGAAAAACATCATTCTTAATCTCCTCTGGTGTAAGAGGAAGATTTAAAGAAACATAATCATCTTCAGAAAATTTAATAGGGAAATCAGCTAGGATATCATCTTGGAAAGATTTAGATTGAGAAGAGTAAAGGGATTTGAAATAATCTATAAAGGACTTTCCAATGATGTCTCTATCAGTTATGATATCATTTTGGGAGTTCTTTAGCCAACTAATGGCATTTCTTTTTCTTCTAAAGAGAGTTACTCTATGAAAATATGGTGAATTTATGTCACCTTCCAAGAGCCAGACTTCTCTAGATTTGTCCTTCCAATATAACTCCTCCAGATTGTATAGGTATTCCAATCTAGCTTTGAGTCAGGAAGTATTAGTGGTGTCAGTAGGATGATTTTTCTGGAGATCAACTAACTCCTTCCTAATATTAGAGATATTAGTTTGAATATTTCCAAAAGAGGACTTATTCCAGTCTCTTAGGCCATTCTTAGTGTTTAAGAGTTTAGCTTTAAGCTTATAGGCAGGAGATCCTACCACATTAACAGACCAAGAGTTGGCTATAATATCTCTACATGTAGGATCATTTATCCACATAGCCATGAAATGAGAAGGTCTAGGCATACAAACATCCTCATAGTTGAAACCAATATGCATGGGACAATGATCAGAAGAATCCCTAGGTAGGTTATTGACACATAGTTTAGGACATAAATCTTCAGCAGTTTGGTTGATAAGACATCTATCTAACCTTTCAAGAATCAAATCAGGCCCTTGCTGCATGTTAGACCAAGTAAACCTTGGACCAGAAAATCCAGGGTCATGCAAGTTAAAAACAGAACAAAATTATCTAAGGTTTTCAAAATCGGGGTCATCAACATCTAAACCACCATTTTAATCCTCATTGCTTAAAAGGGCATTAAAATCTCCAATGAAAAACACAGGTTCATCTAATAGAGCTATAACTAGGTTGCATTGTTCTTCCCAAAAAGCATGCCTTAGACTACTATTAGGTTCACCATACATAAAATGAATGTGACAAGTTTTAGAATGGATGATGTCAGTAGAAGTAACATAGATGCCCCTTTGACTAGAAGATGTGACATTTAGGTGGATTTCTTTTTTCCAAGCAAGAGAAAGTCCTCCACTTCTACCAATACTGGGCACATTGAAAGTGTAAGGATACCCCATGTTTCTAAGTTTTCTAGCTGCCATATCTTTGTTCATTTTTGTTTCAGATAAGAAAATGATATCAGGATTGATATTTTTGCATAATAGACTAAGCTCCTTGTTGGAAGATTTTTTTCCAAACCCCCTAAGGTTCCAGGCAATGCAATTCACATTATTAACATGGAAATGATTCATAGTGGTAGGTTCACACACAGATATGGGAGAAATTTGAGGATGATTTACCTGAGTAGTCTGATCAGAACCACCATTGAGGGAAGCGTTAGTACTTACACCACTTTGAGAAGCCATTTGGGGAGAATCCAGACTAGAAGAAATAGCATGGAGGTGAGAATTATTGCAGACATCAGTGTTGCTTGGAGAACCAGAAGCATGAACATTGTAATTACCAAAGGAATTGAGGAGAGGTTGGGTATTGAAAGAACAAGTGGAGAGATCTATTTCTGGTAGATATCCCAAATTGGTGATTGGGGGACATAGTTGAGCATAATTGGGCTCAGTTTGGGGAGTTTCTTCAGCTGTTGCTACAGGGTTAATGGAGCTAGAATTAGCACGGGTACATTTACGTAACTCGGCTCTGGGGTTGATCTTCCTCTTGAGGTTAGCTAAAGCTTATTGATCAGAATTATTAGCAGCTCCTCTACTGACAATGGAGCTGGGATTTGGGAAAGTTACTGTTTTAAAACTCCTTGACGAGTTAGTAGTTCAAATCGGGCTATTTTGGTTCAACTCAGACCCAGAAATGGAAGCAGCTACAGAGACATTTTGAGTAGTAGTTTGTTTGAAAATCAATGGTAAGCCATTTTCTACCGAAGTTGTATGGTGCTGAACTGGTCCAACATCAAAGATTTTCAGAGTTAATGATCTGTTAATGAATGGGCCCATTTGGAACACATTAGAGAAACATTTTTGAATGGAATTACCCATTTGTTGATCTACATCTTCAGCTTTACCTTTAGCATTAACTTTAGAATCTGAGGGTAAGACCTGAGTATCTGGGATGATAACCGAAGATATAGAGGTAGTATCATCCTCAGCAACTGGAGTAGATTCCATTTGATCAGTACTTGGTGACAACATTAACTTGGAAACAGTTGGTAGATTATAGTTACTGCAGGAAGCCTTGAGTTCTGTGATTTTCTTTTGTTTCTGCTTCCAAGCTGGACAGTTCTTGTCCTTATGATCAAGAACACGGCAAGAGGTGCAGAAATACCTTGGAACTCTGATGTGTCTACATTCAATCAAGAAGGGTTCTCTTCTTCCACTTGTGAATATAGGGATACCAGTTGGGAGAGATTTTTGGACAGAAATCTTGATACAGACCTTCACATTCTTCATGAGAGGGTTCTTTCCAAACGGGTTTTGAGCTTCCACTAATTCTCCCATCTCCATAGTGAGTATCTTGAGGTCATTGAACTCCGTGCATTCGTTTGGAATGTTGCATAAGATGAACCACAAAGTTTCTTCATCAAAAGAGAGTTGATTATTGATTGGCCAGCCTTCAGTCGGAACCACTTTTAACACATCCAGATAGCCACAAAAAAACCAAGGTTTTTGAGATCTTATTCTATTAAAGTCTTCTTCAGATAGAAAACGAATAAGGACTTTGTTCCTTTTCCCATTCCAAGCAGAGACTGTGGGGTGTTGAGCCAAAGGCCAGTCGTTATAGATATAGTATCTGATAGAGGTAGTAGGAATCAACGTTTCACAGCAGATATATCCCACAATACACCACTTCCAGTTAGAATCAACTTCAGCAAGAATGACTTTTTTGTCTATGAATACATGATTAGCAAGAGAGGATGGTAAGGTAAGTTTGTCAGACATTTGTAAAGAAAGGTTTTGGATATCTTGGTTCAAAGCTTGATCCTGCTTAGGGGTTTGGGATGAAGTCATCAAAAAGGAGAGATATATGTGAAAAATTATATGTTGATAGGAATTGATTTTTTTGATAGTCAGGATAAAATACAGTTTCAGGGAGATGATACCATGGTACTTACTGAATTAATATTGACCCCATATAGAGTGTTGAGAGATGACATAAGACTCTTTTGTTTGGTTATGGTTACCAACCTTAAAAAAGGAATGCAACTTTTGTTGACTATGATTTAGGGAAAATTCAGGAGAAGATTGATGTAAGGTAGTTGTAGCACGATTACAAATGTTAGTCTGGGGAAGACTGTTGGGACAAGGCATGTCGTTCTCATATCTGGAGGAAACAGGTTGGTTCGGAGCCAAGTGGTTTATGTGAGAGATGGAGATACAAGACCACTTGTGGACAAATCCAATAATGGATCGATATTCCTTTTGATTTAAAGAAATGTGAAATTGCAAAATATAAAGAGAATATCCAGTGCATTTATCAATTTTGGTAGCATTTGGGTGGGACAAAAAGACAACGGTTATAATGATAGAAATTTGGGGGGAAGGTTTGAAATTGGGGGGTTGGGAGTGAATATGATTTCCGTTGGTAGTATTAGCAAGACCTATGCCAGGGGTTCTCCGAGTCGCACTGCTGGCTCCCACCTGAAGCTGCCTTCGACTAGCCTGCAATAGGGCCTGCAATAGGAATAAGATAGTTTGAATTAGACCCCAAAAGAGAATCTAAAAATTAGAGGACTTACCAAGGCCACCCTTAAATGTGGTTATGTTAGGTATTGGGGTAGTAAATAGGATTAGGTGTTGACGATACGGTTCCATATGGTAATGATATTCATTAGGGATAAGCTGATACGCATGGTTTTGCATGGGTGAAGAGCACGAAGCGATATGACGGTTAACCAAACGCCATAAATGGAAGATAATGGTAAGAGTTATTCCTTTAAAAGGTGGGGTTTGATTGAGATTAAGAAAGTTATTTTTAGATTTACTGGAAGAGGAAAGGTTAGGGGAAAATTTGAACGATGGATAATTCCAGAGATTCCGATCATTTGAATCCACCAATGTCCAGTCACTACAATCAAATAAAAATACTTTCAAGTAATTTAAGCACTAAAGAGTTGAGGCAATTAGGAATTGATTTCCAGATGGAGTTGCAGCGTCGTGAAGCAGTTCAACGGCAACAGGAGGAAGAGGAGTTTCGTAAGCAAAGAGATTCACAAAGAAAAGAGAGAATGTATGTTGAGTGGGTGCCTCAATACATGAAGCGGCGGGAGAGAAAGGACAGTGAGTGGGAATAAAAGCAGGAGGAAGAGGCTGGACGGAAAGCCAAGGGGCCTCGGTATGGAATCTAAACTGATGATGATACGGATTCAACTAGTGGTTTTGATGCTGATGAGGAGGCTGAAGAAAGAATGGAGAACATCGACCTTGATTTTGATTATGGAGACAGCAATCATGAAAGGGTTGTTGAGCATCTTGTGTATGATGAAGATCATCTAAGGACTCGATTTGAGAATGAAATTGCCATCCCCAAGAAGTATTCACGCACCATGAATGAAGGAGAGCAGTTTCCATTGAGTGTGAGTGTCAGGGTTCCTTTTTCAGATGAGGAATCAGACTCCAGTGGGACCTCTCCGGCTCCGTCAGAAAATGAGGATAGCGAGCGGTGAAGAGATGAGGGGGGACAATATGTGTGGTTAACTCCACAAAGTTATCAGGAGGAGCCAAATTTGTTGGAGGTTTGAACAGTTTGAAAATTGTTAATAAATTTTTTGTGCAGAGGCTCTTCTGATGATTTCCTTGTCTACCCCACTTCTTGAAATTGCTCTTGATGGTGATGGAATGTTTTTTCCTCTTAGTTCTTTCTTTTGTTTGGCTGAAACTCTTTTTTTGGTGGTTAAACTCTTGTTGTTGCAGAAGGTTTGGATGATGGTTGGAAGTAGTAGTGTTATCGGAGTGTGTGTTTGATAGTTTTTGTTTAACAATGTCGAAGGTGTATGTAAATCTGAATTGCAGGTGATGTAAGTGGTGTTTGGTACTGGTTCTTATGGTGTGTAAAGATGTTGAAACAAGTGTTATGATGTCTTCAGAATTCTGAACTATGAAATCTACAGTTTATGTTGCTGATGGACTTTGGTATTTTCTTACGGTGATGTTTGAGTCAATTTGACACTTGGTTTTGATAAAATAGAAATGATTTTGATATTTTTCTCTGATTGTGAGCTTGATTCGATAGCACCAGAGACTGTAAATTATATAGTTGACAATGAGGGAAGCAAGATGAGCGATTAACAACTGAGACAATTCAGTAAACATGAAATAGGCTGAAAAGCAAAAGGGAGGCTGAGTTGAGGCCGATTTGCAGAGCAAAATCGGATGAAAGAGGCTTTTATTGTCTATTCCGCAGTTGTCTTAACATAAACAGAAATGCTATTGAGAAACCTGTTAGGCTGGCTGATTTCAATCGACATGCAAGAGATTATTAGAATCAAAAAGAATAAGTTTGTCTCGTAAGTGGAAAGTTAATTTTTTTTGACAATAAAATAACATTAAAAGGGGTAATTGACTTTTAGAATGGGTGAGAAAAGCTCATTAGTCATGATATATGCATGCACCATATGCTATGATTGTATCAGTAAACAGCAACAGCACCTCAGACAAAATCTTTAAAACTTCATCCCTACACTAACAGTGTACTACTACTACTGTACAAAATCAATGATCTATATATGATGAGGTCGCCCATAACATATGATATAACCCAAGTCAATGGTTACAATTTTTCTTTTTCATTCATATATAGCTAGTGATGAAAACGCGATTATCTCTGTCTAAACTTTTCCCCAGTTTTGATGTTTTGTTATGGGTGAAGTGTTTATGTTACCCTTTTTCTTTAAACTACTCCATACATATTGCTTTCTTCTTACCCTGGAGGTATGCAAATGAAGAAGATGTCTTGTGGAAGAAAATCATTGATGAGAAGTATGGCTTCGGCGATAGTGAGTGGTGTCCTAAAACTCCTAAGTGCACTTATGGCAGATCTTTGTGGAGAGCAATCTTGAAGTCCAACTCCTTCTTCAGGAAGTTTGTCAGGTTTAAAGTTAATAATGGTTTGATGGCTAAATTTTGGCATGATAATTGGCTCTATGAGCAGCCTATCAAAACTCAGTACCCTCTTGTGTATGCCTTAGCAAGAGCTAAACTTTCTAGTGTTGCTGACTTGGCTACTGTACATGGTAATGCTATAATCTGGAATCTTCAAATTCCTAGAAGGCTCAATGCTGCTGTGCGACAAGAATTAAATCTTCTTCAAGCCGATCTGGATTCTTTCAGTTTCAACCACAGTCAGGCAGATGAAATTTATTGGCCACTCACCGCTAAGAAGAGCTTCTCAGTTAATTCCTTGTATGACAGACTTTCTGCTGAGGGGGCTCAGATAAACCCTACCTTCTATTATATCTGGAGTTTAAGATGTCCTCCAAAAATTGGATTCTTCCTATGGCTAATTGCTCACGACAGGTTGCCTATGCGAGACATGTTAAGGCGCAGAAACATAATGGTCGCAGAGAACTGTTTGTTTTGTGCTGCAGCTGAAACTACTTCTCATCTGCTTCTTCATTGTGAATTTGCTAACTCTGTCTGGGATCTTCTTTCTGCAAAGATGAAGTGGCTTTACACAATGCCGAGAGAGGTGATTCCTTCAATTCAAGCCTGGCAGCTGTCCCTTTCAGATTCAGTTAAGAGTCACATTTGGAGACTTGTCCCAGTTGCCATTATCTGGTGCCTCTAGAAGGAAAGAAACAGCAGAGCTTTCGCTGCTGGTAATCACTCTCCACTAGCAGTTTCTAACAAAGCAATTTATGCACTGTTTACTTGGTCCCTGGCGTTTAAGGAATTTGAAGAGCTGGATTCTAAAAAGGTTATGAAAGACTGGTGTAAAATTTATTTTGATATTGCTTGATCTTTGAGCGCTCTTAGCTTGTTTTGAGTGCTCCTTTTTGTGGCTCCTTGGTTAGGGTGGTATAGCTCTTTTATACCCTCTCTTTTTTTGATCAATAAAATCTCTTCTTTATCGATCAAAAAAAAAATAAAAAAATATTGCTTTCTTCTTTTCTTTTTTCCATATAGGAAAGGAATATCATGCCGGTAGGAATACTAGTGCTTCCTTAATCCCCTTTTTGGTCCCTCTCCATTTCATATTTGGGCCCTTATGTTTTTTCCCCCGACCTAGTCTCTTTTTTTTACTCCTCAATTTTGCTTTGCCTTTTTCTGTTTACCAGATTTGTTCGCATATTCCAACATATCCTAGCTAATTTGCAGTTTTGCTGTTAATAATTAATCTTGGATAAACTTAGCTTAGGAGAAAGTTAGTTTTCTTATAACATGTTACATGCAGTAGTGTGATTTGCGTATCACTCTCCATAGTCTAGCTTATGTCGTGTTTTGTTGGTCCTAGGATTCCGGTGCATAGCACCACCTGAGACAATTTTTTTCCTTGCACGACTGTTTCCAAAAGAAAAAGAAAAAATTAGTCCAAGTATATTTTCATCTAGAAGACAATATATAAAAAGCTTTAGAAGGTCAGATTACATTATGTTGGTGGGTAGCCTGGCAACAAGCTGGGCACCAACACCCTTTTGGATTGCTAACCCTATTCTGTAAAAAAGAGTTCCTCCTATCTTATAATTTGCATCATGGTTGGTGATGCAATTCTTCAACCTCTTCAACAAAATTATGGTTTCCTCGCCCAACTCCCCTAAAGTTGTAAAGGCTAAAACAGCAAAGCCATACCCGTGAGTTGCGCACTTATCTAGGTATTTAATACGTTTACGCGTTGAGGCCCTCGATATGGCCTGACCTGGTATAAATGTACGAAATCCCCCACCAGTGAGCGGTGAAACAATGGTAACATCAAAACAAACATCCTGACCATTTTCCCAACCATGAACAAGTATATCCGCCGGTCTCAAGGGAGTACCGTTGTCTGATAATAAACCAAGCTTTACTTCCTTCCTGACATGTACACCTGCCTTGTAACAAATGTCAGCGAATACATCCCTTGCAAGGTCATGGCAAAAATTTTTTCCCACATCATTAGCGCAGTGCAGGGCATGGTCTCCGAAAATATCCATCTTTTTGTTGCAACTTGAGCATGTACTATCTTCCCCGAAAAGAGGTATTCCCAATCTATAACTTAACACCGACCTAAATTGCCTCGGTCCTATACTTTGATTTAAACCGCAATGGGAATCGCCTTAAGAAAATCCAAAGCATGTGGCACCCTGTTGCTTTGCCATAAAACTGAATCTCGACCGGACATAAAGAAGTGTGACGGAATCTGCTTCTTCACAACATCAAAATATAGCACTGCCAACGAACGCATTGGATGTGGGGCAATATTATTTATGTTGAAGGTAGAAGTATTCAATCCACATACCTCTAGGAAATTATTCAAAGCTCGCTTGAAGCATGCGCTCGGCACATCATCAGAGGAAACCTTTAGCATTTTCTCTTGTAAGCCCCTAGTCTGAAAACATGATGCGATATAACAAAAATGGCTAGTATCCTCCATTGTGTAGACACCGAGACCCCCATCTTTCATTGGCAAGGTGGAGAGACGTTGTTGAAGTGGTCCAAAGCCAGCGCCATCTCCTGTGACAATGTGTCTCAAAAAGAGCATCAAACGTTGATCAAACAATGATTTAGCTTGAAGCAGTGCCAAGGGGCTGGCAGTCCTAATAGCAAAATATAATCTTGACACCCCAGCGCAGCTGCGTAACAGAAGAAGCTCGCATTGAGGATCTTGTAGTTTCTTCACAATGTCCATTAGATGAATTGTTTTGTCTGCTCTATCTTGTATTAAATCGCTGTTGAACTTAAGATCTAGGCTAACCGGGCCGCCAAGCAATTTCACCCCTCTAGAGGGCCTACCGATGTCCGAGCAAAACACGTTATCTGCTAAACTCCATTGGTCAACAATAGGCCAAAAAATCTCCGTCTTCTTGATGTTAAGATGAAGCCCTCTGCTGACGCCTTCCGACTGAATAATGCTTAAAGCCTTCGACACCTCCAGCGTATCTCCTACAAAAGTTCCATCATCTAAGTACCATGCTTGCAGGTCAAGCTTGCATTGCGAAGCAATCATACAAACCATCGGATGTAATGCTAGAGCAAATAATAACGGTCCCAAAGGATCCCCTTGCTTTGAACCCCAATGCCGAAGATAAATTGAATTCATTGTAATAAAGTCTTGCTGGCTTAGCATAACAAAACTCAACCCACCTCGCGATACTTGGGCATTTGCTCCGCACCTCCCTGATCAGTGTGCTCTTGTCAATTAAATTAAATGCGTTGGTGAAATCAACCAACAACATGGTCATATTCCCCTGTCTCCCTTTCAACTCGAGTAACCTATTGGCCGAGTGCAGAATTGCTTCTCCTCCGCCGGGGATACCCACTCCGAATTGATGATTACCCAAGTAGACAGCCATTTCCTTACTCACCGCAGACATCGCCAACTTCGAACACATCCTCCTCCAAACTGTCCCTACTGCTATTGGCCTAATTCCACCTCCCGGCTTGAGCAACGGAGTTAATGGTGCACTGGCTAGAAACTCACCCAGACCAGATGGGCATCTACCTGCCAACCATAGGTTAACGACTCCTGCCATAGATGTTAGTAGTTCGTCAGCAACAGCTGTCGCCGCTCCACTAAGAGCATCTGTCAAGTGCTGGGCTCTCATACCGTCCCTCCCACAAG
Organism: Papaver bracteatum; assembly: GCA_023529315.1. Classification (NCBI taxonomy): domain Eukaryota; kingdom Viridiplantae; phylum Streptophyta; class Magnoliopsida; order Ranunculales; family Papaveraceae; genus Papaver; species Papaver bracteatum. Next base: position 438,731 of record JAJJWX010000365.1, read on the forward strand.
AAGTCCCTCTATGGAAACTTCTAATCGCGCCTAAGACCGCCTTAGCATCTACATAAATCGCCGCCCGTTCTTCGGGTTCTCGAAGGTATGTCGTGGTTCACCGCAGGTGCATACGCCTCGTTCGTTCAATGTTTCTGATGTAGTTGGCGCGACACCACCGGAAGATAGAATACGCACTGCCGCTGCGTAGTGCCCTGAAGCTAACTTTCTCTTACATGCTTGAAGATTGGTTTTTTTTCCCTTGGCGCCTTGAGTAGCTTGTCTACTCTCTTGTCCCGATGGATCCAACAACTTCCGAGCTAAGATAAGGCAGCCATTTGTCTCCCTCCACACATTCAAGGCCCGATTTATGCTATTAGCCTGTAATCTCCTTCTATTAGCCGATCTCGCTTCATTGGTATTCTTGGGGTTGTACAAAGTTAGAGTGCAGCTGGGCAATAACAACAATTTGATCCAAGATGTTAAATCAGTAGGCTTAGCCAGAATCTTGTCCATCGCCGCTTCTAGTGTTCTGGAGAAGTTTAGCCTACACGATGGAGGAATGCTAGCAGTTGTGTGTACCTGTTTCTTAAAAATTGCATCTAGCACTTCCAAGGTCAGAACATTCACTTCATCATCAATGGCTTCAATGCCCGCTTCCATGGAACCTATGCAAGGTTTGATAATGCCATGAATCAAAAATGTTGCATTGTTTCCATCTAGGGGACCCGCAATAATATCACTGTGATCACGACAGGGACGGCTCCAGGCATGAAGGTGCATACACTCACTGCACAACCACATCTTCAGGTTTCTTAAACCAACCTCCCAAGCATCATAGATGTCCGCATCATTACCAATACGTGCTCGCATGCACCCCCACTCTCAAAGATAACCAAAATGTCGATCGTGAATATGGCTAATTAGAGAACTTCGAGTGAAGCCTCTACCTCTAACCCCATCCCGGCAACCATCAAAGATCCTAAAAGGACAATGGAAAGTTGAGTCATCCAAGTGATTAATAACGGCCAAAGTAGAAGAAGAGTCTTGGAAGGGAGAAGATGGTTGTCCTTCCGTTGTCATGACCAAAGGATCCGAAATGCAGCTCACAACAAGCCCCTTACTGTTGCTCATCTGATTCAGGATTTTTATCAAACACTTTCCGTGCGTTAAACAACTCACAGAAAATTAAACGTATATATAATCACAAACGGATAGAATCACAAACGTGTTGAAACACAAACGTATAGAATCACGTAAACATCGAATCCCCAATGGAACGAATCACAAACAAAAAATCACCGAATTCCAAAATTTCAAAAAAAATTCGTTTCCTGAATGGGTGCTACAGCGAGAAAATTTACTGTAGCAGGTGAGAGAAAATTTAAATAAAAGTTTACAAAAGTAACGCAATTGCTGAAGACCAATGTGTCTATCAAAATGTGCGTGGCTGTTTTACCCCAGTGGTGCGCAGTGGAAACAAAACCCCACAGAGTTTCTCCATCTCTGATGGCGTTTCTCCATATCTGCCTTTACTTGTTTACTACACCTGTTTTTTTTTTTTTGTTATTGATCTTTTTTTACATCATTTCACACCCCATGCTTTGCTTTTATCTTTCTCATTCTTATCTACCTAAAGCGGATTTGAATTCTTATGTGTGTGTGGATAGATACGAATACTTTGTTTTCTTTTGGTAGTTAAGGTACGTAGTAGTTCTGATACAACACCTTCCAAGATAAAAAAAACTTTAGACCAATCAAGGTCTTGCTGGCTAGCTAGCTAGGACGTCAATGTTATGATTCAACTCCTTGACATTGATTTCCCACCTAAGACCACAACAGCAACCAGATCTTACCATTCTTATTATCTTTATATACTCGTTTTTACCCTTCCCTATTGCACCGTCACTCTGTCAGCAATCTTGTTGATGCAAATAGCAACCTTCGAACCCGTACGTAGTGTTTCTGCCAGAAAAACCTGAACGATTTTGTGTCTACTTGGTAAATAACAAGTTGTTTAAACAACCGAAAACTTTACACTTGGGACAACTGTTATTGGGACAATAAATCTGGACCTTTAATCATTTCCCTCTTTACCGTACTACCAATCCTGATGCTAAATTCATTCCCCTCTCAATCATTAAGATTGTATCACCTTATGTCCAAGATTTGGACCTAAGACAACCACTCACTGCAAAAGGTTTTCCCGGTAGAGTGGTGAATGGTAAGTAGGAAACTGATATTAAGAAAAGGGAAACTTGGAAAAATGACTCATATTTCGATACCCCATAGGGAAAATGACCCATGAAAAAAAAGTTATGGGAAAATGCCCCACCGTTACTATTTCCATTCAAACACTGTTAATTGGTCAATCGCGCCACATGTGTGAGCTACATGTGTGGAAAAAAAACATACGCACCCTAAATATTTCGTTAACAAAACAAAAAAGAACCGGAGAGACAAATCGATTTTTAGTGAGGAACCAATTGGAATGATCTCTTCACAGTACGAGATGAGTGAACGTTTATGGTTTTGCGTCTTTTTGAATTGATTAATTCGACGAAGACAAATCGAAGAGCTCCGGTGGTTCCAATTCAAAGGATTATATATGAAAGTTCAAGTAAAAGTAAAGACGAAGCTATGGTTTGTGGAAGACAATAAGTTCATGAAACCCATGTCGATTTTACCTTGTTTTGAAGAAATTTCAATTTCAATTTGGTTTTGAAACATGAAATAGGTTCATTGATTTTGGAAAAATATTTGATTTTTAAGGTTTATAAAATTTAAGGGTCTTTACTGTCTAATTGTCTAATCATGTAATTGAAGTAACTTGGGTTTGTAATTTGGTTAGTTTGATTTTGGTTTGTTGGTGTTCAAGTGTAAAGATGAAGATGAAGGATTGAAGTTTCTTCCATGTTTAATTGAATATGAACAGGAAGGTTAAAGCTTGTTTGGTGGTTGGGGTGTATTTTTAGAAACAACTTTGTTTCTCAACTTCGGCTCCCAGAGAATATTCTGCTCATATCCATTAATGGTGATAGAAAACAGGATCAAAGAGATCCGTTTGATGAAGGGAGAGGAAGGAACGAAAGAGAAGAACAAGGCCGTCTGATCTTCTCCATTAACGTTTAAACAACAGTTTCCCCGACAGAAGCTATCTATTAGAGGAGATATTGACCAGTCAATTTCGTAGATTGACTATTTGGATGGAAAAGTTGACGGTGGGGCATTTTCCCATAACTTTTTTTTTCATGGGGCATTTTTCCTATGGGGCATTCAAATATGGGGCATTTTTCCAATTTTCCCTTAAGAAAATCATGGGGAACTGTCTGTGTACAAATTTGATGAATACTTTAAGGCATTTCTAGTCAAAGTCTTATCTTACATGGAACAGGCTTGGTAATTTATTACCTATGGGATTTCTTTCTTGCACCTGCATTGTAATCATTTACATGAATTGCTTCATGAATATATGTACCAATCTGAGAGGTGAGCTGATTTTGTCTGCATTCATTAACATTGCCGAGAGTCCAAGACAAAGACTTTGTGGGTGCATGAGGCAGTAAAGATGGGAGAATACTACTACCGTGTTACAACCATTTTGCTCCAACCAATTTCTCTCATTTCACTTTTTTTTTCTCATTGAATAGGAGGTACACTGTACATATTGAACTATTGAAATTGTTGCACTATTTTTATTTGAATTGAAAAGAACAGGGAGGAATTATAAATCGAAGAGGAAGAAGAATGGCCCCATGGATGAGGTAGAGTGGTAGACCCCTTTTGGGTTCATCAATTATGGGGTTCTGAGGTTTTAATTTGTCCCTATCACGATTCAAGACCTATAATTTTATCGGTCGTTCTATACGGACCGCATAGATAGACAACGTAGAGGCTATGAGGGGATGGTTTTCCCCTTGTTCATTTGTTCAGTTCATCAAGACTTTCTGTAATTTTATATGTTTTCCTCCTGAACTTAATCGTAAGATAATGACGGTTCTTGGCTTCATTTTCGTTTGATTGGTATAATTAATTCTCCATGGAATCATGATCTTAAGTAATGAATAAACAACTGCTTTGATAGCGGCGGTGTCATAGGTTGTGACTAGAAATTGGACTAAAGTTTGTCTTGAGACTGATCCGGCAAGCGGTATGGTTGACGAAATCAACCAACTCTCACTGCAGACTCCACCATAATTACGTAGAAGACAATTAAGCGGCGGATGGACTAACCAATCATGCAGCGTATGGGTTGCGCGGACGCGGCGACGCGGACACGACAGGACACTGATGCGGATACGAAGCCAATATTGCAGCGTCCGAGCACGTCGGACGCGGACACGGCTCAAGAAATGGAGCGTCCGTGCAATCCAGTGCAGCGTATACAAATCTAGTTGAATTTTTTTATCGGGTAATGCTGACGAGTTTCGAACTCAGGTCACTGATATCATCACCTAGTGACTTTACCACTGTACTACAATGACACCTGCGTAGCTGAAAATTTGGTAGACATCGTAATAGGGTTTCTTAAAGATGATACTGGCACCAGGGTTCATGTTGAAGAGATTCAAATCTTTATACACTTCTAGTAATCCCCTTGATTATGCGGGTTTGGACATGCTTGTTTTCAAAGTTCTTTCTTTGGAAGATATTCAATTGCTTACAAAGGATGTTTCTGAGGTATTAGGATGCTATTACCGATGGAATCCAAGATATCTTTTATAAATCTTATTAGGATGCTATTAGCCAGTCTGTTATTTCTGTTATTTAAGAGTTTTTTTCTCGAGGTATTCTTAATCCAGTGTTCAATAACACTTTTATTGTATTAATACCTAAGACGGAGAATTCTTCTCAAATTAAGAATTTTTGGCCTATTAGCTTGTGCAATTTTTATTATAAAATCATTTCTAAAATTTTGGCTAATCGATTAAAGCATTTTCTCTCTAGATTTATTTCGAATACTCAAAATGCTTTTGTTCCGGGTAGGTCTATCCTTATTTATTGCTAATGAGGTTTTTCATTCTTTTCGATATAAATCTGGGTCTAGTGCTTGGATGGCCCTTAAAATATATTTTGAAATGGCTTATGTAGCGCCCCCTTAGCTAGTAGATGACTAATCCAAGAGATTAACTAAATAAAGAGGCACTAATAATCTAAATCATATAGCATTCAATTATGAAATATGGTACAAAACTTAACCCAAAAACTAGCCCCGCTCTGAAATACATATATACAAGAACTCCTCTCAAATGATACATATACAATAGTCATTTAGTTTACAAATATAATATGCAACTTAATAAACATAGCAGGAGTTAATCAACTAACGAACTCAACCCTTGACGCTTTCGCTGCGCAACTCTGATCTGTCTCTGAAAGTGGGAATGGGTGAGCACATCATCCCTAAAGGAGGTGCCCAGTAGGAATAACATTTAACTTTCAAGTAATCATGGCAAGATTTGGAAAACAATAATGTTTTCCCAAATATTAAAAAGTGACCAAGTCACTGAAATAAACAAATATGTACATGGACAAACTCCTTCTTCAAACAATGTATAATATGGTGTCAAGCAGTTATACACCTAGATAACTATTGATATCAAGAAAACCTGATGACCCATAGTAAGCATAAAAGCTGAATTCATGTAGATATAAATGTAAAGGAGCGTATCTTATATACCACACGTGGAAATTCTTATTTCCCATAACAATTCATGTGACAAACAAACATTACAAGTCCTTTCCAAACCATGAAATATTAACACAATCAACAGAATTATCGTACTGAAATTTAAACAAAACATGGAATGCAAAAACAGACAATGCATGAGTTTTTTAAGCATAAACTTTTGTAAAAGAAACAACAATGGTTACAAAAGAGTTAAATGTATTCCCACCTCTTTTGATGACAAGCAACGCCTACCTCGAGATCCACGATCCACTGGTTCGTCTTTTAAATCGATCGTTGTTAATATAGACTAAATGTTAATCATACAAGAATTCTAAGAATCTAGCCAAAATGGCTCACACAAGAATCATACAAGTCTATCTAGTGGGTCTTATAGTTCTACACCTTTTTATTATCTATCTTTAACATTTTTAAGGTTTGCTAACTCAATCAGGTTGATTCTATAGTCCACTAGCTAGGTCTAATGAGTATCTACAACTTTGTAGAAGAAGCTAAAGGCTAATTCGGACTACAAGAGGTCCAAAACATCTAATTAAGAAAGCTTCCCTAAGCCCAAGTCCACCAAAGTCAACTAACAGTCACTAACGGTCAAACTGACGGTCAAAGGTCAACTAGCAGGCAACGCCAGTCAAAGGTCAAGTTAGGTCAGGTCAATTGTCTAACTCGGTCAACTGAATCTACTCGGGTCAAAACAGGGAACTCGGTGAGTCAACAGATCCGACTCAGTCAGATTAACTGAGTCAGCTAGGCAAAACTAAATCAGACTGAATAAGTTCAGTCAGACATGATAAGGGTTCTTATCATACATCTGCAACTCTAACTCTGCAACTCTTAACTCAAATTCAACTTCAATCTATTCATTGCATCAATTCATTCATTGAAATTATAACTTAAAATTGAATTACAAAGGTAACACATCCTACCTGCAATAACAGTAGCAACATGCTTCAAAGAGATTATCCAATTGCGTTTCTACACATCATTCTTGTACAATTCTTACTTTACCAACCAAAGATACAACAATACTCTACACCACCACTGGACTACAAGTATATCATAGTACCATCAAACTTCACTTCAAGATCCCATTCAAACCAACTCCACATCTCTTCCCTACAATTTCTATCAACTCCAAATTATAATCTCAACAACCATGACCCTATCTTCTCCGCTCAACAGAACTCAAATCTCATATCAGAGATACTTACAATTTATATTCAGTTCACCGCTTTCCTCCAACACCATATTACTTCCTCAGCTACACAAAGGACCATCCAAAAGAACTTCAATCAATACAAACTCAACAATAACATCCACTTCATGTTCCCTATAGTTCAACATACTACATACCCCAGCATCTACAACATCAACATGAACTGCCTTAATTATTTATATATGCAACTTCATAATCACCATAACTACAACTCCATTCTACACTTATCTCAGTCCAGGTTCTATTCTAAATCTAATGAACCAAATACCTTAATCAACTGAATTCAAAATACCGAAATTAGAACAGTTGGAGACTTACCCAAGATTTAACATCTCCTGAATTGTGAGGTGATTGATAATTCTAGGCTGTTCTTCGGAAATATAAGTCTAGGTTATCAATTAGTTCATGTTCACCTTGATTTTATCAAAAGACGGAACAAAACTCGTAGGTTTATCTGTGGGAGACAGATTTATCTAGTATCATAGACTTTTCTGTGTGATACGAATTTGTTTATTAAAGTCTTCGACTTTGGGTCGAAGCAACTCTTGGTTGTGGGTGAGATCAGCTAAGGGAATTAAGTGCGTAGTATTCTGTTGGGATCATAGACGTAAGGAGCATAATTGTACCTTGAATCAGTGTGATATTGATTAGGGTTCAACTACAGTCCAGACCGAAGTTAGTTTGTAGTAGGCTAGTGTCTGTAGCATCTTAATACAGTGTGGTGTTCAATTTAGGCTAGGTCCCGGGGTTTTCTGCATTTGAGGTTTCCTCGTTAAAAAATTTTCTGGTGTCTGTGTTATTTCTATTCCGCATTATAATATTAAAATATCACAGGTTGTGCGTTGTATCGATCAATTGTGAAATACAACCTTTAGTTGTTGATTGGAAATTGATTGATCCTTGGATATTGGTCTTTGGTACCATCCAAATTTATATCTCTTGTATTTGATAAAGACTTAAAGATTTCTATTTGTTAAGATTGAGTCTGACTGTCTAGCTGATTCTCTTAAAAGTATATTAGAGTTAGTCCATACGGATTATTAATCGAAATATTGGGCGAGGTTGTTAGACCCCCGTTTTTTCAATTGGTATCAGAGTAGGCAAACACGTTAAAGATATTATAAGTCTGTGTTTGTAGCGATCTTATTATGGACGTGTCTATCTCTAATAACGTACAAGTTCAGAAATTACCAGATGATTCTGAAAGCTTGGATTCACCTAAGAGAAATGTCACATCTAAGTTAATATCTAAACATTCTCTTGATGTAAAAACTGTTGATTGGGAAACACTCCTAGAAGAACAGTTGGATGACCTTTCTGATGAAGGTGATTCAGATATTGATAGAGATGTTGATGAGAAAGTCTCATAGTATAATAAGTTTTTGGATTCGTTGAAAATGAGGAAGATTAAAACTTCTCATGTGACATCTCTTCTGACTCTTATATTTCGAGAAAACAAGAAATTGAAAAGGATCTACGGTGGTCTTTATGGTCAGAATCGCTTTTGTGAATCGGTCCTCAAAGATACCGAGGAAAACCTGAGTACAAATTCACTTAAATATGATCGTGTATATCAAAAATACTTCTTGTTGGAAGAGAAACTTGCAGAAACTGAATGAAGGATTAACTCTCAGCAAGCAAGTTTTGATGACAGAGAAAGCATTTTTCTCGCTCGAGAAAAACGCCTTGAGGCTGATTTAGCTGCTGCTCTTAATAAAATCAAGATGTTGCAAGATGACTTAAAAAAGTTCAATACTAGTTCAAGCAAATTAACCACTACGCTAGGAGAAAGTAAAAATCATCGTGATACACGAGGATTGGGCTATAAGGGAATATATGCTCCAAGTATTAGAAAAGAGGTAAAATTTGTCAAGGCTAGTGATTCTTCTCAACAAAAGGTTTTCACTGATGGAAAAAGTGAAATACTTTCACCGGCAGTTAAGGTTCAAAAGAGCAAAGCATATCAACCTCCAAAGTCAGCACACACAGATCTAGGTAAGAACATTCCTTATGTTTGTCACTATTGCGGAAATAAAGGTCACCTGGAAAGGAGATGTCGTTTCCGTATAAGGAATGAGAAACTTCATGATGTTCTTGTTTGGGCATCACAAGAAGTTGTAAAACCAAAATCATATGTTAAGACTAACCCCCTTAACGTTACAAGTTATGAATGTCCAACCTTTGGGCAAAGAAATCAATACGGTGGTATACCTAGTTTTGCCTGTAAACGTCGTATGAATCCTTTTCATAATCATAATGGTTATCCAAATGATAACTTTGTAAAGATGAAGACAAGATCCGATGCTCCCAATTGGCTAAAGACTAACTTGCAAAAGAATAGTCAATTCAATTCTCTTGCGATAAATCTTGAAGAGAGTAATGGGAAGAAGGTTTCGATTGTTCCTAAACGCACTCAGAAGTGGGAACCAAAGAAATCCAATGATGCTTTGAGTGTGAAAAGGAATGATCTTCCAGAAAATTCCATGACTATTGAGAAGGAAGTATCCATGATGTTGGAACTTAACAAGTTTTTTGGGAAAATGGAATTGGATGTGAAAGGTTCTAAAAGCGATCTATTTCATGATAATCCAAAGGTCACTTGTGGTGATCAAGACATTGTTCACCCCAGCACAACTTGATTGTGTTGAAAGTGCATCCTCACCAAGGAATGCCCTGCTATGTATATGGTGAGGGAAGCACGAGAATCGGGGCACAAAGATTATGTTCGGTAAGGCTGTAGAATTCGATTGGATTCTTATAAAAAGGTATGTATATAAACTTGAGCAATATTGTGTTTTTTATTTGCTTAGAGTACTCATAATGATCCATGTACCTTGCTTATCGTTCATTTCTACCTAACTTGATCTATGTTTAAGGTTCTTAAATGTTTAGGTTTGAAAATAGTAGTTCGGGATGTTTGGACTTCATGGTACACCTACCTAGTATGCATAACATCATTTAAAATCAAAATCTATGGGTTTAAGAACGCATACTTGTTTACATACTCCTCCAGGTCATGAAAATTCGTTTGCAAACCGGTATGCATACTTAACGTTGATATTGGGTAAACTTGTTTTGGCCGTAACTTATTCATCCGAACTCGTAATGACCTCATTATTTTTTCATTCTCTTCCTATTTGAATTATATTAAAAATAGAGATGAGAATTACTGAATTTGTATGAGTTAAGAATGGTCCTTGTCCTATCTCTTATTTTTGAGTGTTTTGCTCCGTTTTGTCGCACTTGGTCCAATTCTCTTGGACTTGGACACTTGGATTCTTGGAGTACCTCTATTATAAGATATTTTATAGCTTTACAAGAATATTTTTGGTGAATCACAAAGAAGGAAGTTCAATAATGGGCAGTAGCACACATTGTTATGGGATTCTTGAATGTTCACAACCATCTTTTGTGAACTATGATGCATGGTCGTTAATGACTTTGTATGTTCTTATTTGTTAAGAAAATATTTTTATACGCCTTTGGTAGCTATTCTTGGTGCAAATACGTGCGAAAAAGATTGATTCTACCTTATAAGGACAAAGATTGTTTTTGCAGTATTAATCTTTATGATTTTATATATTGCAACTTGTTATGGGATATGTGTGTTTGCGTCCGTGAACTTTGATTGTCCCATACGTGGTCAAAAGTTAAGTCTTTCATATGTCAGTGTGCAAGTATTGATAAAAGATTGAATGAACTTTTGACATTACAAAAGTTAAAGCCTTTATGTCATTATTTGATAGAAGAAAGGATAAAACTTTTGTTTACAAGGATTAAGTCTATTACATGTCATTGTGCAAATAGTGATGAAAATAGAATGAATCTTTGTCTATGCCGCGGTATTGATCTTCCATGTTCCATATTTTATGTATATACTGCGTGACTCCATAAGTCTTCTTGTGTGAGCATTTCCAACTAAACTAATCATAGATTCGTTTGTGGTTATTTTGGTTGTGTATTCGGATTAAATTAATCATGGGTTCTCTTGTGATTAGTTTGATTAAGATTTTTGGATACAAAATCATTTTTGTGGTTTTTGGTGTCCAAAGAAATCCTTCTTTTCTCTTAAAAGTAAGGTCGTTGTTATTGTTATTTCGAGAATGACATCAAATGGGGGAGAGTTCTTTTGAACTTGCGCTTAATTTCCCTATCTTTGTGGGGAGTGCGGCTGTGGAAATTTTTCGGGGTTATCTTATATCTTTATAAACTCATTGATAAATGCATTTAGCTTCGGATTTATGATTGCATCCAAACAAAGTTGATATGTATTTTTCTTTGGTATTGAAGCATATCCGTGGAAATTTCATTAGGATCCCGTTTTCGTACATTTGCCAATTTTATTGACAAAAAGGGGGAAAATTAATATGTAGTTCACACTACAAATACATATGGTTTTCGGATCATTGTTTAAGGGGGAATGATTTTCGTGTTGAGATGAAATTATTGACTAAGGGGGAGTGATACATATCACCATAGTATTATTGTCAAAGTTGTGATATAAAAACTTTGATACTGTATGAAACTGTATAACAATGATCGAGAACTTTTGTTTTCTCATTGTTATGGCTACGGATCTTCAACAACTATGATGCTGAACTGAACATTTATGGAATCATGGGAGTACTTGGAAAAGACGAAGTTTTCAAGTAATGTTGAAGCACCAAGGAGATCAAGCATGTGGACGAAAAGCTACAAAGTTTTATCTATTTTGTAATCCATATGTATTGATAGTTTTGTCACTAAAATTGACAAAGGGGGAGATTGTTAGAGCATTGCTCGGTCGAAATCGCATGCGTTGTTATCTCAAGCATGTTTGTCAATATTAGTGATCAAAACTATATGTCTTGATTTCTAGTTTACTTATGACTAAGTCTTGGTCTAGGATAGTTAAGTATAGTTGAGCTCCAGACTCCATGGAGATTATCCTACAAAGACGAAGAACTACTTAAGGAACCAGTGGAACTTCATCCGACCAAAAGGTATGTGTTGACTTGAACTCATCTGTCACTCAGAAGTCTATCTACTCTATCTCCTACTCTTGAGACAAAAGTCATATAAGTATGATAGTTTTCATACATACACATTTGCTATTTCGAGTCGAGTTTACTCGCCTATATTTTTCTCGAAATATGTGTTGGTAAGCAAACCATTTTTTTCTTTACCCGTGATGAAAGTCATGATGATGTTTCAATCTTGAAAATAGCTTTGATGACGATAGTCATGAATAACGATTGTTATAACATTATAGAAGAATGTTTCAATGATTGAAATGTAGAGTTGAGATTACGTAACTAACTATAGATATAAGCATATATAGTGTGTTCGCACATTAGTGTATAAATCCATGTGCCATAAACCAAGTGCGTGCATATGTCTGCATGCAGTATTGGTGAAGGAGACGGGTTGGGTACGCGTACCAGCGGGAGTTTTCGAACCGAGAAACTCTGCTGAGTTTGTAATTTTGCAAACTGTTAAACCAGACACCTTAGGTACGCGTACCCATACGTGTACCCATGGAAGTTTTCGGACCGAAAATTTCTTCTGAGTTTGTAAACTCAAATCCGGTAGCTATGGTACAGGTACCCGTACGCGTACCCAAGCTGGTTATATCTCTCAAATCGGAAGTTCATGAACTTAAACAATAAATCAATAAGGAATGCAATCTTTGCAAACCGTGGCTATATTGTTCATGAATTGATTCGACTGAATCAAACCGATTTTATTTCAATTGTGTCTATGCATAAAGATCTAAGCAATTGAACAACTCTTCAACTAGTTCTTATGAGTCATTTGAACTAGTTATGAAAAAGATGAATACGGTTAATATGAAAGTGCTTATATGGCTAACTATTGGTTAATTATTTGTGAACCAACCAAATGTACACATTTAGGTACGGTTACTCAAACCTAAATGAGATACATTTCATTTGTGTGTGTGACAAGCTAAGTTTCAATCTAACGTTTGAAAGATATTAGCTTGGATAAATCAGGTTTTTCAGCTAACGGTGAATATTGAATGCTTTGTTACCAAGGTAACTTAGATTGCAAACCCTAATTTGAAAAGTATATAAAGGAGACATCTAGCAACTGGAAAAACTAATCCCCGCACCTCCTGTGTGATTTTTCTAGAGTCGATTCTCCTTTAACCATAGGTTTATTATCGATACCTTTTCGGTTAACGACTTAAATACTTCATTGGGATTGTGAAGCCAGACGAAACTACTTCTCTTGTAGTTGAGTGATCGGATCTTGCCATTTTCAATCGTACGAGTTCAATTGAATAATTGGCTTGAGATTATATCTCTGATAGGGAAAGATAAAAAGAAATCACAAACATCTTTGTCTCATCGTTTGTGATTCCGTAATATCTAGTTTCGCTACCATACGATTTAGATTATTGTGAGGTGATTGATAATTCTAGGCTGTTCTTCGGGAATATAAGTCCGGGTTATCAATTAGTTCCTGTTCACCTTGATTTTATCAAAAGACGGAACAAAACTCATAGGTTTATCTGTGGGAGACATATTTATCTATTATCGTAGACTTTTTTGTGTGATACAGATTTGTTTATTAAAGTTGGTTGTGGGTGAGATCAGCTAATGGAATCAAGTGTGTAGTATCCTGCTAAGATCAGAGACGTAAGGAGCACAATTGTACCTTGAATCAGTATGATATTGATTAGGGTTCAACTACAGTTCAGACCGAAGTTAGTTTGTAGTAGGCTAGTGTATGTAGCGGCTTAACACAGTGTGGTGTTCAATCTAGACTAGGTCCCGGGGTTTTTCTGCATTTTCTATTTCCTCGTTAACAAAATTTCTGGTATCTCTGTTATTTCTATTCCGCATTATATTTTGTCATATAATTGAAATATCATAGGTTGTGCGTTGTATCGATCAATTGTGAAATCCAACCTTGGTTGTTGATTGGAAATTGATTGATCCTTGGATATTGGTCTTTGGTACCATCCAAGTTTATGTCTCTTGTATTTGATAAAGGCTCATAGATTTCTATTTGTTTGAGTATAGATCAAATCGAGATATAGAGATATTAAATCCTTGATATATTTTTTATTAAGATTGAGTCTGTCTGTCTAGTTGATTCTCTTAAACGTATATTAGAGTTAGTCGATATAGATTTCTAATCGAAATATTGGGTGAGGTTGTTAGACCCCCGCTTTTTCAGATTCATTTTTAAAGTGTTTGAAGCTTTGGGATTCACAGGTTGAAACTTTGTATTAATAGTGTTTTTTTTCAAGTTCTTCTTAATGATGCTCCGACTCGGTCCTTTTCTCATTCTCGTTGTATCCGGCAAGGCGATACGTTATCTCCTTATATATTTATTATTTGTTTAGAGATTATCATTCTTTGATCCACCAAGGAATTGAAAACAAGCAAATTTCAGGCTTTAAGATTTTTTGCACAGCTTCTTTGATTTCATATAGTTTTTACGCTGGTGATAACTTAATCTTTTTGAAATCTATATTACGTAATGTTAGAGGTAATCGCCACATTTTGGCCAAGTTTTCTTTATGATCTGGCCAAATGGTTAGTTCTTTGAAATCTATGGTGATTTTTTCTGACAACCCTCCTAGGCGTCTTACTAGATATCTGTGTAGGGTCCCTAGATGAAATTGAGTGCTAAGCCTAGTAAATATTTAGGTGTTAACATCCAATGGGACGGACTGAAACGTGAAAATTTTACTGATTTTTTGGTTTGTTTAATAAATCAACTTGGAGGGTGGAAAAGTAAGGGCTTAAAATTTGCTAGTAGGATGTCCTTATTAAATCCTTTCTTGATCCCTCTTTAAATTATTTGATGAGTACCTTGCGTATCCCTAAGGTTATCCTCAGCCTTGTGGATCGATTACGCCGACAGTTTCTTTGGAAAATCAAGATGGTAAAAGTAGAATTCATGCTATCAGTTGGGGAAAGGGTCAGTAAACCTGTTTGGCCTGGGGGCCTAGGTATACGAGACTATGAGTACTTTCATAACATTTCTTACCTTGCCAATACTGCATCACAACTAGCTTCGCATCCTGAGTATTTTTTCTCTAAGTTGTTCCAGTTAAGTATTATTACTTTTCTCAATTATGGGAAGCAACTCCACCTAGTCGTGCTTCTTGGAATCGAAGGAGTTTTCTCAAAGGGAATGAATCAATTAAACAAGGCTTAGAGTGGACTATTGGGACTTGAGATAGGGTGAATGTGTGGAGTGATTCTTGGTGCTTCAATAGAACGTTATTTTGGGCACCATTCTTTTTTTGAGGGGACCATGATGTTATTTGGGGTAGGGGTGCCCTAATCTAATACTTTCTATATTACCTAAAATACCCTTTTAATTATCTTTTGGTTTTGATTAGTGAAATCATTATTAAAATGATTAAGAAAAAACTGATTAGTGAGATTAGATTAAAACATGAGTTATTAAAAATGAAATTGAATTTTTTTAGAGGATAAAGTTAGAGAAGAAGAAGGAGAAAACCATGGAAAAAAACATTATTTCACATTCACTACGTTTGGGAATTCTTGTGATGAAAGCTCATCTGATTCTTCATCTCCATTAACTCCTAGAGTATTTGTTAATCTTCACAATGATCCGGATATGAGTAATTTCTTAGATGGTGAATGTATTCTTCCACAAACTCAATCTCAATATGAAAATGATGGATTTTATCAACCACAACCGGAGGAAGATCATTTGGGTATCCAGGTATGCTCCAAACTTAGCTAATGTTGGTCTAATTGCTCCAAATTTTCAAAACAAATGTACATTTTTAAGTAGTTCGGTTACGAAAGGTGAAGAACATCTAACCGAACTCATCTGGATATGCAGTTCGGTTACATTAGACAAACACGCAGATAACCGAACTATGCATTGATGGAAGTTTGAAGAATTCCAGTGTAATGTTCGGTTGTTTCGCAACCAATATACACTAACCGAACTTAACGTAAATTTATGATTTAACTTAATGTACAAAGTTCGGTTGCTTTGCAACTATTAACCAACCGAACTTTACGTAAAACTAATTAAACTTAGCATACAAATTTCGGTTTGTTCGCACACTTCCTGTAAAGCCACTATCTCACCGAACTGTACAAAATATAAGAGTACACTAAGTTATGCAGGTTCGGTTATTTCGCACACTTGATCCCAAGAGCATACCTAACCGAACTTAAGAATCCCAAAAAAATGAATAGTTCCAGTGTTGTATTCGGTGACCTATGTAAAATATATTGTAACCGAACTACATATACTTTATATGTTCGGTTATATGGCCTTTTGGTTTGTTCACCGAATTGGTAGTTCAGTTTACGGCTTAAATTAATAGCTTACCGAACCCGGTTGTGATTGCAATTGATGTTGTTCCATTTCTTGTAGATTGAATGCCAAGATATACCAATGGATGATCAACCTTCTCCAATTGGTATCTTGTACGAAGATACATCCCATCACTATGCCAATGATTTGGTATTTGATCAACCTATTGATGCGAAGAATTGGGCTAGAGAGCATGCCAAGAGAGCCATGTGCGTATTAGTTTTGAATGGAAAATAAAGCAAAACTCGTTTTGAAATGGTTTGCGAGAGAAGTGGAGATCCGGATGCTAGCCACAAGAGGAAGGGGTATGTGTATGAAGGAAATACGACGAGGAAGAACACAGTGTGCTCAAAGAAAATAAAATGTCCGTTCAAGCTAGTTTTTAGTTACTCAAAACTAAGGAAAGGATGGGTTCTATCGATGGATAAGGTGGTAGGTAATCACAACCACCATCGTCCGGAGCATCTTGAAGGACATGCAATGGCCGCAAGGCTGACTCCTCAAGAAAAGGAGAAAGTAGCTAAATATAGGAGGTTGCGTATTTCCCCAGCTGGTATGCTTCGCTTATTAAAGGATGATAACACGGAAAACGTATCATCCCCGACCACCATTTACAATGCAATTGAGTCAATTAAAAAGAATCAATGGAATGATAGAAAAGTCATGCAACAATTGTTTATGTTGGCTGAAGAAAAAGGCTACGCGGTTCAAAATAAGCTAGGTCAGGGTGAAGAAATAACTCATCTCTTCATTGCTCATCCGAAGAGTGTTCAACTGGCTCAATCCTTCCATGAAGTTCTTATAATGGATTGCACTTACAAGACAAACAAATACGAGATGCCATTGTTGAACATTGTTGGTCGTACGTCGACGAAGTCACCTTTTACCATTGCTTTTTGTTTTCTAAAGGACGAGCAAGAACCAAGTTATAGGTGGGCGCTACAATAATTGAAGGCGATATACCGAGATGATGATATCCCGGGGGTTATAGTGACAGACAATCAAGTATCATTGATGAATGCAATAGAGAGAGTCTTCCCATTGGCACATAATATGCTATGTACATTTCATATATGGTGCAATGTGATGAATAGGTGCAAGCCTCAACTTTGTCCACCAAAGAGGATAGCATTCAAAGATATTAGTAAGCTACCGGAAGATGAACAAGCTGATGCAAAAGAGGCATTCGATGAACAATACACCATAAATCATGCTAAATGGGTAGATTTCTCCGGGGAATGGGAGGCTTTGACTTGGTCTCTCACCGAAGAAGAGTACAATCTAAATCTTGCCGAATTTATTGAGCATTCGCGTAGCCCAGAATATCCTGATGATATTGTAACGTATGTGGTCAAGCAATGGTTGGAACCGCACAAAGAGTGATTTGTTTATGCTTTTACCAACCACCATAAACACTTTGGGAATCAAGCGACAAGTTTGGTAGAATCGGATCACCACCGTTTGAAGAAAAATCTCTTTGGATGTATTGATAATTTTGTGGTTGTGTTTAACGCTATGGAGGTTTACTTCAACCGCGAGATTGATAGAATTAAAGAGAAGTTTCAAAAAAGTCGCATCATGAAGTACAAAAAGATTGTAGACAAAGGTGGTAACATCGTGAAAATGGAGGACCTTCGGTTTTTCAAGGGACTCCACTATAATGTTTCGCATGCTTGCATTAAGAGGTTATTGGTTGAGGTGAATTTGATCCGCATATGGGGAACCAAGACGGAAGAGGTGTGTGTTTGCAACATGATGAATTCTATTGGGCTCCATTGTCGCCACATGATAACTAAGTATGAACATGGCATAATCCCTTTAAGCGATATAGATCCACATTGGCAACACTTAAGTTTTGTTCCTCCTCCCAAGGGCGATGTCGGAGAAGAGTTTGGTGATAATGAAATGGGAAGAGTCGTTATTGAGAGGTACCGGAACATGAACAATCTTGAAAGGCAAATATTTTGGGATGACATGCGGCCAATCGTTTATCCGCACACTTCAGAAAATGTGCAAGAACCGAATAAAGACAAGGCCAAAGGTAGGCCACCAACCAAAGAAACCAAAAAACAAGTCAGACAATATGCAAAGGTTTTGGGCAAGAGGAAGAGTGAAATGACCCCTTTTACTAGAGATCCTTCGCAACATGAGCATACCGCGGCTAAGTACCAAGAAGATTGTAAGATAAGGGCTAGGAATATTGTTGAAAAGGGCGAGACAAGTGAATGGGATATGAAGAAAAAAGGACCTATGTTACACTCTCAACCTAGTCCAATTGATATGACTGCCCCTCCTGTTGAGAAAAGGTTCCTGGAAGAGCTACCTCCTTACATTAGAGATTACGTCATAACCACCAATGACGTCCCTACGGATGGTAATTGCGGTTTCCACGTTGTCGTACAACAACTAGGGCCTTTCACTCAAGGTGCCAAGATATATAATGATAATCATGTCAGTTATGTCCGTCAAAGGTTGTTGATGAAGCTAAAGGAGAAACCGGAATTTTACAAGACAATGTTGTCCGATGGGGATGATAGTCTCAATGTGCAGTTTGTTAGATATCGAAGCCGTCTCCACGGGGGAAATCCAATCACAATGGATCATTGTATGAGCATGCCGATATGTGGGCACTTAATAGACGAAGCATTCAATTGCGTGGTTCACTTGTTCTCAAAATGTGGTAGTTTCACATACACTCCGAAAAAAACCATATGTGTCGAGCAACTAAAACGTAGGAGAGTGGTGATTGCGTTGATTAACTACAACCATTTTATAGGCCTCCGGTTAGAAGGAAATTGTCCATTGCCTCCGATATGCCCATACTCTTATTGGAATGAATTTAACCCCGACACAATGTTGGGTTGGTGCGTTATGTATGAACATAACATGGATATGTGGAAAGCTTTGAAGGATTCGGAAGCGATTATATACCAAGGTTGTATTTCCCTTGTGGATGATTAATTGTACCTTTAGTTAGATGGTGTTTTTTGATTGTAAGTATGCTTTGAAAATCAACATAACAATGAAAGATTGTGTTTTTTGGTATTTGGTTTTTATTAGGAGTCATTTGGCATAAAGATTGTAGGTCCACTGTGGTTTGAAATTCAAAATATATAAGTTCGGTTAACAAATTACATTAAATGACATTACCGAACTATTACATTACAACATTAGTTCGGTTTGGAAATGAAATTACATGACATTGCCGAAATTAAATTACAAAAGACTTAATATCCAAAACGCATTATGAAAAAGTCTCTAAGGATGCGGAAATGATCTTCATATTTGAAATCCTTTACTTTCCATAGTCACCATTCATTCTTTGACATTAAAACGATTTCCTCGTATGTTTCACCCCTCAGTCGATTCCTCGCAACTATCCGATACAAAATCAAAAAATCCTCAACTCTTTTTTGAATTTTTTCAAATCGAATGAACAAAGATAGCTCTTCTAGGTTATGAGGGTTACCTGTGTCATCGCAGAATTTCTCATGTATTTTCCCCCAATAACTATTACTAATCCGACCATGCCTTGACTGTTCTTCACCCCTCTTTGGAAACCACAGTACGAAGTTTCTACAAATAGAAAGATCTTCTTCTAAAGTTATGACTACCAAATGCCATTTTTATGAAATGGTATACAAAAAAATGAAGCATCAGACCCATATATATAGCATTGGGGTGTATAACGGACTAAAAAATTGCCGTTACATTTGTCAGATCAAGTACAAGTTTTGGTCAACAATTATGTTCGGTTAGTTCTGTTATTATATCTAACCAAACTGAACACTAACAAAGGTTTTATTTTCGAACCTATGCGTTCGGTTTGTAATAAAAAATTTGCAGGTAACCGAACATAAGGTTTTATTTTCGAACCTATGCGTTCGGTTTGTAATAAAAGTTTCGCAGGTAACCGAACATAAGGTTTTATTTTCGAACAACTAAGTTCGGTAACCTGCAGTTTTTACCCAGTAACCGAACATCACTCTATAACTTTTAATATTTTTTGTAGTGATCAGTTCGGTTGAATTTTGTAATTGCGATCAAAAATAACATCACTCTGTAACTTTTTTTTTGGTAGTGTTCAGTTCGGTTGAATTTGTAATTGCGATCCAACCGAACATCACTCTGTAATACGTTTTTTTTTGCAGTGTTCAGTTCGGTTGAATTTTGTAATTGCGATCAAACCGAACATCACTCTGTAACTTTTTTTTTTTTTGGTAGTGTTCAGTTCGGTTGGATTTGTAATTGCGATCCAACCGAACATCACTCTGTAATACGTTTTTTTTTTGGTAGTGTTCAGTTCGGTTGAATTTTGTAATTGTGATCAAACCGAACGTTTATATCTTACTTAGACACAAATTAAGAATATCAAACCGAACGTTTTGAAATTCGTTTACTAAAACAAAAAAATAAGAAAACAAACTACCAAATCCACAATAAAGAGGTATTCCAAACATAAGAGAACAAAGTACCAAATCCAGAATAAAAGTACCAAATCCAGAATAAAATGCCAAATTACTAATTCTTGCAATCACTCATTCACGACGACCACTACGTGAGACTTTTCTACCCTTGCGTTTAGGAGCTTTAGCTGGTCCTTCGTCACTAGGAGTGTCATATCCACTGCTTTGTTGTTCAACCATTCGACTTGAACCTTCCCATTCTCGTCGACCCCTCTTCATCGGCATGCTCCGGCTTTGATCAGCAGTGTTGGGTGAAAAAACATTTGTCCATTGGTTGTAGAGTTCCGTTTGTTCAGCAGTGTTCATCGGCTCTCCACTACGGATTTTTGACATCATTTTCTTCAACAATTTAGAACTTGACTTCACCTTTTTTCAATGAAAATCATAAACAAGTATAAATTTCCTATATTTTCATGCTTAATAAGTTTATAAAAAGAAAAAATAAGAGTAAATATCTTACCGCTGAATTCCATAAGATCAATGCCTCATCACCACAGGTTGGGGTATGCTTCATAATTTTCCGGGTCTCTTTCTCCACTGCCTTCGATTTTGCTTTCTTAGCACGGGCTTGTTGTTGTGTGTTTATTACATGAGGATGAGAAAAATTTTCATACCATTCCATATAACCTTCTTCAGCAGCATTTGGCTCACCATAACAATCTTCTAACTCTTCAACTGGAATATAATAATCCTCACAGTTGTTCCATTGGTCCACTGATGGAGCAGGATTGTACTTTGGAACAAAATTATTTTCGGTGTTCTTAGTTCCCCCCTTCATCACCTTGAATTTGAATTTATCCTCTGCTGGGACACTTTGGACACAACATAATTGTCTCATTACTCTTCGAGGATTGTACATTGTACAACCGCCATGATAAAACAACGGGCCATTATAAGCCGAAATAGGTGAGAAATCAACAGGCTCAACATCTTCCTCTTCGTCATCTGATTGAAGCTTGTATGAATGGAAAACCACATCTGCAAGCGTTGCATTATCCAATGTCTCTCTCAACCTCAACAACCTATTTTTCTTACCCTTCATTTGCGAGTCCAAAAATACATATTTACCAGCTGTAGGTTGCCCATAAGGCCAAGGAGTGTGAGCATAAGACAATTTCAATTTTGGGAAGTGGTCGTACACCCAAACCTATGAGAAGAAACCACACATATGATTATAGTTAATATGTATTCATTAGTAAAAATATACATTCATTCACTTAGCAAACATATCTTGGAAAACACAAAGGATAAATTAACGGAGTACCTGAACAAGGGTGTATAAGCCTCCAAAATATAAACACTTAAGCCTCGAAGCTTTTCTGAGCTCCGCTTGGACGAACGATAGAACCGCAATTCCCAAAGAATAGTTGTTCACCTCATTAGGGGGGTCCAATAGCTGGAGGTAATGGACATTTACCGAATGACCTGAAGTGTCGGGGAAGAAAATGGTTCCTAGTTGATATAACAAATAAGCAGTCACATGGTGTTTAATCTTCTCTTCTGTCATGACCAACTTTCCCTTGGCAACCAAATCTTTCGTCCCTCCAAACTATTTTTACAAGACTTTCAAATTGATCTTTTTCAACTTCTTCTTGTAAGACCGGTCTAGGTTTAACTCATTATACTCATCACCTTCATCAGGATCTTTTGAAGCTCGTCTAAACTCACAATGTGCCTTCTTAGCGCTCCAGCCTAGACACCTCTCCACCAACTGTTCAAGAAGCTCATAACTCATGGAGGGATCGTACCCATCTCGAACACTTGTTCCAGTAATTGGTAGGCCTGTGATTCGAAAACAATCATCCGGAGTGATTGCCATCTCACCAAACTAAGGGTGCACACGGTACGGTTCGGCTCGGTTATTGCCAAGGCCGAGTACCTGTACCTCCCTAGGCTCGGTTCCAAATTTTTGGACCGGTACCTGTACCTTGTACCTCGGTTCCGGTACCATTCGGTACACGGTCGGTACCAGGTACGGTTCCGGTACCAGTCGGTTCTTTTCCGGACAGAAATATATGTCTTTTTATCTGACAATCTAAATACCTGTTTTTTTATCCTTTTATCTAAATTTCAATTGTGTCACGGAAATTTGCACCCACAAGGTATCAAAATTACAAGAAATCTAGCCAAATTCTCACCGAAACACACTCCCGCTTGCACCCACTTCCCTCCGTCCCTGATTACACAGTACTACTAGTTTCTAAGTAAAAATTATGCTTGCATAGTTTGCAAATTATAAAAGGAAGAAATTCTCCCAGACACAGGGCGCCAACTAATCTTACAATAAAATCCACAGAAGCCCATTTTAACTTGTTTTTGATGGATTGCCCTCGTTTTTCTTCGACAATGGGAGCACTATCAGTTCCTTTCGTGGACTTCCCAACATTCTCCATCGAAGCATTGGACATACCTGAAACATCCTTTTGTTAACACAATGAATCAAACATATTGTACTTTCACTTTCCTCGAGCCTATCAACTTTGACCAAGGCTTTCCTCGAGCTTATCAACAAGTAACAATTACCTCTTTGCAGTGTCTCGAGCAATTCACTTTCCTCGAGCCTATCAACTTTGACCAAGGCTTTCACATAATCAACAAGTGCTGATATGTTAGAATGTAGTGCATGCTCACTTTCCACAAATACACACTGTTTTCCAATTGAAATTCAACACTGAAATTAAAAGCTAAAAAGTAACAGCAAGCAGATCAAAATACAGTATTAAGAGGTATCCAAAGAATTAAAATGAGATTACCAATTCAAATATTGAATTCATTTAGTAATTCCTTGAAATAAAAAAAAAATACACAAAAATTATCAAAAACAGAAGCATATATTATGGTATCACAAAATTATCAAAAACATTAGATATCACAAAATTACCTCTAATTTAAAGATTGATTCTTTCATAAACCAGCTGTAGCCCTTGGAGCAGTTTCTT
The DNA here is from genome assembly GCA_023529315.1 of Papaver bracteatum. Classification (NCBI taxonomy): domain Eukaryota; kingdom Viridiplantae; phylum Streptophyta; class Magnoliopsida; order Ranunculales; family Papaveraceae; genus Papaver; species Papaver bracteatum. Next base: position 462,338 of record JAJJWX010000365.1, read on the forward strand.
GATGAAAAGAAACGTCTAATTTTCGGCAGCCAAAATTTGTCTTCAATGAAACCTAATTTCAAATTAAATTAAGTAAAATTGAAGAATCTATCACTTAGAAGGAAAATCAACCACCCACTTCCAAAATTAGCAAAAGAAACTGAAAAAAAAAGAAAAAAAATCTCAAGAACCCTAATTAAATGAAATCCCCAAATTAACATTCAAAAACCTTATTGAACAATTTAAGTTCAAACAAACATGCATCAAATGAATTAACACAAACCCATTATCTAAATTTGACGAAATTTGAAAGAAACAGTTGAGACTTGAGAGTTTGATACGAACCTTCACTTCTTCTTCACTGCTTTTCCTCAAAACAAAACTGACTATCTGAATCGATTTACCCCCTTCTTCTCCAAACAAATCAAAAGAAATAAAGCAGGCAGAGAGAGGATTTAGTAAGGTTACTTAGGGTTCTTCTTCACTGCTTCTCCTTCTCAGAGAGAGGAGTCGAAAAAACAGAAAGAAAAGAAAAGAGAAACCCTAACCGGCTAACCCTATAATGTTTGCTTATATACCCCCTCAAATCTAACGGCTAATACTGATCCTTATCCCCTAAATCTAACGGCTCTAATAATTCGGTGCACTCGGTCCGGTACTGCACGGGACTTGGGCAGGACCGTGTACCTGTACCTCCTCAGCCTCGGTTCTTATTTTTTGGACCGGTACCTGTCCCTTGTACCTCGGTTCGGTCCAAAATCAGGTACGGTTCCACCGGTTCCGGTTTCGGCTCCGGTTCCGGCTCGGTTCCTGTGCATCCTTACACCAAACGGTAGATGAAAGGTTTCGGTCTCAGGATAAACCCTCTCGGCAAATGCGGAAACAGTGACATCATCAAATTTTTGGTGCGCATGTTGTATCGCGTACCATAGCACACAATCAAATACGGCCAACCTGACCTCATCATACTCATTCCCTATATCCCATTTCTTGTTCTTTTGACGTTTCAAAACACGAACAACATTATTATGATCCTACAAATACAACATCATATCTTATTTACTAATATATACCGAAAAATATATGACAAAGAAATATTCATGTATAAGATTCAATACCTTTGTAGCATAAATCTTGGCAGCCCATGAGTTTTTGTAGCCAATCAATACCTCCCCTCCATCTCTTGGAGTACCATAAGTTGGGTTCTTTGGGGCCAAACACAAAGTATCATTAGGAATGTATGCATATCTAGCACAAGGCTTTTTCGGGGTCTTTTTTGGTTTTTTAACTATTTCTACTTGTTCTTCATCCTCTTCCTCCTCTGATTCATCATCTTCATTATCTCCATCTTCTTCACTGTCATCATTGTCATCTCCTTGTTCATCTTCATTTCCTCCTTCTTCGGATGATTCCTCTTCTCCACCTTGATTATGTTCTTGATTACCCATTTCTTCCACAATCTCTTGATTAATTTGCTGTATAACGTTGTCAACATTATCTCTATTGACATCATCTTGGATGACAACACCCGGTGTTGAACCACCTCCATGCTTAACATATTTGGTTCCACGCTTATTAAAACCTAAGTGTTTTTGGCCTCGAGGAGTGGGAGTTCTAAGTTCTTCCAGTGAAGGTTGGTTTGATTTTGGTGCTCTACCCCTAACCAAGAAAACAAAACATATTAGCTTCACCCAAAAATGATTTTCATACTCATAATTATGTTAAGGGCTAGAGTTTGGTTTGCAATTAGCACTGACTATTTCTTGCGAAAAAACCGAACTCGACATGAATGACATTAGCACTGAGTTCGGTTAGTAGTTGTCTAAAAAAAAAATTGCGATTTCACCGAACTCGACATGAATGACATTAGCACTGAGTTTGGTTGGTACATCTATTTTGCTAAACAACCGAACTCAAAATTCTATGAAATTAGGGAAGAGTTCGGTTTATAAGTTTTCTTGCGAACAAACCGAACTCAACATATATGCAATTAGCAAGGAGTTCGGTTCGTAGTTCGATAAACAAAATATTGCGAATCAACCGAACAGACTACATAAAATATTCCTGAATAGTTCGTGTAGTTGCGGATTATCTCACAACTACACCCTCATTAGAATCCATTAAAATGATTCCTAAACCTAATTAATTTGATATGAAACTAAGAATTAAGGTACTAAAATTATAAAGAGACACAAATATTTTTACGTGGTTCGATCAATGTGATCTACATCCACGGTGCTTCACTAGTGATTGTATGTGATTACATGATTTTACAATTGAGACTCCATTAATGAATATTTGGAGCTCTAGAATTTTGGGGAAGAAGATGATAAAGAAAATAAATCTCTCCTAACATTTTCTATCTCCTCCTAAAATTATCCCCTCTCTCAAAATGTGTCTCTCTTTTCCTCTCATGCCTAAATGGCTATTTATATGATTTTACACATTGGATAACAACTAATCTTTCCCTTAATTTCGGATCAAAGAATCATCATACGAACCTTCGCAAATTTACTTCACGAACTTCCTTTACTCGTAAAACTTTCTTCGTGATTTCTTTATCTTCGCAAAATATTCTATACTCGCAAAATGTATTTTCTCTCCATAATTTCGTAAGTTATCATTTGTTGTGATATTCCGCTCCTACAGTTCGGTTACATATTTTTCAATCATAATCAACCGAACAGTTCTTCGTGTTCTTCCTTTCAGGAAGTTCGGTTACCAAACCAGGGTTTTTGGGTTCCGACTACTAACCGAACCTAGCACTGTTACTCACATTCAAACCCTATTTTGATGATTTCTATTCAATTAAACGAACCAAAATCAAATTAAAACTAATGGGTTTGGTTAAAATTACCTGCGGATCTTTCCCATGCCCACTTCGGGTTGAATCTCCAATTCGTCTTCCGTTTCCACTACTTTGTCAATCTCCAATGAACTTTTCTGATTTGCTAGATGTCCTAATGGGGGACCTTTTCATGTTACTCGTTTAGTTTGCTTTCGAAGCACCATTCTTATACTCGATTGATTAATCGACGATGAAAATTTTATGAATCGACGATTAATCGATGAAAACGAGGTTGAGAAGAAGAAGAAGAAGAAGGAGGAGGAGGTAGGGTCTGATTTTTTTTTTTGTTAATAGGTTATATATTAGGTTAATCTAAATTTTTTATATATTAGGTTAATCTAAAACCGTTTAATTGATAATCTTAATTAGGGTTTGGGGGCAAATTATTAAAGTCCACGTTTTAAGACACCCCTTACAAATGTAGGGTAGTGTGCCTTTAAAAAAACAGGGTCCCCTAAAAAAAAGAAAGGTCCCCAAAATAACGTTCCTTCAATATAGTTCAAATGGGATAATTGGTGTTTGGTACTTGGGTTTAGACCAACACTAGGCTTTGGTCTAACATTTGTCCAATGTTAGTGCTAGGTACCTGGACTGGACGTTGACTTACATTGACTAAGTTAAGTCCAATTTTAATTAATTTTGGGTATTTTTTTTAACATTACAAAGTTACCCTTTGATCCAACGATTCCTAACAAAAACATTAAATCAACGGTTACAATATGACCCCAATTCATTACAACAACAAACCCAAGTTCACGGCCGACAGCTTCTTCCAAATCCATCTTCTTCCTACTCTATCTCCTTCTTCCCCTGTAAGTGAGAATCACAAAGCAAACGACTCTAAAATCAATTGAATCATCTAATTGATGTTCCATTTTTAACGTTGAGGTTTGTTTGATTACTTGTGATGTTTTCTGTAACCCTAATCTCGGTACTCTTTCTGCTAGTGTTGCTCTGTTCATGGCGATTTATAGGGTTTCTTTTTCTTCCAATTTTTCTTCCTCCTTTTTCTTTTCTCTGTTTTCTCTCCACATCTATATCTCGCGAGTTTATTGGGGATGAGGACTAGGTGCCCGAGAAGTGATGCAGAAGTGGGTGTTTGGTGGTTTGAGAAAAGGGGATCTGAGATGTTGATATTCTTGGGTTCAGAAGGAATGGTTATAAGATGTGTTATGAATCAACGAATAAATTGGTAGTTGGGGTTTGATTTATTTTTGAGTTTGGCAGTGAGATGGTTTGATTTCAAAATGATGGTGAAATTAGGGTTCTTATATCTTTGATATGAGTTCTGTTATCTTTGTAATCGAATGTTGCAGATGAGTTTGAAATGGATTGAAGATGGGTTGATATGAAGTTCGAATTATTTGAGAGAAAATGGAATTCAGGGTTCAGTAATGCTATGAGTATGCGGAGATGAGGGTAATAAAGGAGATGGTGGTGGTAGGGAAAATATGGATTGTGTAAATGTAAGAAAAGTGAAGGTTATTATAGTAAATACATATATCAATTTTATTTTTATTTATTTAAGATTTTATTAATTTCTAAACGGAATTTAGAACTTAACCTAGTCAATATGGGTCAACGTCCAGTCCAGGTACCAAGCACTAACGTTGGACAAATGTTAGACCAAAGCCTAGTGTTGGTCTAAACCCAAATACCAAACACCAATTATCCCTTCTCAAATTCTTAGTAAGGTGCATACTAAAAATTCCTCTTATGTGTTTCTTATCTTATTCATCCAAGATCTCATGATTGATATTTATCTAACATAGATTCAGTTGTTCTAAGGTCGGTTTAACATCAAATTCGAGCCATTCTTATTGTAAGGTATTCTGCTCCTTGTGACCAACAAATTTGGTCCTACATTTAGGATGGTAAGGTGTCAGTTAAAGCTTGTTATAAATTAGTTAATGTAATCGCATGGGGATTTTGCTGGGCTAGGTAATAAATGGAAACAACTTTGGAAGCGTCCGACACATCTCAAGAATATTTTTTTTGTGGTCATTAGTTCAAGGGAAAACCTTACTAAGAGTCAACTTAAATTACCGTGGCCTTGATATTCCTACTGTTTTCCCTCTTTGTCATCAGTATAAGAAAAGTATTTTCCATCTTTTCTTGGCCTTTGATCATGGTATGCCTATTTGGGATGATTTAAGCTTTGCTTTATGTATTCCAATTTCAAAGCTCACGGTTATATCTTGAGTGGCTTATGGAAATCTTGCACTTACAGGTTACTAATGATGATGTCCACTGGGATTCTCTTACCCATTATATCCTTTGGAATATTTGATGTGCTAGAGATATGACTTTTTTTTTTCTACCAAACCCTTCGACTAGAGACATGTTCTTGCGTCTTCTTATAATGCTTGCCTATACACATTAGTGGAAAATGAGCTATCTGAGACATAATGAAACGACACAAACAAGACGTCGATAATCAAATTGACTAAAGACTTTTGTTGACCTAGACAACGATACTTCTTGTTGTCGTTGACTAAAGTCAAGACGTCGTTATCTTAAGACTTTTGTTGACTTATACAACGACGCTTACATAGTATAGTTTCCTTGATAGGATAATCCACCTAGTCAGGATTTACTTTAAAAAAAATAATCAAAATATCACGTCATACCTTATCTATCCCAAAGCAGAGAGAGAAAGCTCATTTTTCTCCGCCTTCTTTCCACTTTGGTCTTTTTTTCTCCTTCTCCCTCACCTTCACAGATGAACAATGGAAACTCATTCCAGCCACCATCACTTTCTCCTGTACCTAGCTATGTTTCAATTTGAGCTTTGGAAGTATCGAAATACGGTGGGGTCTAAAGTTTGTTAATTGTTGTAAACTGCACTTGGGTGTCGATTCTAGCTCGATTGGCTTTTGGATAAGTTATATATGGTTTAGAAAATGCAAAAATCAAGTAATAAGTTTCACTCATGGTCATTTCAAATTTTTTCCATGTCTATGTGTTATTAATGCAAGTTTTTCATGCATTTACAATTGGAAAAAAAGAGAGGCCTTGTACTAAAGTTCACAAGACTTTGAACTCTTCAAGTCATTAAATTTAGTCTATCTTTTTTTTATATGCCTGAGATACAAAAGTCTCTTTCAGATATTACTCGGGTTCTTTGTAGTTTTAACTTAATGAGTTTGAATTTTGCAACAAGCTCTTGATTCTTCCAAGCTTGTGCAAGGAGTTGTCACCGAGGGCTTTGCCTATAACACTGTTGTAAGTCTTGCAACTGTGGCTCCTGCTTATGGGTGCACATTCCATGTGGTTGTTCCAGATACTTCTGCTATGGAGAAGGTATTCATGCATGTAATCCTAATTTGAGATACTTGTAACATCAATATCGCATATTTGGTGCTACAATGAGTTAAATTTCACCAGAAACTCCGTGATCGGCATCAATATCGCATATTTAGGATGTTGAACTAGCAAAACTGGACTAAGATTAATGGTAATCTAGGGGATAACAACATAAAATATGAATTTCTCAACACCCATGCATATAATAGAGAGCATTTATAGTTAAATTCTGAGTCCTTTCTTTCCGTCCTTTTGTTTCTCTTATATAGTATGTGATGTTCAACTGTATGTTTGGCTGCTTCAGTCTTCTTTCCTTTCTTCATTGTACCCTTTCTTTTTAATGTTAATTTTTGATCAACTTTACTCTTCTTGTTGACTGTTATCTTTCATTAAGACTTCAAAGATAAGAGTGTTTACGTTTTCCATATCTAAGTTTCATTATCTATTTCATGGGTTTAGAAGCACCATTCGTATACTTTTCTTGGTCAAAACAAGTGAAAATTTTTTGGGATTTTCTTTTGATCTGTACAAATGCATGTTATAGTTTTGGCAATTAATAATATCAATATTGGTCTTATTATCATTGTTACCGCAAAGGCTTGAGATGTAATCATTGTTATTGTCATTGGAGTCGTGGATGCAACACTTTGCCTTCTTATTGATTGCAGTAGATATAATGCCAACACAGATTTGGTTATCAGTTCTGTGAATATTAATTAAGCAAGTTGTTGAACGCATATTCCCAAGGATACTCACACACCACCCATTCAGGTATGTGATGAGATTAGAATTTTTTGAATCTGTGATTACACCCAAGTAAAGCGCATGACTTATATTTCGCTTTTAACTTTAATTTGAGTAGGATGTCTTTATTTCTAGTTGTGAGATAATAAGTGGACTTAGTTTCATGTACTTATGATTGCCTACAATATAATGTCGCTTTATCTGACATTTATCAGAAACCAACTTATGTACGAAGAGTTTTTTGTTCTTTTTTGTTATTGAAAGTCTTTGCAATGACTTCCTTCGTATCAGTAAGCTTGTGCTGAATAGGTTTCCACGTTGAAATTTCCATTTGTATAAACAAGGACAACACTATTTGGAACAAGAGCTATTACTTTAGCTGAAGTGTGTTTATAATTGTAAAATGCAGATCCTACTAGAACGTTGATTTAGGATTCAAGACTCCATGAGAACCTATTGAAGGTTTGTTATAACCCTTGAATACTTAAAAGTGTTATGCATTGGATACAATATTTAAATCTTGTTTTTCTAAATTATGTAAAGTTCAGCAAGTTTTGTTTCTTGTGTACACTCTTGCCATGTTTGCTAATACCAAATAAATAGTTTATATTGCAGGAAAATCATAATGGGAGAAGAAACTTGGACATTATGATTTGCATTGTACTTTTCTTATGGCAACCTTTCCAACCAACGACCGAAATTTGAGTTACTACAACTCTGAATCCAGAAATGCTTCTTAAATGTATGAATTCATTTATAATTTCTTTTTTAAAAAATCTTTTTTTGTGTGATTTTGAATCCATCTGTTATGAATTCAGTTATGAATTGGTGTAATAAAATTTTATTTGAATTGATAGATCCAGGTTCGATTTTAGTGTAATTTGAGTTTATTTTAGTTTGAATCAGAATTATAACTCAGCTCAGTCAGAATGACTGCAATCAGTCAGCCAAATCTAATTTGATTTTTTTTAGTATTAAAAATTAAATCTACGACGTAATCAAGATGTTGTACATAGCGACAAGTCAACAGTATCGTAAATCAGATTTAGTCAAAGTCAACTTGAAAGTGTCGTTCCAGAAAAATACACTGAAACTGCGGCACTCTCACCGGCAATTCCAAAGTGTCGTATTACACGCTTATACGACACTTCCAACTATCTTGAAACGGCTTTTTTCCACTAGTGACACACATATGAATGATAATTCTCTCTTCTTCTCTTACTCTATTTTGTGTTTTCTTCCCTAATCCATAGTTTCACAACACTTTATCAGCACGATCTACCGATGAGCCCTAGAATCATTTAAGTGGAGATGCGGTGATACTAAGCCGAAAACACATTTTACAAGGGTAAATAAGGACTCCATAAACGGTATTTCCACTTTGTTTATTATTTTCTTTCTTATAAAAAAAGATGGGCTAATTTGCGTTACCTCCCCTGACGAAGATCATAATTTGAGTTACCTCCCATACAGAAATAAAATTAGTGAAACCTCCCCTCGTTACATTTTCCGTCCAATGTTGGTTAGTTGAGTCAGCAGCTGTAGGATCAGAATATCGCAACAACAACACACTTGCGAAATCTTCATCAGCAACACTACGAAGACGTCGCAGAGTGATTTCAGAAATGACATAAAAGATGACGATATCATAAACATGAGAAAAGTGTGATGATCTAGCGAAATTTAGGATGTTTGCGAAATTAACATTTGTAAACTTGCGAAATACCGTAAACCAGATCCGAAAATAAAGGTCAACTTAGCTGTCATCCACTATGTAATACTCTATATAAAGAGATGAATAGGTGAAAGAAAGAGAGATAATTTTTGGAGTGTTGAGAAAGTTTTGAGGAGAGAGAAAGTCTAAAATAGTGTTGTATTCTTGATTTCATTTCCTTCTTGTAAATTTTCTAGATTCAATTAATAAAAAGTGTCATTATTGATCTTAAGAAATGTGTTGATTGTTATGAATTCTTGTGAGGGATGTATTGTAGGATTTCCTGCAACTACATAATGGCGCTAGAAACATGGACTGAAGGTTGAAAGTTGCTGGAAAAAAAGATTAAAAGATTGTTATTGAGACTGTTCAAACCAAGAAGGTGATGGAACAAATCAGCAAACCAGTTATGAAAAAGATAATTAAAATCAATGAAGATAACAGAAGGATGGAGTGTAGCATAATCACAAAAATAATGATTAATAAGTTTCATGAAATCATCAAAGGAAGAATACATAAACGAGATTTTGAAGGAAAGTAGATTATGATGGTGGAAAAGGTATCACCCTTGAAGGATTGGGAAAAGAAGAAAATTACGTTCATAGCAGCAGAGATTCCAAGAGAAAATTTGAACCACACATCTCCTTTGGTGATCACGGTAATCACATGGAAAGAAAAGGGGAAATTTGAAAAAAAAATATGGAAGAATGGGAGGTGAACAGAACTATGGTGGATACGGGAAGTTCAATGGATATAATGTTTTATCATGCATATAAAGGAATGGGATACAAAGATGAAGAAATGTCTTGTTCAACATATCATATCCATGGATTTGGAAAATCAACAACAAAACCTAAAGGAGAAATAGTGGTGTGAATTTCTCTAGGAGAGATTGAAACACAGGTGACACTATGTGTGGTGGATATGGAATCACCGTATAATATGTTATTGGGAAGACCATGGATACACGTAATTAAAGCCGTAGCATCGACATTGCATCAATGCATTAAATTTCCTATGCCGATTGGGATTGGTGAAATTAGAAGGGATGTTGATAGTGCAAATTTATGTTATTAAATTGAAGTGAAGCATTATGAAGGACGTGCAAAGAAGCGAAAAAGTCGCAGGAAGATGGCAAGAGAAGCGAAGAACGAAGAAGAATTTAGAATTTACATGATAAGAGCAGAGGAAGGAAAAGGGATACCCAGCGAAATTCCGGAAGGAGGAAATGAATCTGCGAAAATGATAAAAGAACCAACACCTATGGGAGAACCTAAGGACAATTATATCGCGGTAGAACCAACAAAGGAAGTGAATGTTGGAACTAAAGAAGAACCCAAAATACTAAGAATTGGGACCAAAATGGAGGCAGATGAAGAAGAAAAAACTATTAGTCTTTTGCGAGAATACAAAGATATTTTCGCATGGAACATGGATGAGATGCCTGGAATAGATCCATCTGTGGCGTGTCATAGGTTGGAGATTGAAAAAAGTGCAAGACCCTTCAAACAAAGAATAAGAAAAATTGCGACAACATATCACCCCCAAATAGCAGAAGAGTTACAGAAGATGCTTGATGCAGGAATTATAAGACAAGCTAAATACCCAGAGTGGATAGCTAACATGGTTGTAGTTCCAAAGAAAAATAAGGGGATTAGAATCTGTATAGACTTTACTTATCTAAACAAAGCTTGTCCGAAAGACAGTTTTCCATTACCAGATATTCCACAGATGGTTAAATCAACGGCGGGAAATGATAGAATATCTTCTTTAGATGGATATAAAGGCTATAATCAAATTCCTCTCGCTGAAGAAGATCAAGAGCATACTGCTTTTTTCGTTCCAAGAGGGTTATATTGTTATACAAAAATGTCATTTGGCCTGCGAAATGCTGGTGCAACATATCAAAGGATGGTGGAGAAAGTGTTCGTGAAGTGGATACATAAAACATTAGAGGTATATGTGGATTATATATTAATAAAAAGTAAAGAAGCTAAAGATCACGTACAGGATCTGAAGGAGATTTTTGAGCAGATGCGATATTTTAACATCAAGATAAATCCAGAGAAGTGTATTTTTGGGGTTGCGTCAGGAAAAAATTTAGGCTAGATTGTATCAAAAGAAGGAATACAAGTTGATCCAGAGAAAGTACAAGCAGTTCGCGATATGCCATCACCAGCGACTGTGAAAGATGTACAAAAGTTAAACGGACTCTTGGCTTCGCTGGGAAGGTTTATTTCGTGAGCTTCAGACAAATATAAACATTTCTTCAACATACTCAAAAAGGGGACAAAGTTCAAATGGACAGATGAATGTGAGAAAGCTTTCCAAGGAATAAAAGAACATCTGATGAATATATCTATTTTGCAAAAGGCAGAGCCATGAGAAGAGCTATTAATCTATCTTGCGACAACCTCGCATGCATTAAGTGTTGTGCTGTTGCGAATAGATGCAAGAGTTGAAAAAACCGATTTACTACATCAGTAAAACCTTCAATGCCGCAGAGAGAAATTATTCAAAAATTGAAAAAATAATTATGGCATTAGTTTATGCAACGTTTAAAATTCACATATATTTTCAAGCACACAAGGTGAAGGTGTTGACAAAGGTAACAATTGAATCAGTGATGAAGAATTCAAAAAGGTCAGGCAGGGCGGAGATATGGAATGCACAAGTAGGACATTTCGAAATTAAGTATGAAATATTATCTTCACCAAAATCACAAGTAGTTGCAGAATTCTTAGCGGAATTTCCTCTAGAAGATGATGAAGCAGTGGAGGAAATGATGGATGTGGAGGAAGAACATGGGAACCCAAGAGATCTGTTGATGGAACCTGATAGATGGGAAATATTGGTAGATGGGTCATCAAATGTGGAAGGCAATGGAGTTGGAATTGTCCTGATTTCGCCAGAAGGAAACAAAATGGCTTTTTCTTTCAGGTTAGAATTCGCATCCACTAATAATGAAACAAAATACAAAGCTGTGGTGCATGCTCTAAAATTCGCAATAGAAATGAAATTGGAGAATATGAGAATTACTAGTGATTCACAGCTAGTTATTCGCCAAATAAAAGGATAATACACTACAAATGAACCTCCTTGAAAAAATACAAGAAACTTGTTGAAGAATTATCAGCGAAAATTCCAAAAATAAAGTGGAGACATATATCAAGGAAAGACGATAGACTTACATATGCTTATGATTTCATTTCAAGTATGATGACAGACCCAGCTGCGAGATGCATAAAAATACAGATGCTCCTATCACCATCTGTAAACAAAGAAGAAGAGGAAGAAGTAGATGTTATGATAATAGAATGTGAAGAAGAAGCGCAAATACCCAATGAAGAAGATTGGAGAGCAGAACTTCATGCATATTTGGAAAAAGGAGAAACACCAAGAAATAGATTGGAGGCACACAAACTAAAGAGCCGTGCGACAAATTATGAGCTAAGAGATGGGGTGTTGTATAGAAGATCCTTTAATGGACCATCACTCAGATGTTTAACACGAAAAGATGGAGAAGAAATATTTAAAATGTTACATAGTGGGGACAGGGGCGGGGGCAAGCAGATGCAAGGGGGTGCAGTTGCACCCCCTCATATTTTCAAAATCAGTACAAAGTCCGGATTCTTCAAGCCAAAATACAGAAGAAAACAAATATTTGCACCCCCTCAAATCCCAACATTTGCACCCCCTGAAATCTTTAACATTTGCACCCCTAATTTCCAAACAAAAATATGCCCAAAAGAAATTCCTCTTTGACTTTCTCATACGTCATATTCAAAGACTCTTGAAAGGAGCAAAAAAAAAAACACAAACAAACTCAGTTTCATTACTGATTAAAGCGTTACCTCTTTCTTTAGATTTTTTTTTTCTCATTACAACACGAGATTTAGAGCTTGGATTGATTATTTCTAGTGTTGCTGATCATTAAGTTCGTGTAAATAACGTGATCAGGAGTCGGGACCAGATAACAGGTAACTTCTTCTCTCAATCTAATTTTTAATTTTTGATAAAAATTAAAAATAGGGTTCATATTAAATTCATGTGGGTTTAGTTTGATTCTCTTCTATGGAAAGTAAACAGATTGGGACATTGGGTATTTTTTATTCTTATGTTTAATCAAAGTATTTGGTTCAATTTGATTTTGGAGATTTTGATTTAAATTTAATTTAGGGTTTATGTTAAATTTTGGGGGTTTTATATTGGGTATCTGTTGTTTCTTATAAGTAATCTAAACTAGTGTTTAATCACTTCTATTCTGTTCAATTTCATAATTAGAGTTGTGTTCTTAATTCATGTTTCATGGTTTAATTTATCTTCATCTTTGTTTAGGAATATTATCAATGATCCAGACTCCAATGGATAAGTTTGTGATTAAGAGAAAGAGAATACCAGAGGCAGAATTCCCTTCGTCTTCCAGTACTCCTGAACCACAACAAATACCTTCAATAACTGAAGTACCTTCATCTTCTACTGCTCCACAACAAGTACCATCACTAACTGAAGTACCTTCATCTTTTACTGCTCATGGTCCAGAAGTACATTATGTTGCCCCTGTTTCTAATCCACAAGTAGTTTCCACTGTTATAAATGAGTTATCGATCTCGGATCTTCAAACAAACCCTGCAATGAGAAAGCCAATCTCGATTTATCATCTGAATGATCAAGATAAAGTCCGAAGAGCTTATATGCAAAGGGGTACTTTCCAACCTAAGAATTATCCCTTTCCACAAAAGCTAATGGAAAAAAAAAAACCCATCAAACCGACGTTTCAATGAAGCTTGGTTCTTAAAACATGGAAGTTGGTTAGAGTATAGCATTTCCAAAGATGTTATGTTTTTCTTGCCTTGTTATCTTTTTAGAAGTTATGTTAATGGTAAAGGAGTTTGTGATGCTTTTGTAAATGCAGGTTTTTCACATTGGAGTCAATCTGATAAGTTAGAAAAACATATTGGAAATGATAATAGTGTTCATAATGAAGCTTGTAGTAAGAGTCGAGACTTAATGCGAGAGAAACAACATGTTCGAAATATCTTTAAGCATCAAACTACACAAGACGGAAAGTGGTACCAGATTCGTTTGGATGCTTCAATTAATGTTATGAGATTTCTATTATGTCAAGGATTACCTTTTCGTGGCCAAGATGAATCTGATGATTCAAGTAATCAAGGTAACTTTCTTGAACTTCTTAAATACACAGCTGAACATAATGAAAGTATTAAGATTGAAGTGCAGAAAAATGCTCCCGGTAACATCAAGTTAACATCACCGGACATCCAAAGACAGATAGTGAGTGCAGCTGCAATGGAAACTATGGATGTAATTCGTGATGATATTGGTGATTCCCTTTTTGCTATTATGGTCGACGAGTCTCGAGATGTATCTGTTAGAGATCAAATAGCAGTTTGTATACGTTATGTCAACAGGAAAAGATGCATTATTGAAAGGTTCGTTGGCATCATTCATGTCCGTAAAACGACGGCAATTTCATTGAAGAATTTAATTGATGCTCTGTTAGACAAGTATGATTTAAACATAATGAGATTGAGAGGGCAGTGTTATGATGGTGCTACTAATATGCAAGGGGAGTACAATGGAGTTAAGGCACTCATATTAAGAGAAAACCCATCGGCGTATGTTATCCATTGTTTCTCGCATCAGCTTCAATTGACATTAATGAATGTTGCTCAAAAGTATGGTGAGGTTGCATTGCTCTTTTCTATAGTTAGTGAAGTTGTTACTATTGTTTTTGGATCTTGCAAACGCAGAGATTTTCTTCGAGAAAAATAATTCGCTAGAGTGGTTGAACTTGTTGAAAAAAGTGAACGTTTAAGTGGCTCGGGATTGAATAAAGAAACTTGCCTCAAACGACCTTCGGACACGCGTTGGGGTACACATTACAATATGCTGCTGAGTTTGATTTTTATGTTTCCATCAATTTTAGATATGTTGGAGATTGTCCGTCGAGAAGGTTCTAGTGAAGCGAGGGGAAAAGCATACGCTTATCTAATCTTGATGCCGACATTTGATTTTGTATTTACTTTGTTTCTGGTGAGCACTTTGTTAGGACTCACTAACGATTTATCGGAAGCATTGCAACGGAAAGACCAAGACATTGTGAATTCCATGAATTTGGTCAAGATATCTAAAGAACAACTGCATGCCATGCGAGATGGAGGGTGGGATAGTCTTATGAATGATATTTTTGTTTTTTGTGCTAAAACTAATATTCCAGTTCCTGAAATGATGTCTCCATATGTACCACTTGGGCGAGGTAGACGTAATTTACAAGAAAAGATAAATATGCACCATTTTCAAGTGGTTTTTTTTAACAATATCAGTGATATGCAAATTGCATCCCTTAATGACCGTTTCGATGAAGTGAACACCGAGTTGCTTCTTTGCATGTCGCATTTGAATCCAAGCGAGAATTTTTCAGCTTTTGAAAAAGGTGCGTTAATTCATCTTGCCAAATTACATCCATCTGAATTTTCTGATACGGATATCATGATTCTAGAACGACAACTAGACACCTTTCTTAACGATGTGCTTTCTAGTAACGATTTTTTTGAGTTGGATGGAATTAGTGGGCTTGCCAAGAAAATGGTTGAGACGAAAAGAGATATATTATATCCCCTTGTTTACTTGTTGATTACATTGTCTTTGATAGTGCCGGTTGCTACAGCTACCATTGAACGAGTATTTTCCGCAATGAAAATAGTGAAGAATCGTCTGCGAAATCTTATTGGTGATGAGTATTTGAATGACTGTCTAGTGACATATATTGAAAGATAAATTTTTCGCAGTATCAGCAACGACAAGATTAGGAAACGATTTCAAGGTATGGCAAATCTTCGTGGGCATTGTTGAATACAGTAAGACTTGGATATTTTGGTAAAGTATATAAGGTGTTCTTTTGGGTAACAATACTGCATATAAGGTAGTTTTTTTGGGACTTTTTGTGGATATTGAAAGCACTTCTACATGATGCATAAAAATATAAAATTAAAGAAACAAATTTGAAGATTTAGAATTAACTATCTAACATGTGTCTATGGTCTGTATTTTGTTATTACAGAAACACGAGTGTTATGATATAATATTATATTATAATGAAAAATATTTTTGTTAGAACCTTCAGTTCTATTTTTTTGTTGATTCAAGTAGTTGTTGGCGAATTTAATTATGGCACAATAATTACAAAATCTAAATTCTTTTATTATTGCTTTACATGTATAGAAACTAAGATTGTATCGTATAGTCGAAAATGCATGTTTTTTGTGACTAACAGGTTGAGCGCTGGAGATTAATAATATACTACGACGCTGGAGATGATATATACTACGACAATGGAGACAATGATCGTCAAATAACATGCTCAGTCTTTAATGTGCAATGATTTTTTTTATCTAGCCTTTTTATTTTACTGTGATTTTTTTTTGCACCCCCTCTTTTAAAATCCTGGCTCCGCCCCTGTGTGGGGATGCTGGCAATCATAGTGGAGGAAGATCCCTGGCATACATAATGAAAATGCAAGGTTATTATTGGCCATATATGCATGAAGATGCGAAACAAATATCAAGGCGTTGCGAAGATTGTCAGTGACATGGAAAGAAAATACATGCACCTGGAGCACCATTAACATCTTCAACAAGTGTATGGCCCTTTGGAAAGTGGGGTTTAGACATTGTGGGACCGTTTTTACTAAGATCTGGACAAAGGAGATACTTAATTATTTCTACAGATTATTTCACAAAATGGGTAGAAGTGAAAGCAGTACAGCATATTCGCGACAAAGACATCTTCACATTCATATTTGAAAATATCATTTGCAGATTTGGAATTCCAGCATAACTAGTATCTGATAATGGGAAACAATTTGAAGGGCATAACATAGAAATGTTACTCAATGTATTTAAGATAAAGTGTGGAAAATCCACCCCTCTATATCCACAGGCTAATGGACAAGCAGAAGCAACAAATAAGACAATTCCAGATATATTAAAAAAGAAATTAGAAGGAAATAATAGAGCATGGTGCGAACAGGTGCATATTGCAGTCTGGGCTTACAACACAACTAGGCGAGAAGCTACGAGAATGTCACATTTTTGTTTAACATATGGATTTGAAGCTGTGCTACCAACAAAAGTCTTTATTCCCACAACAAAAAGAGAAGCTTGGAAGAAAAACCTTAGTGCAGGAATGATTTTAACCAAACTTGATGAATTAGAAGAAAAGAGAAAAAACACTATAACATATGGAAAATTACCAGCGAAGATTATCCCGAGAGTATAATAAACGTGTCAAAAAACGTAAATTTCAACCAGGGGATTTGGTGCTGCGAGAAACACCATTATACCAGCGAGAAAATGGCGGAAAACTTGCAAGAAAATGGGACGGACCTTATATAATTAAAGTGCTAGTTGGAACAGGGGCATATAAGTTGATGGACCCAGAGGGTAGAGATGTGGGTCAAAAACTTGGGAGACCATAGAACAGATTATATCTAAAAAGGTATTACCAATAAAAGATTTTGGGAAAGGGTATATTGCGAAGCAATGTATGACTGAAACAAAAGGAATATTTGCGAAAATCTTATGGAAGAGAAATTCCAAAATTACAAACATCCAAAACAGAATGACAATGTACGAAAATTTCGCAGTGATTAATGACATATTAGAATGGGGCGAACCTACTATGGCGTGCACCCTAGTTCGTGAGATTAAAATTTCGCAAGAGGAAAATGTAAGACCTAAAGTGCGTCATAGAAGGGGGTACCTGTTGCATGGCTCATCGAAAAGGTTACACCGCTACTGGAACCTGAGCCATGGATATTTGGGGTCAATAAATACCCATCCAGGAGAGGAACCTTGGATTCTCAACTTAAGCATATGACTTGAGTTGGGCGACTAGGGTAATAAGGACTCTCATAAGGAGTGCAGAATATGACCAAGGCGCCGAGGTACACGGTTAAATCAAGAGTGCCCAGGGCATCTTTCGCGTACCTTTCCATTCTTGACAAGTCTTGGCTATGATGCACTTGGCCTGAAGAAAACCCCACTTAGGGTGAAATCTCGTAACCATAAGACATATAGGAAAAAGGGATAAGAGGCTGCGAAAACAACTGGTTGTTGTCAAGACTGGATGGGAGGAGCTAGCCTTGTATGGCAGAAGTACATCTCCTTGAAGGGGAAACCAGGGGGAAGATAAGGGTGGCATCCTCCATTAGGGAGCTGATAAGTGTCTTAAGACGCAAATGTCATGAGGCTTTTTACTCACGGGAGTATCAAGACTTGTAATATTTGTGCAACAATCCTACAGAGGCAATAATACAAGAGAAAAAGATAAGATGAGATCAATGGGTCATTACATGCAAGTGTAAGGATGTCCTGAGATTTCGCCGCAAGACGACAATGTCATGGGGCTTTATTTTCGCGAGAATTTTTTAGGCCTGTCATACTGTCGCAACAAAAATTTAAATGAAATAAAGAGAGTTAAGGTAATATCAATGGGTCTTTACACGAAAATGTAAGGATATCCTGCGATTTTGTCGCAATGACAAGAGGTGGAAAAATAAGACCTTTAACTAGGAAGGCAAAATAAGACCACATGACAAAACATAAAATTTATAAAAATTAACTATTCCTTATGCAGGAAAAATTTGTTCATCGCAAGAAAGATAATGAAAGGCAAGTATGGGAATTAATAAACCAGATGTCATTATCTTTCTCGCAAGCATACAAAATACTAAAAGAGCAAATGAATCTCAAAGTTGACTGAAATACATCATTCGCAAGAAAACAATAAGAAGAAGTAATTCAAGAAATTAAAACTAAAGCTCAGACTTCAGTGTTAGTTTCGCCAGAAGGAGATAGTGGACGTTCTTCGCCAGCTTTATCATTTTCGCCAGTATTCTCCTTATTCTGGTCTACTCTGGCTTCCTCTTCATTTGGGTTATCACCAACAGTTGACTCATTCATTCTAGATTCTTCTTCATCTGGGACCTCACCAGCAGTTGTTTCTTTAAGAGGGATTTCTTCCTCATTTGCAAAATCTTCTTGGGAAAAATATTCTTCACCACTTTCATAGTCAAAATCGCTATCAGCATCACGGGGAATTTCATCATCATCTACTTCCAAAAGTTCAACTGATACAGGAGAAAGAGACTTGGACAGCAAGATGTCATTCACTAGAACTTCAGCTTTGAGATGGACTTGGCGAAGAAATGCCTTCTGATGGTTTATATCTTGAATATCCTTGAAGTAGGCAAGATAATCAAATCTCATTTCTGCTCGATCGCGAGAACGAGCAAGGTGAGAGGCAAGTAATGCATTCTCTTTACGAATTTTAGCCAGTTTAGACTCCAAGACAGAAATGGAAGAATGAAGCTTTTTCTCAGACTCTGCGAAAAAATAGAATACAAGAAGTTCATTAAGATGAAAAATTCGCAAATAAATATTACACAAAGACTTAACAGAGATAAAAGACGGTTGAGGCAGTCAAATTTTTATGACTACCTTCCTTTTTCGAAACAAGATATTGAGTTAGAGCCAAACAACTATCTTCCCAGCGGTCCATTGCATCATCAAATTTATCCCCGACTAAACCTTTCAAGCGAGATTGAAAATTCTTTTCTTTAGAAATAAGTGAGGCATTTTCCTTTGCAAGAGAAGTATACGATTCTTCTAGTTTGGAGTATTGGTCCTTGAGTTGACTTGCCTTTACACTTAATGTTATTCTACCCCGGATAAGTTCATCCCTCTCATCAGCAGATGACTCTGTTATTTCTTTAAGTTTACTTCTCAAAGAGCAAAGAGACTGTTCTTGATTATTACATACTTTTTGACAAATATTATGTTGCTGCGAAGAGATCGCCACTTTATTTAAAAGAGATCGTTTCTCTTGAGATAAGGTCTTATTCTCATCTGATAAAGTTTCTATCTCCAAGTTAGCCTTAGTTAAATAATAAGAGAGGCGAGATATTTCACTGCTTAATAAGTTTTGCTTATGAACTAATTGATTATTCTCTTTGGTAAGATTATCTATTTGATCGACATAATATGTATGAAGGTTATCTAATTGATTATATTGATCCATCCAAATATCTCTGTCCATACGGGCTTCTTCAACGATGGATTCCAATTGATATCACTCCATTATTCGTTTCTGGTTTAAAACTTAAAGGCGAACAAAGGATTTAAAGAAATTTGAATACAAAAAGAACAAATTTATTGAAAAGGATATGTTAAGAGCAAAGTTAAGAAAGTTGTACCTTGTAGCTCCTTATTCTTCTTGCGAAGGTTATCACAATCTAGCGAGGCATTTTGGAACTTTTGGTTCTCAAGACAAAAATTGCTACATTCCAAAGTCTTGGTTTGGAGATTCTCTTTCAAAACTTCAATTTCTTTCTCCAAAGCTATTTGTGAAACATTTCTATCAGAACTAAAATATTTACTCAAAATATCGCAGATGCCAGACTTGATAGGATCAGTAGGAGACTTCTTAACATCATCTAGAACGTCAGATAACACTTTAAAAGCAATATCTATTCCTTCCACAATCTCTTTACAAAAAGGAAGAGATTCAGATGAAGAAGTGGTGATGATAGAAGATGGAGGAATTGAATCATTCTTCGTGATAGATGTATCATTTGAAGGTGAAGTTTGAGGAGGATTAGTAATTGAGATTAAGGAGGAGTCGACTTGAGAAGCATTCACAATGGGAGAAAAGGTGGTTTCATTCGCATAAGGGTTAATACGAAGGGTTTCATTTATTAGAAGATCAGCCGAAGGGGTGAAATCTAAGGCAACATTTTCGCAAATAGGAAGTAAAGATTCAATTTTCGAAGATATCGCAGGAGATTTTGAAGGGATAAGTGAAGAAAATAGAACAGAAGTTTCAATGGTCTTAAGATGGCGAGATTTCTTGGGGGGCTTGTTGGCATCTCCATCACCCTGCGAATCACAATCCAGATAAGAAACAGAGGCAACAATATTTTCATTAAAAGAATAATTGTTTCTTACTACCTTGCGATTCACAAGCTTTTTTTTGCTTGCAGCGACTTTGGGCTGCGAATCTTGAGGATCATTAGGGTTTTGGACTGAAAATCTGATATTAGAGGTGATTCTGCTGAAACAGAAATAATATGGGAATTACATAAGAGTTGAATAAAGTCAGATAAGATAACTTCAATAAACAAGATCGGTTTCAGCAAAATCAGAAGAATATCTACCTTGATGACTCCATGAAAGCAGTAGCAGATGAATCTTCAAAAGAAGAAAGTTGCAGACGATGAGAACTTACGGAGAGCATAAAGATGAGGAAGACGGAGAAGTAAAAGAAGAAAATTATCTCTCCACTAGATCTCTCCTTAAATAGACAAAAGAATTGTGACTGGATGACAATAAACGTGTCGGTGAGTAAAGGAGTATTTGACACGTGTAGGCGGTTATACTTAATTATGGAATCTTGTCGGGAGAAGAATATGGAAAGATGAACAGCTGCGGCATTCTGAAGTACAAATTCTCATGACATTCTCCCCTTCGCAGATAATACATGAGAAGAGGCAAGATGTAGGATCAGAATATCGCAACAACAACACACTTGCGAAATATTCATCAGCAACACTGCGAAGACATCGCAGAGTGATTTCAGAAATGACATAAAAGATGACGACAACGTAAACATGAGAAAAATGTGATGATCTAGCGAAATTTAGGATGTTTGCGAAATTAACATCTGTAAGCTTGCGAAATACCGTAAAACAGATCCGAAAATAAAGGTCAACTTAGCTGTCATCCACTATGTAATACTCTATATAAAGAGATGAATAGGTGAAAGAAAGAGAGATAATTTTTGGAGTGTTGAGAAAGTTTTGAGGAGAGAGAAAGTCCAAAATAGTGTTGTATTTTTTATTTCATTTCCTTCTTGTAAATTTTCAAGATTCAATTAATAAAAAGTGTCATTATTGATCTTAAGAAATATGTTGATTGTTATGAATTCTTGTGAGGGATGTATTGTAGGATTTCTTGCAACTACATCAGCTTTGTACAAGTGGAATATATTATACACGTGGCGCTTAGCTATCCAAAACACCCCCATCTTCAGTAACACCGTTGTTCATGTCATTTTTCTTCTTCCCTGTAACAATCCTAACATACATCTAAGGTTTATTCAGTCCATCACAGCAACAACATCTTGCATAACAACTCATCCAAATTGAACAACAATAACATCTTGCACAACATAGAACAACAACTAAGCCTATAACAGAGATTCATACATAGTTTCCTATGTTTCAGGGAATTTCCAGGCCAAATTCAAATCTATTTTCAACTGTATAGTGCATAAATCCTCCATCTTAACATACACCTATTATTCTTATGTATTCAACTTGTTGTAGACCCAATTCAGTCACCTTAATGTCCACCAGAAACCCATCTTGCCTGAATTTCATCATCAAGTTCAAATTTGCAACCAGCGTCAGTTCCACCACAATCCCTAATTCACTTCTCTGCATTCAATTTCTTATCGATCCAGACTCAAACCCATCAATTGTTCTCTGTTGAACTCAAATACAAGTCATACCCATGAAAATCATCAGCAACGATATCTCCAATTGCAATTACAGATCGAAACCCTAGTTTCATTTACTTATTCAATCACCACCATCACAACACAGAAAACTTGATTCAAAGTGAACCCATGTATTGATTCACTCTTTGCAGCATTTCTATATCAATTTCATCTCCGAAACTATCAATTAAGATTGATTATCATCAACAACAATTCCCATTCTTCAATTCCTCTCATTATACACTCTTAATAAAACCTATATCAAACCCAACCTATAATCGTATCAATGGAATCGGTAGCTCTTCTCAGTGTGAAACCCTTACTAGTAGCTCTTCTCAATGGAACCATGTCCGCTGCTGATGGTTTGGGGTGATTGTTTTTTTATTTTTTTGAGAAATAAAGAAGACGGTCGAGATTAAGAAGATAAGGGTGTTTTGGAAAGCTAAGCACTACGTGGATAATATAGTCCACTTGTACAAATCTGCTGACTCAGCTACCAGCCTTGGACGGAAAATGTAACGAGGGGAGTTTTCACTAATTTTATTTCTGTAGGGGAGGTAACTCAAATTGTGATCTTCGCCAGGAGAGGTAACGCAAATTATCCAAAAAAAAAAAAAAATCTTCTTTATTCGAGTTACTATATACATGTAAACTATCCACTAATTTTTCTCATGCTTGTGTATTTATATGCAAGTGATGATTTACGTCAGTTGGATGGATTTTGTGATTACAAATATACGAAGCTGCATATTGGCGTTCACATCCAAGAATACATGGACAAAAATGTACACACCGATACAGTGCAGAACGCTACGAATCCCCATACAGTAAAGTTGAAGGTGTAATTTTTTTCCTATCTACATCTTATATTGTTTTATTACTAGAAAGAACTTGTGCCGTAATGGCACTGCATGCGAATAAATAAATTATATTTTAAAATTACGATTAGTTCACACCATTTTTCAACTGTCGAATTTATTTGGATTAACATACATGCAGACTATCATTCACACCGTTTAGTGCTTAATCGATCATAAGGGAATCAAGTTTGTTTGTGTAGGTACAAAAGAAGATATTGAAGATTTGAAGATAAGAAGATTTTTTATTAGCATCGTATATTTGTGATTTAACTTGATGCACACACTTTATCGGCTAGGATCCGACTAGATATTGTTTATCCATTTATAGATAATTGATTGACTAGTCGTAATAGATCGAAAATCTGTCATTTGGTGGTACTCTTCAGTATCCAAATTTGATAGTTTGTATACCTAAATATGGTTCTTGATAATCTAGATCTTAGTGGATTTTAACCAACAAAGGAGTTTATTAGATTAAGCAGAAGAGCCTTTATTGAAATCAACATATAATCTCTGATTTACTTCTTGAGATTGGAAGAGCGGTTACCGAACAACTAGTCCTTTACTATTTCGGAAGACGATTCAAATGAGTTGAGTGCCTGAAGTCTTCCCAGCGGGTGAAGTAACTTAAGACAATAGACTTTATCTTAGGATCCGCGTGCGTCGGCCAGATTGGTTGTAGGCGTAGGGATTATGAGGAAACTAAGTAACTAGGGGTAGTTTACTTGGTCTCAACCATACGAAATTGGTAGTAGTCTTTGTATAACGGCTTAATTATGAGAGTGTTCAAAATTGGACTAGCATCTGCATTCACGGTTTCCTCGTTAACAATTTTTTTTTTTTTTGTGTTTTTGATTTACTTTCCACATTATAATTATCATTTTAGTTATAACAAAGTAATTGCACTCGTACATTAATCCAAACACTTGAGTTGATCCCTATAGTTTAAGGTTCGGTTTCGGACTTATACTATATACCAGGTGTATACCTTGTTGTCGCCATCTTCTTGACAGCCTCTGTTTATACTAGATCACACAAGATATCAGACTTATAGGTTGATATCGAAATGATTATGGTGTACTTGGTACCCGCGTCATTTAAATTAGTACCAGAGCGGACTTCATACGAAATGGCTTAACATCTGGTATAAAAATCCTGAATAAAACGAGTAAAGATTTCTCTTCAATCTATGATTCAGAAAACTCAGTGTTTGACAAGTCACTATCAATTTTTGCTCAAAATATTGGTAGAATTTGTTATCAGAATTTTTGTATAAGATGATTGATAATCTTTATAGCAACTTAAAAGCCGCAGATTATCCATCTTAATGATGTATTAGAAAGAGAATCAAGCAAGCTATTGGCCGGAGAAATTACTAATATCTTAGATGAATAGAAACTTGTTAAAAGGGAATATTCAGATCTTAAGAATTTCTCAATAAATATTCACCCTTAATTTCTAATATGATAACTGATTATCAAAAACCAGGTGATTGACGCGGTATCAGATATGTAAAACCTGACAAATCAATTTTGAAAGATACATATTTATTTGCATACCAATCATGTTATATCACTTGCATGTATTGTGATCAATATGGATATTTTAAACAGTCTTCTAAAGTTTCCAATCAGAAAATTTATTATGCAAAAACTCTATTTAACCAAGCACAACAATTGTTTTACATGTTTAAAAACTTTAGTAAAACTCAGATAAACAAACTGAATAAAGTTGTCTCTGAGAAACTATTGGTAAATACTTATAGTAGTAAGCGGTATGTTGAAAATTGTATGGACGTCTTTGCATTCAAATCCATCTCTCCATTTCAATGGTTTATTGATAGTGGTGGTAGCAGGCATATGACAGGTGATTTATCATGGTTCATAAACATAGAAGAATATAAAGGAGGATCTGTCACTTTTGGAGATGGAAGCAGTTGTCTCATCAGCAAGGAAGGGACGATAGAACTACAAGGTATACCTGATATTCATGATGTTATTTATGTCAAAGGTATGAACGTCAATCTTCTTTCAGCAAGTCAATTTGTGATAGAGGTCATAAGGTTATTTTCAATATGATAGGTTGTTATATTGAAGATAAGTATGGAACTATAATATTTCGAGGACGACGTAGTATGAATAATATTCGATCAAATTTACATTGTAATTTGACCAAAGTAGAATCAACTCATTTATGGAATGAACGATTTGGTCATATCAACTTAGAATGCTTGGTAATCTCATTAATTGTAAACTCGTCAGAGGTGTTCCAAAAATTAACGCCAAGGTAGAAGGTGTCTGTGGTGACTACCAAAAGGGTACAAAAAAAAGTTCCACATAAACTTTCTCGAGATATAGCTACAAATGGTCCTCTTGATCTCATACATATGGATCTTTTCGGTCATATACAATAGGCTACAGTTAGAGGTAAAATATATGCCTTAGTAATGGTTGACGACTATACTCGGTTCACCTGGGTTGCTTTTCTAAAACACAAAAATGGTACTCTTGAAGAGTTTAAGATTATTTTGGAATTGTGAATAGAATCCAAAATGAACAAGGTTAGATACTGTAACAAACTAGGAATCTCTCATTAATTCTCTGCTCCTGTCACTCATCAATCCAATGGTGTTGTTGAAAGAAATAATATAAATATTCAGGAAATCGCTCGAGTAATGCTTCACAATAAAAACTTACTACTCATCTTCTAGGGAAAAGCAGTTTTTACAGCATGTTATCTCATATATAGAGTATATTTGAGATCAAAAATTCCTAATACTCCCTATGAATTGTGGTACGAAAGAAAACCTAATCTAGGTTAGCTAAAAGTTTTTTGGAAGAAAATGCTACACCCTTAAAGACCGAGAACATAAAAAGAAAGTTTGATTCTAAAAGCGATAAAGGTATCTTTGATAGGCTTTCGGGAAAGCCTATATATAATAAACCGCAATCACACGGTATCCAACTAGTAGACATAGGCATGTAAGGGTCAAACCCACAGGGAGCGGTGGAAATACAGTAATCAATATCTCTAATCAACTAACCAATCAAGATGTTTTTGGATTTTTGAAGGGTAATAACAGAAAAATAAACTAAACAAATAATATAATTGCACTGGGAGAATCAGTAACCAGGGTTTTTAGTATCCACCACTATTTATATTCAATTACTGAAATGAAACATAATTCATGAATATTTATTTATTTTCCGTTCTATCGACATCACCTATTATATGTATTATAGTCGCAAATATCACTGGTATACCCTAAGCATGGAACATCAAAAGATTAAATCCAAGTATGAACCATCAAATTGCATCAGCGAGAAAATTATATAAACTAAATATTGGTTCACAAATGTTATTTGGCTTTTCTAAGAATAACCCATCAAAGAAATAAACCAAGCATGGATCATCAAATAATAAGGCAAGCAAATTTGTAAAACTATCAATCATGCACATAGGTTTTTAAAACCGGTGAAGCAACAACTCATTTAATCAATAAATCAATAAATAGAATCATGGAAATAATTTATTCAAATCATTATAGTCTTTGTCAAATACTTCAATTTAATTGACCTAACACTCAAAGTGGTTTCAACATAAGCCCTAGTTATGAAAATCTTGCAAGACATAATTATGGGTTTCTTAAAAAAACTCCCAAAATAAATTAAAAAAGATAAAAATAGTAAATCGATATCACCATTGTCACCCCGGAATCGATCGTCGTCGTCTTCTCTTGTTTTTCTCCTCCTCTCGGCTGTGTAGCCGAAGTACTCCCAGTCGGCCTCCTCCCTCTAATATGTATCTCCATTGCGTGTTTTTATAGGTGCTGCTGGAGAAGTCTAACTATGACCCAGCAGAAATGCATAGGCCCAGTCCACAATTAACGAATCCAACTCCTTCATGTCCATCCATCTAAACTCGAGTGCTTTCTCCCTGGTCTTCTAATCTCTTCATTCGCTGGTCTCCGAAACTTGGCAACAACACCAACTTCTCCACCTCCTCTATGTAATTTGGTTACTGCTAAAACCATCCAGCTACAACACGAGCTTCATAAATCCAACTACAACAGTTACTGCCAGATCCCCATTGAAGGTACCAGCAGACATCACCACTTGCACAGATTTCCATCTTCATTCTTGTCCAAGATCTGCAGACACTAAAACACATCACATCTTTACTTCTTCGCACTTTTACATCTGCATTACTCCATCGACGATGTCCATCTTCCAACTCCGACCAACTTACAGAACCTTCTCTGTAGCTTCATTGTCGAACAAAACTGATCATAGTGAAAAAGCGGGGGTCTAACAACCACACCCAATATTTCAATTAGCAATCTGTATGGAAAAACTCCAATATACTTTCTAGAGAATCAACTAGACAGTCAGACTCAATCTATATAAAAGTAAATCAAAGAGTTTATATCTCTATCTCTCGATTTAAATCTTGCTCAAGCAAACTGCAAGTCTCATTTTAAATACAAGAGAGATAAACTTGGATGGTACCAAAGACCAATTTCCAAGTGTCAATCAATTTAAATCAACAACCAAAAGGTCGGATATTCTAATTGATTGAACAACGCACAACCTGTATTATTTCAATTATATAACAAATATAATGCGGAAAAGAAATAACACAAACACCAGAACTTTGTTAACGAAGAAACCGCAAATGCGGAAAAACCCCGGGACCTAGTCCAGGTTAAACATACACTGTATTAAGCCGCTATAGACACTAGCCTACTCCAAACTAACTTCGTTCTGGACTGTTGTTGAACCCCAATCAATCTCACACTGATCCAAGGTAGAGTAATGCTCTTGCGTCTATGATCCCAGCAGGATACTACGTACTTGATTTCCTTAGATGATCTTACCCACAACTAAGAGTTGTTACAACCCAAAGTCGAAGACTTTAATAAACAAATCTGTATCACACAAAAAAGTCTACGGTAATAGATAAATCTGTCTCCCACGAATATACCTACGAGTTTTGTTCCGTCTTTTGATAGATCAAGGTGAACAAGAACTAATTGATAAACCAGGCTTATATTCCTGAAGAACAAATCAGTATAATCAATCACCTCACAATAATCTTAATCGACGCAGCGAAAAAAAATATTGTGGAATCACAAACGATGAGACGAAGATGTTTGTAACTACTTTTATATCTTGACTATCAGAGATAGAAATCTCAAGCCAATTATTACAATTGTACTCGTATGATAGAAACAACAAGATCAGATCACACAACTATAAGAAAAGTAGTATCGGCCTGGCTTCACAATCCCAATGAAGCCTTTAAGCCGTTAACCTGGTTTAGAAGAAGAAACCAAAGGTTAAAGGAGAATCGACTCTAGATTAGCACAACTAGTAGCATACAGAATGTGTGGGGATTAGGTTTCCTAGTTGATAGAGTTGTCCCTTATATAGTATTTCAAATTAGGGCTTGCAATCAATGTTAGATTGGTAACAAAGCATTCAATATTCATCGTTAGATGAAAACCTGATTAGATTCAAGCTAATATTTATCAATCATTAGATTGAAAACATAGCTTGTTATACACACATGAAATGCACGTTTCTAGGTTTGTGTAACGGTACCCAAACTTGTACATTAGTTGGTTCAACAATAGTTAACCAAATGGTTATCCATATGATAACTTTCATATCAACCATATTCTTCTTCACCATAACTAGTTCAAATGACTCAAATGAACTAGTTAGAGAGTTGTTCAATTGCAAGGAAATCTCATGTACTACACAAGACACAACTGAAGAAAAAACGATTTGATTCACTCAAATCGTTTCATGACCTATATATCCACGGTTTGCAATAGCATTCCTTAGTTTATAAAGATAAGTTCACAAACATCGTTTTTAGACATAACCTACTCAAGTTCGCGGACTGGTTTCGCGGACTTAAGTTCCTGGATGGAGTTCACAAACTCCAGCAGAAATTTTCGGGTCGAGAACTTCCGCCAGTTTGCGGACTGAGTTCGCGTACTTAGCTCACACTTATTTGGTTCTCTTGATCAACAAAGTTCACAAACTTCGGTTCAAGGAATAAAGACTTATACATATATGTGTTTCCACAACAATGCTTATATCCTCCAATGGTTATATAGTCTAAACTCTCATTTCAATCATTGAAACATTCTCATAGGACGTTATATAGTTGTTATTCACAAACCATTTTTTATCAGAGAAATTTTCAAAGTGATTGAAACTTAACATGACTTTCGTCACTAGGTAAAGATGAACTTGGCTAAAGTGAAAGATTTTCCAACACATATTTAGAGAAATATATAGGCGAGGTAAACTCAGCTCGAAATACCAAATGTGTATAATCTAAGTCTATATAGCAAAATGACTTTTATCTCAAGATAGGAGATAAATAGACTTTTGAGTGATAGATAAGTTCAAGTCTCCACATACCTTTTAGTCGATGAAGATCCACCAGTTCCTTAAGTAGTCCTTCGTCTTGTATGATGATTGCCATGGAGTTATTAAGCTCAACTACACTTTCTATCCTAGTCCGAGACCTTAGCTATAATAGACTAGAAATCAAGACTTATAGTTTTGATCACTAACATTGACAAACATGCTTGAGATAGAAACGCATGCGAGTTCGACCGAGCAATTCTATAATAATCTCCCCCTTTGTCAATTTTAGTGACAAAACTACCCATACATATGGAATACAGAAAAATATATAAATAAACTTTGTAGCTCCTATTCCACATGTCTAATCTTCAACATTACTCGAAATATTCATCACTTCCAAGTACTCCAATGATCCCAAAGGTTGTAAGTTTAGCATCATCGTTGTTAAAAATCCATAGCTATAACAACGAGTAAACAAGAGTTCTCAATCATTGTTATACAATGTCATAGTATCATTACACAACGTCAAAGTCCAATTGCATCACAAATTTAACACAATACTATGGTGATATGTCACTCCCCCTTAGTCAATACTCCATCTCATATGGAAACCACTCCCCCTTACATAATGATCCAAAAACCATATGTATTTGTAGTATGAACTACATATTAATTCTCCCCCTTTTTGTCAATAAAATTCCAAAGGTACAAGAACGGGATCCTAATAAAATTTCCAAAAGATACATTTCATGACCAAGAGTAAGCGTATATCATCTTATTTAGATGCAATCATAAAGGCGAAGCTAAATGCATTCATCAAGAAGTCTATAAAGATACAAGATAATCCCTATAATATTCCACAGCTGCACTCCCCACAAAGATTTGGCAATTAAGCACAATTTCAATTTAGAACTCTCCCCCATAATATGTCATTCCCGAAGGAACAACAAGAGCGACCTTAATTTCAAAAGAAAAGAAGGATTTCTTTGGACATAACAAATCACATACAAGTATGAATTTGAATCCAAAAATATTCAATTAAATTAACCGTAAGAGAACCCATGATTAATTTAACTAAATATGCTCAACACAAATAAACTTATGGAGACTTAAAAATACTCAATTAGATTAATCACAAGAGAACCCATAATTAATCTAATCGGAATACACAACTAAACTAATCACAAAAGTAATCAATTTAATCGTTCATACTCGATATAAGAAAACTTACGGAGTCAATAATTAAATAACCAAACAAGATGATTAATTTAGTTCAATATGCTCGACATTAAGTACCTTACGGAATAACAACAAGGCTAATCATAAAAAGAATAAACTTTAGTTGTTTAGTGCTCAACATAAGACACGTTACGGAGAGCCTCACAGTAATACACAAAATATGGATCAGGGAAGATCAATTACTGCGGAATACACAAGGATTCATTCTATTTTCCATCACCATTTTCACAATGACATATAATAGACATAATCCTTGAAAAAAATATATTTTAACCTATCATCCATCAAAAAATGACATAATAGGCTTAACTTTTGTATTTGTCAAAAGTCAATTCATTCTTTTATCAATATATGCATATCAACTCATGAACGACTTTACTTTTGACAAGGTATGGGACAATCAAGTTCACGGAAACAAACACACATATCCCATAATAATATTGCAATATATGAAATCATAAAGATTAATACTGCAAAAATCATCTTCCAAACAATTTTAGAATTTAAACAAATAAACCTAAAAACATGAAGATGAAAACGTAGGACATAGCTATGTGTAATCACAATAATGGCTATTCCAAACTCTAGTTATTCTTCTAAACAAAGACAAGAAAAATAGAAGATTTACTAGGCAAAAGTCAGAGTTCATTGAGAACCTCATATCTTTCAATGAATCCATCAAAGAAGGTATCACTGATTTCCTTTATTCTCTTGACTGTAGACACACCATATTCGTGAGTTAGAACACTAACTTTTCGATCAACAACCCGAGCAAGCTGTCTAGATTTGACACATTCCATAATGAGCTTCTTTTGATTCCGTATCATAAGATTCTGATTAGCAAGAATTTTGTCCTGGCCATCTAGAAGTTGATTTATTTGCAATTAAAGATTTGTAAACTAGACATTTGAATCATTCTGAAAACGAGTTAAATCCTTGACAAAATCATCAATCCAGGAGTTGTGATCCTTTCTTTCAAGCATCTTCTTTAGAACTAGATCCTGAATTGACTCACGTCCCTGAATGTCTTCCTCCATATCAAGATGCACAATTTCTTGAGATCTTGCAGAATTCTCCATACAATTTTAGGGAAGGACAAACACAATATATATTAAGTATATATGCGTTTGTAAACATGAGTAAGACTCTAGTTTCGAAACCATAAGATCTCTCGAGAGGAGGACGCGGATGTTTGTGGACCGTCAGCGCAAAAACTCAAACAGAAATAATATACAACATACTTGAGTATTTCCCAATTAATTTCCTTACACCTCTCAAGTTAAAATCAAGGAAACAAATACCTGGAGTCAGGTAGTAGAGTGGAAATTAATCCCACTATGATCATAAAGAAAGGAGTTGTATATATCATCTAACTGTTTGATCTTTCTGTTCTTTGCCTTTCTTCGGTTGACTTTCATCCCTGAAGGGTAAGACATGGTATTTTTAACATATCCGTCAGATGGCTTTCTCTGAAGACTAAATCTAGGACCTCTTGCAATTGGTTCAAGAAGATCAAAATGGAAGGGGGATCCATTTTCTAGACTTAGATTTACCAGAAACATTCTTATAAGTACAATGAATGCTTTCATTAGCAACACAAAAATTTGTGCCAGAATGCACTTGAACCCTGTGATGATTTCTAGAATAGAGATCATTTTTATAAGGTTTCTGATTTTCCGTGGGCATGTGATTCACTGTAGTAGTTGACTGACTGTTTGTTCCATTAATAGTGAAGAGAATCAAATTATGAAGTTTTCTTGACACAACCTTCTATTGGAGGACACTTCTTCATGTGTTGTAATTCATGAGAATTAGTTTGCACAGAAGAATTTCTCCTTAAGACAGAGTTTTCCTTTTCCAAGGATTTGTATTGTTCATGGACTAGAGTAAGAGATGCACTTAGTTTCTCTTTTTCGATACGAAGTCTGTTAAGATATGATGAATGAGTCTCGATCAAACGTTTTTCTCTAATTGAGCCTTCCTTAACAACATCCTCAAGAACACTAATCTTTTCACGTTGTAGAGTAGTTTCTTGGAGGAGTTTTTCAATATTCTTAGAGAATGACTCAATGATGTTATAGAGTTCACATTCTCGATCAAGAGACTTTTCAAATTCATCAATAATCTAATCATGATCCTGAAAATCAATAATCTCAACGGAATTTTTTGAAATTCTAGTGAGCTCCTTTTCAGCTTTTTCCAAAGTGTCACATGCCTCATGAGAGGAGGAAGAGATGTCAACATCTGATTGAACAATCTTTCTACCTCGGGATTCGGAAGAATCAATTAAGGAGTAATCCTTTGAGGTGTTTCCAAGACACTTGGCATAATCTAAAGCTTTAGGAGACATCTGGGTATGCGTAAAAGAGATCTTTTCCTCAGACTCAGATTTCCACAAACACATACTTATCAGGTCTTAAACGTGTTAGCCTGCTCTGATACAAATAAAAAAAGCAGGGGTCTAACAACCACACCCAATATTTCGATTAGCAATATGTATGGACAAACTCCAATATACTTTCTAGAGAATCAACTAGATAGTCAGACTCAATTTAAATAAAAGTACATCGAAGAGTTTATATCTCTATCTCTCGATTTAAATCTTACTCAAGCAAACTGCGAGTCTCAATTTAAATACAAGAGAGATAAACTTGGATGGTACCAAAGACCAATATCCAAGTGTCAATCAATTTAAATCAACAACCAAAAGGTCGGATATTCTAATTGATTGAACAACGCATAACCTGTATTATTTCAATTATATAACAAATATAATGCGAAAAAGAAATAACACAGACACCAGAATTTTGTGAACAAGGAAACCGTAAATGCATAAAAACCCTGGGACCTAGTCCAGATTAAACATACACCGTATTAAGCCGCTATGGACACTAGCCTACTCCAAACTAACTTCGGTGTGGACTGTAGTTGAACCCCAATCAATCTCACACTGATCCAAGGTACAATTATTCTCATACGTCTCTGATCCCATAAGGATACTACGTACTTGATTCCCTTAGCTGATCTCACCCATAACTAAGAGTTGCTACGACCCAAAGTCGAAGACTTTAATAAACAAATCTGTCACATAGAAAAGTCTACGGTAGTATATAAATCCATCTCCCACGAAGATACCTAAGAGTTTTGTTACATCTTTTGATAAATCAAGGTGAATAGGAACCAATTAATAAACCAGACTTATATTCCCGAAGAACAGCTCAGTATTGTCAATCACCTCACAATAATCTTAATCGACTCATCGAAAAAAATATTGTGGAATCACAAACGATGAAACGAAGATGTTTGTGACTACTTTTATATCTTGCCTATCGGAGATAAAAATCTCAAGACAATTATTACAATTGTACTCGTATGATAGAAACAACAAGATCATATCACATAACTACAAGAAAAGTAGTATCATCCTGGCTTCACAATCCCAATGAAGTCTTTAAATCGTTAACCTGTTTTTAGAAGAAGAAACCAAAGGTTAAAGGAGAATTGACTCTAGCTTAGCACAACTAGTATCACACAAAATGTATGGGGATTAGGTTTCCCAGTTGCTAGAGTTCTCCCATATATAGTCTTTCAAATCAGGGTTTGCAATCAATGTTAGCTTGGTAACAAAACATTCAATATTCACCGTTAGATGAAAACCTGATTAGATACAAGCTAATATTTATCAACCGTTAGATCGAAAACATATCTTGTTATACACACATGAAATGCACGTTTATAGGTTTGTGTAACCGTACCCAAACTTGTACATTAGTTGGTTCAATAATAATTAACCAAATGGTTAGCCATGTGATAACTTTCATATCAACCATATTCTTCTTCACCATAACTAGTTCAAATGAACTAGTTAGAGAGTTGTTCAATTGCAAGGAAATCTCATGTACTACATAAGACACAATTGAATAAAAAACGATTTGATTCACTCGAATCGGTTCATGAACTATATAGCCACGATTTGCAATAACATTCCTTAATTTATAAAGATAAGTTCAGAAACATCGTTTTTAGACATAACCTACTCAAGTTCGCGGACTGGGTTCATCTAGGAACATGGCAGCAACATGCCTTTTCTCTGTCTCAACACCTTCCTCCAATTACAGTCACCTCTACTTCCTTGAACTGCATTTCAGAACCAACCAACTCCAACTGCAACCATCTACCACCCATGGGAACTGTAGCTCGTGACTTCGGTATTAAACCTAATCTCGGACCAAATACAAAACTGACCACCGGATTCCAACACCATCAGTCATCATCTTCCGTCACTTCTCATGCATCTCTTAATGTAATAATCAACGGTACCCAGGTCTTGCCATTCGAAGTCCACAACAAAACCCCATTCAATTTACAACACCATCTTTTCCCATCGATCGGCAGTGGTGACCATCTCCGTTCACTGCTAGCATTTGATTCATCCATTAAAATCAATAAATACCACTCGAGCATAAACCCATCATTCACCGTTCAGTTTACATCCAAAACTCGTTCACATCAGGCAACTCAAGAACTATAAACAGACACCACCATCTCATTCGAATACAACCCCATAGTATTCCCTTTACTTCATTATCGAACTAAGGTGTCTTTTTGGTGCAGCGAGAAGTAGATTCGGTTGTTGTAGTCGCAAACGCCATTTATTTTCTCGTTTATCCAATTTCTCTTACAATGATCATACTTTCTCGTACTTTCTATAAAAGCACTAAAATAGTGTCATTAGCCAAAATATCGAGTCCTAGCTAATATAAATATGGGTATAAAATGTAGCACTTACATGCTTATCAATATTTCTTGGGTATGCTTCAGATAATCGTTCTTTCAGGGTATATAATCTTCAAACTAAAGGTATGATGGAATCCATCAATGTGGATATCAGTGATTTTATACAAGATAAACTAATTTTTTTTGGACTACCTCCTTGAGAAACGGTAGATGAATCAAAAGAAAAATTGAATGAGGAAGAACTTGTTGTTGTCCCCAAACTAGTGATCCCGATGACAAAGATGATATAAATAGTGTTGATGAGATCTATAATAACATTGAATTAAAACTCACAAACCTTTTAAGTGGGTACATCTTAAACATTCTAAAGAACATACCATCGGTGATGTAAATGCAAGGGTAATGACTCGCGGACAACTCCATAATGTTTGTCACTATACTTATTTTCTTTCATCAATGAAACCTAAAATGTTGAGGAAGCTCTTGAAGATCCTGCTTGGGTAAACTCAATGCATGAGGAACTCAATCAATTTGAAAGACAAGGAGTATGGAAATGAGTCCCAAAACCATAAGGAGATAACATTGTAGGAACAAAATGGATCTTTAAGAACAAGTCTGACAAATATGGGACTGTCGTACGAATCAAGGCCACATAGAAGTTTGCGTTTCTTAAGGGAGATTTAAAAGAAGAAGTATTTGTTGCTCAACCTAAAGGATTTGAGGATCCTATATTTCCGGATCATATGCTTAAACTCAACAAGGTACTCTATGGTATTAAACATGCTCCAAGAGATTGGTATGACAAACTAACATCTTTGCTTCAAAAAGGATTCTCTAGAGGAGGTGTGAATAAAACTCTTTTTATAGAATAGAATGGTAAGGATGTTTTAGTGGCACAAATATATGTTGATGGTATCATCTATGGATCAACCTCTAAAAACCTCACTTTTTTTTTTGCTCAATCAAAATTGTATTTTATTAACAATTATCACCACCAAAGTTTACAACTGAAATATAAAACTTACAAGAAAAACTCAATAAAGCCTAAAATAAGTATGAAATGTAGATTCCATATTTATTGAATTTCTATCTGTGTATTCTTTCACACTGTCTTTATTCATTCCACACCCTTCTTTTGCCAATTTCCTTGCACTAAAGTTAATTTCCTTGTAGCAGTACTCCACATTAATCTGAATCCTGTCACAAACCTTATTCCATCTGGTCATAAAGAACCATGGCAATTGATTAGTCTTTATAACAATAATAGCAGCCTTTGAATTTGATCTGAAAACTACTTCAAAGAAGTTTTTTTGGATTGCCCATTCCCCTGCACAAACTATAGCCATGATTTGTGCAAAATAGTTTGTTGCTACACCTACCCCACCTGCAACAGCCATTAATAAATCTCCCACTCCATTTATGGCAACAAAACCATATCCTGCAATGCCTGGATCTCCCTTAGAAACACCCTCACAGCAAATCAAAATCATAGGAGCTTGAGGTAGGGTAAAAAGAATTTCCATTGTCCTGACCTTGGAAGTTTGTCTATATTTTATACCAAAACAACTTAAGATTTGTAAATCATAATCTTCATTGTTCATTGAACCTTTTAGCCTAAATTCACTCTCTCCAGTTTGAAAGACAATTTTCTTTGTAATCATCTCAAAGTTTTCAGCATCTTCATCAAAAACCAGACTGTTTCTGTAAAACCAAATTTCTCTCAAAGTGATGAAAGCTGCTGCTATCCAGATTTCTTTGATGACTGAGCTTTTGTGCCTGGCTAAACTCAATATATCATGGAAGGAACTGGGATTATTAAACTTAAAGATACCACATATCCATAGCCATAACCTCACACTGAATTCACAGAACCACAAAACATGTTCAAGAGTTTCTTCTGCTGCTTTACACATTCTACATCTTGATGCTAATGTTATTCCTTTCTTTCTAAGATTGTCATCAGTTGCACAGATACCTCTTGCAATCTTCCATACTGCACCTGCAATTGTTGGATGAATACAAACATTCCAAATTATTTTGTACTTCTCCCTAACTTGGAATTTCTTTCCGATACACTGAGTTGCTGATGCTACACTGAAATTTCCATTTGTAGTTCCACTCCATATCCTTCTATCCTTCCTTCCATCTACTACTGGCAGATCATGAACATCAATAAATTCAAGCAATTCCAAAGGAATATTCCATTCACCTTCAGTTAGAAGAGAACTTACTCTCTGATTTTTATGTTGCCTTATGTATTCATTATCAGGAAACTGAATATTTAAAGGTTGATATTTAATCCAAGTATCTTGCCATAAATCAATGTCTATTCCATTCCAAACTATCCACCTGGATTTATTTTGTAAATCATTCATAACACTCTTTATACCTGGCCATATAGAATATTGCTTATAATAAGATATCCATTCCCCACTTTTCTTTTTGAATTTAGCTTGAAAGAAAGAAGACCATTCTTCATCACCTTGCTGGATTTTCCAGTTTAATTTCATCAATAATGACCTATTTATGGTATCCAGACTTCTGATTCCCAGACCCCCTTCCTCAAGTGGAGAACAAGTTTTCTCCCATTTAAGAGTTATTAACTTTTTTACCTTGGGGTCACCTGACCATAGAAAGTTTCTTATAATTTTTTCACACTCCCTTAAGACACTCTTTGGCCATTTGTAAATGGACATATTATACACAGGAATACTACACAAAACTGTCTTCACCAGAACTACACTCTCTTGAAAAGCCAACATTTTTCCTTTCCATCCTGCCAAACTATTATATAGTTGCTCCACCACATTCCAAACATAAGCTAATTTTACTCTGCCTTTGAATAACATTACTCCTAAGTATTTATCAGGAAAATTTGAGAGTGGCATTTGACATACCTCAGCTAATGCTTCCTTTTTTATTTGAGTAGTCCCTCCCACATAGCATTTACTTTTAGAAACACTGATAATTTGTCCAGAAGAGGATTGATACTCTGCTAATGTAGTCATTAATCTTTTAAGATTTCTTTTATCCCCATTAAAAAATAGGAACATATCATCAGCAAAAAATATATGAGTTGGGCAAATTCCATTTTTGTTCACCATTGGGACCAAAGTTTTTTCCTGAACCATTTTTGATAATCTTCTACTTAGTACATCTTCAGCAATTATGAATAAAATTGGAGATAATGGGTCTCCTTGTTTCAAGCCTCTGCTGACTGAGAAGTATCCTACTGGCCCACCATTCACCATAAAAGATATTCTTGCAGAAGAAAGAAGTACTTGTAGCCAAAGAATACACTGATTAGAAAAACCTATTCTTTTCAAAACTTCAAATAAAAATTCCCAACTCAGAGAATCATATGCTTGTGTAATGTCAATTTTCATTGCAACATTCCCTCCTCTTCTTGTAATGTCCATCTCATTCACCATTTCTGAGGCTAACACAATCTGCTCTTGAATGGTTTTACCCTTGATAAATGCCCCTTGTTGTGTAGATATGATCTTGCACAATAGACTACTCAATCTCATAGTCAAAATCTTGGTAAATATTTTAAAAAATAAATTTGATAAACCAATTGGCCTAAATTGATTTGGCTTCTTTGCATTTTGTACTTTAGCTAGCAAAACCAAAAAATTTGAGTTCAACCCATTTGGAATATAACTCCTTCTCCAACAATATTGAATTGCCTTTATCACATTCTCACCCACTATATTCCAACAATTCCTGTAAAACCATCCTCCAAAACCATCTGGGCATGGAGAACTATCAGGATCCAAATCATCCACTGCTGCCTTGATTTCATTTGCAGTTGGAACAGAATCAATAAAATTTCTATCACCATTGCTAAGGATTTCAGGAACTTCATTTAATAAACTTTCAGATAAATGTATCTCTTGAGCTTTAAACTTAGTTTCAAAGTATTTTACTAGTTCCTCAGAGATTTCTTTTTGAGTAGCCAATATACAACCATTTTCATCTTCTATTTCAGAAATTGTGTTTTGAGCATTCCTGATCTTCATATTTGTATGGAAGAAACTGGTGTTTGCAGCTCCTTCTTTCAGCCATTTAACTCTGGATTTTTGATGGAGAATCTCTCTTTGTTGGTCTGAAATCATTTCCTGTCTACCTATAGCAGTAACTAGATTATTTAGTAAATTGATATCTTCAGGATTTTGATCTGATAAAAGAGCAGCTGTCATAACTTCTTCATTAGCCTTTAACAATTTCAAATTAACATCTCCAAAAATTTCCCAATTCCATTTCTTCAAAACTATCTTGAGATTCTTAAGTTTGTGCATAAAAACAAAAATAGGAGTACCTTGAATTTCTTTTTTCCATTCTGTTTTCACCATATTTAGAAAATCTTTATGAGATAACCAAATCTTTAAAGCTCTAAAAGGAGTATTCAAAGGTTTAGGCATTGCCTTATTTGCTCCAAGTAGAGGGCTATGATCTGATGTACCTCTGGTACCCACTTTATACTCCCAATTTGGATACAGATCTAGCCATTTAGAATTATATACTGCTCTATCCAAATTACATAAAATCCTTTTCCTTCCAGATCTGTTGTTGCACCAAGAGAAATCAATCCCAGATTTTGGAGCTTGAATTAGTTCACAAGAGTTTAAACAAAGATTAAAATCTACCATAGCTGCTCTTAATGGATGTTTTCCACCCTTCTTTTCATCTACTGTTAAAACTACATTGAAATCTCCAATCATTAACCAAGGGAGGTTAAGATTCTTTATTGTTTCCAACTCCTGCCATAAACTTCTCCTGTCTAGATATAAATTTGCTCCATGAACACTTGTGACTAGAAATCCTCCAAAATTAACTGTGATAGCTTGTCTTGAAGATGAAATAATTACAGGATCTGAGATAGAAGCATTCCAACACAACCAAATATTACCCCTTCTATCTGTACTACTATTATGAATTAAACTACTTTTCATTCCAAACAAACTCAACATTTTAACATATTTAGAACTTACTTTAACTTTTGGTTCCACTATCCAGACCAAAGAAGGATTAAAATTCTTTACTAAACTTTGTAACTTATCTTTGGCTTTAGTTCTTCTTAAGCCTCTGATATTCCAAAACAAAACTCTCATTTAGAAAGAGGTTTGGGTGGAGGACTCTTCCTCACAGTATCTTTACTAGAATTTTTGGCAGCTTGTTTCTTTGTAACAACTTTTGGAATTTCATTCTTTTTGGGCACTTCAAGAATTACCTCTTTTACAGCTGGAAGAATTTTGACTACATTAGTATTAGAAGAATTACCAATTGCAAGTAATCTGTTTGTTTCCAATGGTGGAAAGTCTTGGATAGATTCAAGTTCAGGCTCCACCTCCTTAAGTACCTCAAATCTACCTGAAATTATTTCAACTTCCTCCTTTTCCTTTTCATACCTTGCTACTTGTGGAGTAACTTCTTGATAATGTTGTGTGCTAGAGATACCAGTGGACTTTGCTGGAGATTGACATATATCAAAACCAATAATCATATTTGGGTCTTCTTTGTTTTTGTTCCTTCTTCTCAAACTTCTGATTTCAGTTGTAGAATGAGAATCATTTTGTTGTTCCACTTCTTTCCTTTTAATTCGACATTCAGCTACATAGTGCCCAATTACCTGACAGTGATTACAAAATTTTGGTAACTTAGGAATATGAATTCTTTGAGAAAATCCTCCATACTTAGTTTTAACCCATACTTTATCTGGAATTGATTGTGTAAGATCCAATTCAACCAAAACACTAGCATAATATCCAATTTTTCTTTGTAAAGTTATCTCATCCACTTTCACAGGTCTTCAAATACCTCTACCAATATCTAGCAGAATTTTTTCTTTCCAGTACTCAATACTCAGCCCTGGTAATTGACACCAAACAAAAGCTGAAGAAGTTTTTTGGTTTGCTGGCTTAAAATTTGGCTCCCAATTTCTAAGTTTCACACTTTGTTTCTCAACTTCCCAATAACCAGACCATACGTGGTTCTTATCTTCTTGATTTTCAAGCTTAATAACAAAGAAACCCTTTCCCAACGGAATTAGCTGACAATTACCCTTGATTTTCCATTGTTCTCTAAGATTTTTATCAGCAACTTCTAATGAAAATTTCGTAAAGTCCAGTCTTCCGATTAAACTGTACTTCCATTCCTCAATACAACTATCAATATCATCATATGAAATACATATTTCTGGTTCATTGATATCTCTTCTATCTTCTTGATGTTTCTCATAAGAATTTGATTTTTCAGATCCAAAAAAATTTTCCATCGCTTAATCTGATTGTTTCTCAGATTCAGATGAAATTCAGACCAATTTAAGATAACTAAGAATTAAAACCAACTGTAATAATCGGCACACCTATCATGAATAATCAAAAAGATTTCACCTGAGATTTGAGTAGCAATAAAGTCGAAAGAGAACGAAGAATTTTTTACTGAGTTGGTCGCCCGATCCTCAGATACTCTCTTTCTTCAACTCGCCCGATTCGTCAACTAGATATCCTAAGATTCCTATAAAAACCTCACTGATGAATTTATAACTCTTATGAGTAATGAATTTAAAATGAGTAATGTGGGAGAACTGTCATACTTCTTAGGCTTACAAATCTAGCAACAAAAGGACAATATTTTCTTATCACAAGAAATAAATACAAGAAATCTGGTTGAGAAGTTTGATCTAAAAGAAGCATCCCCTATGGAAACATTGATGCCAACCACTGGAAAACTACAATTTTATTCCAATGAGAGATCTATCGACCAAAAACTGTATCGATCTACGATTGGAATTCTATTGTATATCACCGCAACTATACCAGATATTTCCTTCAGTGCGGGATATTATGCAAGGTTTCAAATTAATCTAAAAGAGTCGCATCTAAAAGCTGCAAAAGAATCCTACTATATGTAAAGGGAACTGTTAGAGCACTACTCGGTCGAACTCGCAAGCGTTATTATCTCAAGCTTGTTTGTCAAATTTAGGTGTCAAAACTATGAGTCATGATTTGTAGTCTACTTATAGCTATGTCTCGGATTAGGATATAATGTGTACTTAAGCTTTAGACTTCACGGCTTTCATCGATTGTAGATGAAAAACTACTAAGGGGAGCTTATGGAACTTCATCAACAAAAGGTATGTGGAGACTTGAACTTATCTATTACTTAGAAGTCTATTCTATTTTATCTCTTATTGAGACAAAAGTCGTATAGTTGTATAGACTTTACATTATACACATTTGATATCTCGATCTGAGTTTAACTCGCTTACATATTTCTCGAAATATGTGTTGGAAAGCTTTTTTCTTTAACTACGTTCATCATTATTCTTGACGAAAGTCAAAAGATGATCATGTAAAAATCACCTGGTAACATCTTACATGATTCGTATGAGACAGTCACTTGATACAGACTCAGAATGTTTCATATTGATCATTTGATCACTTGAAAATTTCTTATAAGCTAATAGTTTGTGTGAGACATCTATTGTCATCTTCTAAGAGTGTTTTAATGATTGAAATAGGAGCTAAGAGCTAAAACCCATGTCTGGATAAATTATGGTTTGTGTACTTAGTGTACGAACTGTCTTATTGGAATTCAGGACCGGAAGTTAAGTTGGCATACCCGTTCTCAAACTTATTCAACTGTT
Source organism: Papaver bracteatum (assembly GCA_023529315.1). Classification (NCBI taxonomy): domain Eukaryota; kingdom Viridiplantae; phylum Streptophyta; class Magnoliopsida; order Ranunculales; family Papaveraceae; genus Papaver; species Papaver bracteatum. The sequence goes on from JAJJWX010000365.1 coordinate 505,383, forward strand.
AAAGCGAGGGTACTTAAGTTTGCATACCCGTTCGCAAATTGATTTAACTGTTGAATACCAGGAACCAAGTTTGTGCGCCCATTCGCAAACGGTTTCAACTGAGTTCGGCCCGGAGCTAACGTTTGCGTACCCATTTGCAAACTGTCGGCTTGTGACCAATGTCCGGAACTTAAGTTTACGTACCCGTTTGCAAACTTAAGTGGTTCAAGTTCTTAAATTGGTTAAGTATGATTTCATACTCATAAACAAATATATGTATATATTAAGGAATGCAATCTTTGCAAACCGTGGCTAAATTTTTCATGAACTGATTCTTTTGAATTAGTTCGATTTTGCTTCAATTGTGTCTTGTATACTTCTATGAGAATATAAACAATTGAAAAACTCTATGAGTATCACAATTAGGTTCATTTGATTATCAATTGATCTTGAAGTGTTAAGATGGACATGGTTAATACAAAAGTGTTCATGTGGCTAACTTCGATTAACTGTTATTGATCCAACTCAATAGAGTTGGCTCAATATCTAAATGAAGGTATTTATTTAGGTACGGTTAACTGTTATATAACTTCGGCTAACTATTATTTAGGTACGGTTACCCATATCTAAATGAAGGTATAATTTATTTGTTTGTAACGAGATTAGTTCATCTAACGGTGGAAATATATTAGCTTGTATCTTAAATCAGGTTTTATCTAACGGTGAATATTAATTGCTTTGTTCCAAAGTTATCAAACCCTGATTTGAAGACTATATAAGGGAGAACTCTAGAAACTTGGAAACCTAATCCCCACACCTCATATGTGATACTAGTTGCGACTAGAGTCGATTCTCCTTTAACCTAGGTTTTTCCTAAAACCATTATAGGTTAACGACTTAAAGACTTTATAGGGATTCTGAAGCGAGACCCAACTATTTTCTCTGTAGTTGTGTGTTCTGATCCTACTTTGTTCTATCGTATTGCATACTATCTTCTCTAAGATTTGCTCGAGATTTATCTCCGATAGGTAAGATATAAAAAGTAATCACAAATCTCTTCGTCTCATACTTTGTGATTCCACAATAACTTGTTCTATTACCATATAGTTAAGTTATTGTGAGATGATTGATATTTTCTTGGCTGTTCTTCAGGAATATAAGACCGGATTATCAATTGGTTCATGTTCTCCTTGATTTATCAAAAGATGGAACAAAAAATTCGTTGGTATTTCTATGGGAGATAGATTTATCTATTCAAATAGACTTTTCTGTGGGAGACAGATTTGTTTATCAAGTCTTCGACTTTGGGTCGTAGCAACTCTTAGTTGTGGGTGAGATCGGCTAAGGGAATCAAGTATGTAGAGTCCTGTTGGGATTCAGAGGTGTAAGGAACGCGACTGTACCTTTATCAGTATGATATTGGCTAGGGCTCAACTATATTCCAGTTCAAAGTTAAATTGTAGTAGGCTAGATTCTATAGCGGCTTAATACAGTGTGGTTCTCAAATCTGGACTAGGTCCCGGGATTTTTCTGCATTTGAGATTTCCTCGTTAACAAAACTTCTTGTGTTTGTATTATTTCTTTTCCGCATTATATATTCTATATAATTGAACTATCACAGGTTGTACGTAGTTCAATCAATTGGTAAATACAATATTTGGTTGTTGATTGAAATTAATTGACACTTGAACATTGGTACCATTCAAGTTGTTTCTCATAATAATCAGACCCGCAGATTTCGATCAATTTGATTTGCTAATTACATTGAGAAATAAAGATATGACTCTTGGATATATTTTCCTTTATTGAGTCTGACTATCTAGTTGATTCTCTTGGAGTTCGTACATACAGATTGCCTAAACAAAATATTGGGTGTGGTTGTTGTACCCCCGTGTAGATGGGGAAAACGATTTGCTGGTTTTTACAGAATTGAAGAGTCGACCGTGAGGAGACTCCTTGAACCGAGCGAAATGTTTAACCGCACACAGATGCACTGCAAGAAGGGAGTGCTTTAAGTTCGAGAGATCAATCTGTGGGACTCCGGCCTAAACCAAGAACAATGACCGTTCCAGAGTCAATTCGGTCAGAAGAGAGGATGGGTTGATATGTAGGAAGGAAGCTGAGAAATGCGTGAGATGAATGGTGATCTGATATTATAGGTGTGTTGTGAATTCAGCGTAAGAATGCTCTGAATGATTTAATTTTGCTCAATTGAGAGTGATTTCTCTGAGTTCGTGTAGACGAAAGATTGTCTGTATGAACTTTGATGAGAAATTGCTAGACGAATGTTCGAGTGTTCGAATCTCGTCTTTTCAATCAGGATTTAGAGTCATTTTATAATGCCAGAGTTGAAAACATCATGATCCCATGAAGTGTGACAGTTGCTGGAATCAGAGAGTGGGGAAGTGGGAAATCGTGTTAAAACCAATAACTCATCGTGCGGAGACTTGGTTTATTTTCCACCCACTACTTTTACTGACTCTTCCAACTGAATGCACGACTTGCTCACATTCTCATCATGGGTGAACAAACATGTCGTAGACCGCCAGAACAAAACCCTAGTTAATATCCCCCCATGTAACACGATTGAAATCTCGTGATTGTGGAGTCAGTTGCTGACTTTATGGGATGATGAGTCCATGTAGTCCTGAGTTAAATATGATTAGCAAATTTTTTGAAACTCGTGAATTCAACGTGTCTGCTGAGACAAGGTATCATTATAACCTAAGATGAGAAAACTATATTGCTTAACTTGCCAATATTCTTTGATCTGAGCAAATATTGCTAGTCTGAGCGAATATTGCTAATTTGAATAAACATTGCCGTTTTGTGCGAATATTGCTAGTTTGAGCAAATATTTCTTTTTGATGAATCGTTGGTAGCAAGACCAGATAAAATATTAATTTTAAGTTACTGACTGCTGGGTCGAGCAAAATAAATAAAGTATTGATTATGGAATCAACATAAAACATAAAATTTGCTGATAAAGTAGATGGGCTCTTCTTTTGTAATAGTTTTCATTATTTTGGTAATAAAAATTCATGATTTAGAAGAAAAAAAATGGAATCAACATAAAATTATCAGAGTGTTTGAATCTGCTCAGAATCACGTATCTGCAGAGCTCTGGATTCAAAACCCTAATTTTACCGAAATGATAATTTATTGCAAATCAATACAGAGTGACACAGGGACCGGCTACATGGGATGATGGGTTCACCATATATCGCCCAAATGCTCGAATGAGCAAAAATACCAAAGTCTCCTGAGACCAGTTGGTGAAAGAATGATTAAATGCTGGTTTAATCACTAAAAATAATGCTCGTGTGAGCGACAAATAATAAAACATCGTATTATGGAAATATAAAGGACCGACCAAGAGGTCATAAGACCGGCTCTTGGTGGGCGTGGGACTAGTGGATGGTCGTTTGAGCAAACTCCCAATTGTTTGGAAAGAGTTTGAACCTAATATGAGCAACTGAGAAAATTAGATTAAAATCATTAAAACATGCGGGACCAACTGTTTGCAAGCCTCGGAGTCACCCTTGGTCGGTCAAGGGGATGTGCCCGAGTCACCATGGTGTTCGCGCTTCAGTCCTGAGAATTTTGATATTTTCTGGTGCACGTTTGAGCAACATTTTGAGAAAATATGCAAAATCTATGCTTTTGATGAAACTGGGAAAAATACATGAGATGATGAAAATAATAAATAAAACAGGGAATTACAAGGTGTGGGACCGGCAACGGATAGGGCATGACCGGCCGGTTGACAAACACGGTCCCACATGCTTTCCCAGTTTTATGTATTTTCTATGATTTGAGGGAAATTCCATGAAACAGGAGAGTTTGATGAAATTAGGGAACTTCCGTGAGATGAGAGAAATAAATTAATAATAAAATAAGGAATGGGAGTATGGGACCAGCAATAGCCGAGGCATGGCCGGCCGGCCAATGGGCGCGGGTCCCAAGCCACTCTTCCCAATTTTACCAAATTTTGATGATTTAAGAAAATTTTCATAAAATCAAAGGGAGTTTTCATGAAATCAGGAAACAAAACACCAAATAATAATAAAATAATAGGCGTGCGGGACCGGCTAGGGCATGGTCGGCCGACTAGAGCCCGGTCCCACAAGTTTTCCCTAGTTTTTTAAATATTTTCTATAATTTTAGAGAAAATACATGAAATTAGGTAATTTTAGGGAAAATTCACGAAGTCAAGGAATTTTCATAATTTAAGAGAAATAATAAAATAATGGGGATGTGAGGTGTGAGACCGGCCACGGCCAAGGAATGGCCGGCCAACCGGCGGTCCCATGACACATTTCCCTAATTTTATTATTTTTTGATGAAACCATGAGATTAGATAACTTCTTTGAAAAATAGGAGATTTGCTCGAACGAGAGAATTTTCGTGAAATCAGGGGAAAATAGTAAAATATGATAAAATACAAAATTGGGCGAGGGACTGGTCACGACATGACTGGCCGGATGGTGAGCCCAGTCCCCTGTCGCTTTTGCTAATATTTTATTATTATTATTTTTCCTTCCTATTTTGCATAGGTTCCTCGTTCATTCATATTTTTTGAAATGCTCGTTCGTGCATTCAAAATGCTGGTCTGTGCATTACTCACTAAGTACACTTGCACCATTTTTTTCAGGGCTTATTCGATGCTCAGATGCCTATTTCGTTGAATATTTATCACTAACCCATGGAATTCTGCTGGGAAGAACCACGAATTAAAGTGACGAAATATAACGAAGAATCGTAGAATATTGTTGGATATTCAGACGATTAACTGATGGCTCGTAGAATATTGCTGGATATTCAGACGATTTAAGATAATTAATTGATAGCTCTATACTAGAAGGGATTCCTATCTAGGAGCATCAATTATCTGAGGGTTAAGCAATATGAACTTGCTGGAGTGTTATATTCCTCTTGCATAGTCAGGGAAAACCTGGTTGCATCCCGAAGACGTTGTCGCTCTATACTAGCAGGCATGCTATCTAGGAGCCTCCCAATCTTTCGATTCTATACAGTATGAGATGTGCCATGGTCTCATCTAGGAGACTACACATCTGCATCTTCTCTGAGAGACTTTCTCCATCAGAGGTTTATGGCATGAGCTTTCATGCTTAGAGACATGAGTCTCAATACTCATCCGATTACCGGATCCAGAGTAATTACTGAAATTGCTCAGTATTCATGAGATCTAATGTGGTCCTAGCTGGAAGACTACACATCTACACGTACTCTGAGAGATAGCCTTCTCAGTCAGAGATTTATGGCATGATCTTTCATGCTTTAATGAGAGATATGAGCCTCAATACTCATCCGGTTATCGAATATGGAGTACAGTTTTACAATTTTACCCTTTGTCGAAAATCCTCCATCTACACCCCGCTTTTTCAATTGGTATCAGAGCAGACAAACACGTTTAAGACCTTATAAGTCTGTGTTTGTAGTAATCTGACTCTATGGACAAAAACTTTATCTCTATAAACATACCACCAGATCCAGGAATTTTAGATTTTTCTTCCATGACTGATTTAATAAAATCTGTAGAAGAAATTCTATCTAAACCTCCACCAGGGTTAAAATCCCTTGAAGTGTTCTCAGGGCTTGGTGAGAAACTTGAAAGTTTATCTCTTGATGTTGAGTCATATCTCCAAAAAGAACAAGACTCTCTTGATAAACTAAATCAAGTTATGATGAATAATGTTCATGTTGAGGTTGATATTCATATACTTATTAGTGAGTGTGTTACTCCTCTTTCATGTATTGAAAAAGACTGTAACAAACTGGATATAGTACAAAAAGATTCTTGACCTCATCTACCTGTCAGTGTTATCTCAGAACATGACGCATTTCATCTGTCAAATCCTGATACACCTGCTCAAGATAATGGTATTGCTTTCCTTTGTAAAACAGTCAGGATGTGTCTTTTCATCAAAAGAGTTTCCCCTGCAGAGACTGTTTTTTATAAGTTGTTAACGAAGAAATCAGGAACACAAACTCTCATGTGTTCTTTTTAAGTTCTTTGAAAAACTTGTAAAAACAGACCTTTGGGTTTCTATCAATACTATAAGATGCAAGATTAGTTGGAAAGAAACTCTCTCTTGATGTCACGGTGTGCAAGACCTCTTTGTGTTATCACTTCCTGACTATGCAAAAAATTGCTCAAGAAAATGGTTGTTGCTTGTCAAAATTCAATGTAGCATAAAACAAACGAGTCATTGGTTTCACACGTACGATTCACGTATGTTGAACTCGAATCCAGTTCGTGGTAGAACCTTGTTCCCAAACACGCTGGTTCAGTTCCTTATCCGTCTACACATAAAAAGAGAGAAAAAAACCATTATTGTTCTTTTCACCTTCTCTTCTTGACAGTTCAAGAACAAAAGAGAAAAACCCAAGAGTTCGCAAACTCATAATCACCAAAACCTCATTTTTCAATATCTCTGAGTGTTCTTGGTACCGTTGGATTCACAGCAAAAATTGACATCACGGGCATGTCTTTGATTCTCCTATTATTCTAGTTCCGGAGCTTCACCATTTTCAACAATTCGTGAACCCGGTAAGTGCCTCATTGTTCCTTAGCTTCTTCTTGATTTCAATGGCATCTAGGAAGAGACTTAGTCATGGTGGAAGTTCGGGTGGTCAAAATCATGATATTATTTATGATCCAAGCTTACAAACTAGGCTCGTGATTATTTTTGTCTCAACTTCTCTTCATTATCAGTTATAACCAATTCCAGTTTCACAACTTCACTATCTTCATCTGCAGATTCAATACAACATCTGTCTTAACATACATTGTTGCATAACTGCCCAAGCCATAATCTTCATTGTAATCGTAGCTTCGTATCAGTTCAACATCATCATCATCTGACCACTAATATTTGTACCTTATATATCCATCTCCATGCACAGTTTATTCAGTTCTACAATCTTTCTACAAACCACCAACACCAGCCATTCCTACGCTTCTTAAGTTAACAATCATGTAACTCGAACTCACCCACATCAAGCTTGTTCCATTTGAAATAACAATTCCTCCACCACAGAACAACTTCACCAACAAACTCCATTTCAGCTGTAGCAACAATTCAACACCACTAACTTAGCTTCACCAATAGAACAACACACCTGCAATCTCCTAACATCCATCTAAATTCAACAACAACTCTCACTGCATTAATCGACACTACCAAACCTGCAATATCTACCACTTGAACTTCATCAACAACAATCACACTACCACACAACTCCATGCACCTTTGTGACATTCATTAACCAAACTCCATTAGCATCTGCAACTTATGTTCATACCACCAACAAAGTAAAACCACTAACAGAAACTCCATTTATCAGATTTACCACTTCATCAACATCATACACTTCTTCATATAATCCATGTTCCCAATTATAATTCAATAACTTAATTCCTCTTTATCACTTCAACAATTCCAGTTCCAAACACAACACCACCATACTTCACCTGCAACTATCACAGTTCACCACCAATTCAATTCAACAACACCACAACCATTACCCAAAATAACTTCAATCCCAACAAAACTTCAATTCAAAACACATACAACATCTTCATTACAATCTGAATTTCTTCTTCGCAGAACCTTAAAATCAACACCCAACTTTAATCACCTCTCACTAATTCATCTTCTTTATCTGATGATTCCGATTCAAACACCCTAATTCAAAATAACCTTAACTTCTGGTTGTTTTAGGGAATAAAAAAAGCCTTAATTTTCTATGAAATCAAAATTTAAACTTCATAAATTCATCTACACCTCAATTAACAACAAACCCACTCTATAATCGATCAAAACGAAACAATTTCATAAAGAAAATCAATTAAAAAAAAACCCTAAATTAGCTTACCCAAATCTCTGTTGTTTTCAGAACTCAATCAGCTTCAATAACATCAACTCCTTCCTCATATCATCAAGCTAAATAGGTCCACGATAATTTCTCGAACATAAGAATCTCAAATCTCTGAGATTGAAATCAACAGAGAGGAGAAGAAAAACAGTGAAGAATAAGAAAGAAGAAATAAAGAGAAAGTGAAAAGAGAAATGAGTTTCTCTCGACACGTTTTGGTGATGATAAGGACAACCAGAATTATTAAGCCACCCATAAACTTGATAAGGGAAGCCAGGCAGTTTAGATGTAAAAAATGATTATTTTCCCTTCATAATAATCCAGTGATATCTTTTTCGTCACGTGTCTGAATGACACGTTCAAGAAGTCCATTCCGCGTAACTTTCTGAGATCTATCTAGCGGTAATAGTTTCGTAACTAGATCATTGTTAGATTAATTTCTATTAATTAACATTCGTCTCTAATTAATCGGGTTAATAACGGCTTAGTTGTCTCGTGATTGTTCGAATAGCGTTGATGAGCTTGATGATCGTTACAATAACCCTTTTTCTCTTCTTCCTCTATGTTTTGCAAAGAAGTAAATGTTAATTAAGGTGTTAGGTTAGATAAAATCTTTTAGTATTTTTTTCCTTTTCTTGAGCATAGGAGACCATAATGATCAAGCAGGTAAAGGACCAAAATAAATTATTGTGAAGGTAAAGCATTCCATATTGTGTAGTTCAAACTTCGAAGTAATGACTACATATTACATCATTATGAGAAGTACCATTGCATTATAAGATATTATAGCTTATCCAGTTTTGTGTCCCTCGAGAGTTTGATTCCTTATCTGCATTCTTGAAAATTTGAATGTCGAGCCTTATTATTCTCTCCACATTCATCAGATCGAGTATCTTTCTTGGGAGGACTTCTGTATTAGATTGACAAATAATTAAATAGATTTCCTTCCTAAAAGGAAACACATCTTAACAAATGCATATTTATATTTCCGAACATTTACTAAACTCTGTCTTAGTCCAACAAAATTCCTACCATTTGAAGCCACACTAAATCTACACAGTCTTCCAAACCCCTTATAATACCATGAAAATTGCAATTTTGAGAGAGTTGATTTACCTGTCCCTCTGAAAGACGGAAAAAAAAAGTGTTAAAGCAAGGTGGAGTAACATTACACGAAATTACGAATGTAAATAAACTTTGCTTTGCCTGCAACCCAATATCATGTAGTTGAGTACTGAAGGTTGTTTCGTCGGCACAACGTATTCGTGGTGAGTTCGGCAATTGTTTTTGTAAAGTACCATAATACGACATAACTTCTACATAATAAACTTTCTTGATTCCGCTGGATTATCAAGTAACTTTGTGAATTAACGCGGCAATTCTAGAAGAAAGAAGAATGTCTTGTAAACCTTTATTATAGATACTTCCAAGTGCAAACAAATGCAATAGGTTAACACAACGAAATAAACATAATAACCAAATACACTCATTGACAGAGCAAAATAAACACAATCAAATAATTAAGCTGAAGAGATGTGATGTGAATTGTAAACATAACCTCAACTTGATTCCTTTTCCCATCACTTAGAGAACCCAATCTTGATTCTATAAATAATTGGAGGAATGAAAAGAGTCTTCACTGGTGGTTATACTCCTTAGGTCGCCTTAACAACATTTTCATAAAAAGTATATCATTTTTGTTTTGTAAAGTGGTTAATCCAGGTGCCCTTTACTCGAAAGCTACATTATAATTGCACTGCATGTATCATGGTTTAGAATCTAAGAAAACTTTTCCTTCTTGTGGTATCTCCCTAGGTCGCTCCTTGCGTATACTTGCTATTAACGAGTATGACAAAGATGGAATCTGTAAGGTTTTATACACACTATAGTTCTCATGAATATCATTGCTTTGAAAGACTTCACAAAGAATTTGAATTAGCTCGTTCCATTCAGATACTTCCCATGTACCAACATGATATATGACACCCCTCTTGATCCCACTTATGTGTTACACTACGTAATGAAGAGATAAAATTGTCAACAGAAGCATTTGAGGTTTTAGCCCACTCAAATAACAATGAACCCTCTACATGGTTAGGAACTATGTGCCCTTCCATTTGAGCTAAGACAAACAACAAGAAAAGTAATTACATGAGTGAATTATATAGTATTGTGATAATATTTTATCTCAAGAGTAATTTAGAGTAAGGAATAACACGTAAAAAGGATCAGGAGAAAGAAACACACAACAATATCATATTGATGAAGCTGCAATTACGTAGTCATCTATTTCCCTTGTTTTTGATAAACTCCTACTTTACCAATCTCTGTTCAAAAGGAATCGAAGTTCAATATTTTCATGGACACTTACAGATTACAGTGATTTTATTTTTAAAGCATATCAGTACATCATTGATAATTCAAAGAGAACAGCAGGAGAAAGAAACTTTACTAAAAAGTCATGATCGATTTTTCGTTTTAATAAACTGTAAATAAACTATAAGTTGTTTTTTCTCTAAAATACTAATATTTTTGTAGATACAATATTATTCAGCGATGGCCATGACCAAGATCCAAATTAGAGAACATGGATCTAGACATAGGATATTAGAAAAAATAAAAAGAAAAAAAATACCAACAAAAGAGAGAATTGATAGTAAATAGCTATAAAACATGAATTGAATAAAACAGAATTCCAAGATCATGTTCAAATGGAAAAAAATATCTCACTAAGAACAAAACCTATAGAGACATGAACATCCACCTGGTATAGGTTACATATGATTCCCCTTTGGCTTTGCACATGATTTTTACATGTATATAAGTTTCTTATTTGATGTATAAAAGAATACCTGAATAGCTGCTGATTGGAGATCAAAAGCAACTAAATGCCAAGCCCATCACTGGCCTACTCCATGTGCATCTGACAGGGTTTCCCAGAGCCCTTTTCATTTCCCAAAGGCACTTTCCTTCATCCTTGAAGATGTTGTATCAAGTGTCTCCAAAATAAACTAAGTAACTATCGAACTTTATGAATAATGGAAAAATCATAGAACACAAACTTAGACCCCTGATCTAGGAGAACTTATGATGTACCATACCATAATATATATCATTGGCGGATTCCAATTACTATTAAAAAAAAGGTTGAACACGATTTCAGATAGTAGGTCCCATGCTTAAGGATGTTTCACAACCAACCAAGTATTTTAGCACAAAAGAAGATATTACTTGTCTTACAACTGCAATGAAAGCCCCGACAACAATAATTATCAAGTTTTCACCGGTTCTAATAGGTTTAGATCCTCCATTTCTAAGATATAACTTCTTAAAGTAGCAATATCCACAACAATATGCAAATTGAGTCGTGTAAGATTGCAAATTGTGGGTCCTTAAACAATAACCAACCCAAATGATCCATAATTTATCAAACCTATTCAAACCGCTGTATGAGTATGACCCAACATCTCCACCCACTGTACCACTAACTTCAAAATTCTCTATTAGTCACTAAGAAGATTAAAGCATTCAAATGGTATCCCCAAACTCCATATCAAAGTTAATTACACAAATTTGAAATAAATTAAATGGAATGAAGTAACTCAGACTTTCGTTCTTTTTCTGTAAAACCAACAACAAACGAAGAGATACAACCAAAAGATTTTTTTTTCACAATTTCACTGGATAACAAAGGTAAAAACCCAATAATTTCAGTATAATGTACACATGGAATGACAATAGATTAACAGAAGTAAGAATAATAAAAAAATGTGTATAAGGGAGAAAAGTACCTCGTATTAAGGGATATTCTTCATTTTCAATGTCGAAGTAAGCTTTGTTTTCTCTGTTGTTCATAGACGCCACAATGTTATGGCTTTGAGGTAGTCGTGTTGTTAAAACATGATATCATCATACGCAACTCTATAGAGTGGCATAGTGAGTACCCATTTTCTCAATAAGCAGCATATATTTATCCCAAATACGATCATGCTACCTATTCCCTCCTTTGTTATTACCATTTACCACCACATCAAACTTACCAATGGAAAGCACATCCTCTAATATAGTTCTAAACATTGTTTGTCAGCTCAGAAGACGACGAAGATGCACGATGTTTTCTTAGTTTTCGTAGACTTCAGTCGAATGAACTTTTCCATGAAGTTGTTTCGTTCATCTGTAGATTCAAGTTTGCAGATACAACATTAGTGACAACAATACCAACCACAAAAAATTTAAACAATAGCCATAATAAGTTACATTGTCAATTCTTCCAAGTTATCTAATGATATTTCAAACCTGGCACGATTTTTTCAAGTAATATATGATGAATACACCATCCTCATCCTCCAGCCGAAGGTCACACTTAGAATACACCGTCTCCTCACTGTAGTAGGAATTCACTGCCACAATAGATAAAAATTAAAATAAATGTGACATATTTTTTATATCCAATAGATATATACAAAATCTAGGAAGTAACAGATAGTTAAATCAGTGATGATTACCTTTGTTCCATATTATTAACGATCCAGATCATCCAGTTAAAATATTGTAGGTCACCACATGTACATATTTAGTAGAGAAAATATCCTCTTCAACAACTCCTACATGTAGGAAATTGGATAAAAACCCTCCAATTTCATGTTCTGACATCCAAACTACATAAATTGCACTCAAATACAATTATGGGAATCTTCCACACTATGTTGTTGTGTCTTTATGCATGTTAAACTATTCTCTATGTGACAAACTATCATTTCTAATGAGCAATATTATATTTTCATTGTCATCCATGTCCTCTCTTACCTGCCGTCTTTGCACCGCTACATAAGTCATGCCGACTTTGTCTACGATTACCCAAATCAGCGATAGAGTGAGAGAATAACCCTTTATGTATTGGTTAAAGAGAACAAATACAGTTCACAAACTACTAACTGGAAACGTATATAAATGACCATCACATTTCTTGAGATGCCTTCCTAGTGAGTTCTCCGCATCCTTATTGAGAAACTTTATTTGGAGCATATTTGTCCCTAAAAACCAAGCTAGAGATGTTTTCCTCCCCAAATTTGTACTTTTATTATAGTTGTATAAAGTTAGACCGGAGATTTGTGCTTGTATACACTTGCTAATATTGTAAGTTAGCAGCACAAATAGTAACCATAGAGGACCGAATCTTTAATTATCAAGAAACATTATCATTCTGGTTTTAAGAGAAAAAAGATAATCTAGTGAACCAATTAAGTAGAACTTGACACCGGCTAAGCAGAGTGCATCCCATTAAAAACCTCTACTCATTTCCATCTATTGCCTATACTGTCTTACAATAAATAGAGAATCTAACAACAAATAACCATGTGTATACATAACAAAAAAGGATCGACGCTAATAGAGATTTAGTGTAAACTGGTAATCAAAAATGGCCCATCAATCTTTTGACCTGGGAAAGTCCATTTGAGAAATTATCTTCATCAGAATCTGAAAGTTTGAAGCACAAATATAGGTTTATGAGACTAACAGACACATCTCATTCAGGGGCGTGAACAAAAAAAAAAAGTGGAACGAACAAAAACAATAAAAAATATCAGCAACCATAAGTAAAATGCACCAAATTTTCCTATAACAAATGACAATATGTACGATGCTGATGATGACTTATATAATGTAATAAAATGAAATATATATACCAAGTTTTGGTTTATAAGAAGTTAACGAATGATGATATATATGATGTATATATGAATCTCCCTTTGTTTTCTCAAAATTTCTAACCTCTTGAATAAAGTAATCAAAAATCTCTCATGCTTTTTCTAAATTTCTACTTGAGAATGTATCTAATAGATACCACGTATAACGATAAGAATAAATCATGCTGGAAATCGGAAGGAAAACTTCCATTACCCTTTCACACATACCATCACATGAAGCTACTAGTAAATATTTCTCGAGCCGTACACTTCAAGCATTCCAGCACATTAGAATCTGCTTCAGTGTTGGCTCTTCGGCTTCCACATTATTTATTAGAGGTCATCATAGTCTGACATAAGGATTCAATAAGCAAAACCTTATCCACCCTTGATATGATCCAGCATAAACCACCTTCGAGGGACAATATATACTCAAAATACAACCACAATGAAGATAGATTGATGAAATACTACGTAAAGACAATGTTCAATAGCAACACAATGTTAGTTTATTGATTGGAGAATAAAAGTTATAGAAAATAATATGATAACTCCAGGACTTATTAGCAAAGAGATAAATTGTTTCCCTAACAAAAAATGATTCATGCAATTGGCAGCAGAGAGACAAATGAATGTGTGAGATTATCTAACTGAGGTTGCCTTAATATCTATAGTTCCAATCCAAGGTTTTTCAAAAAGCAACGTAACAATTAGACTTTCAAATACTAACCCAGTTCAGTTAAGGCTGGTCTTTCTCTCTTTCAGCACCCATGTCAGTAGTTCATATTTCATTTCCACCTTTTCAGTTCAACGTGCACTACTTTTCAGCTTCATCTGGTACAAATACTATGGAACTCTTGTAAACTCTACCGAACCTCCTACACTTACAAAGTTAAGTGATTAATGTATAAACTTAGACAGAAAGGGAAAAAACCTTCATAAACCAAATAAAACAGAAGCATGCCATTGCTGATCACTCGTCCATTCCTTTTCTGTTTTAATTAGGTACCTAAGATTCAAAATTGTACAATGCTTGGTCTTGTGGTCCCGTGATCAACAAAAATTCAGCAGCAAACATCCATCATTTTCCTTTCTAACTTTTTCCTTCTCTAACTTTAGTTGCGACAATCTTCTTCTTCTAGGAGACTAAGATACTTTATGGATCGTCATAAGTCTGTAGTTAAATAATCCAATAGTTTTCTCTTGGTAACAGATCAAGACCGAAAAAAATCTTTATATTGCATTAGTGCAAGAAAAACAAATGACTATGTATCTCAAACTCACATACCAAGCATAGACTTCTGCATAAATGTCATACCCGTAATAGATATCAAATCCGTGAATGACTATCCAACAATGAATTATAAGATATCATCTCATTGTCAACTTTCAATGTTAACCATTTTCTATGTTGGGAAAAAACATTTCATTTTTCCAATAAAATTCCTAGTTGAAAGTTTTGTTTGAACATTAATATCTTGAGTAACTGAACATTACTTGCATTATAGAAAATCTTGCTAACTGTGATCCTGTGTACATAATACTTTTTTCCGTGTTACAGCAGCCAGGAGTTATTATTTTTTAATTCAGGTGATACAAAAATTACTAACCGGAGAGGCGGAAACATATACAAAATGTTGCCAGTAGCGCGTTGTGTCGATGAATTATATAGATCAGTATATTACAATTTAATAATTTGAACTATATATAGAGATTGGTAGATATAATTTAACCAACTGAACCTTCATGTAGCCGTGGTCCTTTCCATATACATAATAATATTAATTGTACATCTTGATTAATATATAGAGTTGACGTGAAATCAGTACAATCCAAATTCATATTCTTTATCATGAAATCAGCATAAAGGCGAGAATACAAAGGTGTTGATGTCAGTCTAAATTCAAGGAGAAGTCTCACCTTCTTCACTTTCTTCTTGTTATATTCTCGACCATTTGTTCTGCAAAAATGTCCGGAGAAGTATGAATTGACGCGTCCCATTATGAAAGGAGTTACGTTATGTCGATTAGTACTTAAAAACATACGTATGTTCAATTCTTTCCGCATATGGTGTAAGAGAAGTGTCATACTGCAACTGGGTGCAGAATAAAAACACAAAACAAACAGGTGAGTTGAACAATAAGAGCTTAGTAATGTCTCTACTATGACTTACCATTGGGGAGTAATCTTCCTCTTTATCTTCCATAGGTACAATCCATCAATTGTATCTGTAATTTCCATAGAGTCACCAACTGACAATGATATTGACATGCCGAAGATCGAATTTGATGAAGAAGGTTCTTAACGATTTCTTTGTTGCGAATAAGCTGGAAGAAAATAGTGTCACATTAAGGCGAGAAACTGGAAGATTTTCTATCGACATCTTCTAGATAAGATGAAGAAGAAGATAAGCTTGCGATGAATCAATCAATTTCCAAACAACAATAATACACTCTTCAAAAAAAAAATCAATACCTAATCGTTTAGTTACATCAATTAGATCACAAATTCTGATTCTACTTTGACCGGTGGGATTAAATTCAGCGAACTCCAAAGAAAGAAACTAATTATCAAACACAAATAAAAAATAAAAATTTAGGGTTTAGAGGAAAAGTGTTCGAAGAGGCAAAGAAAAATAAATAAAAAAGGGAAATTTGGTTTGCAATTACTGTTAACATGATCATGCAAAATATTTCAGAGGATAATATTAAGACATAAAATCAGTAGAACAAAGTTTTAAATCCAGTTACGTAGAATCCACAGTAAATACAGATAATCCTCTGACTTTAGCATTCAACAAAGTAATGGTGCAGTGCAGGATAAGCAATGTAGTGGTGAAGGTTAAGAAAATTCAAACTGTTTTCCCTCTACTGTATGATGTGCACGTGCTCAGTTCTCACACTTTTCTCATACGTGTAACTGTGCTTTAGAGTGATAAGTAAAAGTTCGTTCAAAGACTTGTAGAGATTGATTTTAGACTTAATACTAGAAAATATATACAAAATACTAAACAATATCAAGAGGTACTGGGACTCAAGATTCCACCAATTCTCATATTCATGTGGTTCAACTATCAATTCCAAACAATTATAGCTCATAACATAATAAATATCGACTCTTTATTCTTTTCCAAGGTAGATTTTATAAAAGATTGACTGTAAATCACAAGCATGACGTATCAAAAATACTAAGACCAAGCATACGTCATCAAACAAAATCACAATCAATTAAGAAAAATCATAAAACGATTTAAAAATAGTGCAAAAGTCATAAAGGAATTAAATAGATTTACCACACGCATAGAGAATGGCTTCCTCCATCGTCCCAGTGTTGGGGTTTAGCTCATGAAGTCAAACACTTGCTTAAAATAATAATCCATAGCTCAAATAGGTGTTCTATTGAAAAAGATATAATAGACAGAAGTTCGCAACGCTTTATTACTGTTACGGACGTCACTGTTACTGGTGGGAAGCTGTTGCAAGGAAAATATGACTGTTTTATTTTTGTCTGTGATCTATTCTTATTCTTCTTCTTCAGCAGCAGCAGAAACCCGATCCCTGCAACTTCTCCTGCAGCTCCAACCTATTCTATGATATCCTCTGGTTCGACCCCAAGCTCTCGGTATCCCCTGTTTAGGTCTTCTCTCTTGATATTTATACACAGCAGCCAAAAATTCCTAGAAAATCTCTCTTTTCTTTCCCCAAAAGTCACGGTTTTCACCGAAGTTACGATTATATCTCCATGAGTCTCTTCACGTAGCTGAGTTATCTGAGGCTCCTTCCTAACATAGCAGAGAAGATAACCGTCCAATTCCATCACGTATCTTGCTAAACAAATCCCACAGACCCAAGATACAATAACTTCCTTGTTTTGTCGAATCAGCCTCATATTTTCCGCGAACAAACCCATGAACCAAGCCTATTTAAACTTAACAGGCCAATCTAAGTCCATTCGAACAAATAAATTCGACTAAACCTTCACCGAGTCTCACCCAAAACTTCCATATTTAACCACTGAAACCCGAGTTCATCCTCCACCTCTGTTTTATCCAAACTCGGTGTATTTCCCAATATTTTCGAATCCGCTTGCCTTACCAATCCTGCTTAAACAGGCCCAAACCAACCTAATTCAGAGAGAAATTCCGAGTAAATCTCGATCAGAATCAATCCATGGTAGTTCTCAGACGTGAGATTCATTTTTCCGCCAAAATTAGTTTACATGATGAAGATGGTTGCCCCCTAACCAACTTCCGGGTGCCTTAATCACTTGGGGTGTAAATAGCAAGTGGATGCCCCTTAGTAAATGAGTGCCCCTTATCCAAATGAGGTGTGCCTTTAGTGTTTTTTTTTCCACTAGCGCAAAAATCACTTTTCGAGCCAATTTTCTCCGCAAAGGCTTATTTCTCCAAAAACACCTACAAAAACATAAAACAATCAAATAACTACGAAATCGAGCACTAACAATACACATAATTGAGATGAAAATAGACACATAAATGCGTCCATCAGATAAGCAATGCAGTGGTGAAGGTTAAGATAATTCAAACTGTTTTCCATCTACTGTATCATGTGATGTGCATGTGCTCAGTTCTCACACTTTTCTCATACGTGTAATAGTCCTTTATTGTCGGCTCATTACAGTATATGTATGCGTCTGTTAGCTGTAAAGAAAATTGTAATCTTTCATCTCTTTGTGAATCAATGTGTGGTCTAGAATGCTTTTGTAAATGATACTCTCTGTCATGGTTTCATACATGAGAGGTTAGGGTTTCTTCCTAACAAAATTGATCCTGCTTCCTTTCAATTGATCTTCTTGTGCTTTGTAAAATCATCTGCGTACTTCTCTTCATCACACACAGAGAATTTTTCTTGTTTGAAATCTTGTTTTTCTATCAAGATTTGAGTTTACATCTGAGGTTTTAACTTCAGATCTTGATTTTCTTTTTCGATTTTCTTGATTTCTTTCTTTCATTTTCCACTTCTCTTATGATTGGTAAATTTCCTGCATCCACATCAATGGAGAATCCTACTACGACTTCTTTATCTCGTGTTCCTCTAAATCAGTTAATAGTATTTGTCAATTTGAAGCTCAAGGAAGATAATTACTATACCTGGAAGAATCTCATGACTCCTGTAATTCATAAATACAAGCTTATGCGTTTTCTAGATGGTTCTCATCCATGTCCTCCTCGCTTTACTTTACCGAGAAATGAAATGAATGGAATTGAAAATCAGTTGTATCTAGACTGGATTGATGAAGATTCAACTATCATCATGTGGTTAAATTCGACAATTTCAGACTCTGTCATCGCTTACTTCTCAAGATCGACAACTTCTCATCAATTATGGACAAGCATTGAGGAAAGATTTGCAAGAGCTTCTCTACTCATTCTATTCAGCTTTGTACAAAGTTGTTTTCTCTCAGTCAAGGTACAAAATCAATTCCTTCACTCATTAATGAAATTAGATCTCTATCAGACCAATTAGCTGCTGCAGGGGAAATTATATCTGATAAGGAATTAGTTGTTATAACCTTAAAAGCACTCAACTCGTGTTACATTCCATTTGCTACTTCTAGGCGCCATCGTTATCCACCGGTTACTAGCACTGAGTTACATAATAATTTGCTAAGTGAAGAAGTTGTAATCAGTGAGAGACTTAAACTAGCAAATCCAGATTCAGAAGCTAAGGCCTTCATGGCAAATAGAGGTGGATTTAGAGGAGGTCTTAATCATCACAGAGGAGGTTCTTATAAAGGTCGAGGTTATCATGGTGGTATACAATATGGTGGTATATTTCCAAAGCCATAATTATTTGCTAGACATCCTTCAGGCAGGGGAATTATGTTCCTAACAAAGAAACCTGTCAACTATGCAAGAGTCCTCTTCATCTAGCTGATAATTGTCCACAAAGGCTCAATTTCTCATATCAAGGTAAGTCCCCACCATCAAATCTCAGTGTTATGTTGGTTGTTGCTGATATCTTTGATGAAGAAGAATGGATTGCTGATAATGGAGCCAATCATCATATTGCATCCTCCTCCTCTCAACTACAAGAAGCAACTCCATATGATGGTTCTGAGGTGATTCATACTGCAAATGGTGAAGGTATGTCCATATATTGCATTGGTAATTCTAGTAAGACTGTTAATGATCATTATTTTTCTCTTAATAATGAGCAATGCAGTGGTGAAGGTTAAGACAATTCAAACTGTTTTCCCTCTACTGTATCATGTGTTGTGCACGTGCTCAGTTCTCACACTTTTCTCATACGTGTAATAGTCCTTTATTGTCGACTCATTACAGTATATATATGTGTCTGTTAGCTGTAAAGTAAATTGTAATCTTTCATCTCTGTGTGAATCAATGTGTGGTGTAGAATGCTTTTGTAAATGACACTCTCTGTCAAAAAGCATTATAACAATTATATGATCAGCACTCCTTCACAAGCTAATCTTTGCCTTCCTCATTTCTGGTATGTGATGCTTATTGAGGAAGGCAAAGATTCATCTAGGTTGATATCATGGATACTGAATGACAAGGTGATATCCTTTGACCTTAAAAAAAGAGTTTTAAGGAATTGTGTGATGTTAATCCGGATGTTTATGCAGAGGGATTTCAGTATATCGAAACACTTGCTCATGTTTGAGTATTGCTATGAAGCATCAAAGCGAAAAGACTGATGATAGGAAAATAATATTTACTAAAACAGCTATTAGAAGATTAACAATTGAAATATACGGGTGGATCAGAAACTCGTGGTGTTCTTAATTAGATTTTTCTTGAGAATTGCTGTTTGTTTTTGGTTACATTACATTGTTTAGTTAAATTTGGTTGTTGTTATTAAGTCTTTGTTGTGTCAAATTTTGTTAATCAAAGTCTAACATTAAATTGGATGTGGCTCATTGGTAAAAGATGGTGAATGTTATTTCGTTTGAAATCCCTAGATGTTGTTTTTATTTATGATGACAAACACCAAACTGGTCGAATCCGTTACTTTTTATAACTTACCTATCGGAGATAAATCTCTAGAAAATCTTAGAGAAGATAATACTACATACGATAGAACAAAGTAAGATCAGAACACGCAACTATAGAGAAAATAGTTAGGTATGGCTTCAGAATCCCAATGAAGTCTTTAAGTCGTTAACCTATAATGGTTTTATGAAAAACCTAGGTTAAAGGAGAATCGACTCTAGTCGCAACTAGTATCACACAAGAGGTGTGGGGATTAGGTTTTCCAGTTGCTAAAGTTCTCCCTTATATAGTATTCAAATCAGGGTTTGATAACTTTGGAACAAAGAAATCATTATTCATCGTTAGATGAAACCTGATTTAAGATACAAGCTAATATATTTCCACCATTAGATGAACTTATATTGTTACACACAAATAAATTATACGTTCATTAAGATATGGGTAACCGTACCTAAACGTGTATATTGAATTGGCTCGAAAAATGTTAACCAAAGTTAGCCACATGAACACTTTTGTATTACCCATGTCCATCTAAACACTTCTAGATCAATTGATAATCAAATAAATCTAATTGTGTTACTCATAAAGTTGTTTAATTGTTTATATTCTCATAGAAGTATACAAGACACAATTGAAGCAAAATCGGATTGATTCAAAAGAATCAGTTCATGAACAATTTAGCCACGGTTTGCAAAGATTGCATTCCTTAATATATAAATGTATTTGTTCATGAGTATGAAATCATACTTAACAAATTTATGAACTTGAACCACTTACGTTTGCAAACGGGTACGCAAACTTAAGTTCCGGACACTGATCACATGCCGACAGTTTGCAAACGGGTACGCAAATGTTAGCTCTGGACCGAACTTGGTTGAAACCGTTTGCGAATGGGTGCGCAAACTTGATTCCCAGGATTCAACAGTTAAATCAATTTGTGAACGGGTATGCAAACTTAACTTCCAGTCTTGAATTCTAATAAGACAGTTCGTATACTAAGTACACAAACCGTAATGTATCTAGACATCGTGAAAAAGCGGGAGTACAACAACCACACCCAATATTTCGCTTAGCAATCTGTATGGACTAACTCCAATATACTTTCAATATAATCAACTAGACAGTCAGACTCAATCTTAAAAAAAAAGTATATCCAAGAGTTATATCTCTATTTCTCAATTCAATCTGCAATCAAACAAATAGGAATTTGCGAGCCTGATTGAATATAAGAAATAACTTGGACGGTATCAAAAACCAATATTCAAGTTTCAATCAATTTAATCAAGAACCAAAGGTTGGATTCATAATTGGTTGATCTTAAGCACAACCTGTGATATTTCCATTATATAAACAAATATAATGCGGAAAATAAATAACACAGACACCAGAAGTTTTGTTAATGAGGAAACCGCAAATGCAGAAAAACCTCGAGACCTAGTCTATATTTGAATACCACATTGTATTAAACTGCTACAGACACTACCCTACTCCAAGTTAACTTCGGACTAGAATGTAGTTGAGCCCTAATCAATCTCACACTGATTAAGGTACTTGATTTATCAAAATACGGCACAAAACTCATAGGTATATCTGTAGGAGACATATTTATCTATTCAATAGACTTTTCTGTGTGATACAAATTGGTTTATCAAGTCTTTGACTTTGGATCATAGCAACTCTTAGTTGTGGATGAGATCAGCTAAGGGAATCAAGTGTGCATAGTCTGACGTGGTTCTAGAGGCGTGAGGTTCTTTGTGATTCCACAATAACTTGTTCCACTATCACATATTTAAGTTATTGTGAGGTGATTGGTATTTTTTGGGCTGGTCTTCGGGATTATAAGACCGAATTATTGATTGGTTCATGTTCACTTTGATTTATCAAAAGACGGAACAAAAACTTCGTATGTATTTCTATGGAAGACAGATTTATTTATTCAAATAGACTTTTCTGTGAGAGACATATTTCTTTATCAAGTTTTCAACTTTAGGTCGTAGCAACTCTTAGTTATGGGTGAGACCATCTAAGGGAATCAAGTGTGTAGAGTCCTGCTGGGATTCAGAGGCGTAAGGAACGCAACTGTACCTTAATCAGTGTGAGATTGGTTAGGGCTAAACTATATTCCAGTCCGAAGTTAACTTGTAGTAGGCTAGAGTCTGTAGCGGCTTAATACAGTGTGGTGTTTAAATCTTGACTAGGTCCCAGAGGTTTTCTGCATTTACGGTTTCCTCGTTAACAAAACTTATGGTGTCTGTGTTATTTTTTTCCGCATTATATTTGTTTATATAATTGAAATATCACAGGTTGTGCGTAGTTCAATCAATTAGTAAATCCAACCTTTGGTTGTTGATTGAAATTGATTGACACTTGAACATTGGTCTTTGGTGCCGTTCAAATTATTTCTCATAATAATCAGACTCACGGATTTCTATCTGTTTGATTTGTTGATTATATTGAGAAATAAGATATAACTCTTGGATATATTTTCCTTGATTGAGTCTGAATGTCTAGTTGATTCTCTTGGAATTATATTGGATTTAGTCCATAAAGATTGCCTAAACGAAATATTTAGTATGGTTGTTGTACCCCCTATTTTTTAGGAACCATTAACTATGGTTTATCATATTCAATGGATACCAATACCAATCTGATAGCATATCCAGATGTTGATTGGGAAGGATGTGTGGAGGATCAGGAAAGCACCTCTGGAGGTTGCTTTTATGTTGGTCCGAATTTAGTAGCATGACACAACAAGAAACATAATTATCAGTCTCTTTCGACATGTGATGTAGAATACATTGTTGCAGGGACATGTTGTACCTAACTACTATGGTTGAAGCAGATGCTCATTGATTATGGTATTAATATCCTAACTATGAGTATTCAATATGATAAATCTAGTGGTGTTCGACAAACAAAGAATCATGTGGAACATTCTCGTACTAAGTATACTGATATTCGATATCGAAAATTGTATGAAAATGAGATTATTAAACTTGAATATGACCCGTCTGAATGACAATTGGTTGACATTCTCACCTAACCACTAGACAATGTAACTTTTAAAAATATCAGAAATTCTATTGTTGTTGTCAAGGTACATTAACAGCTCCGAGTTTCGGTTTTATCTTGTTACATTGGCACGTAATAGCTAATACCTTGTCGACCTTTCTCTGGTAAATTTTGTCTCTTTTGTTATTCTTTTGTCTTGCAGGGAATTACAAAACACAAGGGGTGAGTTTTATATTGAATTAGTGCTAAAACGTCATATCTTTGTGGGGTGAGTGGTTATGGGAATCGAGGGAAGAATTATTTTTATCGCTTTCCTAATATGAAAACTTGATCAGTTCAGATCCTAGTTTGTCATATCAAAAATCGAGGTAACTAGTTATTTGTGCATTTAGTTAATCGTTCACCTGTTCGAAAAAATCTGATTTAAATTTCCTACTTGCTTTTGCTTAACGAAATACAGTATAATTTTTTTATTGTTACAATTGGTTCCGGTTAAGAAAAACTGATTCAATTCTGATTCTTGTTTTTGGTTAACAAAAGGAGGTTCAATTATTTACTCCAATTGATTCTTGATAAGGAAAACTTAGTAAATTATGATCTTAGTTAATTATACTTATAAAAAAAAGGGACGATTATTCAAGTCTAAATGAGGTACAATTATTATTGAATCATGACAAGTAACTAATTTAATTCTGATCTTAGTTTGACTTATCAAATCAAAAGTAAAATTGCTTCGGGAAATTGTTTTCTTGACAAGCGGTTAAAACAAATTACTTATACAGTTTCAGATTTAGTGTTGCTTATCTAAATGTTATGTTAAAACTTTGTGCTTAACTCTTATAGGTTGTATGATTTCTTATGAATTTGTAAGATCCTTTCGATTTGCTTGTGTACTTTTTCCATTTCTTTGTCATTTTTGTGACAAAAGTGGGTGAGTGGGGAATATATGGAGTATATGGGTGATTTACAATCACTGAGAAAGGATATGTATGCTGAAAAGTATATATCTAACGAAAGAGTAAAGTATAGACTAAAGGGAGAAACATATCATCATGTTGTGTAGTATTACTGCAAAAGGGAATAACAAATATGTTCGGACTTAATATGTACCTCGATTTCCTTTAGGGGGATTAAAGCTTTTGTTATTAAAATGCTTCAACAATGGTAATTATTTTTGAATATGTGCAGGTTATTATACTGTTGAAACTTGGAATCAAGCGTATGAAGAATGAGTTAAGAGTTGGTTATGTAATGTAATATCTTTATCTTTTAATTCGTGTATTCTCCATATGTATTAGAGTTTTGTCACTAAAATTGACAAATGAGGAGATTGTTAGAGTATTGCTCTATTGAACCCACCAAGTGTTGGTATATCAAGATTGGTTGTCATATTTTAGTATCAAAACTCAAAGTTGCTTGATTTGATTACTAGAGTCAACTTCATTAGGTTAGACTAGGAAGTCTAGAAATTATTTTGAGACATACAAGTATTACTCTGAAGACCTAAAGATTATAAAGACGTATCGACATCAATGAAGACATCATCCTTCTACTTGAGGTTAGTAATACGAGCCTTGACTTGTTTTCATTTCTATGTACGTTAATTTCAAGTCGTTTAGATTGAAAACATAACATGAATCTAGAACTGAGCTTCAGTTGTGTGTCAAATTACGGGTTAATAATGGGAGAACTACTTTTGGGATCCAAGAGCATAGCTCAGTGGTATCCCATCAACTCCAGTGAGGAGGAAGTCATAGGTTCAATCCCCACCATAGTATAGGTTTGTATTTAAATTTAGTTGTATAGAGGGGTTTGGCGGGGTTGGGTCTAGTAGTGGGGCTAGTCCAACTGGATGGATTTGGGTAAGGGCCTGGGTCCGGCTTTAGCCTATCCAAAAAAAAGGGAGAACTACTCGTTTCTAGATGACGATGGCTCAATCATCATGTTCCAAAGTAAAATTACCCTCGTTTCCATAAAGTTGGTTTGCATAAGAATGCAATTGTGGATGATATTCACACCATCGCTGGCCAGAACCTTGATTTCACACATCCTCTTAATGTTGGTGAAATAATTGATCAATTGGAGATAAAACATGATCTTAGAGACATATTTTTGAATCCGGTTGGTGGTTTCACAACAGGTAAGCTCTTGATTTACTGACTAACGAAGATTCACATTATGGTTTTATCAACATGCTTTTATTGCCAAATGTCCCTCCAAAAGTCTTGTTTTTCGTATAGACCACTCTTCACAACTCTCTACCCACGAGAACAATACTTCAACACAGGGTGTTGCAACTCCTGCCAATGCTTGCATTTATGTAACAAAGATTCCGAACCAATTCAACACTTGTTTCTGCATTGCAACTTCTTAAACTCACTTTGGTATTACTTTATTAGTGCTTGTGGAGTCTTATGGGTCAATGCTAGATATATCAAAAAACAAGTAGAATCATGAAAAGTCAAGAATCTTAACCTCGTTTAATTGGGGGCCCCAAGAAAAAATTGGGGGCCTCCCAATACAGGAAAAAATAGGTCATTAAAACCTTATTTTGGTTATCCCTTATCCTATATTTTTTTAATGTCTAAACTACCCCTAAATGATTAGTGTTAATAATTAGTTAAGTTAATTAGTGTGTTTAAGTTAAAATCAGATTTAAGAATTAAAATTTGGGGGGGGGAAGTTGTGTTTTTGTGTGTTGAGAAGAAGAAGAGGAGTTTTTGGGAGAAAACTTAGGGTTTTTAGAAATTAGTGATTCAAGTGGAGGAAATGATGTTGGTGAAGCTTCAAATAACAAACATGATTGTGTTGATGGTGAGATTATCTTACATTCCCATTTGGATTGGATGTATTATGAAGACATGTTAATAGAGGAAGCCTTGAATAATGGTGCAAATGAAGATCATATTGCTCAAGATGAAGGAACCAACCCTCAAAATGAAGAACCTGAAGCTTAAAAAAATCTGGTAAACATCTTATACCCTTTGGTTTGTCTGTTTGTTGCTCCAAGTGGTCGAATCATCCACACTATGGAACAACTCAGTGTAAGGGTTGTTATAGTCGGGGTGTGTATACCCAAATGACTCTCTAAGGTCGTCAGTATATTGACACTAACAATGACGACTCAAACCTACAACTTTTCCAGGTTATGAAAAACTGTTAAGGTGGTGTGATAAACATTGACGAATCTTTTATCTAGGTCACTTAGTGTTGTTAGCTTGTTTTGTTTACACTTAAATGACTATAAAACCAAAACTCTCTGTAAATAAAACACTTAGGGTCGTCATATATGTAGCGAAAAAGCGGGGGTACGACAACCACACCCAATATTTATCTTAGCAATCTGTATGGACTAACTCCAATATACTTTCAAGAGAATCAACTAGACGGTCAGACTTTATCTTGAGAAAAGTATATCAAAGTGTTATATCACAATTTCTCAATTCAATCCGTAATTAAAGAAATAGGAATTTGTGAGCCCGATTGAATATAAGAAAAAATTTGGACGGTATGAAAAACCAATATCCAAGTGTCAGTCAATTTAATCAACAACCAAAGGTTGGAATCCTAATTGATTGAACTTACGCACAACCTGTGATATTTCAATTATATAACAAAATATAATGCGGAAAATAAATAACATAGACGCCATAAATTTTGTTAACGAGGAAACCGCATATGAATAAAAAACCCGGGACCTAGTCCAAATTTGAACACCACATTATATTAAGCCACTACAGACACTAGCCTATTCCAAGTTAACTTCAGACTGGAATGTAGTTGAGACCTAACCAATCTCAAACTGATCAAGGTACAGTTGTGCTCCTTACGTCTCTGAATCCCAGCAGGACTCTACGCACTTGATTTCCTTAGCTGATCTCCCCCACAACTAAGAGTTTCTACGACCCAAATTCGAAGACATGATAAACGAATCTGTCTCACATAGAAAAGTCTATTGTATAGATAGATAAATATGTCTCCCACAAATAAACCTATGAGTTTTGTTTCGTCTTTTGATAAATCAAGGTGAACAAGAACCAATTGATATATCAGACTTATATTCCCGAAGAACAGCCTAGTAATATCAATCACCTCATAATAATCTTAATCGTATAGTAGCGAAACAAGATATTATGGAATCACAAACGAATAGACGAAGATGTTTTGACTACTTTTTATCTCGCTTATAGGAGATTAAATCTCGAGTCAATCTTAGAGAAGATAGTACTCAATCATGATAGAAACAGCAAGATCAAATCACGCAACTACAAAGAAAATAGTTGGGTCTGGCTTCACAATCCCAATGAAGTCTTTAAGTCGTTAACCTATAGGGTTTCGTGAAAAACCTAAGGTTAAAGGAGAATCGACTCGAGTCGCAAATAGTATCACACAGTAGGTGTGGGTATTAGGTTTCCCAGTTGCTAGATTTATCCTTTATATAGTCTTCAAATTAGGGTTTCCAATCAATGTTACCTTGGTAACAAAGCATTCAATATTCACCGTTAGATGAAAACCTAATTTGACCCAAGCTAATATCTTTCAACCGTTACATCGAACATAGCTTGTTACACACAAATGAAATGTGCCTTCATTTAGATATGAGTAACCGTACCTAAATGTGTACACCTTGTTGTCTCAACAATAGTTAACCGAAGTTAGCCATATGAACACTTTCATATCAATCATATTCATCTTAACCATAACTAGTTCAAATGAAACTAGTTCTAGAGTTGTTCAATTGTTTATATTCTCATTGAAGTATACAAGATACAATTGAAGCAAAACCAATTTTGATTCACTCAAATCAAGTCGTGAAGATTATAACCGCGGTTTGAAAAATATTGCATTCCTTAATATATAAATGTATTAGTTCATGAACAAACCGATTATAGAACATCATCCACTTAGGTATGCATACCTAAATGGCCGGACTAAGTTTGGGTTTCGCCAGTATGCGAACTGGTATGCATACCAATACAAACTCCAAACTCAGCAAAAATTCTAGGACCTGAACCTTACGCCAGTACATGTACCGGTTTGCGTACCAGGTTCCCGGACTTCTCAAACCAACAAGTACGCATACTAGTATGCATACCATGGTTCCCAGACATGGATTACATATATGCAAGTACGTATACTATGCTTAAATCCAATTGTTCTAAACTCTCATTTCAACCATTGAAATATTCTTGGAAGACGGGAATAGCTGTCTCACACAAACTATTAGATTCAAAGCAATTTTCAAGTGATCGAATGATCAATACGAAACATTCCGAGTCTACATCAAATGATTGTCTCACACAAATCATGTAAGATGTTACCATGCGATTTTCACATGATCATATTTTGACTTTCGTCAAGAATATAAGATGAACTTGCTTAAAACGAAAGTTTACCAATACATATTTCGAGAAATAGATACGCGAGATAAACTCGGCTCGAAATAGAAAATGTGTATAATCAAAGTCTATATAGCAAAACGACTTTTGTCTCAAGATAGGAGATAGAGTAGATAGACTTTTGAGTGACAGATAAGTTCAAGTCTCCACATACCTTTTAGTCGATGAAGTTCCACCAGTTCCTTGAGTAGTTATTCGTCTTTGTATGATGATAGCGATGGAGTCTTGAGCTCAACCACACTTTATATCCTAGTCCGAGACTTAGATATAAGTAAACTAGAAATCAAGACTTATAGTTTTGATCACTAACATTGACAAAGATGCTTGAGATAGCAACGGATGCGAGTTCGACCGAGCAGTGCTCTAACAATCTCCCCCTTTGTCAATTTTAGTGACAAAACTATCAATACATATGGAATACAAAATAAATAAATAAACTTTGTAGCTTCTCTTTCACATGCCTGATATTCTTGGTTCTTCAACATTACTCGAAATCTTCCAAGTACTCAATGATTCCTTCATCGTTGTTGAAAAAGTACTATCACAATGAGAAAACAAGAATTCTCGATCCCTCATAGTATTATAACACAAGCATCAAAGTTCAAATACTCCAATCTCACTTATTAAAACTCCATCTCACATTGAAACCACTCCCCCTTAAATAATGATCTGTAAACCATATGTATTTGTAGTGTGAACTACACATAAATTCTCCCTTTTTTTGTCAATAAAATTGGCAAAGGTACGAAAACTAGTGGGATCCTAATGAAATTCCCATAGAGACATTTCATGACAAAAACAAAGCACATATCAACTTTTTAGATACAATCATATAGCCGAAGCTAAATGCTTTCATCAAGGAGCTTATAAAGATACAAGATAACTCCTATAATATTCCACAGCCACACTCCCCACAAAGATTTTGCAATTAAGCACAAGTTCAATTAAGAACTCTTCCTCATAAAATGTCATTCCCGAAAGAACAACAAGATCGACCTTACTTTTACAAGAAAATAAGGATTTCTTTGGACATAACAAATCACATACGAATATGAATTTGAATCCAAAATAATTAAATTAACCACAAGAAAATCTATGATTAATTCAATCAAAATATACAACCAAATTAACCCCAAAAAGTGATCAATTTAATTGGTCATGCTCGACATAAGAGAACTTACGGAGCCGCGCAGTATATACATAAAAATATGGATCAGGGAAGATCAATACTGCGGAATAACAAGGATTCATTCTATTTTCCATCAATATTTTCACAATGACATACAATAGACATAATCTTTGGACACAAAATCTTTATCCTTTCTTCCATCAAAACAATGACATGAAAGGCTTTAACTTTTGTAATGTCAAAAGTTCATTCATTCTTTTATCAATACTCGCATATCGACATATGAAAGACGTAACTTTTGACAAAGTATGGGACAATCATAGTTCACGGACGCAAACACACATATCCCATAACACATTGCAATATATAAACCCATAAAGATTAATACTGAAAAAATCATCTTCCAAATAATTTTTTAGAATTTAATCAAATAAACCTAAAAAATAAAGATGAAAACATTGGACATAGCTATGTGTAATCACAATAATGGCTATTCCAAAAACTAGTTATTCTTCTTAAAAACACAAGAATAAAATTCTCATAAGAAGATTTACTAGATGTTAAGACCTTTGAAGAATTCTTTATCATCCCAGAACTCCTTGTCGTCAACATCTATTGGGACATAAGGTTCATGACGATATGAGTTAATATCAATAAATCCTCTTGACTGATATCGAACCAGGGCATTCTGAATCTCATGAGTCTTAAGTACAAAAGTCTTTATTTGTTGAATCTCCTTTCGTGTCTCCTTTAACACTTCAAGAACATCAGAAAACTTTAGAGAATTTGAAGGAACAACTCTTGGCTTCCTCACATTCCTTCTTTTTCTTTTCAAAGTTGGAGGCAACGGAGATTTCTCTTTTTCCTTCATGATTGATGGCTTGACAATCATATTAACATCTTTTCCATCAGAAGACATGATGCTTGGAGTATCCATAAGCGTATGGGTTTGTGAGAGGAAATCACAATTCAACTGTAATACTCATCGATTTCCATTTTCTTTGTACAGATAAACTATATTCATAGAATTCCGGTCATTTTAGTTATTGGTAGGTATCCCTTATCAATTAATGGTATTTTGATTAGTTGATCCTAGACTTTGGACTTAGTATTAATAAATAGGGTTATGACTAAGTCTTACCTAATCGTATACATAAGAGAGTAGCGATCGGAATTATTAGGCAGGAATCAAAAAGAGGGCGAACTTGATAGTCAGTTAAAACTTAGGCTAAAGTGGAAGAGGTCTGGTGAGTCCATTTTAATACAGATCTTTCCTATTTCTTTGAATGGAAAAATCAATTTGTTTGTATTTTGATCATTTGTTATTGATTATTGCATCTTCCTTGTCTATTTTTCATTAGGTATTGATAATTGAAGGAAGCTCTGCCTGGGGCGTTTTTCGATTGGAATTTGGAAGAATTGAGGAAAGTTTATTCGGTTTTCTTAGTCTTGGATAAATGTAGAAAAAGTTATAGAATAAATCGTTAAGTTTTTTGCTTATGCCTGAGTCTTTTCATAACTTAGGATTTGTTTGTGATTTTTTTTTTGTAACGAACTACTTTGTCGTTTCGTTACCGGGTAAAATTGGGACGGGTACATATAAGGTTCTTTGATTGACGACATGGTGCGCACGGTAGGAGAAGAAAATAAATAATACATTTAACCTAGCTATTTGATCATCTGAACTTTTGCTCATAAATTAATTGTATTAATTGAATAATTTCTTGATGATTGGCTGTATCTATTGTTTAGATATTTAAATCGTTCTTCTACTAGTGGTAGTTAATCTAGATACTAAACAAATCACCATAAATTAGTTATTAAGCTACACACAAGTGGTAAAGGTGAACTAATGACTTAGGGTGTGGTCGTGCTAGTATATAGTGATACGTGAACTGATTTACTATAAATGGAAATGGCAGCTCTCAAACATCATCTTAAGTAATTAATTTACTACATATAGATAGTATACGCTGGGGTCCAAGTGTGGTTTGTAGTGGATGATTTTAAGGGAGTTTGAGTTTGTCCCCGACGAGCTTAACTACAATAAATGATTAGCTAGAGAGGTAGTGGATTATAACACATTTCTTTGTTGCCTAATCAAATATGCAGAAAGATAATGAGTATGAGTTATAGGTTCTGATGGTTAAGAGTTTCCTTGGAAACGTTCCCTGCGTATTAATGGTACATGTGAGAAAGTTTTTATTGTGTTAACTGACATGAGTGCCTTTTTACTGTTTATACCTTGGTGTATATCTTGGTGTCTGGGTTTGTGTTGCATTGACAGTTTCGCTATTAAAATTATAAAATATCTTCTGAAACATGGTTAGCATTTCGTATGCCCAAAGACTTTATGTAGATCTCTAAACCGGTGTTCTTGTATCTCAATCAAGGAAAGTAAAATTGAGATAGGGAGTGTGTTTCCAGGTACGATAGAATACATATAGGTATACTCTTCGAAATATTGGTTACGGATATGTTCTGAACTCAATGTAGTGCTATTTCGGATATGTCCCGGTATAACTGGTAGCTTCTAATTCTTTTTATGTTTTTTTTCTTCCTTAGGACATGTTTGGCTTGGCATTTATTTGTATAACTCTTTTATATTATCCGCGACGCGGCAATCGGGTGAACTTGCTCGGAGTTTAACTCATGTTGATTATCTTTTCAGGTGTTGTTAGGGACCGTGAAGGAGTTTGATTGATTCCAGTTTCGGTGGATATTCTGAAGATATCTAACTGAGGGTGGACATCTATACTTCTTCTATTTATTTGTTTTCGTTATGTAGTTGTGAGGCAGTGGGGATACTTTCTCTGGGTAGAGTTCTTTATAAATTTTTCTTTTGTTAGTTCGCTTTAAAGGTGGATTATATTATAGAAGTATAGTACACCATTTCAATTCTTTAGACATCTTCATTATTTTTGTTAAGGAATAAAATTCCCTTCTGCATTGTAACGGAACTGTGTTCCTAGTTTTTTGTGGTTTTGTACCTTGTTGCAGAAAATTAATGACATACTTTCTAATTAATCATCGGCCTGGATTAAATGGAAAGTAGGGTTGTTACAGTTGGTATCAGGAGCTTAGGTTAGAGTAACTCTAGGACATGGGGGAAGTTAGACTAGGACGTTTGGTTATGTATATCCATGGATTGTATATGCTTTATAAATACTAGTATATTTATTATATTCTTTTCTAAGATTATCATTGACTTATATAGGAATGTCAAGGCGTGGTACTAGGAGACGTACTGGTACTGGAAGAGGTAGTACCAGAAATGGTGGTCCTATTGATGGAGATGAACCACAATTAGGAAACCAGACTGTGAATGTTAATATGGCACAACTGACCCAGTTAATATCCCAAGCAGTCACTGCTGCTGTTATGAACCAAAATGCTGGACAAGTCAACAATCATCAGAACCAAGGACCGCCTACTGAAACTAAGGAAGATAGGTATAGAAAGGTTCAGTTTCAGTTCAAGAAGTTGAACCCGAAAGAGTTTTCTGGGAAGTCTGATAACCCAATGATAGCCCATGAATGGAAGGATGAGATGGTCAAGATTTTTAGGGCCATAGGACCTTCGTGCACAGAAGTATTTAAGAAGAGATTAGCTACCTTTGAGCTCACTGGAGATGCTCATACTTGGTGGACTTCACCTTCACGTGGATTGGATCATGCCACCATGACATGGACAGACTTCATTCGTATGTTTGATGACAAGTATTTTCCTTAGAGTATTCGAAATGCTAAGGAGAGAGAGTTTCTTTCATTCAAGCAGGGTACTTTATCTGTTACAGAGTATGAGATTGAATACTCAAGATTGTCGATGTTTGTACCTCACATGGTGGATACTGAAGAGGAAAATAGACGTAGGTTTGTTTATGGTATGAATGTTGTGTATCGGAGGCATATTGTTGCAAATCATATGATTGACACATATGTTAGGGCTTTTGAATATGCCAGAGAGCTTAAGAAAGATTTCTTATCTCAAAAGAGGGATGAGGAATACTTGAAGAAGGACAATAAGGTTGACCGTGCATCAAAGGTTTCTTCAGGTCAACATGGAAGTGGTAAGAACCAGCAGACCCAGAATGTCACTCAAAAAGGTGATCATCCAGGGAAGAAAAGGAAGGGGTATTGGAATCAAGGGAACCGTGGTCAGAAGAATGGTGGTAATGAAGGGGAAGTAGTGCCAGCTGAGGGAGAGGCTCTTGCTGCCAAACCAATTAACTTCTATGGGTTTTGCTATAACTGTCGTGAAAGGGGGCACAAGGCATCATAATGTACCAAAGAGAAAGTTCAGACAGTAGATAGACATGAACAACCAAACACTGGGGTTGCAAACCGTAATGTGCAGCCTCGTGGCCAGGGTCAACTCTTTGATGTGCAACCTTCTGATACGGAGAATGTTACTTTGTGAGGTACTTTGTTTATTTTAGGAGAGCCTGTTAGTATTTTATTTGATACCGGAGCTACTCATTCTTTTATTTCTGCTAAGTTAGTTTGCATGGTAAATCTTTATATGAAAGTGTGTGATTTTCATTTATATGTTGCTAATCATACGAGTAGTATGGTAGAGTTGAGTAACAAGGTTGATGCTTGTCCTATTATGATTGGAGATGTTGAGCATTTGGTGGATATTTATGTGTTAGAGATGGTTCCTTAGATGTAATATTAGGAATGGACTGGTTATCTTTTAACTTTGTGCAATTGGATTGTGCTGACAAGGCAATCACTTTTGCAAAGCCGGGTCAATCTAAGGTAGTGATGCAGACTACATATTGAAGTATGTTCGTAGAAGCTTTCCTTAGCCATATTGAGGGTAAAGTAGTAGATAATGAATCTCTACAGATTTCGAGTATACTAGTTGTGTCTGATTTTGTGGATTTGTTCCGAGAGGTTCCTGGATTACCTACAAATAGGCAAGTGGAGTTCTGCATCGAACTTCAACCAGGTATGGCACCAATTTCTCGTGCTCCTTACAAAATGGATCCAAAGGAAATGCAGGAGTTGAAGTCTCAGATTGACCAGCTTTTAAGTCAAGGATTTATTCGACGTAGTTCTTCACTATGAGGTGCTCCTGTTTTATTTGTGAAAAAGAAAGATGGTTCTTTACGATTGTGTGTTGACTACCGTGAACTAAACAAGGTCACGATAAGAAACAAGTATCCTTTACCTATGATTAATGATCTTTTCAAACAGTTGAAAGGAGCTATATTGTTTTCGAAGATCGATTTGCGATATGGATATCATCAACTTCTAGTTAGAGAGCAATATATTTCTAAGATTGCATTCCTTACTCATTATGGTTCTTATGAGTTTCTAGTGATTCCTTTTGGTCTTACGAATGCACCAGCGGTTTTTATGGACTCGATGAATCGAGTATTTAGAGATTTTCTTGATCGGTTTGTTATTGTTTTTATCGATGATATTCTTATGTACTCTAAGACTCTAGAACAACACATGGAACACTTACGTTTAGTGTTACAGACTTTAAGAGAGCATCGGTTGTTTGCAAAATTCTCGAAATGTGAATTTTGGCAACCATCAGTTAAGTTTTGGGGGCATGTGATATCTGAATCCAGATTTTCTGTAGACCCTTCCAAGATTGAGGCAATGTTGAGTTGGAAACAACCTATAACGGTTTCAGAGATTCGAAGTTTTCTTGGTTTAGCTGGATATTACCGTCGTTTTATTAAAGATTTTTCTCGGATTTCGGGACCTCTTACTAGGCTAACTAAGAAGGGAGTATTGTTTGTTTTGGATTCTAAGTGTGAAGACGCTTTTCAGGAGCTTAAGATTAAGCTTACTTCAGCACCAGTTTTGACCTTACCCGAAGAAGGAAAGGAGCTAGTGGTTTACACAGATGCCTCACTTCTAGGATTGGGATGTGTTTTGATGCAGGAAGGTAAGGTTATTGCTAATGCGTCGAGGAAATTGCATGTTCATGAGAAGAATTATCCAACCCATGACTTGGAGTTGGCAGCGGTAGTTTTTGCTCTGAAGTTGTGGCGTCATTACTTGTATGGCGAGAGATTTGAGCTTTTCACTGATCATAAGAGTCTCAAGTATTTGTTTTCCCAGAAGGATTTGAATATGAGACAATATCTATGTATGGATATCATCAATGATTACGCTTTCGGCTTACAATATCACCCTGGTAAGGCAAATGTTGTAGCTGATGCCTTGAGTCGAAAACCAAGGGGTTTGTTATCTTTCCTGGTGGTGGAAGAGTGGAAGATGTTAGAGACAGTTGCTGAGTTTGTCTTAGACGTCAATAATTCTTCTACTTCTCAAGCATTTTTAGGAAATATTGTGGTACAACCTGCACTTATTAGCCATATTGTTCAGGATCAGTCCAAGGATGATTGGTGTGTGAAACTACTTGGATCTGGAGACTTAAGTGAAGATTTTCAGGTTGGTATGGATGGTGGGCTTCAGATTCGAGGTAGGTTATATGTACCTGTGGACGCCAAGTTGAGACTTGAGGTATTAGATGGAGCTCACCGTAGTTGCTACACTATCCATCCTGGAGCTACAAAAATGTATAAGGATTTGCGTAGACAGTTTTGGTGGAAAAATATTGTTTATGGGTGAAAACTATTTCTGCTAGTTTTGGTAATTTGGGGTATGTGGATGAGAAATGAATCTAAACCCTAAACAAATGTACTGCACGTGCTTTTGATTCGAGAGGCCAATCTATACAATTCTGTCCTAAACCAAGAAATGGTCGTTCCAGACTTGTTTCGGTCACAAAGTGAAGGAGATGGGGTTGATCTTAGGGAGGGAAGCGAAGAAGGTGTTGAGATTGTGAATGTGTAGGCTGTTTTATGACTTGTAACAGAAAGGTGAGCAGTCTTACGAATAATGCATGCAGGCTCTGGGTGTTTCGAATACAATTATATTAACACTTGATTTCTGTGTTGTGTTCTGGAAATAGGGCGGAAAACCTATTTATACAAGTCATTTGAGCCTTATTCACGTCTCTCGTGGGAAGTGGAGAAAGTGGAGTGATGAAGTATTGGGGTTGTGTGTTAGCATCACACGATCAGTCTTGCCCACTTCTCCCATCATCACTAACCGTCCATGTCTTCCTGACATGTTCTTGTGATGGTGCGTTGCACACTGCACGATGTAAATCGCCAGACCAATACCCCAGTATGTATCCCCCAGTTTGTGACATGATTGATGTCTCGAGTGTGTGGATCATGGGACCCACAGAAGGTAGAATGCAATGCTAGTTAAATAACTAAGTTATTTAGGAAGTCGATACTTGTAAAGTATCGTGTGTATTCTATGCATGTTATGTATCGAATGTATTCGGCATATATGAAGCATCGCTATTGAGCATTATGCCCTGCCTACTTCATGTGATGGTTTAGAGGCTGCGCTATCAAGCCCTCCCTTGGCCGACTACATGGTGTGGTAGAGTGGCAGACGGTGATCATGGTGATACCTCACTGGTCGCCTAACTCCTATCCTAGGCCGTCCATCCGAACTGGCGAAGTTGGACGGACGAGATGACTTGCGACCCACATCTGCGACCGTCGGATTAGGGTTTAGAAGGTGCGCGAGTGCACCCTTTCAGCTTGGTCGAATCCAAGCCTGAGAGGCATTTCATGGAGGACCGATCAGGCATGCGTGTAGACGGCATGCTGATGTCCATGTCCATGCTTCACTGTCCCACGAAGGTTTGATCTAGGCCACTCAAATTTACCGGTGAAATTAAGTGGCCGAGATCGATTTGCGACAGAAATCATATGCCGCAAAGGATTCCTAAAGGGCGCGGTATGTCACTTTCAAGGCGCGCGTTTCGAGATGACCAATATTGGTCGGTCTCGGCCGATTGGTCCGGCGTGCAGGTGGTAGGATGATATTCACGCCTATACTTGACTGTCCCATGACACTCAATTTGTCTGGCGAAGTTGAGTAGTCGAGATCAATTTGTGATTTGGAAAGCGTGACCACGCTAGTTTGGGCGTGCGATTTGGAGAAACCAGGCATGGTATGCCTTGTTCGGTCGGGTGAGGAGATAAATAGTTCCACGGTGATCGTGTTTATGCTCACCGGACCTGTTCAATTGTCCCATAAGCCCTTCATTCGATCAGGAGAAATCGGACGCTCGTGATCGTTACAAACCCTAATTAGGGTTTTGGCCGTCCGTGCGTCATACATGGTTTTGTGCGCAAGAATTGGGACAACCAACCATGGTTGGTCATGACCGACTGGTAATATGTGCAGACGGGATTACGGTGATTGTGTTGACATGCTCCGAGCCCTTTGAATCTACATCCATACCCTCCATCTATGCCTGCGAAGATAGATGGTTGAGATCGTTTTGCGACACATGTAATGTGCCGCAAACCCTAATTTAGGGTTTCTTGTCCATTCCGCTTGGTTTGGACGGTTTGGCAAGCTTTGCCACCCTTTTTGGGGAGGCCAGCCATGCGGGGCCCGCGTTGGATCGACAGTGAATATTCCAATACCTGCTTGGGGTATTGGATTTGATATGGACCATCCAATCATGCTGGTGAAGTTGGATGATCGTGATCGTTTCTAGACTACTATGGATAGTCTAGATGCTCAATCGGGCTAGTATAACACACCGAGAGTATAGCCTGTATGGGAATTTCGTACATGCCTCATTGTTGGTACTTGGATATTCATGCTACTCTGCTGCGAGTAACAATCAGTCATCATGCCGCACCAACAATAAGAGTCCTGCTAGGAACAACACATGAAATACTAGGCATTTTATGCATTAATTAATAATGCTAAAATTCACAGAATATTCGGGGGATTGTTGCTACATGCTTCATTCTAAGTGAATTAGTAGAGTGAAGAAGTATTCATCACTTATAAAATAATCTCATCCTCTACAGGATAGTTACACGAAAAATTGGTTTTACAATTTTAGCCCTGAACTAAAATCACCATCAACAAGCATGAAGAGAGATATTTCAGAATATGTTTCTAGATGCCGAACATGCATCAAGTTAAGATTGAGCACCAAAAGCCAGCTGGAGAATTACAACCACTCCCAATACCAGAATGGAAATGGGAAAAATATTTCCATGGATTTTATAGTTGGACTACCGAGATCAAAGAGAGGACATGACTCTATTTGGGTAATAGTGGATAGGTTGACTAAGTCGGCACACTTCTTACTAGTGCATACTACTTACATCATGGATAGATTATGCAAGCTCTATGTAGGGAAGATTGTGGTATTGCATGGAACGCCAGTCTCAATAGTTTCTGATAGGGGTGCTCAATTCACTTCCAAATTTTTGATATGCTTTCAGAAAGCTTTGGGTTCAGATTTGGATTTTAGTACTTCACTTCATCCTCAGATTGATGGTCAGACAGAGAGATTTAATCAAATATTGGAGGATATGCTTCGAGCGTGTGTGCTAGATTTCCAAGGAAATTGGGATGATTATTTACCATGGGCAGAATTTGCTTACAATAATAGTTATCAGTCGAGCATTGGTATGGCTCCTTTTGAAGCTCTTTATGGAAGACCTTGTCGTTCATCTCACCACAGAGAAGATCATAATGGTTAAGGATTGTCTTCGTAGAGCCCAGAGTAGGCAAAAACATTATGCAGATAGGAAACGGCGACCATTGCCGCTGGAAGTTGGAGATGAGGTTCTACTTAAGGTGTCTCCTATGAAAGGAGTAATGAGGTTTGGGAAGAAAGGGAAATTGGCTCCTAGGTTTATAGGACCATTCCCTATAACTAAGAAGATTGGAAATGTAGCATACCAGCTGGAGTTACCACCGTAGTTATCAGGAGTGCACAACGTATTTCATGTATCTATGTTGCGTAGACACTTAAGAGATGGTGAGCGAGATCAACAAGTATACCTTAGTGAGTTGGCTGTGAAACCGGATGTTACCTATGAAGATAAGGGTATTCGTATTTTAGAACGACAAGTAAGGCAACTACGATCTCGAGCAATTCCATTTGTCAAGGTGCAATGGAATCCACAAAACGAGCGAGAATGTTCATGGGAGCGTGAGGATGTTATCCGTCGTTCTCACCCGCATCTTTTTAATAATGAGGTAAATCTTATTCTGGGGACGGAATCCTTTTTCTAGTGGGGTAGTATGTAATACTCATCGATTTCCGTTTTCTTTGTACAGATAAACTAGATTCATAGAATTATGGTCATTTTAGTTATTGGTAGGTATCCCTTATCAATTAATGGTATTTTGATTAGTTGATCCTAGACTTTGGACTTAGTATTAATAAATAGGGTTACTACTAAGTCTTACCTAATCGTATACATAAGAGAGTAGCGATCAGAATTATTAGGCAGGAATCAAAAAGAGGGCGAACTTGATAGTCAGTTAAAACTTAGGCTAAAGTGGAAGAGGTCTGGTGAGTCCATTTTAATACAGATCTTTCCTATTCTTTGAATGGAAAAATCAATTTGTTTGTATTTTGATCATTTGTTATTGATTATTGCATCTTCCCTGTGTATTTTTCATTAGGTATTGATAAGTGAAGGAAGCTCTTCCTAGCGCGTTTTTCGATTGGAATTTGGAAGAATTGAGGCAAGTTTATTCGGTTTTCTTAGTCTTGGATAAATGTAGAAATGGTTATAGAATAAATCGTTAAGTTTGTTGCTTATGCCTGAGTCTGTTCATAACTTAGGATCTGTTTGTGATTTTTTTTGTAACGAACTACTTTGTCGTTTCGTTACTGGGTTCTAATTGGGATGGGTACATATAAGGTTCTTTGATTGATGACATGGTGCTCACGGTAGGAGAAGAAAATAAATAATACATTTAACCTAGCTATTTGATCATCTGAACTTTTGCTCATAAATTAATTGTACTAATTGAATAATTTCTTGATGATCGGCTATATCTATTCTTTAGATATTTAAATCGTTCTTCCACTAGTGGTAGTTAATCCAGATACTAAACAAATCACCCTAAATTAGTTATTAAGCTGCACACAAGTGGTAAAAGTGAACTAATGACTTAGGGTGTGGTCGTGCTAGTATATAGTGATACGTGAACTGATTTACTATAAATGGAAATTGCAGCTCTCAAACATCATCTTAAGTAATTAATTTACTACATATAGATAGTATACGCTGGGGTCCAAGTGTGGTTTTTAGTGGATGATTTTAAGTGAGTTTGAGTTTGTCCCCGACGAGCTTAACTACAACAGGTGATTAGCTAGAGAGGGAATGTATTATAACACATTTCTTTGTTGCCTAATCAAATATGCTGAAAGATAATAAGTATGAGTTATGGGTTCTGATGGTTAAGAGTTTCCTTGGAAACGTTCCATGCATCTTAGTGGTACCTGTGAGAAAGTTTTTATTGTGTTAGCTGACATGAGTGCGTTTTTACTGTTTATACCTTGGTGTCTGGGTTTGTGTTGCATCGACAGTTTCGCTGTTAAAATTATAAAATATCTTCTGAAACAGGGTTAGCATTTCGTATTCCTAGAGACTTTATGTAGGTCTCTAAACCGGTGTTCTTGTATCTCAATCAAGGAAAGTATAATTGAGATAGGGAGTGTGTTTCCAGGTACGATGGTATACATATAGGTATACTCTTAGAAATATTTGTTGCGGATATGTTCTGAAATCAATGTAGTGCCATTGCGGATATATCCCGGTATAACACTACTGTAGGATCAGAATATCGCCACAACAATACTCATGCGAGATTTACAGCGACAGTTCTGCGAGCTCTTCAACAACACACTGTGAGGGTCACAAAATGACTCAAAGCAATGACGTAACAGATGACGATGGCTGAAACATGAGAAGAGTGTGACCATTCTGCGAGGGTTATATCATCTGCGATAGTTAGCGTTATCATTGTTGCGATAAGATCGCGAGTCAGATCCGAAATTAAAGGACAGATTAGTTGTCATCCATTATGTAATTATCCTATATAAAGAAACCCGGTAGGTTCAGAATGGGAGGATGAATTTTTGGACGCTAAGAAAGTTTTGAGGAGAGAGAAAATTCAAAAGAGTGATTGTATTCTTAATCTCTTCCATTTCTTGTAAACATTTCTGAGAATCAAATAATAAAGTGTTATTTTTAATCTTCAAATATTTGTGAATTCTTGTGAAGGGTGTAGTGTAGGTTTTCCTGCAATTACATTTTGGCGCCCGAAACAGGGAAGAATTGATGATTATTTGAAGAAAAAGATAAAAATTGACATTGTGATTGGAAGGAATTTGGAACAATTAGTGAAAGATCTTACGCAATATCCAACAGTTTACTAAGATTAATGGCTAGAAGAAGAAGAAGAAATACATCAGAACCACCAACAACTGTAAGGAGGAGTAAAAGACTTGCAGGTGGAGAAACATATGAAATAGGAAAATCTTCAAGGGTAAGAACAAGAAGAAATATAACAAGGGATGATGGAGAAAATCAGATTCGACAGTCAAATCAGCAAACACCAATGCAAGATAGAGTTGTGGATTATGATAGAGTAAGCATGCATACTTGGCGATCAGATTCAATAGAAGAACCAGAAAATCGACAATTAAGAGATGAAAGACGAGAGGGAAGAAACCAAGAAGTAAATGGAGGATTAATACATGGAGATGATGAAAATGAAACAATAGAGGTTTTAAGACAAAGAATACAAGAGGAAAGGAGATTAGAGGCGGAAGAACATGCAAATTTGGCAAGGCAAAACCATGAATTGAGAATGGAAAACATGAGGTTACAAAATAGAAGATCAAGAAGCATAACGAGATCAAGTTCGAGAACAATCAGAAGTGAGATAAGAGGAAGATCACCTATAACAAGTATTGAAGAAGAAAATCATGATCCAAATGGAGGACGTTGCGAAAGGAGAGAAATAAGGGAAGATCGTTACATACCACAAGGTGAAATTCAACAAAACAACAGAAGGCAGGAAAATAAACAGCGTCATGCACGATATAACCAAGATGGTAAAGAAGATCAAGAGGAAGGAAGGAGGATATTGCATGGAAGAGAAACTCTAAGAAATCAGCAGATAATTGAAAGAGAAATTGAGAGACATTACGCTGAACAAGCACACTTAGCTTGCGAGAGGGAAAGATTGAGAGCAGAGGTAGAAGAGCAAGAATTCCAAGAGACAATTCGCCAGAATAATCATGACAATCGAGAAAGAAGACGTGAACAGAACCGCAATAATGGTAATATTAACGAAGAATACGATATGGTGCAAAGGAGGGCAGAAGAAAATCGCAGAATAAATAATGAGAGATATAACGGTGTGCGTATTCGCGAAATAAATGTAAGAGAAGATAGCGGAGAAAGACAAGCATAAGATAATGGAGATGGAAATCAAAATCTCGCAACACAAGATAGGCAAAAACGCAGGAGAAGGGAATCTGCACTGAAAAGACCAATGGAGCAAAATTCAGTTGGGAATGAACAAGTTTTAAAAGAATTAGCATAAATAAGGGGAATGTTAAATGATAGAAGAGAAGGAGGCAGAAGACAACTTGATGAGGCGATTGAAGAAGCTGCAAAAACTCCATTCACTCAAGCAGTACAATTAGGAGGAATACCCCCAAAATGAAACTTGCCAGCATTAACTAGTATTTTTGATGGATCTACATGTGCCATTCAACACATCAAAGCTTATGTGAGATGTATGCTACAGTGGGAAAATCATGATGCTGTGTTGTGCAAATATTTTGCGTCAAGCTTAACTATATAAGCGCTAAAATGGTTTGAGGGTTTACCCAAGAAGCTATAACTTCTTTCACTCATCTACAAACCACATTTTTAGGGGCATACATAAGTAACAATTCTGCGCGTCCAGGAATTGAAGATGTGTTCGGGTTAAAACAAAGGGTTG
The DNA here is from genome assembly GCA_023529315.1 of Papaver bracteatum. NCBI lineage: Eukaryota > Viridiplantae > Streptophyta > Magnoliopsida > Ranunculales > Papaveraceae > Papaver > Papaver bracteatum. The sequence goes on from JAJJWX010000365.1 coordinate 549,311, forward strand.
GAGAGAGTCTGAAGCACTTAACATTAAGGTGGAAAACAATGTGCAGTGAAATGGTTGGTAGAGTGGATGAGAGATATCTCATTTTATCTTTCGTTAATGCTATGTTTGCAACCAATCTACTATATGTTCAAGTTTTCAAAGTCAAAAATACCATCACAATGACTGAGCTGCGAGAACTACAAGAAGAATACATTGCTTTGGTGGAGAAAAAAAATGAGATGGAATCATATCTAGTCGCAAACACCATCTCAATAGCGGCAAACAAAAGTTTACTTCCTAAAATGATTAATAATGTGGCGAGCACCTCGCATTCACAACAAGAGAAAGTGGTGATTGAAAACCAGCAGAAGTTAGTAGCCATGGGAAGTCGTGATCAAGAGGAGTATGAAATGGAAAGGAATTATTACAATCGCGGTGGAAATAATAAAATTCAAAGACTTGATCATCCGCAAGAGACTTATGGTGGTCAGAGGAAAAATAATTTTAAAGGGCAAGGGAGTCAGAAGATAATATGGGAAGAAATTAAGATGCCCCCTCTAAATGCTAGTATAGAAAAATTTTGGGAGGCTATCATTTTGATGGAAAATATACCATCACCCTGGAATATGGGAAAAGAACCACATCTAAATAATCGAAATCAAGAATTTTGTCCTTACCATCATTTTCATGGTCACTCAATAAACGATTGCAGGAATGTAAAAAGAATAATTTTGAGGATGATTGATCATGGAAAATTAAATCATTTTCTAATAGGACATCCGCAATCTCAACAGTTACCACCAGCACCAGATATTCGCAGAGTGAATACTGTAAAAGGAGCAAAAACATTTCTGATAGAGGTTGGAGCCAAGGCGAAGAATTTGTTCTGTAATTCCATTATACATTCATACAAGACTATTGAGGATTTCCACGACAACATTCTGAGCAGAGTCTTCGCGAGAGACACGGAGAGAAGAGAGATAATGAATATTGCGAGAATCTCTCCATTAGAGGAATGGAAAAAGCAAACTATTTATTTCACTGCACAAGAGGTACCAGAGCCTGGCGAGATGCATGACAACCCACTGGTGGTAAGATTAGAAATAAATCCAAAACAAATAGAAGAAGAAGATGAAGAAAATGAGGATAATGGAGTTGAAGATTCTTGGGAAATTAACAGGGTTCTAATTGACACTGTAATTTCAGTGGATATCTTGTTTTATCATGCCTAAAAGACCATGGGAGGGAGAGACGAGGATTTGATACCATCAACATATAAGATCTGTGGTTTTAACGGTACTGCCAACAAGCCCAAAGGGGAAATTACAATGCGAATTCCATTAAAGGGGTTATCTTCTAAGATCCTATTCTGTGTTGTGGATATTGAATCACCTTATAATGCTCTGATTGGCCGACCTTGGATACATGGGATATTAGGTGCGGCGTCAACTTTCCACCAATGTATTAAATTTCGTCATCTTAATGGTGTTGGAGTTATAAAGGGAGACTGGGTTGATGGGAAGAAATGCTATGAAATTGATATGGAATTTTGCGAGGAAATGGCTTCAAAGAGCAGAAACTAGAAACATAACATCAAGCAAAAACAAAGAGGTGATAAGATGATGGTTGATACAATAGAGCGGCGAGAGGAAGGAACATTGCGATATCAACATGAGCTGCAAATAATAGATGGCGAGCGTCTCGCAGATGGAGAGAAAATAACAAAACGCAACAAAAGGGAAGAAGAAGAAAGTAGTAAGTAAAAACGTAAAATGATGAAATTTAAGAAATTTATGAATGATTTATTGAAGAAAATGTCTCAAAAGAATATTCCGTTTGAATGAAAAAGATGAAGTTGAAAAATTATACAAGAGTTGAAATACAAATAAAGAGAAGATCAAAGAAAAGAAATTTCATCAGAGTTGCAATACTCGCAAGAGAAATATAAGAACGGGACGAACCTTTATGGCGTACACCCTAGTTCGCGAATAAAATTTCGTAAGAGGCAAATGTAAGACCTAAAGTGCGTCATATAAGGGGGTATCTCTTTGCATGGCTCAGGGATAAGGTTATACCTCTGCTAGAACCTGAGTCATGGAGATTGGGGTTATTGAAAACCCATCCAAGAGAGGTACCTTGGATTTCCAACTATATAAGGTTATACACTGGTTGGACGACCGAGGGTCTCTCCTAAGGAGTGCAGAGTATGATCAAGGCGTCGAGGTACACGGTTGATCCAAGAGTGCCCGGGGCGTACGAAACTACCCTGGACATTCTTGGCAAGTCTTGGCTATGATGCACTCGGCTCGAAGAAAACCCCACTTAGGGTGCAGTCTTGTAACTATAAGCCATATAGGCCTAAAGGACAAGAGGATGCGAAAATAACTGGTTGTTGTTAAGACTGGATGGGAGGATCTAGTATTGTATGGCCGATATGCCCTCCTTGAAGGGAAACTAGGGGGAAGATAAGGGCGACACCCTCCATTAGGGAGCTGATAAGTATATAAAGACGGCAATGTCATGGGGCTTTATGATCGCAAGAATATTTAGGCCAGTCATATTGTCGCGTGACAATACTATACAAAGGCAGCAAGCCATGAGAAAAAGTTCAGATGAGATCAATGGGTTTTTACATGAAAGTGTAAAGACGTCATGCGATTTCATCGCAAGACGGCAATGTCATAAGGCTTTTTTCTCGCAAGAGAGCTTAGACTTGTCATATTGTCGCAGAGAAATTGACAAAATGCGGATAAGGCAAGATCAATGGGTCAATATATGTAAGTGTAAAGACGTCCTGCGATTTTGTCGCAGAAACAAAAAAAAGTGGCTAAATAAGACCTTTAACTAGAAAGGAAAAATAAGACCACAAAAGATCATAAAATTATACAGACATGACCTGCGATATTTACGCATAAGTTGAGACAAAGTTTACAAATAGATTTTATTCAACATTAATCTGCTCAATCTTTCATATTGCAGATGAATAACAGAGGCAAGTATGGGAATGAACGGAATGATAAGATTATTATTCATCTTTATATGAAAGATTTACGCAGATGGATAAAAATTAATAATCATGTTGATTAACCATATTGCAAAAAAGAATTGTTTATTAACCATATTGCAAAAAAGAATTGTTTATACAGATAAAAGCAAAAGAAATTTATACATCAAGTAACCTTGCAGTAATATCACAAGAAGAAGGAGATAAATGTACAAATATTACAAGGAGATTAAAAAGAAGAAATAAAACTAGTTAGATCCATCATCATCATCGCCATATTTTTCTTCTTCTTTGTCTTCACCGTCATCTTCATTGTATCGTTCATCTCCGCCAGATTCTTCAGCTTCACTGTCAGAGATAACAAGATTTGGAGTATTCTTTGGAACTTCTTCCGCGAGAAAAGGATACAAAGAGTGAGGAATGTTGTGATCATCGCAGACCTTCTTGGGAGAATCATTGCGAACACCAACAAGGAGATTACTAAAATTGGTAGAAGAAATCTTTAATTGGGTCTTCAATTTTGAATATTTCTCATTGCGAGCAACAAGAGTCTTTGCGAGTTGTTTCTTATCAGCTTCAAGTTCTGCAATTCTTTCAGAGTATCTCTTCTCAGCTCCTGTGAGTATATAATAACAAGTTGGAAATTTTGTAAAAAAAATATAAAATACAAGAAATTAAAAAGGAAAAACAATTAACAATCTTCTCTTTCAGAAATCATGTCTTTAATTAAGGCTGCTTGTTCAACATGAAGACTAACATCTACACCTAAGTTAGCTCTGGCATTGTCAAGAATCTTTGCAGCCCAGGAAAATTCATCATCATCATTAATAAGAAGACGGGAACGAATTTGGATTTCTCTTTCAACAAGATCCTCTCTCTCGCGGATAAGTTTATCCCTTTAAATTTGGACTTCAAGAAGGGTTTTATGAAAATCCGCTAAAGTTTGAGCTCCTTGCCTATAAATGCGATCTTTTTCATCTATAATATCACTTTTTGGGGCTCTTAGAATCTTGATTTCTTCTTTAGAATTAAGATATTGACGCTTGGATGTATTGTCCGCTCTCAAACTAGATCTGTGATCAATTGCTAAAAGATGAAATTTGGATCTAAGATCATCTATAGAAAGGGATTTAATCTGTTCATTTGAATAGTTTTCTAAGGATTCATTAAGGTGATTGAGAAGAGTATCATCGTCTATTGGATTTGGAAAAGAACGAAGGAATACAACTTCGTCAGAAAGGCCGTAAACATCTGCGAAGAATAAAAATAAGAAAAAATGCAAAGGAATACAAGGTTAAAGAAAAAGAGAGAGATTTCTTACCATAAAGTTGATTGTTCGCAGATTGGAGGCTTGCGACCTTATCTTGCGAGAAAGAAAGTTCAGTTTCCAACCGCTTGATCTTTTCTTGAAGGTCAGCAGACCTAGATTCCAATTGCCCACGAAGACTAGCGGACTCAGATTCCAACTCCACATTCTTCTTGCGAAGAACAATATTCTTCTTGTGAAAAGATGCGCACCTCTTCTCCAAGTCCGAGGCAACAACAAAGGAAGCTCTTCCAGTCTGCGAGGGAACAATGTAAATTAAAACTTGGCGAGGAAATGAATACATAAATGTGGTAAAGAAACGAAAACATACCAGAATACCAAGAGAATTTAAGAGACTGGGAGTTATTGATCTTGAGATTCCTTGGTGAGAATCATTATCAACCAATATGGGAGCATCGCAGATCTTGGCAAAAGCCTGAGATACCCCGTTAAGAGCTTCGTTTCCATAATCATTTGCAATACCATGTGTAATATTGCCAAAAATGTTAGATAGCTGGGCCATGGAAGATTCATATTGGGATGATTCCATTGCGGAAGGGATATCAGCATCAAAATCATCATCATCATCATTATCAGTATCATCATGAGAATTTTCTTCATTAGACTGGGGTGATGAAGGGGAAGTAGTTTGGATCTTTATTTTCTTCGAGGGAGGACCAGTGGATTTTTCCTTGCGAGGAGCATCAAATTTCTCCTTGTGAGGAGCGTTAGATTTCCCTTGCGAGAAGAATCTTTGCTTTTTCCTTTGGTCCTCGCAACCACAACAGGTTTTCTTTCTTCAATAACCTGCGAACACAGATAAAGATAAGAAGCATAAGCAACAATATATTGTTAAGAATCATAAAGGAATATTTCTTACTTCATCTGTGAGAGATTTAAGGGCTAAAAAGGTGTTGGGCTTCCCAAATTTCTGGTAGTTAAGTTTCAGCGTGCTAATATAAAAAAATTAGAATAGTCAGCGAGAGTATGAAAACATGAGGAAGATAATAATGATAATTATGCAAAAAATTTGAGGGAACATACCTCTTTATTCCTTTCAGGCCAGTTAAAAGCCCACGGCTGATATTCTGCGAGATTCGCATGCAATGCATGAGGACCGGAGATATAGGGACCCTCTAGACATACTGGAAAAATGAACCATTTGTCATCACTAGAGTGGCGAGGGCCTTGATTATTACCCGTATGCCAATCGATATCTAACATAAGAACTTTATCTTCAGCGATGTCATCCTTCTTTTGTAAGCGGACACCCTAGCAAGTACTATCTTTCTTCATAGGAATTATATCGTAATTTATGAAGAAGTTCTCCACAATATACTTCGCGGGGACAATTGGAATATCCTTGAATTTAGGATTCTTCGCAGTATCAGGGTAACGAGATTCTTTACCAGCACCGCGAGTAGCATACTCAAGCATTAAGCGAATGCAATCCCCACTCAACGGATATACCGCCCGCAAGAACTTCGCGTGAGAGAGTATCTCATAGAATAAAGGAAGTTCAGGGTCATAGAGAGGAATGGGAAGACCAAATTCAAGATGTCCTAGCGAGACTATGATCTTCTCATGGTTACATGGAAGATCAGAAAATAATGGAATAGAAAGTTCAGACTTAGGGTTTTGATTGGGAATGGTGGATAAAGTAAAACCTTTGTCTTGAAGTTCTTTTTGAATCTTCTCAAAATCAATCACATATTTGCGACCGGCTGCAACCATTTTTAGTATGGGAATGAAGTTTGGAGGAGTAAAAGATCAAAAGAAAAATTGTAATAGTAGCAGATCCGGAATTTACGGAAGAACAGTGAATTTGCAGAGAGATTACGGAGAGAAGGAAGAAAAAGGTAAAAAAAAAAGAAAAGAGAAGAGTGAATAAGATATATATAAAAGGTAAAAAATCTCGAAAAGATAAGTGCAATTAATACAAGGAAGAGACGTGAACGGTTGGAATGCATCGGTTGAAAGGGACGTGTCAGAAGTTTAATGGATAAAAAGATACATGTAACAAACCTGGCGAGGAAAAGATATGTGTCAAAAGAACATGAAAAATAGACAGTTGCGGCGTTTCAAAAGGTTTTGATTTCTCATGGTCTTTTCCCTTCGCATAAAAGACATGAGAAGAGGAAATATGTAGGATCAGAATATCGCCACAACAATACTCCTGCGAAATTTACAGCGAAAATTCTGCGATCTCTTCAACAACATACTGCGAGTGTCACAAAATGACTCAAAGCAATGACGTAACAAATGACGATAGCCGAAACATGAGAAGAGTGTAACCATTTTTCGAGGGTTATATCATCTGCGATAGTTAGCATTATCACTGCTGCGATAAGATCGCGAGTCAGATCCGAAATTAAAGGACAGATTAGCTGTCATCCATTATGTAATTATCATATATAAAGAGACCCGGTAGGTTCAGAAGGGGAGGATGAATTTTTGAACGCTAAGAAAGTTTTGAGGGGAGAGAAAATTCAAGAGAGTGATTGTATTCTTAATCTCTTCCATTTCTTGTAAACATTTCTGAGAATCAAATAATAAAGTGTTGTTTTTAATCTTCAAATACGTGTTGATTATTGTGAATTCTTGTGAAGGGTGTAGTGTAGGTTTTCCTGCAACTAGAACTACGATAAGGGTTTGATATATGAGGATATTTGGTGTGTAATGCTAATGGATATTTGATTTAGGAAAGACCTTAAATTTTTTGTACGGTGGTTGTCCTACTTTGTAACTGGTAGCTTTTAATTTTTTTTCCTTAGGACATGTTTGGCTTGGCATTTATTTGTATAACTCTTTTATATTTTCCGCGACGCGGCGATCGAGTGAACTTGCTCGGAGTTTAACTTCTATTGATTATCTTTTCAAGTGTTGTTAGGGACCGTGAAGGAGTTTGATTGATTCCAGTTTCGGTGGATATTTTGAGGGTGGACATCTATACTTCTTCTATTTATTTGTTTTCGTTATGTAGTTGTGAGGCAGTGGGGATACTTTCTCTGGGTAGACTTCTTTATAAAATTTTCTTTTGTTAGTTCGCTTGAAAGGTGGATTATATTATTGAAGCCTAGTACACCATTTCAATTCTTTAGACATCTTCATTATTTTTGTTAAGGAATAAAATTCCCTTCTGCATATATACAATTGTAACGGAACTGTGTTCCTAGTTTTTTGTGGTTTTGTACCTTGTTGCAGAAAATTAACGACGTACTTTCTAATTAATCATCGGTCGGGGTTAAGTGGAAAGTAGGGTTGTTACATCAACCCAACAAGTAGTCTTAAGATAAAAGAAGTTTCAGGGAAGGAAAAAAGGAATGTAGGATTACGCAACCTTTAACAGGTTTGTGCACACATAATTCTGAACCCTAGAGAGAGTATAATTGTAGGGAATAACCCTCATTTATTGATAGACAAGAAGGAAAACAAAACTAAGAAAGGAAGAAAACAAACTTTTCTTAAAGCCTGAGAGGTGCACATCCTTGTCTATTTTGATCAGGAACATGAGACAAGATACACAAATCAACACAATCAAGTTGTGTTGCGGTGAACAACAATCTGTCCACCATGTTCCTTTTGAGAGGAATCCATAGACCTTTGTCTATCAAAACGATTGGACCATACTTTCTTCTCTAATGGTCTTGTTTTATCCTTGGAAACTAAATTCTTAGACGAAGATAAAATCTTACATATCTCAGCCGTCTTTTGAGCAAGTTTGAGATTGCTTGCTAATCGATTTGTTATTCGTTGAAGTTTGTTGACATGCCTCAATTTGTGTTTATACTTGTAACACTTTGATAGTTCATGACCTTTGAGTGAACAATATGAGCACGTAAATCTTGGATATAGTTTGGGCATCTGAGATGTGAAGGCTACTAGACACATAGGGGTACCTGAAACGTCATACACAGAGTTTCCAATAGAAATATCAATTTTATCTTCCAGATTTGTTGAGTTTTCTTCTGAAAGAATATCAAGATTGATGTATGTATTGTTACAATTATCAAAATCAATATTTTCACAAAGAAGTGCAACACTTGATTTTTCGTATTCATTAGAATCATAGTTGTCAGACATTTTATCAAGAGTTGCAGCAAGACCTTTATTCCCGGTGTATTTCTTTCGATTTCGACACTCATTTGCAAAATGACCAAAACCTCTACACTTAAAGCATTGAGGAATATCCTCGTCATTAGTTTCATTATTATCCCTATTTTTAGGAGGAACACGATTATGGGGTTTATCTTATGACTTAGATTTATCTCTGGAGAACCGTTTACTTTTCTTCAAAAGAAGATCCCTAAACTGTCTTGTGATCAACGAGATTGACTTGTCAAGATCTTCATCCGATGAATCAGCCTCAGAAAGATCATCTTTAGAGATGCAAACACTTTTCATTTTATAAAGTACTTTAGTTTTCTTTAGTGCTTTGAAAGCAACATCCTTACTTGACTTGGACGTATGTGAAAAAACGGGGGTCTAACAACCACACCCAATAATTCGTTTGGAAATCTGAGAGGACTTACTCCAATACACTTTCTAGAGAATCAACTAGACAGTCAGACTCAATCTAGAGTAAATTATATCAAAGATTTTAATATCTTTATTTCAACACAATCAAAGTTAAACCGAAACAAGTCTGTAAACTTGATTTTAGTGTGAAGCTCTTGAAACAAAGTCTTTTGTTTTAATCACAACCTATTCAATATCCACCGTGTATAAACCTCTTTAAGCAACAATCACTAAAGGAATATTTCAACACAGTGTCCACTTGAAATAGGGTTAGTCCAGACTGGTCTAATAATGTGAAAATAACAAAATCAATTGTTCAAGATCAATCAAGTCTTATCCAACAAAGGAGGTCGGATTTAACAACTATGATTGATTAACGTACAACCTGTATTATTTCAATTATAAAGATAAACAATATAATGCGGAAAATGAAATAACACATACACCAGAATTTTGTTATCGATGAAACCGCAAATGCAGAAAAACCCCGGGACCTAGTCCAGAATAAACACACACTGATTATAAGATGTTACACCAATTTCCTACTACCTATTCGGACTAGATGTAATACCTTCTTCAGCTGTATTCTTATAGAACTCCTAGCAGAACACCGATTCTCTTTAGGAACTCTTCTCGTAAATCTTCTAGCAGAACCCAAGGCTCTCTTTAGAAGATACAACAACACAAATGATACGAGTCGATATTTTGTTTGCACAAAACATCGGTTTGATTTCCCTTTAGATGTAAATCAAGATTTTGGAAATCTTGTAGATTAGGGTTTTAACTTACAATCAGTATGTGTACTCACAAGAAGTCCGTGAACCTGATTTTCATTAGTGAACTTGCAAAGATAAATTTCCAAGTTACGAAAACCCTAATAATTCTACAACAAGAACAACTAGATAAATCTAGAGATATCTTGTTTAAAACTTCTTAAGGATTTTTACGAGATGCCTCAATAGAAGTTTTTATTTCTAGTCTTCAATTTCGACTAACAAGTGTTGGTATACGATCGGAAACTGAAATCTATCAAAACCTAGGGTTTATGATCAACAACTCTTGAATGGTTTTATATCAGAAGAGAAAACCTTAGAATGGACAAGAAGTGAAAAACCTAGATTACAAGTTGTATAATCAATCACAAAGATTTAATCCAACTTGGCTTTGTGATACCCAATACAAAGACTTTTATCTCACTCTTGTTCACGAAGAATAAAATACATGGAAACAACCTGCAAAGCTTACGCCAATTTTCCAAAGGGGATGAAAAACGTGTAAACTCACGAACTCTTTATTTATAGTGAAAGGTAGCTTAAAAGCTAAGCATAGATATTTTCCTTTATCAAGACTCTCCAAAATTTGGGACTCTTACCTAAGTTACAACTCTTGCCAAAATAATTAAATAAATAATTAATTAGCAAATATTGTATTTATGTGAATAAATCACAAATTAAGTTAGGAAGGAATCACAAACACTTTAATATGGTAATCAAAGATGTTTGGAGTAATAGCTAACTTGCCTAGATAAGGAAACATCACCAATTTGACCAAAAATTCCTTTTAGTCACGTAATTGGGCCCAAGTCCGCGAACTGTTACAAACAGTCCATGGATTGTTTCCTACTAACGAACTGTAATAATAACAACAACATTTATAATTGTTACTTTAATAAATCACTCATAACTTCATCGTTATAACTCAGAATTGAGTGATTCTTGGCTCGTTGGATTCGCAAGCTCATTCACTATAACATGAGATCCTTTATAGGGATAAAGGTTATTGTCATCAAAGTCATGAATCAAATAACCTCAAGTATATATACATAAATATACATTTACCGTCATAGGAATTGGTCCATAGAGTGAGCATTTATCTCGATAGATTAGAAAGGTAGAATTGAACAAGAATCCAAATGAAATCAATCACATACCTTTGTTGATGAAGTACTTGTTGATGTCTTCTTGTAATCTTCAATCTTCATCCTTTAAGGATATCTTCGATTCAGCTTCTTAGACCTAATCTAGTCCGAAACTATCTTTAGTATGCTAAATCAATAATGAATTTTGGTAACTAAAATTGGCAACTAACTTGACATACCAACGCTAGTGGGTTCAACCGAGATATGCTCTAATAGTATGCTCATGATCAAAGATCTTTAACTTCCCAATCAGAGTATTTCTGGACAGTGTATCAAGGTTATTTCCTTCAACGATGGCATGCTTCTTAGAATCGTATCTAGATGGCAGCGATCTGAGAATTTTTATCACAATGTCCTTTTCAGGAATAGTCTTACCCAATGCAAAAGATGCATTAACAATTTCAGACACTTTGTGATTAAATTCATCAAATGAATCTTCATCTACCATACAAAGATTTTCCCAATCGGAATTTAGGTTTTGAAGCCTAGCTTCCTTTTCACTGGTATTCCCTTCAAATAAGGTTTCTAAGACAACCCAAGCATCTTTAGAACGAGTACACGTAGTCACATGGTGCTGAAGATCCGGGGTAATGGCATGTATGATGGCATCCAAACCGTCATAATTTTGCTTTGCAGCAAGTATCTCAGCAGCGTCATATGCACCAATATCTTTCGGTTCGGTTGCATCTCCTACTTTCACAACGGGAGCATCATAGCCATTAACTTCATAAACCCATGATTGAAAATCACGCGCTTGAAGAAAGGAACGCATAACAATTTTCCACAATAAGTAATTTGAGCCATCGAAGACTGGTGGTACGTTTATAGAGATAACACTTCTGTCCATAGAATCAGATTGCTACAAAAACAGACTTATAAGGTCTTAAACGTGTTTGATAGCTCTGATACCAATTAAAAAAGCGGGGGTCTAACAACCACACCCAATATTTCGATTAGGAATATGTATGGACTAACTCCAATATACTTTTAAATGAATCAAGTAGACATTCAGACTCAATCTTAATAAAAGTATATCAAAGACTTATATCTCTCTTTCTTGATTCAATACTTACTCAAGAAAATAAAAATTTGCGAGTCTAATTGAATATAAGAGAAATAACTTGAACTGTACCAAAGACTAATGTTCAAGGATCAATCAATTTCAATCAACAAACAAAGGTTGGATTTCCACATTGATCGATTCAATGCACAACCTGTGATATTTCAATTATATAACAAAATATAACGCGGAAAATAAATAACACAGACACTAAAAGTTTTGTTAATGAGGAAATCGAAAAAGTAGAAAAACCACGGGAGCCAGTCCAGATTGAATACACACTATATTAAGCCGCTACAGACACTATCCTACTACAAACTAACTTTGGTATGGATTGTAGTTGAACCCAATCAATATCACACTGATCCAAGGTACATTTGTGCTCCTTACGTCTATGATCCTAGACGGATACTACGCACTTAATTCCCTTAGCTGATCTCACCCATAACTAAGAGTTGCTACGACCCAAAGTCGAAGACTTTAATAAAAAAATCTGTATCATACAGAAAAGTCCACGGTAATAGATAAATCTGTCTCCCACATAAATACCTACGAGTTTTTGTTCCGTCTTTTGATAAATCAAGGTGAACATGAACCAATTGATAACCCGGACATATATTCTCGAAGAACAACCTAGAATTATCAATCACCTCACAATAATCTTAATAGACTAGCGAAAGAAGATATTGTGGAATCACAAACGATGAGACGAAGGTGTTTGTGTTTACTTTTATATCTTGCCTATCAGAGAAATCAATCTCAAGCCAATCTTACAATTGTACCCAAATAAGATAGAAACAGCAAGATCAGATCACACAACTACAAGAAAGTAATATCAATCTGGCTTCACAATCCCAATGAAGTCTTCAAGTCGTTAACCTACAAGATCTCGATAGAAATCTAAGGTTAATTGAGAATCGAGTCTAGCTAATACAACTAGTATCACACAAGAGGTGTGGGTATTAGGTTTCCCAGTTGCTAGAGTTCTCCCTTATATAGTCTTTCAAATCAGGGTTTGCAATCAATGTTAGCTTAGTAACAAAGCATTCAATATTCACCGTTAGATGAAAACCTGATTAGATTCAAGCTAATATCTTTCAACCGTTAGATTGAAAGTTAGCTTGTTACACAGAAATGAAATGCACGTTTATTTATGTTTGTGTAACCGTACTCAAACATGTACATCTAGTTGGTTCAACAGTAGTTAATCAAATGGTTAGCCATATGAGCACTTTCATGTTAACCATATTCTTCTTTACCATAACTAGTTCAAATGACTCAAATGAACTAGTTAGAGATGTTAGAGCATTGCTCGGTCGAACTCGCATATGTTGCTATCTCAAGCATGTTTGTCAATATTAGTGTAGTTGTAGGATTTCCTACACTACACCCTTATCAAGAATCAATGAAAACTAAGTCATAATTGTGAATGAACAACAACACTTTTATTAATTCACTTTCAGGAAGATTTACAAGAAAGATCAAAACTCAGAAGTACAACTTTATTTCTGGAGTTTCTCTCTCCTCAAAATTCTCTCAGCTCTCAAAAATACATCATCCTTTTTTGGATCTATCGTGCCCTTTATATAGAGATTTACATAGTGGAAGACAGCTAAGATTTCCCCCTAATTCGGATCTACTTTGCGATCTCATCGCCATAACTTCGGTCTTCACCATCGCCAACTTTATAACCATCGTGAAGTAGACTTATTCTTCATATATCTTTAATCGTTAATCGTTACATCACTCTTTTGTGACACTCACCAAATGTTGTTGAAGAATCTTGCGACAATCTCGTCAAAGTGTCGTTAATAGTTGCAGGAACGTTTGGGCTTCTCGCAGAAATGTTATTAATATCGCGGGAATAGCGTTGTAGCGATATTCTGGTACTACATCTTGCCTCTTCTCATGTCTTTTCTGCGAAGAAGAGAAGATCATGAGAACCTATATTCTTTATTATTCTTCGCAACTTCTTTCCCTTTTATACTTTCTCCTCGACAAGATCCCGTTATTCCAGCCTTTCTTACACGTGTTGTAAATCCCTTCATTTACTGACATGTTCCTACTTCGTAGGTCCACTCCCATTTGCCTATAAAAGGTGGAACTAATCTTCAAAATTAGTTTTACTTTTCTGTTTCTTCATCTTCTTCATCTTCCGTCTGCAACTTTGCCTCTTCTTCATATTCTTCTGCTACTGTTCTAATGGAGCCCTCAAGGTTTGTTTCTTGATTTATATTGTTTATTTTAAGCTAGTTTTTACTTTCATTCTCCAATCTTTCTTATTTCCTTGTTATGTCTTCTTTATAGCGGAAAGATTTCTAACACACAATCTACCACTCACAACCCTAATCCTCGCAAAAGACCGACTGAGAAGAAGAAGAAAAGTTCTGCGAATGATAAAGTAGTAAGAAACACCCTTTATTTTTTAATAACAATATTGTTGCCTCTGTTTATTATCTGGGTTATTATTCGCAGAATGACGTGAATCCTGAGAAACCTCCCAAAAGGGCTCGCCATTTTAAGACACTCGGGGAAAATCTCATTATGCCCTCGTTAACATCTGTGAAGATTACTCCCACACCTTCGCAACAAAATCTTTATTCTCCTATTCGCGAGAATATCGTTGTTCATACCTCTACCCCTTCTGAAATTTTGACAAACCAATCTTCTAAAGCTGCTGCGACTGAGGTTCCTTATAGTCCTTTAAGGCCTTCGACTGTGGTTTTTCCACATACTCCTCCTGATAACTCAACCACCACAAATGATCGCCAACTTATTCTCACTACTGTTTCACCTTCTAAATCCTTTCCTTCATCCAGCAAAACTTTTGCAGGTGTTGATGTTGCTTTTAAAGTCTTGTCTAATGTTTTAGACAATGCTAGAAAGTCTTCCACTGACCCTCTCCAACAGGAAGCTTGCGAGACTCTATTTAAGTATCTTGGATCTGGTTGTAATGATTCACGAGCGTCTTTGGAGAATGAGATTGAAGTTCTGAGAAAAAGTCTTCAAGCTAAAACTGCTGAATGTGATACCTTAAATCACATGTTCCGCAACTCTTCTTTAGATTGCGATAATCTTCGCAGAAGAAATGACGAGCTGAAAGGTAATTTTTTCTTTGCCTATGCTCTTTTTGCTTTTCTGTTTCATATACATACTTTATGTACTTAGACTTTCTTCTTAAATTCTTGATTCACATATTAGTTTCAAATCGGGCTCGTTTCATAAAAAGACTCAAATCTGAATCTATTGCTGAAGAAGTTCGCGTTGAAAGAGATTCTTGGATAGATCAACATACTAGACTAGACAATCTGTACACTTATTCAATTGATCGCATAAATAATCTTACTAATGAGAATAATCAATTATTGCAAAGGCATAACCTTTTGAGTGGCGAGCTTGATCGCCTCTCATATTTGTTTTTTAAGGCTAATTTAGCGATGGAATCTTTATCAGATGAGAATAAAACCATGTCCCAAGAAAAACATAGATTTTCAAGCTTGATGACGATTTCCTCGCAGCAAATAAGTAATCTTCAAAGTACATGTAATAGTCAAGAGCAATCTCTTCATTCTCTTAAGAAGGAGTTAACTGAATCAACTGCCGCCGAAAAGGATAAGCTTATCAAGGGTAGATTAACTCTTAGTTTAAGAGCCAGCGAACTTCAAGACCAATACTCTC
The DNA here is from genome assembly GCA_023529315.1 of Papaver bracteatum. Classification (NCBI taxonomy): domain Eukaryota; kingdom Viridiplantae; phylum Streptophyta; class Magnoliopsida; order Ranunculales; family Papaveraceae; genus Papaver; species Papaver bracteatum. The sequence goes on from JAJJWX010000365.1 coordinate 564,774, forward strand.
AGTTAAAGGAATCTTATTCTTCATTAGCAAAGGAAAATTCATATCTTCGCAACAAAGAAGAAAACATGAAATCTCGTCTGAAGGGTATGGTTGGCGATAAATTCGATGATGCCATGAATCAGTAGGAGAACTGTTTATTTGCTTTAATCCAAAACTTAAACTCGCAAAAAGAAGGTAGTCAGTTGACTGCCTCTCTTGTTGATCTTCTCATAAAATTTTATATTATGTTCCTTGTGAGATTCTTGTCTAACTGATTTTTTAATTTCTTGCTTACAGAATCTGAAAGAAATCTTCATTCTACCATCACTGATCTGACCGCTACATTGGATAAAGTTCGCAAAGAAAATAAATCTCTTGTTTATAATTGCTTTATTGCTCAGGACAAAGCAGAAAGAAGACTTGATTATCTTGAATACTTCAAGAATATAGAAATTAGGAATCGTGAAAGAGCTCTTCTTCGCTAAGTCCATCTTAGGGCTGAAGTTCTCGTGAATGATATTCTGCTTCCCCGTTCTCTTTCTCCTGTTTCTGTCCCTCCTTTAGAGGTTGACGATGATGAAATTCCTCTTCCCATGTATGAAGAATTAGAGTTTGCTAATGATGAAGAAAATACCACTCAAGAAAATCAAGAAGGTGGTGAAGAAGAAGAAAAAAGTCCTCCTAAAGAAGTATCCACTGATGAAGAATCCAGAGAAGAAGAAGCTCGCGGTGAGAAGGATGCTGATGATGTTGATGAATCTGACAAGAACAATAAATCTGGCGAGGCCTGAATTTTATCTTTGCTTTCTTTTACTTCTTCTATCTTGCGATTGATGTAATCTTCGAAATTTTAGAATTTTAATTTTCGATTTAGCTTACTTTGAATATTTTCAAGTAAGATAATGTAATCTTACTTCTCTATTCCCCTTCTTGCCCTTCATTATCTTGCTTGAAATGGTGAATATTCATTATCTTCTTTAACTAATTTGTGTTGTTGCATTCTTGCGAAAATATGAATACATCTGCGATATGAGGAATACTGTTGCATTTTTCTGAAAAATTCTGAGGGAATCCGCGATGTTTAAAAATTTGCCTCCTTGTATATAATTCTGCGATAAATGAATGTTTCCTGCCATCTTAAAGCAAAATAGTTAATTGGTAAGATTATTCTTTTGGTCTTATTTTGCCTTCCTAATTAAAGGTCTTATTTTGCCAAACTTTTTCTGTCTACGACAAAATCGCAGGATTTCTTAACATTTGCATGTAAAGACTCTTTGATCTTGTCTTATCCATGTTTCTTTCAAAATCTTTGCGAAAATATGATAAGCATACATTCTCTCGCAAGAATTTACCCTTATGACATTGCCGGCTTGCGATGAAATCACAGGACGTCTTTACAATTTCATGTAAAAACCCATTGATCTCATCTTAGCATTGCTCTCGTGGCTTGTTGCCTCTGCATTATTTACGTTATGCGACAATATGACAGGCCTAAATGTTCTTGCGATCATAAAGCCCCATGACATTGCCGTCTTATGACACTTATCAGCTCCCTAATGGAGGGTGCCGCCCTTATCTTCCCCCTGGTTGCCCCTTCAAGGAGGGAACATCGGCCATACAAGACTAGATCCCCCCATCCGGATTTGCCAACAACCAGTTGTGTTCGCAGCCTCTTGTCCTTTATGCCTATATGGCTTATAGTTACAAGACTGCACCCTAAGTGGGGTTTTCTTCAGTCCAAGTGCATTGTAGCCAAGACTTACCAAGGATGGAAAGAGAGTTTCGTACGCTCCGGGCACCCTTGGCTCAACCATGTACCTCAGCGCCTTGGTCATACTTTGTACTTCTTGGAAGAGACTCTCAGTCGTTCAACCAGGGTATAACCATATATAGTTGGAAATCCAAGATCTCTCTCCCGAATAGGTTTTCTTTAACCCCATCGTCTGCATGACTCAGGTTCCAGCAGCGGTATAACCTTATCGCTGAGTCATGTCAAGAGATACCCCCTCATATGATGCACTATTAGGTCTTACATTTGCCTCTTACGAAATTTTATTCGCGAACTAGGGTGCACGCCAAGAAGGTTCGTCCCATTCTTTTAATCTCTGCGAAATTTTATTCGCTATTCTTGCCATGACGCTCGCATAAATTTTGATATTGAAAGAAGGATTTTTTAATTGTTTCATCTTACATTTGTATTTCTTACCTCGCAAAAACTCACATCGATAATACCTTTTCAGAAATAATCTGTTCCATGGTCTATCAAGTCTTTGCCCAACATCTCTTCCCTCTGGATCCATTAATTTGTATGCTCCATTTCCAATTATCTCTTTAATGATGTATGGTCCATCCCATTTTCTCGCTAATTTTCCACCACTTTCTTGCTGATATTTTGGTGTTTCTCGCAAAACTAGATCGTCAGGTTGGAATTGTCGTTTCTTGACTCGTTTGTTGTACTCGCGAGCTAATCTTCGCTGGTAGTTTTCCATATGTTGTAGAGTTTTTTCTCTCTTTTCTTCTAGTTCATCTAACTCATGTAAAATCATGCCAGCACTCAGATTTTTCTCCCATGCCTCTCTTTTTGTTGTTGGGATAGCAACTTCTGTTGGTAGGACAGCTTCAACTCCATATGTTAAACAGAAAGGTGACATTCCAGTTGCCTCTCGTCTAGTTGTATTATATGCCCATATCGCATTATGCACTTTCTCACACCATGATTTGTGATAACCTTCTAACTACTTTTTCAAGATGTCTGCGGTTGTCTTATTAGTTGCCTCAGCTTGACCATTTGCTTGCGGATATAAAGGAGTTAACTTTCCACATTTTATCTTAAATGCATTAAGAAGCAATTCAATATTCTGCCCTTCAAATTTCTTTCCGTTATCAGTCATCAACTGTGCTGGGATCCCAAATCTGCAAATTATATTTTCAAATATGTACGTAAAAATGTCCTTATCGCGGATGTGCTGTACTGCCTTAACTTCCCCACATTTTGTGAAATAATCTGTAGCAACGATTAAATATCTCCTTTATCCAGAACCAGGAACAAATGGTCCCACAATATCCAATCCCCATTTTCCAAAAGGCCATACGCTTGACGAAGATGATAATGGTGCTCCTGGTGCATGTATCTTCTTCCCAAATCGCTGACAATCTTCATAACGCCTTGAAAGTTGTTTTGCATCCTCATGCATATACGGCCAATAATAACCCTGCATATTTGTTTTATATGCCAAAGATCTACCCCCGCTGTGATTACCAGCATCACCACTATGCAACATTTTTAACACCTTTTGTCCTTCTTCCCTCGTCAAACATTTTAGCGATGGTCCATTAAATGATTTGCGATATAATACCCCATCTATTAGTTCATAATTGGTTGCTCTACTTTTTAATTTATGTGCTTCTAATCGATTTCTGGGGATATCTCCTCTCGCCAAATAAGCATGAAGATCTACTCGCCAATCTGTAACATTATTCCCTATTTCTTCCTCACCAGATTATACCATCATTACATCTACCTCTTCTTCTTCTTTATTTATCGCTGGTTGCAAAAGTGTTTGAATTTTTATGCATCTCACAAGTGGGTTCGTCATCATGCTTGATATGAAATAAAAAGCATCTGCAAGCCTATTATCTTTCCTTGATATGTGTCTCCATTTTATTTTTGGAATTCTCGCAGACAATTCTTCAACAAGTTTTTTGTACTTCTTCAAAGATGGTTCATTTGTAGTATACTCTCCCTTTATCTGGCGAATAACCAATTGTGAATCGCTGGTGATTCTAGCATTTTCCAACTTCATTTCTATCGCAAACTTCAATGCATGGATTACAGCTTCATATTCTGTCTCATTATTAGTGGATGCAAATTCCAATCTAAATGAAAAAGCCGTTTTTTCTCCTTCTGGTGAAATGAAAACAACTCCAATCCCATTTCCTTCTCCATTTGACGATCCATCCACTAATATTTCCCATCTGTCAGGTTCTGTTAATAGCTATTTTGGGTCTCCATGTTCTTCTTCTATATCCATCATCTCTTCTACAACTTCGTCATCTTCTAAAGGAAATTCAGCTAAGAAATATGCGATAAATTGCGATTTTGGCGAAGATAGAATTTCATATTGGATATTAAAATTCCCTACTTGCGCATTCCATCTCTCAACTCTGCCTGATCTTTTTGAATTTTTCATCACCGATTCAATTGGCACTCTCGTTAACACTTTGATCTTATGCGCTTGAAAGTAAATTCGAAGCTTAAAGGTTGCGTGTACCAATGCTAAAATTAGTTTCTCAATCTTTGAATAATTTCTCTCTGCTGAATTAAATGTTTTGCTGATATAATAAATCAGTTTTTCTACCCCTGCGTCTACTCGCAATAACACATCACTTAACGCATATGGAGTTGTTGCGAGATAAATCAATAATTCTTCTCCCGGTTCAGCTTTTTGTAATATAGATATACTCGCCAAATGTTCTTTTATTCCTTGAAAAGCTTTTTCGCATTCATCTGTCCACTTGAATTTTGTTCCCTTCTTGAGTATGTCGAAGAAAATATTTACACTTGTCAGAAGATCGTGAAATGAACCTTCCTAGCGAGGCTAAGAGTCCATTTAGTTTTTGTACATCTTTTACCGTCGCAGGAGTTGGCATATCACGAATTGCTTGTACCTTTTCTGGATCAACTTGTATTCCCTCTTTTGACACAATATACCCCAAAAACTTCCCTGAAGTTACTCCAAAGGTACACTTATCAGGGTTCACTTTAATATTGAATTGCCGCATTTGATCGAAAATCTTTCTCAAATCTTGCACATGATTCTCAGCTTCTTTGCTTTTGATCAGCATATCATCTACATACACTTCTAATGTTTTGTGGATCCACTTTGCAAACACCTTTTCCACCATTCTTTGATACGTTGCACCAGCATTTCGTAAGCCAAATGGCATCTTTGTATAAAAATATAATCCTCTTGGAGAAAAAAATGTGGTATGTTCTTGATCTTCTTCAGCGAGAGGGATTTGATTATACCCTTTATACCCATCCAATGATGATATTCTTGCGTTTCCTGCTGCTGATTCAACCATTTGTGGAATATCTGGCAACGAAAAACTATCTTTTGGACATGCCTTGTTTAGATCCGTAAAATCTATGCAAATTCTTATCCCTTTGTTCTTCTTTGGGACCACCACCATGTTTGCAATCCATTCTGGATATTTTGCTTGTCTTATAATTCCTGCGTCGATCATCTTCTGTAATTCTTCTTCTATTTGAGAATGATATGTTGTTGCGATCTTCATTATTCTCTGCTTAAACGGTCTTATGTTTTTGTTGATTTCTAATTTATGACATGCTATTGACGGGTCTATCCCTGGCATCTCATCCATGTTCCACGCGAAGATATCTTCATATTCTCGCAAAAGATTTATAGTTCTTTCTTCCTCATCTGCCTCCATTCTAGTCCCAATTTTCAGCATTTTAGGTTCTTCTTTACTTCCAATATTTATTTCTTTTGTTGGTTCAGCAGCAGTGTAGCTGGATTCAGCTTCTCCTATTGGTGTTGGCGTTTTCATAACTCTCGCGAACTCATCTCCTTCTCGCGAAACTTCACTTGGTATCCCTTTTCCTTCTTTTGCCCTTATCATGTAAATTTTAAATTCCTCTTCTTTCTTTGCTTCTCTGTTTAATTTTCTGCGAGCTTTTCGCAGCTTTGGACGTTCTTCACAATCTCTTACTTCAATTTGGTAGCACAATCTCGCGAAATTCACATCTCCTCTAATTTCTCCAATTCCACTAGGCATAGGAAATTTAACACATTGATGTAATGTTGACACCACAGCCTTGATTGCGTGTATCCACGGTCTTCCCAGTATCATATTGTACGGCGATTCCATATCTACCACACATAATGATATTTTTGTTTCAATTTCTCCTAGTGGAATTCGTACCATTATCTCGCCTTTAGGTTTTGTTATAGACTTTCCAAAGCCATGAACATAATACGTTGAATGAGACATTTCTTCATCCTTATATCCCATCTTCTTGAAGGTATGATAAAATATCATGTCCACAGAACTTCCTGTGTCTACTAAAGTTCTATTCATAGCCCATTCTTCTTCAGATTTTATCGATTTCTCCTTTCTCATTGGTATAGTGGTTACTGTGACCACCAATGGAGATGTATGACTTGAATCTTCTCCTGGTATTTCTGCTGCTGTAAATGTAATTTCTTGTTTTTCCCAATCTTTCAATGATGATATCTTCTCTACTGTCATAATCTTCCTTCCTTCAAAATCCCGTTTATGTATCCTTCCCTTGATATTTTCATGAAATTTATCAATCATTTCTTTTGTTATTACATCGCTTTTCAATTTTCTACAATCCTTTTTGATTCTGATCATTCTTCCTTCAATTTTCTCACCGATTTACTTTATGATTTCCCTAATCTTGAACAATTTTTATCTTCTTCTTCACCTTTTCTTCTATTTTCGTTAATTCAATCCCTGTTTCTAGCGCCAAAATGTAGTTGCGGGATTTCCTACACTACACCCTTATCAAGAATCAATGAAAACTAAGTCATAATTGTGAATGAACAACAACACTTTTATTAATTCACTTTCAGGAAGATTTACAAGAAAGATCAAAACTCAGAAGTACAACTTTCTTTCTGGAGTTTCTCTCTCCTCAAAATTCTCTCAGCTCTCAAAAATACATCATCCTTTTCTGGATCTATCGTGCCCTTTATATAGGGATTTACATAGTGGAAGACAACTAAGATTTCCCCCTAATTCGGATCTACTTTGCGATCTCATCGCCATAACTTCGGTCTTCACCATCGCCAACTTTATAACCATCGTGAAGTAGACTTATTCTTCATATATCTTTAATCGTTAATCGTTACATCACTCTTTTGTGACACTCGCCAAATGTTGTTGAAGAATCTTGCGACAATCTCGTCAAAGTGTCGTTAATAGTTGCAGGAACGTTTGGGATTCTCGCAGAAATGTTGTTAATATCGCGGGAATAGCGTTGTAGCGATATTCTGGTACTACAATTAGTGACCAAAACTATTCGTCTTGATTTTAGTTTACTTATGACTAAGTCTCGGTCTTAGATAATTAAGTATAGTTGAGCTCCAGACTCCATGGCGATTATCTTACGAAGACGAAGAACTACTCAAGGAACCAGTGGAACTTCATCCGACCAAAAGGTATGTGGAGACTTGAACTCATATGTCACTCAAAAGTCTATCTACTATATCTCCTACTCTTGAGACAATAGTTGTAAAAGTATGATAGTTTTCATACATACACATTTGTTATTTCGAGTCGAGTTTTCTCGCCTATCTTTTTCTCTAAGTAAGCATTTGCTTTAACCACTTTTCATCTTTACCCGTGACGAAAGTCATGATGATGTTTCAATCTTGAAAATAACTTTGATGACGATAGTCGTGAATAACGATTGTTATAACATTATAAAAGAATGTTTCAATGATTGAAATGTAGAGCTAAGATTACGTAACCATCTATGGATATAAGAATATATAGTGTGTTAGCACATTAGTGTATAAATCCATGTAACAGACACCAAGTACGTGCATATGTATGCATGCGGTATTAGTAAAGGAGACAGGTTAGATACGCATACCCGTACGCGTACTGGTGGAAGTTTTCGAATCGAAAATTTCTGTTGAGTTTCTAAGTTTGAAAAATGTCAAACCAGTCACCTTAGGTACGCGTACCCGCATGTGTACTCATGGAAGTTTTCGAACCGAAAATTTCTGCTGAGTTTGTAAACTCAAATTCGGTAGCTAAGGTATGCATACCCGTACACGTACTCATGCTGGTTATATTTCTCAAATCGGTAAGCTCATGAACTTAAACAATAAATCAATAAGGAATGCAATCTTTTCAAACTGTGGATATATTGTTCATGAATTAATTCGATTGAATCAAACCGATTTTGTTTTAATTGTGTGTATGTATAAAGATCTAAGCAATTGAACAACTCTTCAACTAGTTCTTTTGAGTCATTTGAACTAGTTGTGAAGAAGATGAATATGGTTGATGTGAAAGTGCTCATATGGATAACCATTGGTTAATTATTTGTGAACCAACCAAATGTACATGTTTGTGTACGGTTACTCAAACCTAAATGAAATACATTCCATTTGTGTGTGACAAGCTAAGTTCCGATCTAACGGTTGAAAGATATTAGCTTGGATAAATCAGGTTTTTCATCTAACGGTGATTATTGAATGCTTTGTTACCAAGGTGACTTAGATTGCAAACCCTTATTTGAAAACTATATAAAGGAGACATCTAGCAACTGGAAAAACTAATCCTTACACCTCCTGTGTGATACTAGTTGGTTTTGCTAGAGTCGATTCTCCTTTAACCGTAGGTTTTTTCTCGAGACCCTGTCGGTTAATGACTTAAATACTTCATTGGTGTAGTTGCAGGAAATCCTACAACACACCCCTTATCATATCTTGATATCAATTTATAGATCTACATATAAAAATGGTAGTAAAAGTGCTAAAATTATAAACGAACACCAAGATTTTTTACATGGTTCGATCAATATGATCTAATCCATGGTTCTTCATTGTGATTATTTGAATTTACATTTGATTTACATGGAGACTCCATTAATGAGTATTTGGAGCTCTAGATTTAATTTTAGGGGAAGAAGATGATAAAGAAAATAGAACTCTCTCTCTTAACAATTATTCCCCCCCCTTTTATCTCTCTTGTTCTCCTCTTTATATAGATATTTACATAGTGGATGACAGCTCATAAACAGCTAACCTAACCTTTAATTTTGGGGTTTTCTTGCGATATTATCGCAGGTATACAAATGTTAAATTCGCAACATTCCTAAATCTCGCTCAATCTTTACATTTTTCTCATATTTAAATTATCGTCATTTGTCACGTCGTTTTCTTAGTCAACCTGCGACGCTCGCAAAGTGTCATTGGTGAGAACTTCGCAAGTGTGTTCTTGCTGCGATATTTTGATCCTACATCTTGCCTCTTTTTTCTTGAATATTGCTTGAAGAGCGATCTTTTTGAAAAAATCTGTTGTTGTAGAAGTCTTTGATTTTTATTGATGAAGGAATAAGCAAAAGAATACTTTTCCTGAAAAGTACGTACTTGCCTCTATTCTTTTGCGAAGTTCCAAATCATTGAGAAGTAATTAGAAGCATTTTCCTGAAGTATAAGAAGTACTCAATCCTCGAAATATAAGAAGTATCTGTCCTTGAATGAGAGTAATAAGTATTTCCCATATTCATGCGAAATTATTACTCCATTTTTGGTGAGGATTCTTGCCGAGAAGATAAAGAGCATAAAATGTTTTCTTGGTAATCCATATTGCCTCTGTTCTTTATCTGTGAAGGTAGAATCCTTGTGAAAATGTTGAATGATAGAGTTGTTTCTTCATTCTTATCTTGCATCTGTCTCATGCGGTAGTATAATCTCTTTAAGTTGCTTACAATTGTGCGAGATAATCATATTCTGCGAAATAATCACATCTCCTGCGAAATTCTGTATGAGTCTGCGAAATTCTGAATGAGTCTGCGAGATTATGAATGATCTTGCTAATTTCTGAATATTCCTTCTAGTTTATGAATACTTCTGCGAGATTCTGACATATTCTTTAAAATGCTGAGTAATTCTGCGAATTTCTAAAGTACTCTGCGAAATTATGAAGTATTCTGCGAAATTCTGAATAATGCTCCTGAAATAGTGTTGTGAATAGTATTGCGAATAGTGCTGCGAAATTCTTACATATTCTGCGTAAAATTTTGTAAAATACATGTGCGAATCTAATGCTTACCTAATGATTATGTTATGAAATGTGTATGCGATGTTTATGCCATGAAATGTTTATGCGATGCTTTTATGATGCGAGTATGATGCTTGTATGATGAGAATGCTTATCTATTGCAATGTATATCTAAAGTTTGTGTTACTTAGCTCATTTTGCCGCGGTAAAATTGATGTAGCTTTAAATCGCTTCCATTCTTCATTTCTCTGTTTTTGTCTCTAGTATATGCATTCCTCTTTGCATATTTATTGTTCTCGCAAGTTCATTTGCTTGTGCCTCATTTTTCTTGCTCATTGTATCACATTGTTTTATTGTCTCCACTGTTTATTCCTGCACTATTAGTCTCGCATAATATAATATAATTAAAATATCAGAGATGCATAATATCAATTTCATTTCAGTATACAGTAGAAACTCTATAAATTAATGCTGTCGGGACTACCAAAAATTATTAATTAAGCGAGATATTAATTAACCGATAAATTAATAAGTATTAATTTATATTTAATTAATATCTTATCAACTTATGGATAAGTTTATTATCAAATAATTAGTTTCTATATAAACACAATACCACACCATATCTTTTTTTTATCTCATATATAATCACAATATCAATATCAAATTATATTCTTATAAACACAATATCAATATCAATATCAATATCAAATTATATTCTTATAAACACAATATTAAATCATATTTTTTATTTCCTATATAAACACAATATCAATATCAAATCATAGTTTTATAAACACAATATGAAATCATATTTTCAAAAAACAGAAGAGAATTGAATCATTTTTCAAAAAATCTTCGTAGATCATTAATGTATCGAATATATATAATGCATTATTAATTTATATTTCACATGGGGTCTACGTAGGTAATAGAAAATGTATTATCTTATAATTTTAGCGAATTATTAATTTGGCACGTTGTCCCCGACTCAGGACCGGCCAAAACTATTATTTAAGAGAGTTTATTAAATAATCGAGTATTAATTAAAGGAGTTTCTACTGTATATATTCGCAAGCTTGTTTGCTCACATATCATCATTTTTGCAAGCTTATTTGATTATTTTTTTATGTGGTCTTATTTTTCCTTCCTAGTTAAAGGTTTTATTTCGCCACATTTCTTTTTTCTTTGCGACAAAATCGCAGGACGTCTTTACACTTTCATGTATTGACCCATTGATCTTGTCTTATCTCTTGTATTAGTGTCTCAGCAGGATATTTTTCACGTGACAATATGACAGGCCTAAATATTCTTGTGAATATAAAGCCCCATGACATTGCCGTGTTGCGATGAAATCGCAGGACGTCTTTACATTTTCATGCAATGACCCATTGATCTCATCTTATCTTTTCTCTTGGATTTTTGCCTTTTTTTATATTTGTTGCACAAATATGACAAGCCTTGATACTCTTGCGAGTAAGAAGCCTCATGACATTTGCGTCTTAAAACACTTATCAGCTCCCTAATGGAGGGTGCCGCCCTTATCTCCCCTCTGGTTTCCCCTTCAAGGAGGCGTACATCGGCCATACAAGACTATCTCCTCCCATCCGTATTTACCAACAACTAGTTGTTTTCGCCGCCTCTTATCCTTTTTGCCTATATGGCTTATAGTTACGAGATTGCACCCTAAGTGAGGTTTTCTTCATGCCGAGTGCATCATAGTCAAGACTTGCCAAGAATGACCAGCGTAGGTTCATCCGCCCCAGGAACTCTTGGCTCAACCGTGTACCGCAGCGCCTTGATCATATTATGCACTCCTTAGAAGAGATCCTTGGTCGTCCAACCATGGTATAACCTTATATATATAGTTGGAAATCCAAGGTACCTCTCCCGGATAGGCTTTCTTGAGCCCCACATCTCCATGACTCAGGATCCAGCAGCGGTATAACCTTACCCCTAAGCCATGCAATCAGATACCCCCTTATATGAGGTACTTTAGGTCTTACATTTGCCTCTTGCGAAATTTTATTCGCGAACTAGGGTGTACACCATAAAGGTTCGTCCCATTCTTATGTCTCTGCAAAATTTTATTCGCATTTCTTTATTCTCTTATTCATTCTTTCATTTCTGTCATTTCTTTCATTCTCATAATATCATATCATTTAAGCAAAGTAAATATTCAAGAGAAATTCTAATACATTGGAATTATGAAATTTTTGTAGTTGTAAAATCTTTGTAATTCTGCGATTGTATCGCTCTTTGTAAATCAAATCAAGAAATTTTGAAATCTTAGAAATGTTTGCGATAATTTCACTTTCTGTAATCTTTGAAATCTTTGAAAATTTCTGTAATCTTTAAATTTTCGCGATAATTCGCAGTCATTTTTTATGATCTTTTGAAATCTTTGAAATCTTGCGAATGTATCGCTCTTTGTCAATCAAATCAAAAATCTTTGAAATGTTTTGAAATCTTAGAAATTTTAGAAATCTTGCGATTATATCGCTTTTGGTAAATTAAATCAAAACTTTTTTTTTAAGTAAAATGCTCTTGGAAAGTGGTACTTAGCTTTCATGTTTTGTTGCCATCGTCTCTTGCGAAGTATATGATTTTCTTGCGAAATGTCCTTTCTTGATGCAAACGTGCGCAAGGTAAATGTCACTTGTTGTGTGCGAAGAAACCCACAATGCCGCAACTTTATTCCATTTCTTCGCCTTTAAAAGTTCAAAAATATTCGAGAAATTTTGTGCGGCTGCGAATTTGAACACATGACTTCATGTTTGTACTCTGCCGTCTTCACCATCTATACTAGAGCTGCTGTGCGAATTTAATAAACTTGATCACTTAATTGTACTAGAAATTCGCAACTGTACTAGAAATTCGCATAATCAGTTCGCAAGAATGGTTGATGATGTGAGTTTCGGAAAAAAATTGGAATTGGATTTTCTTACTTGGTATGACAAGTTATTTGGTGTAAGCTGATGATAGAGTTTTGACCATAGTATCTTCTTCTTTCTTTTCCCTAACTGTTTGTATTATCGCTTTCCTTCGTTGTTCATGAATTGTCGCAGCTCCTTCTTCACCACTTCTCATGGATTGATAGTTGGATGTGGTGCTTCGTCCACAAACGCATATTGATTTTTCCAACCGTCATCATTCTCGATTAATTATTACTCTTCTCGCAAGTCAGTTTATTTGCGAAGTGACCAAAGGATTATCTTCTACTACTACGGTCCTCAATGGTCCCACATCCATTGGCTGCTTATCGTTGGTACAACTCAATATTTGCGAAGTGACCAAAGAATTCATATAATATTATTCATGACTTCTTTTGCTGGTACAACTCAATCGTTGGTATGCTCATTAATAATAGCTATCTTATTCTTGCTAGTACGTTGCGAAGTACAACTCTTGATCTTATTAATAGTTGCGAAGTATGCAACTTACTACTAATTCCTTACACTGGTTATACAGACGGGAGGTTACTACGAGGTGAAGAGACTTTACTTGGCCTATGAACCTGCTAGCTCTCTTGTTATTCCCCATATTTAAAATTGCACTTTACTGGAGCAATTTAAAGTATGCGAATTCTTGTTCCTTCTGCGAATATGGCTGTTATGATCCACTTTTTTTTTGTCAGCTGTTTTGATTGTTCATTGTCGAGGATTCTGGCTACTTTCACTTTGTTGATGATTTTCTTATTTTGATTTCACGAATACAACTTTCATTTTGAATCTATTTCTCATTTAATCTCTCCAAACTTCCAATATCACCCGTTGTCTGCTGATAGAATTCTTTCACTGGAATTTCCATTTTCGCTCTTCAAATTTAAAGATCCACTGAGATCTAATTTCAACTACAGCTAATTTGATGTTACCTATTGTTAATTTGAAGACGAAGATCCTTCATTGGAATTTCCGTTTTCACCCCTGAACTTTATAGATCCAGATCCACAATAATTAATTTCTTTGAATCTTCTTGGAACCAACCAACAATAGGTAATGTTTCTCCAATTTAAGGATGACGATGTAATGCCAGATCTTCTAATTTTGCCCCTAAAACATGAAAGAGAGAAATTGTTGATGATGTTTACTCCCTGAAAGTGTAATTTCTTCCATGAAATTTCCATTTTTTCCCCGAAATTTTGTAGATCTAAAAATAAATATGAACAGTAATTGATCTTCGGTTCCTGTTTCTAGCGCCAAAATGTAGTTGCAGGAAATCCTACAACACACCCCTTATCATATCTTGATATCAATTTCTAGATCTACATATAAAAATGGTAGTAAAAGTGCTAAAATTATAAACGGACACCAAGATTTTTTACATGGTTCGATCAATATGATCTACATCCATGGTTCTTCACTATGATTATTTGAATTTACATTTGATTTACATGGAGACTCCATTAATGAGTATTTGGAGCTCTAGATTTAATTTTAGGGGAAGAAGATGATAAAGAAAATAAAACTCTCTCTGAAAACTCTCTCCCTCTCTCTCTTAACAATTATTCCCCCCCCATTTTTCTCTCTCATGTTCTCCTCTTTATATAGATATTTACATAGTGGATGACAGCTCATAAACAGCTAACTTAACCTTTAATTTCGGGTTTTTCTTGCGATATTATCGCAGGTATACAAATGTTAAATTCGCAACATTCCTAAATCTCGCTCAATCTTTACATTTTTCTCATATTTAAATTATCGTCATTTGTCACGTCATTTTCTTAGATAACCTGCGATGCTTACAAAGTGTCGTTGGTGAGAACTTCACAAGTGTGTTCTTGCTGCGATATTATGATCCTACAATTGGGATCGTGAAGCCAGACGAAACTACTTCTCTTGTAGTTGAGCGATCTGATCTTGGCATTTTCTATCATACGAGTTCAATTGAATAATTGGATTGAGATTATATCTCCGATAGGGCAAGATAAAAAGAAATCACAAACATCTTCGTCTCATCGTTTGTGATTCCGTAATATCTAGTTTCGCTACCATACGATTTAGATTATTGTGAGGTGATCAATAATTCTAGGCTCTTCTTCGGGAATATAAGTCTGGGTTATTGATTAGTTCCTGTTCACCTTGATTTTATCAAAAGACGGAACAAAACTCGTAGGTTTATCTGTGGGAGACAGATTTATCTATTATCGTAGACTTTTTTGTGTGATACAGATTTGTTTATTAAAGTCTCCGACTTTGGGTCATAGCAACTCTTGGTTGTGTGTGAGATCATCTAAGGGAAACAAGTGCGTAGTATCCTGCTGGGATCAGAGACGTAAGGAGCATAACTATACCTTGAATTAGTGTGATATTGATTAGGGTTCAACTACAGTCCAGACCGAAGTTAGTTTGTAGTATGCTAGTGTCTATAGCGGCTTAATAAAGTGTGGTGTTCGATTTGGACTAGGTCCCGGGGGTTTTCTGCATTTGCGGTTTCCTCGTTAACAAAATTTTTGGTGTCTGTGTTATTTCTATTATGCATAATATTTTATTATATAATTGAAATATCACGGGTTCTGCGTTGTATCGATCAATTGTGAAATCCAACCTTTGGTTATTAATTGGAAATTGATTGATCCTTGGATATTGGTCTTTGGTACCATCCAAGTTTATATCTCTTGTATTTGATAAAGACTCGCAGATTTCTATTTGCTTGAGTATAGATCAAATCGAGAGATAGAGATATTAAATCCTTGATATACTTTTTATTAAGATTGAGTCTGACTGTCTAGTTGATTCTCTTAAAAGTATATTAGATTTAGTCCATACAGATCGCTAATCGAAATATTGGGTGAGGTTGTTAGGCCCCCGCTTTTTCAAGAGAGTTCTTCAATTACTTAGATCTTATAAGAGTATGCAAGACACAATCGAAACAAAAACGATTTGATTCACTCGAATAAATTCATGAACTTTATAGCCACGGTTGGCAAACATGCATTCCTTAGTTAAAATAAGTTTGTTTTCAATTCATAAACTCTAGCAGAAATTCTCGGGATGAGAACCTCCGACAGTACGCGGACTCTAGTTCCGGTTTTCCTGAGCAGCAAAGTATGCATACTTTGTTTCAAGGAATAAGGACTTATACATGTATGAGTTACCTCACAATGTTTATATCCAACCATGGTTATATAATCTAAACTCTAATTTAAATCATTGAAACATTCTTAGAGGACATTATATGATTATTATTCACACACCATTTTTCGTCAAAGCCATTTTCAAGTAATTGAAACATAACATGACTTTCGTCACTAGTAAAGATGAACTTGGCCAAAGCGAAAGCTTTCCAACACATGTTTCGAGAAATAGATAAGCAAGATAAACTCGGCTCGAAATAGCAAATGTGTATAATCAAAGTCTATATAGTAAAACGATTTTTTTCTCAAGATAATAGATAGTGTAGACAG
Source organism: Papaver bracteatum (assembly GCA_023529315.1). NCBI lineage: Eukaryota > Viridiplantae > Streptophyta > Magnoliopsida > Ranunculales > Papaveraceae > Papaver > Papaver bracteatum. The sequence goes on from JAJJWX010000365.1 coordinate 580,945, forward strand.
ACTTTTGAGTGACAGATAAGTTCAAGTCTCCACATACCTTTTGGTCGATGAAGTTCTACCAGTTCCTTGAGTAGTTCTTCGTCTTTGTATGATGATCACCATGGAGTCTTGAGCTCAACTACACTTTATATCCTTGTCCGAGACTTAGCTATAAGTAGACTAGAAATCAAGACTTATAGTTTTGATCACTAACATTGACAAACATGCTTGAGATAACAATGCATGCGAGTTCGATCGAGCAGTGCTCTAACAACTTCATCTTACATGAAAACCACTCCCCCTTACATAATGATCCGTAAACCATATGTATTTGTAGTATATACTACATATTAATTCTCCCCCTTTTTATCAATAAGAATTGGCAAAGGTACGAAAACTAGTGGGATCCTAATGAAATTTCCATAGAAATACTTCATGACCAAAAGAGAACAACATATCAACTTGTTTAGATGAAATCATATATCCGAAACTAAATGCATTCATCAAGGAGTTTATAAAGATACAAGATAACCCCTATAATATTCCACAGCCGCACTCTCGACAAATATTTGGCAATTAAGCACAAGTTCAATTAAGAACTCTCCCCCATAAAATGTCATTCTCGAAAGAACAACATAGGCAACCTTACTTTCACAAGAAAATAAGGATTTCTTTGGACATTAAGAAATCACATGAAACATGAATTTGTATCCAAAATACTCAATTAAATTAACCACAAGAGAATCCATGATTAATTTACACAAAGATGTGGATCAGGGAAGACCAATACTGCGGAATAAGCAAAGATTCATTATATCTTTCATCACTATTTGCATAAAGACATGTAATAGACTTAATCTTTGTAAAAAAAAGTTCATCCTATCTTCCATCAATATTTGCATAATGACATAATAGGCTTAAGTTTTGTTTGTCAAAAGTCCATTCAATCTTTTATCAATATTTGCATAATGACATATGAAAGACTTAACTTTTGACATATATGGGACAATCATAGTTCACGGACGCAAACACACATATCCCATAACAAGTTGCAATATATAAAACCATAAAGATTAATACTGCAAAATTATCATCCAAATAAATTTTAGAATTTAAATAAATCTAAAAACATTGCAAGATGAAAATCGTTGGAAATAGCTATGTTTACTCACAATAATTGCTATTCCAAACCCTAGTTATCATTCTTAAAACACAAGAATAAATTCTCATAAGAAGTTTCCTAGACAAAAATAGAAAGAAACCAAAACAAATCTAAGAGAAACTTAGATACGATCAACAATCAAAGAACGAACAAGGGAAAGTTCATCAGATGCTTTCTTCAGTTCATTTTTCAGAAAGGCAAGGTTCCTTGGAGTAATTTCAAGTTGTTCACATACGACCTCAAATTCTTGAAGAAGATTTCCAACCAATTGAAGAGACATATGGACTGGAAGACCTTTTTCATGATCAATTGCTTGATAGCAAATTATAAAGATGGGTTCTTTCGTGAAGTTCAAACACCTTGGCATCATCAAATTTGTCTTCCTTTTTTCATCCTTCCATTGTGTACACCAAAATTCCAAGAAGAGTCTTGTCGTTACTGAACGAGCATATATCAAAATAAATCCTTGATATATATATATATTTATAAGAAATTTTTACAAGGGAACCCTAGGGTTACTTGTAATCTTTCGGTAATGGTTCGGGTGCACATATTTCATGGATATTACCTAGAAATCAATTGTCATTAAGGAAGTTTTTTTTTAATTAAAAAAAAAAAACAAATTTTGAGCAAATGATAGTAAACACTGGCTCATAAAGAGTACAACACAAGGTTGGAAATCAATTGTCATTAAGGAAGAACAAACTGAATTTTTAAATGAAGCATCAGACTAACAAAACATAACAACTATCCAGAGCAAGGATCAAAAAGAAAGATCAAAGCCAACAATAACACAACATAGATCATTTCAAGAAGGGAAAACCGTGTTGAGAGTTATGTGTATCTCCTCATGGTATTAGAGAGGATACACATAAGGAAATGGTCAAGTTGTAATTTGATGAGCAAGAGGCTCATCATGGGTATTGTTATTTTCCTCTTCTCTTTATTGACAGAAAACATAAGACTTATGAGAAACTTTAAGAGAATTAACAATGGAAGGACAGAATTAACCTGAAAAGATGTTTTTCTCGCCTTCTTGATCTTGTGATTGAGATTGTTGATACAAGTCTTGAGTTATGAAACACGATTATTGATGTGAATATAATCAGGAACACCCATTTTTGGAACAATATCACCATTGGGGGAAAAAGGTGTTTTAAGATTTTTCCTTTCTTCAAAAACTTATTCTCTTTACAGACCTGCCAGAACTATCAGTTAACCATATACCATTGTTCTTTTTACGATTGTAATCATTTTTTATGTTATATTCATAATCAGGAATTGGCCCATCACAACACTTTTCTTGACTGGGAGATAAACTTCTGACTGTACCCATAAAAGCAGGTTTGATTACTTCTTTAGAAATCCAGACGAGAATGTTTTGAAGTTTTTGATTCCGCAAATGAAGATGACATCTCCTTTCGATGTGACCCTTTTTTCCATAATAATAACAATGGAACGAAATATTTTTGGCTTTTCTCCCAAGAGTTATTTTTGAAGGTTGACACTTTTTGTCCTTAAGATCATCAACTGCTGAAGATAGTCTTTCACTTTTGATAGCAGTGAAATTTTCACTGCTATGTTTGTTATTAGCACGGAAAAAATTGATCTTACCAGTACTTGGAGCGTCTATTCCTTTATAGCCCAGACCACGTGTATCACGATGTTCTTTACATGCTCCCAGCATAGTGGATAATTTTGTAGAACTAGAATTGAATCTTTTCAGATTCTCTTCCAGTGATTTGATCTTATCGAGAGCAGTAGCTAGATCAATTTCCAATTGTTTTTCTCTAGCGAGAAAGCTAATTTCTCTGTCTTTAAAATATTTTTGTTGAGATCCATATCTTGCTTCAGATTCTGCAAGTCTTTCTTTCAACACAAACAGATTTCGACGAAGATTATCACATTCAAAAAATTTTGAACGCACATCTTCTTCACGATCTTTAAGAAGAGATTGTAAAATTTTGTAACCACAATCATATCCCTTAAAGAGTTTTTTCAGTTTCCTGTTTTCTTGACATAGAGGAGTCTGATATTTAGCCAAGCAAGATGATGACCCTTTTTTCTTTATGAGATGATCAAAAAGCTTGATATATTGTAAGACTTCCTCATCAAGATCTTGTCCCTCTTCTGAATCACTTTCATCTGAAAGATCATCTAACCGTTCATCTAGGCACTTTTCCCAGTTGAATGCAGTTTCAGATAAGGGAGAAGATGTGAGAGATTTCTCGGGTGACTCAAAGATTTGAACCAAGTCAGAATGTTTCTGAACTGATGATGCATTATCAGAGACATTATCTTCCATAGTCAGATCCCTACAAACACAGACTTATGAGGTCTTAAACGTGTTTTGCCTGCTCTGATACCAATTGAAAAAATGGGGGTACAACAACCACACCCAATATTTTTCTTAGAAATCTGTATGGACTAACTCCAATATACTTTCAAGATAATCAACTAGATAGACAAACTCTATCTTGAGAAAAGTATATCAAAGAGTTATATCTAAATTTCTCAATTCAATCCGCAATCAAACAAATAGTAATTTGCGAGCCCAATTGAATATAAGAAATAACTTGGACGATATCAAAAACCAATATCCAAGTGTCAATCAATTTAATCAACAACCAAAGGTTGGATTCCCATTTGATTGAACTTACGCATAACCTGTGATATTTCTATTATATAATAAAATACAATGCGGAAAAGAAATAACACAGACCCTGGAAATTTTTTAACGAGGAAACCGCAAAAGCAGAAAAACCCCGGGACCTAGTCCAGATTTGAATACCATACTGTATTAAGTCACTTCAGACACTAGCCTACTCCAATTTAACTTCGGACTGGAATGTAGTTGATCCCTAACCAATCTCACACTGATCAAGGTACAGTTGTGCTCCTTACGTCTCTGAATCCCAGCAGGACTCTACGCACTTGATTCCCTTAGCTGATCTCACCCACAACTGAGAGTTGATACAACCCAAAGTCGAAGACTTGATGACCAAATATGTCTCACATAGAAAAGTCTATTGTATAGATAAATTTGTCTCCCAAAGATAAACCTATGAGTTTTGTTTTGTACATTGATAAACTAAGGTGAACAAGAACCAATTGATACACTAGACTTATATTCCTGAAGAACAGCCTAGTAATATCAATCACCTCACAATAATCTTAATCATATGGCAGTGAAACAAGATATTGTGGAATCACAAACGACGAGAAGAAGTTGTTTGTGACTACTTTTTATCTTTCCTATCGGAGATCAAATCTCGAGCCAATCATAGAAAAGATAGTACTCAATCACGATAGAAATATCAAGATCATATCACGTAACTACAGAGAAAATAGTTGGGTTTGACTTCACAATCCCAATAAAGTCTTTAAGTCGTTAACCTACAGGGTTTCGTGAAAAACCTAAGGTTAAATGAGAATTGAGTCTAGTCGCAACTAGTATCACATATGAGGTGTAGGGATTAGGTTTCCAGCTGCTAGAGTTCTCCTTTATATAGTCTTCAAATTAGGGTTTGCAATGAATGATACCTTGGTAACAAAGCATTAAATATTTACCGTCAGATGAAAACCTAATTTGACTCAAGCTAATATCTTTCAACCGTAAAATCGAACATAGTTTGTTACACACAAATGAAATGTACCTTAATTTAGATATGAGTAACCATACCTAAACGTACACCTTGTTGGCTCAACAATAGTTAACCGAAGTTATCCATATGAACACTTTCATATCAACCATATTCATCTTAACCTTAACTAATTCAAATGACTAAAATGAAACTAGTTTTAGAGTTGTTCATATATTTATATTCTTATAGAAGTATGCAAGATACAATTGAAGCAAAATCGATTTTGATTCACTTGAATCAAGTCATAAACATTATAGCCACGGTATGCAAAAGATTGCATTCCTTAGTATATAAATGTATGTATTAGTTCATGAACAAACCGATTTTAGAAGAACATCCACTTAGGTATGCGTACCTAAATGGACGGACTAAGTTTGAGTTTCGCCAGTACGCGAACTGGTATGCATACAAATACAAACTCCAAACTCAGCAAAAATTCTCGGACCTTAACCTTACGCCAGTACGCGTACCGGTTTGCATACCAGGTTCCCGGACTTCTCAAACCAACAAGTATGCATACCATGGCTCCCAAACATGGATTACATATATGCAAGTACGCATACTATGCTTAAATCCAATTGTTCTAAAATCTCATTTCAACCATCTAAACATTCTTGAAATACGGGAATAGCTGTCTCACACAAAATATTAGCTTCAAAGAAATTTTCAAGTGATCGAATGATCAATACGAAACATTACGAGTCTACATCAAATGATTGTCTCACACAAATCATGTAAGATGTTACCAGGAAATTTTCACATGATCATCTTTTGACTTTTGTCAATAATATAAGATGAACTTGGTTAAAGAAAAAGCTTACCAACACATATTTCAAAAAATATGTAAGCGAGTTAAATTCAGCTCAAAATATCAAATGTGTATAAATGAAGTCTATATAGCTATATGACTTTTGAGTGATAGATGAGTTCAATTCTCCAGATACCTTTTGTTGATGAAGTTCCACAATCTCCCATTAATAGTATTTCGTATTCAATATATGAACGTCGTGAATTCTAATTCTCAACTACACTTTCTATCAAAATCTGAGACTTAGTTATAAGTAGACAAGAAATCAAGACTTGTAGTTTTGGCAACTAAACCTGACAAACAAGCTTTAGATAGCAACGCTTGCGAGTTCGACCGAGAAGTGCTCTAACATGTATTCATATTAAATGTTTGACGGAGGAAAATGAGCGTCTAGTAAACTTACCAAAAAAGAGCGAGCGGAAGAGAAAAATGAAAGAAAAGGAAAAATATGATGAATAGGGGGATCTATGGAAAGATTTTTCCAAAGATTGGGACCATTTGGCTCGTTCGAAGACTGAGGTTAAGTGTTATGCTAACTTGCAGAAGTTTATTGATGATTGGAACATGGATCATAAGAAGGTGGTCGACTATTTCCTAAATACATGGTTGAATCCTTGGAAGGAGAAGTTTGTTTATGAATGGACTAATAGATACAATCACTTCAAAAATGAGTCTACAAGTATTGCAGAGCAGTCTCACGGAAGGTTAAAAGCTATTCTGGAAGAGAATAAGGGTGGGTACAGGAAGTTATTCACGATCACACAGAGAATAATCTAAGAAAGATAGTGACTCAGATGGAGATAAGTAAAGACCATTATATGATGCAATATATAGAAGACAAATATTTGCTACGGGGGGTATCACACCAAGTATCATGGTGGGAAATAAACCATATGATGGAAGAACTAATCAAATTTAGAGCCAAAGCGTCCGCTGGAATATTGATGAGGTGTAATTATACAACAGAAATGTGGCTCGAAATCCCGTGTAAACATAAACTTGGTGGGTACAAAAATATCATACCTCTTGGAGATATTGATCCATTCTGGCAGCAACTTTTATTCCTCCCAAATCCCACAGGATCCGCTGAGCAAAAAATAAAGTAATCACCCAAAGTCATATACAAGTGAAACAAAAGGAAGATATGGATGTTGTTAAGCATGCGGTCGGTACCCAGCAAAGCCAAACGATTGGAATGGTGACGATAAGAGGAATAACGGGTAATACGCGCACTCTTAGAGATTCCTAAGGAAGACCACATCGTGTTTCTTACACTTTGTATAAAGAGTATGCCGAATAACTTCCTACGTCATCTTAGATCACCTTATATCCACCGACGACGTTGACGGCGATGGAAATTGTGGTTACCATGGATAATAACGACTTTTATTCGCCTTTTTTTTTCAATTATTAAGGTCATAATTATCTATACGAATATACTTGATGACTCTAAATGAGCATATTAGGTCGTCTCCTGGATGTTTTTGACATTTGGGGTCGTTATTGGTTTATTCATAATGGATAACGACTCTTAAAAAATATCTTCAACGGCTCATTCTGAATACACTTTTCCCAAGAAAATAGCCGTTGGGATATTTTCTATATAAAGTTGTTTATGGGTAAAAACTATTTCTGCTGATTTTGGTAATTTTGGGCGTGTGGATGAAAAATGAATCTAAATCCTAAACAAATGCACTGCACGTGAGTGCTTCTGATTCGAGAGATCAATTTGTACAATTCTGGCCTAAACCAAGAAATGGATGTTCCAGACTTGCTTCAGTCATAAAGTGAAGGACATGGGGTTGATCTTAGGGAGGGAAGCGAAGAAGGTGTTGAGATTGTGAAGGTGTTGGATGTTTATGAATTGTATCAGAATGGTGATTTCTGGATACTGATGACAACACTTGGTTTTTTCTATGTTTGTCTGTGTTGTTTGGAAATAAGCAAAGGACCTATTTATACAAGTCATTGACCGCAAACCCTCATCTCGTAGGAAGTGGAGGAAGTTGAGTGATGGAGTAGTAGGGTCGTGTAGGATTGTTGATTGTTACACTATCACACCTTTTCCCACTCCCCTCAACATTGTTAACCGTCCACTCTTCCTGACAATTTCTTGTAATGGTGCGTTGCACGCTGTAAACCTCCAGACCAATACCCCAATGAGTATCCCCCAGTTTGTGACATGTTTGACATCTCGAGTGAGTGGGTAGAGTCATGAGACCCACAAGAAATAGCATGTGATGCTATTAGGTTAAATAACTAAGTGTTTGAGGGTCAAAACGGTTTCTGCTGGTTTCGGGTATGTGGGTGAGAAACAAATTTAAACCCTAAACAATGTACTGCAAGGGAGTACTTTAGATTCGAGAGATCAATCTGTACAAATCCGGCCTAAACCAAGAAATGGTCGTTCCAGACTTGCTTCGGTCACAAAGTGAAGGAGAAGGGTTGGTTTTGGGGAGGGAAGCGAAGAAAGTGTTGAGACCATAATAGTTGTTTTACGACATGTATCGGAAAGTGGGAAGCTAACAGATGGAGAGCTAGCAAATGTTTTATGAGTGTTGTATGTTCCTGACCTGAACTTGTTGTTCAGTGGAAATAGGTAATGCCTATTTATACAAGTCGAAGTGAAACGTACTTTAGTCTCATTAAGAAATGGAAAACGAGTGAATAAATGGGAGGAGGTGGTAACCGGTAACGCCTGGAATTGATGTTCCATAAAAGAAAGCGTTTCACCATTACTCCCTATATTTACTACCCACCTCATCCTTATGACACTTTCTTATAACGGGCGTAGTGTACGCCGCACGCTGTAAACCGCCAAACCAATACCCAATGAGCATCCCCCAGTTTGTGACATGCGTTGATGTCTCGAGTGTTTTCTTGGAAAACATGTAGCACGTTATTGTTGTCTGGAAAGTTGAACTTGGGAGACTTGCCGGCTCGGTGGTGACCTTCGACGGTCGAGATTTTACATCTTAAGAGGAAAGGTAGCCGTTGATTATTGCAACCCCTCGTTTGGTAGCCAGTGGCATGAAATCATGATCAATATGGCTTTAATATGGCCTAGTTTAGGCGAGGCCAAAAGTTAGGGTTTTGGCTTTGTTTAGGCCCGACTAAAGTAGGTCCAAAGGTTGTTATGCGTTGGTTGGTAACCTTGGACGGCTAAGATCTGCACCATAGATGAAAAAGTGGCCGTTAATGGTTGCAGACCTTCATTTTGGTAGCCGCATAGGGAAGGCCGGCATAGTATGGTGCGGCAAGGTGGTTGGCATGCCATTGGTACATGTGGCATGGCATGCCTTGGCGTAGTTTGGCGTGGAAAAAACTAGAGTTTTGGGCCAAAGGTTACCATGTGTTGTTTGGCGACCTTGGACGGCTAGGATTTGTATCTAAGATTGAAGGGTGGTCGTTGATCGTCGCACACCTTCATTTTGGTAGCCTCAATAGGGAAGGACGACATGGTATGGCGCAGCAAGGCGGTTGGAATGTCATTGGCACATGTGGCATGGCATGTGTAGTTGCAGGAAATCCCACAACACACCCCTTATAATATTATGATAAAAAAATTTAGATCTAAATATAAAAATGGTGATAAGAGTGCTAAAATTCTAAATGGACACAAGGATTTTTTACATGGTTCGATCAATGTGATCTACATCCATGGTTATTCACTATGATTATTGGAATTACATGAGTATTACATTTAAAATCTCCATTAATGGATATTTGGAGTTCTAGATCTAATTTTTGGGGAAGAAGATGATAAAGAAAATAATTCCCTCTCTACATATTTGTCTCTCTCTCTTACAAAAATGTGTCTCCTTCATTTTCTCTCTCATACCTTTCTTTTTATATAAGTGTTTACATAGTGAATGACAACTCACATATAGTGGAGTACAATTCATAAACTCTCAAGCTCTGCTACGTTCTCTCAGGCTCTGATACATTCTCTCGAGTTCCCGCTACATTCTCGCGAGATTTTACTGTTGTGCGATATTTGGATCCTACAGCATGCCTTGGCGCGGTTTGGCGTGGCCAAACCTAGGGTTTTGGGCTAAAGGTTACCATGCGTTGTTTGGCAACCTTGGACATCTAGGATTTGCATCTAGGATTGAAAGGTGGCCGTTGATCGTTGCACGCCTTCGTTTTGGTAGCCGCAATAGGGAAAGCCGACATGGTATGGCACGGCAAGGCGGTTGGCATGCTATTGGCACATGTGGCATGGCATGCCTTGGCTCGGTTTGGCGTGGCTAAAACTAGGGTTTTGGGACAAAAGTTACCATGCGTTGTTTGGCGACCTTGGACGGCTAGGATTTGCATCTAGGATGGAAGGGTGGCCATTGATCATCACACGCCTTCGTTTTGGTAGCCGCATAGGGAAGGCCGGCATGGTGGGGCCAAGGAAAAATAGTGCGGATGGCTTGGCATAGTGGGGCCAAGGGTTTGGTACGGACGGCTTGGCATGGTGGGGCCAAGGCAAGGTGCGGTTGGCTTGGCATGATGAGGCCAAGGGTTTGGCATGCCATTGGCGTATGGTCCGGCTAGCATGGTTGGGGACAATGGTTTGGCATGCCATTGGTGTATGGTGCGGATAGCATGGTTGGGGCCAAGGCAAGGTGCGGTTGGAATGGTGGGGCCAAGGGTTTGGCATGCCATTGGCGTATGTTGAGGCTAGCATGTTTGGCATGCCTTGGTGGGGTAGACGTGGATGGCATGATTTTCCATTGATATAGTGGTGTGGCTGGCATGGTTGGCATGCCTTGGCGCGGAAATGTGGCTGGCATGGTTTGCCATTGGCACAGTGGTGCGGCTGAAATGGTTGGCATGCCTTGGCGCGGAGATGTGGCTGGCATGGTTTTCCATTGGCATAGTGATGCAGCTGGCATGCCTTGGTACAGAGATGTGGATGGCATGGTTTGCCATTGTCACAGTGATGCGGATGGCATGATTGGCATGCCTTGGCGCGGAGATGTGGCTAGAATGGTTTGACATTGGCACAGTAATGAGGCTATCATGGTTGGCATGCCTTTGCGCGAAGATGGGTCTGGCATGGTTTGCCATTGGCACAGTGATGCGGCTGGCATGGTTGGAATGCCTTGGTATGGTAGCATGAGAATTAGGGTTTGGCATAGATGATGTCAGTCGATGTTAAGGGTTCTGTCGTGGAACATGACCCATGTAAAAAAAAAGTACCCTCGTAATTCTTGCGTAGGCATGCTGATTGATTCAATAAATGTGCTAATCGTCACTCGTCATGTCAGTTGTACAGTTTAATGATTTTAACCCTAAGCTAAAAACCACCATCAACATTAAGTCACATGCTTACCTCAGAACATGAGCATTGTTGGGAGGTAAGCATAAAATGGTGATGGGCAATGGCAAAAATCAAAATGACAAGTCGTGAAAAGATGGTCAGGAAGGTCCGACTAACCTTTTTCGAGAGGTAAAGTGAGTACATGATCCCCGTGTTTGGAAGTCTTGCATAGATTCTATTTGTGGTGTAGACCGTGAAGTGGTGATATGAAGATCGTCGGCTTAGTCTGGCTATGCATCATCTTGGCTGGGTTAGGGAACATCATGACGCTGGCTTGGCGAGTTGTTGGTTTTGGCGTGGCAAGTCATGGAGCAGACGGCTTGGCCCAATAGTGGCTTGTCTTTGCGGGCATGGTTGTCTCTTTTCCCTACGTGACTCACATAGGAAGTTATTTCCTTATTCAAAACCATGCAAGTGTTATGCCGTAGAAAGGGGGAGTTATCCCTTCCTCATGTCATCTTGTCGGTTTTCTTTTTTCCGAGTCTCGGTGCTGGCGGTAGAGAAGTAACGATGCGGGCAAGCGTGTCTTAAACATGTACTTCCACGATTTCTCACCAAACCCTAATTTACCTCATGTGGCCAGACATTCCCTTATGTTCGCTAGTAGAAAACATTTTCACTAGAATTTGATATCACGCCTCAATCCGCGGCTAGTAGGAGGCTTTACTTTTCGTGACCCCATCTCTCTGCTGGTTATAAGAGATGATCTTGAATCCTTTATTTGCATAGGTCGTTCTAAAATCGTGTCTATCATATATCCTTTCTCTGGTTTTGTAGCGCATAATGGGACCTTCCAATGACAGACATGTCTCCAATTTTTCGGGGAGAAACTTTGGAATCGATGAAAACCAGTCTCCTTCTCATGGGGAGGCGTTGCATAGAAATGAATCTCTGTTTCGTGAAGCTGGCGAAATTATTCGGGACACACCTTTGGAGGAATAATGGGGAGGCGGCAAAGCATCCCAATGCGTTGGGAGGATTTGGTGCAACAAAACTTCTTCATGGCCCATTGTTAGGGCGGGACAGTTTGCTTCTCATTTTAAACGGCGGAAGGCCGAGCTTGTGAAACTTTTAGGGGAAAATCAAAGTAGCTCCCCTGTCCAGGACGGTGTCATAACCCTTAATTTTGATGAATCGGGAAATTTTCTTCGAAAGGTCGCTGAGAAGACTTCCGAGGAAGATGATGATGTTGCGGTTGATAAAACTAAAACAACTTTTGGAGAAGACGGCGAAACTATTGTCGACGGCATTAGAGAAGTCGTGGTGGCATATGATGGATTGGTTTCCAAGGCGGATGTCTGTAAAAAGATTGCTGCTGAGACGACTTCCGGGTGGGATATTGAGGCTGATATTGCTGATATGGCTTCCGGATGGAACTTTTGCTGCCCGGAAGATTGTTGGGGAAAGTGTTTGAAAAAGCTCTGACCGAGGCATCACACATTAGCTTTCTATGACTAGCTTCTTCTTCTACATTATTTCTATTCGTCGCTTAGTTGTCCTGATATTTTGCAGACTTATTTTTTCTTTACCTTCCTTGTATTCGCGGCGAAGTTAGGGTTTCTTCAATTTGCATCCCGCTTGCAGTTTTTTTAATAAAACTTCTCATTTTTATTTTTATTTATTTATATTTTTTGAAAGACCCAAGCCTTCCCTTGGAATGGGTTGGTGTTTTTGGTTGTGATTGGATGGTTAATGGCTTCTCAATGATTTGGGATTAATTTGGTGTATTTTTCTGAGATTTGGAAAACTCATTTGGAAATAAATGTATGCCTTTTGAATAGGAACGAAACCCTAAAGAGGAATACAAACGGTGTATTCATCTTGGGGAGATACAAATATCAAGCGGAAGGAGAAATTTCTAAAGGAAATACTAAAGGGAGAGTGGCTGGAAGAGGGTAGTACATCATTTTAGGGATTGAAAAGCTTGAGCCATCGCGAGTGAACTATCACACCTCCTAGCTTTTCTGTGTTGATGAGCTTGCAATAACCTCCCAAAAGGACGCCTGCCACCAGATATGGCTCGTCTTTTTTTTTCCTTGGGTGAATTGTTCCGAACAGCTATCTTTACCGTCACCTTCCCTACTTGAAATGAGTTCACTTTGACCACCATATCTCCAATTTGAAACGAGTTCGGGTGTTATGTAACCGTTTGAATCTTGGTCTCATCAGTTTCGATGGCAGCTTCCAAATTCTTTACAAAGCGTTTGAATGGCCCAGCGCCCCATTCACATATCTTGATGGCGTCCACGCTAGTAATCGCGCTGATTCCCCATGACATAATATGGGAAGAAATGACTGGTTGTAGAGAAGATCGTTCGGCCAAACTGATACATGTATATCTTCCTCTATCCGGGAACTAGTGATCCTCAAGAAGGATTGAGGATATAATTATAATTAATTAAGGAAGGAATACTGATTTTTAGACATTATTCTTAGATAAGAAATATTCCTAGCCAAGGTAATATTCCTAGATAAGGAAATATACCTAGAAAAGGAATTATTCATATATAAGGAAATAATAGATTCCTATAAGGTTTGGCAAACCGTTAAAGCTATAAATAGAGATGTTTATCTCATAGCTAAGACAATCTGGAGAGTGAGGTTTGACACCTAGAAAAGGAGGTTGAACACACATACCTTGAGATAAGTTTGTGAGGAAATATTAATTATTATAAAAGCAAGCTTAGCAAAATAGTTTAAGGTTATTTACCTAGAGATATTGTGAGCGTAACAAAGAGAGAATTGTAGTTTTCTTGTTCATAATCTAGAGAATATATATTTCTTCGGAACTGGTTTTTAGTGTGTTCTTTTTTTTTCTCTAGTTTTCGTCTATTATTATTCTGAATTCCTCCTCTATAATAATAGTCACCAAGGTATAGATATCAATACGTATCAAGTTGGTATCAGAGAAAGGTTTGTCACTTTTAGGGAAGATTCCTGTGGTTTATGGTCTTCACTAGATCTCTCTAAAAACAACTTGGTGAGTTACTCGAAAAGCAAGAATACGTTAAAAGAACAAGAAAACCAAGGATGACAAAATCATACGATGAGTCTAAGACTGATGAACCAAAAACTACTGACGAGAAGGTGATTATGTTAGAAAAAAAGATGAAGACGATTCAAACTACCCTGGACGAGTTGGTTGCTTGTATTCGTTCCAATACCAAATCTGAAACTTACGAAAAAGAAAACTCCATCTTGGGGTTCGGAAGAAGAGGGTGAGGAGGAAGAAGAAGAAAGTCAAGAGGAAGAAGAAGATGAGATTCTTAAAGTCAAAAAAGCAACAAAACCTCGTGGTAAGTTTATGAATCATGGTAATAATCTAAAAATTGATTTCCATGTTGATATTCCACTTTATGATGGAAGTGTCGATATAGAGAAATTAGATGATTGGATAGAGCATCTAGAGACTTACTTTTCTTTATTTGAATATGGTTCAAAGGAGAAGATATCTTTTGCGGCATTGAAGCTTTCAAAACATGCTCTAATATGGTGGAAAGCTTATCAAAGGAAATAGATAAGTAAGGGAGCATTGTCGTGGAAGGGATTCAAGGAAGTTGTGAGGAAACAATTTTATCCGGTTGGCTGCCTTAAACAGAGATGGTTCAAGTGGTATGGCTTGAAGCAATCCTACAACCAAACCGTGCAAGAATATACTTCGGAATTTAAGAATCAAGCTATGGTTTTGGATTTAGACTTGGAAGATTATGTTATCTATATGAAGTATATTTCCGGGCTTCATGAGTATATACAGAAGGAGTTTAAGATGTTTTCGGTGGATACTATCTCCGAAGCAAGCATAAAACCTAATGCCATCTATTTTTGGGTATAAACTATTTCTACCGGTTTTGGTAATTTGAGGTGTGTGGATGAGAAATGAGTCTAAACCTTAAAAAAATGCACTACACGTGAGTGTTTGTAGATTCGAGAAATTAACAAACGTGAGTGCTTGTAGATGATCTTAAGGAGGGAGAAATTAGATTGTGAAGGTGTAGGTTGTTTTATAAATCCGGCCTAAACCGGGTGTTTTGAATACAAAAAATGAAATGGCAATTCAGGACTTGTTTCGGTCACAATGTGAAGGAAATCGGGTTGATCTTAAGGAGGGAAGCGAAGAAGGTGTTGAGATTGTGAAGGTATTGGCTATGTATGACTTTTATCAGAAAGCTGAAATGGCTTGCAGGATGTAAGCTATCAGTTTCGGTGTTTGAATACAACTGTATCAACACTTACCTTTGTTGTCTTGTCTCTGTTTGAAAAATAGGGTGGAGAACCTATTTATACAAGTCTTTAGCCTAACCCTCGTATCTTGTGGGAAGTGGAGAAAGTGGAGTGATGGAGTAGTGGAGTAGTGTGTTAGTGTCACACGACCAGTCTTGCCCACTTCTTTATCATCACTAACCGTCCATGACTTCCTGACACGTTCTTGTGATGGCGCATTGTGCGCTGCACGCGGTAAACCGCCATACCAATACCCCAGTATGTATCCCCCAGTTTGTGACATGATTGATGTCTTGAGTGTGTGGATCGTGGGATCCACAGAAATCATCATGTAATGCTAGATTAAATAACTAAGTTATTTAGGAAGTCGATACTTGTGAAGTATCGTGTGTATTCTATGAAGGTACTGCATCGAGTATACTCAGCATGTATAAATCATCGTTGTTTGGGCATCTCAAAATAGCCTCATGTCCATCCTAATTCATGTGATGGTTTGGAGGTTGCGGAAGCAAGTCCTCCCTTGTCCGACCACATGGTGTGGTAGAGTGACGGGTGGTGATCACCATGACACCTCACTGACCAATTAACTCCTGACCAGGGCTGCATAACCAAGCCGGTGAAGTTGGACGGATGAGATGATCTTTGAGACACTCATCTGCGACCATTAATGAAATTAATGTTTTAGAAGAGGTGCGCAAGCATCACTCTTCAGCCTGGTCAAATCCAAGCTTGGGACACAATTTTGGCAGGGCCGATCGTACATGTGTGTAGATGGCATGACGGTGTAGGCGTCCGTACCTCATTGTCTCGTGAGAGTACGATCTGGGCAACTCAATTTGTCCGGGGAAGTTGAGTGGTCAAGATCGATTCGCGACATAAATCAGGTGCCGCAAAAGCCGCGCGTTATGCCAACTCTAGGAACGCGTTTCAAGACGACCAAGCTTGGTCGGTCTTGGACGATTATTTCTGCGTGTGGGTGGTAGGCCGGTGTTCACGTCCATACCTTAATATCCCATGGAAACGTGATCTAAGCCACTCAATTTTTCCGGCGAAGTTGAGTGGTCGAGATAAGTTTGCAATTAGGGAGGTACGACCACGCCTAGTTTGGGCGTGTGAGCCGAGGAAACCAGGCATAATATGCCTTATCCGATCGGGTTTGGAGATAGATGGGCCCATGGTGGTCATGTTGGTATGCACCGGACCTGCTTAGTCTAATCTTGGACCCTTCATTCGTGCAGGAGAAAATGGACGCTCGTGATGTTCAAACCCTAATTTGGGTTTTACCGGCCATGCGTCATGCCTTGTTTGGGCGCACGAAATGGAACGACCAACAATAGTTGGTCTTGACCGATAGGTCAGGTATGTAGGCGGGCCCGCGGTGACTGTGTTGACATGCTCTGGGCCCTTTGAATCTATATCTACACCCTCCATCTATGCCTGCGAAGATGGATGGTTGAGACCGTTTTGAGACACATGTAATATGCCGCAAACCCTAATTTAGGGTTTTCGTCCATACTGCTTTGGCTTTGGACGTTTTGGAAAGCTATGCCAACCTTTTGGGGAGGCCGACCATGCGGGGTCCGCGTTGGTTCGGTAGTGAATATTCCAATACCTGCTTGGGGTCATGGGTCCGATCTAAGCTATCCAATCATGCTAGTGAAGTTGGATGGTCGTGATTATTTCTGAGACTGACATGGACAGTCCAGATTCGAATATGCTCAATCGGGCTAGTATAGCAGACCGAGAGTTATATGCTCAATCGGGCTAGTATAGCACACCGAGAGATGCAGCCTGTACGGGTATTTCGTACATGCTTCATTACTAATGCTTGGAGGTTCGTGTTGCTCTGCTGAGAAACAACACTCAGTCGTCATACCGCACTGATAATGAGTACATAAAATACAAGGCTGGTCATGCATTAATTAATAATGTTGTAAATTCACAGAATACTGGGATTGTTGCTACATGCTCCATTCTAGGTGAATTTAGTAAAGTGAAGTAGTAATCGTCACTTATTATTGGCTTTATCTTTTGCAAGATGTTAGCATACAATTTTGGTTTTACAATTTTAGCCTTAAACTAAAATCCACCATCAACATTAAGTACCATGTCTAGCGCATAATGGTTACGTTATTGTGGGGTAGGCATGAGATGGTGACATACATATGTGAGAAAGACATGATAATGGAAGTTTACCCGGAAGAAATTTGACCAACCGCTAGTAGTTGTCCATGTAAACGCCGCCGTGCTTGTATGGAATCCTCTGGTGGGACCAGTTTCCTTCTTTGGGTGTTTGAATTAAAATAGGAATCCTTGTTCTACTGGGATTCTTCCAATTTTTTGTCTATAAAAGGGACCAACCGCTTATTCTTTTTTCTCACGAGATTTTTTTTTTGTTTGGAAGCTCTTGTCCGTGACTATCACCGCCGCTCCTGCCCGACGATGTCGCCGTTGCTGCTGCCGGAGTTGTCGCCGTCGCCCGAATTTGCCGCTGTCGTCCGTCCGCGCCAAGGTTTTTTTTTTTTTAAGAAAAAACCCTAACTTCTTAGGTAAAACCTTTTGCAAGATACATCATGCTTAGTTTTCCCATCAATATTGATAGTAAAACCGCCTATATTTGCTAGGATTGCTTAGTTCCGCGAGTCCATGAATGTCTTTTTTACTTCTTCTTCCATTGTCGCATGCAAAAACCTAGCTTCTTAGGTTGTAGCTTGGAGAGAAATTTGGCTTAAATTTTGTAAACACGATTCCCATGAATATAAGAAAACCGTGTTATAATACGTGCACATGAATGCGGCCCCGCCATGTGTGTTTGATTGAACGTGGGTCCCACCCATATGTGCCTGACTGAAAGTCGACTTTATACTAGACTTGTACCCTCGACCAACACCGGACTTGAAACTTGAACAACACCGAACTTGAAACTTGAGCAATACCGAACTTGAAATTTGAACAACACCAACTTGAAATTTGAACAACACCGGACTTGAAATTTGAACAACACCGGACTTGAAACTTGACCAATACCGAACTTGTGACTTGATCAATACCGGTGTTTGGACCCCGGATTTGTGCATTCCAATTTGAACGTGTGTCATGTTGTGTGTGACTACACATCTCGTGCATTTTCATACAAGTACTGACTCATGTCTTTTATTGTGGAATGAAGAAAAGAATTCCTGTTGAGATGTCTTCCGAAGATAATGACGGTTCCAAGGTAGGAAGTATTGAAAACTTCAAAGATATGCCGAACATCGACGATGAGTTGTTCACCACGTCTTTTCCAAATATTAGGAGACATCCTTCTCACAGGATAGTCTTGCTCTCTGGTTCAGAAAATATGGAAGCTGATCCATCTTCTTCTTCAGCACTTGTGATGAGATTCTGTCTTCGAAGAAACGAATATCCTCCTTCTCCTATCGACTTCAAGATTTATCATACTTCATTGGGATCTTATGAAGGATGGATGAGACGTATGTTGAATAATAAGGATATTAAGGCAAATTTGACCAAGGCGCAAATCCTTAATGCGGTCATGGCGTCTGCTGCTCTTGAAATTAAGAAAGACGTTGCGGGCCTGATTACTTTCATTTCTTGGTGGCTCCATTCCACTCATACAACCATATCTAGATGGGGAAAGGTGACTATTACCTTGGAAAGCGTAGCTGCATTAATGAACCTGCCTATCGCCGGAAGTTTTTGTTACGAGCTTTCTGACACAGAACAACGAATTATGACGCTATACTATAAAAGGTGGCAGAATTCGACGGTCTGGACAAGGAGGAGAAAAAATATACGAGATGCTTTTACACATGATGGGTGTTAGAGTGGTCTCATGCAGACCCAGAACCGGACCAAGAGTTGAAAGACGAGCTCAGCGTGATTGCGTTCCCGTCTTTATGGATATCCAGAGACATATTTGACGATGGTTCTGGAAAGAAGACCATAAGAGGTGACCTTGTTAGGATTGCTATAAATCTAGTAAAAGGTGAAGTTCTTCCCCTAGGTGCCTTGTTCCTTGGATCACTATATTCTCATCTGGACGCCTTAGCAATGGACATGCATGTTTCCAACGGGTACAAGAAGGTGGAGTCGCACGTTCACTTCGTTTTTCTTCAGGCATTCTTATGGGAATATTTAAAAAGTTATGCTCCTGCTCCCGCAACTTCGCTCAGCAGTTTGTATGGTGGCTCGAGGATACTCCGTTGGCATAGGAGGCATCCCATAACCGGTGTGAAACTCGTGGACATCTTTGACAGTGTGTCTTCCGTAGATTTTCGTCCATGGGGGCCGATCCACTCTTCCATTGTTCAGTTGAAGAATTTTGATATTGCTTCTGACGGTCCTGATGCTGCGCTGCGTACCGATGCTAAGACTATGAAATTTGGAGAACTTGTTTATCTGCACAGCTGCATTCCGGGATATGTTCCGTCTCTAATCAACGAAACATTTACTGTGACTCCGTACAACATTGACAGGGCTGCTCGTCAAATGGGATTTGACCAGGGTGTTCCAATTATCCGTCCGTCAGAGGCTCCGAAAGAACTTATCCTGATTATTTTTAATGCTGACGTGTTCTTGGAACTGCTGAGTCTTCCTTTTTGGCCTATTGGGAGAAATCCTGTGGTAACCGATAAGTATAAAGAATTTTGGAGGAAGCAACTGTTGGATTTTCAGGAGTTCTCGGAGGATGTTGTGACAAATTCCCGTGGTGAGCCATCCTCTGACATTTCGAAGAAGCATTTCCGGTTGAAGCCACTCCCGGGAAAATGGACCAGATCTGATGACTGCAGTCCCCAAGAAGGAGGGAGATCTAAAAGGCAGGCATGTGATTCGGTGATCCTCAATTCCTCCAATATGCAAGTATTTAAATATCTTTCTGTCGATTCCTTCATTTCTCCAGAGTAATTTCTTCTAAGAGTGATCCTTGTATGAAATCAGGGAATTCTAAAAGAGAATGTTTTCACAAGGTTGGCACGCATTCAAAACGAGAAGTCTGGTAATGTTATCCTTCATGTTGAGAAATCTGGCGACACTGATCCTCATGCCGAGGTATCCGGTGAAACCGAAACTGTTCCTTTTCCAGACGATGACAGAGATGACGCAAGCTCGGCTGGACAAGGTTCCTCCGTAAGTGATCTTATTGATAAAGATGTGATGGAAATCAGTGCCCAGAGTGGAGTAGACATCGGGAGGAATATAGGAGAGACAACATGTGCTATTGTTGAGGTGGATCCCCTTGAAGAATGTTCTGAGTGGGCTCCGATCAATAAATTTGTCGTGGTGACTTCTTCTGAAACGCCTCCTACGATCGGTGAAGTATTGGTAATGCAACCCGGATATTTGTTCGATCCTCCTTTCACTGTCCCTTATCCAGGTCATATGTTAGTCGGAGGATTTAGCATGGAAGCTCAGTTCGAAGGGTTGTATAAGGCGATATGGGAGAATCAAGACCACATTGCTACCACTACGAAGCTCAAAAGTCATCTTGCATTGGTTAACCGCGTCTAGGAAGCTTTATTTTTTATCCATGGGATGAGCGTCACGACTGGTCGAACAGTCTCTGAGGAGATGATTGAAGACTGAATTTCCATCGAGATGTGTTTGTGAAGTACGACTTTAATGCTCCTTGGTTCCTCAAAGGGTTCTCTGATATCCAAGAGATCTAGAAATTACAAGATGAAGTCCCTTTTGCAGACTGTGTTACTCGCCAGGAAGAAGAGGTTGAAAAGTTATCTAAGGATTTGAAGCTGAAGCAGGCTGTACTTCAAAGGATAAAAGTCTCTCTTGCCCGGAAGGACGAGTTGCTGCTGAAGGACTTTCCTTGAAGGATTCGCGCCACCTACTTGTCTTTTCTTTTATATGCTTTTCTTTTTTGAGTGATAGTGAGGATTTCCTTTCACAATTTGACTTTCAGTTTGAATTAATAGGTAATTGAATTGGTTTATTTTGAGATAGTTTTGTGGATCGACTTTTCTGAAAGAGATTATTTTAAAATGGAATTTGCATCTTGGTCATGAATGATTGCACATATCATATGAAATTGCAAATGTCGCGTAAAAGGGAAATATGAAGAGAAACAAACATGGCGTTTGATCATTGAGCCTCTTTTCCATGCGCGGGATGCCAAGTCCCCAGTGAATTCTAAAACTATCTTTCTTGTAAGATTGTTTAATAGAAATTACTTGCTTTTGAATCCTTACTTGTATCAAACCAAAGTAGCCTCTCTAAGGAAATCGTCCGCATTAATCTCTCAGAGAAGGAAAGCTATCCCTCTGAATTAAGCTTCTTCTGAACAATGCGTTTCAAAGCGTTGCATTCACTGGTAGGGTGGTGAAGAAACCGGTGGAAATGATAATACCTCGGGTCCATTACTTATTGATCAGTGGGTGGACGCCATATAGGAGGTAGCTCCACCTCTTCGTTTTGTACCCACGCCTCCAGCAACTCCAAAATCTTTTTCATTGGGAACGGAAAGTGTATGTACTTTAAGTCTAGCTTTTCCTGCGTCAGTGGGTGTTGTGGTGTCTCTACATGGATTTGATGTGGAGAACGTTTCCGAGGTTAATTTGGAAGAGTTGTGAGTGTCATCATATCCGCGGCTCGCTTGCCTAGGTGACGGGGTGTGGAAGGTGTCGTAATATCGCTGCTGAGTGATCGAATTGAACGCTCCCATCCTATGTACTCACGTGTTCCTTATTCGATCTCTTCTTCCTCAAGCATTTCTTCACTTGGTTGAAAGGTCGATGCGAATTGGACAATATTCCGGGCTTCGACAACAGTCTTGAGATATAAATCTTTTAGCAGGTCTCCGTAAGCCGCAGGCACCCTTTCTTTATCCGGAAGACGTTGTGGCACCCCGTACAAGTCCTTTTCTCTGTGGAGTTGCCTCGAGTCTTCGTCGTCTGCTGGACCATGTTGTTCATATCTTCTGAGTCTCATGTGATTACGTGCCCTTTTTGCATCTCCACTAGTAAAGGCGTGACTCCTGGTTAAGGATTCAATGTTTTTTGCATTGTCTGAGTAGATGCATGTCGACCCTCCTTGTAATTGTGTTTCTATATCATTCAAAAGGCGGAATGTTTCGCTCTGTCTTCTAGCGATACCGACTTGATTTGCCAAGACATCCTCCAGCATTCTAGCTACACTTTCCATGATATCTGAACCTCCTTTGGTTTTTGGGTGAGGATACATCGCGAGATGAAAACCGAAAAATTGAGAATTCAATTTTTTTTCTTTTTTTGCAACCGAGAGATCAACCTCCCACTGTGCTCGCCAATTGTTTATGTGTGAAAATTATTTCTGCCGATTTTGGTAATTTGGGGTGTGTGGATGAGAAATGAGTCTAAACCTTAAACAAATGCACTGCACGTGAGTGCTTGTAGATTCGAGAAATCAATCTGTGCAAATCCGGCCTAAACCAAGAAATGGCAATTCCAGACTTGTTTCGGTCACAAAGTGAAGGAGATAGGGTTGATATTAGGGAGGGAAGCGAAGAAGTTGTTGAGATTGTGAAGGTATTGGCTATGTATGACTTGTATCAGAAAGCTAAAATGGCTTGCAGGATGTAAGCTATCAGTTTCGGTGTTTGAATACAACTGTATCAACACTTACCTTTGTTGTCTTGTCTCTGTTTGAAAAATAGGGTGGAGAACCTATTTATACAAGTCTTTAGCCTAACCCTCATATCTCGTGGGAAGTGGAGAAAGTGGAGTGATGGAGTAGTGGAGTAGTGTGTTAGTGTCACACGACCAGTCTTGCCCACTTCTTCTATCATCACTAACCGTCTATGACTTCCTGACACATTCTTGTGATGGCGCTTGTGCGATGCACGCTGTATACTGCCAGACCAATACCCCAGTATGTATCCCCCAGTTTGTGACATGATTGATATCTTGAGTGTGTGGATCGTGGGACCCCCAGAAAGCAGCATGTAATGCTAGATTAAATAACTAAGTTATTTAGGAAGTCGATACTTGTGAAGTATCGTGTGTATTATATGCAGATACTGCATCAAGTATACTCAACATATATGAAGCATCGCTGTTTGAGTGTCTCAAAATAGCCTCATGTCCAGCCTAAATCATGTGATGGTTTGGAGGTTGCGCAAGCAAGTCCTCCCTTGGCCGACCACATGGTGTGGTAGAGTGACAGGTGGTGATCACCATGACGCCTCACTGACCAATTAACTCCTGACCAGGGCTGCATAACCAAGCCGGTGAAGTTGGACGGATGAGATGATCTTTGAGACACTCATCTGCGACCGTTAGTGAAATTAAGGTTTTAGAAGAGAGCACAAGCATCACTCTTCATCTTGGTTGAATCCAAGTTTGGGATATAATTTTGGCAGGGCCGATCGTATATGCGTGTAGATGGCATGACGGTGTAGGCGCTCGTACCTCATTCTCTCGTGAGAGTGCAATCTGGGCCACTCAATTTGTTCGGAGAAGTTGAGTGGTCGAGATCGATTTGCGACAGAAATCAGGTGCCGCAAAAACCGCGCGTTATGCCAACTCTGGGAGATCGATCTTAGACGATTAGTTCGGCGTGTGGGTGGTAGGCCGGTGTTCATGTCCATACCTTAATATCCCATGGAAACGTGATCTAAGCCACTCAATTTTTCTGGCGAAGTTGAGTGGTCGAGATTAGTTTGCAATTTGGGAGGTGCGACCACGCCTAGTTTGGGCGTGCGAACTGAGGAAACCAGGCATAATATGCTTTAATCGACGCAGCGAAGAATATTATTAAGGAATCACAAACGATGAGACAAAAATGTTTGTGATTACTTTTATATCTTACCTATCGGAGATAGAAATCTCAAGACAATTATTACAATTGTACTCGTATGATAGAAACAACAAGATCAGATCACACAACAACAAGAAAAGTAGTACCGGTCTGGCTTCACAATCCCAATGAAGTCTTTGAGTCGTTAACCTAGTTTTAGAAGAAGAAAACCAAAGGTTAAAGGAGCATCGAATCTAGATTAGCAAACTAGTATCACACAAAATGTGTGGGGATTAGGTTTCCCAGTTACTAGAGTTCTCCCTTATATAGTCTTTCAAATCAGGGTTTGCAATCAATGTTAGCTTGGTAACAAAGCATTAAATATTCATCGTTAGATGAAAACCTGATTAGATTCAAGCTAATATTTCTCAATCGTTAGATAAAAAACTTAGCTTGTCATACACACATGTACTTGATGATTTTGGGTTTGTGTAACCGTATCCAAACGTGTACAATAGTTGGTTCAATACTAGTTAACCAAATGGTTAGCCAAATGATAACTTTCATATCAACCATATTCTTCTTCACCATAACTAGTCCAAATGACTCAAATGAACTAGTTAGAGAGTTGTTCAATTGCTATGAGATCTCACGTACTACACAAGACACAATTTAAGAAAAAACGATGTGATTCACTCGAATCGATTCATGAAATATAAATCTACGGTTTGCAATAGTATTCCTTAGTTTATTAAGATAAGTTCACAAACATCGTTTTTAGACATAACCACTTAAGTTCGAAGACTGGGTTCGCAGACTCAAGTTAACCGGTTGGAGTTCACAAACTACAGCAGAAATTCTCGGGTTCAAGAACTTCTGTCAATTCACGGACTGAAACCGAGCTACAACTCCAGCAAAAATTCTCGGGTATGAGAACTACGCATTTCGCGGACTGAGTTCGCTGCTCAAGTTCCGGTTTCACTTGATCAACAAAGTTTGCAAACTTCGGTTCAAGTGCTAAGGACTTATATATATATATTACCACAACAATGTTTATATCCCCCAATGGTTATATTGTCTAAACTCTCATTTCAATCATTGAAACATTCTCAGAGGGCGTTATATAGTTATTATTCACAAACTATTTTTCGTCAGAGCGATTTCCAAAATGATTGAATCGTAACATGACTTTCGTCACTAGGTAAAGATAAACTTGGCTAAAGCGAAATCTTTACCAACACATATTTCGAGAAATAGATCAGCGAGATATACTCAGCTCGAAATATCACATGTGTATATTCTTAGTCTATATAGTAATATGACTTTTGTCTCAAGATAGGAGATAGAGTAGATATACTTTTAAGTGATAGATAAGTTCAAGTCTCCACATACCTTTTAGTCGATGAAGATCCACTGGTTCCTTAAGTAGTCCTTCGTCTTGTATGATGATTTCCATGGAGTTCTTGAGATCAATTACACTTTCTATCCTAGTCCGAGACCTTAGCTATAGTAGACTAGAAATCAAGACTTTATAGTTTTGATCACTAATATTGACAATCATGCTTGAGATAGCAACGCATGCAAGTTCGACCGAGAAATGCTCTAACAAATAGTACTTCTTTCCGTGTCGAAACCATATCTGTATGGGCTTTAGCGAGAGCCTCTTTCCTTTCCATCAATTCAGGGATGGTGATATAGGGTTGTCTTCATATAGTTCCTCCGTCTTCTCGTCCCGTTGGTGAGGCAGTTGGAGTATTAGTGGCAGTTGGAGGCGCCATGCTTAATGAAGCGTTAGGACTGGTAGCGGAATCTCTGGCCCTGGTGACTGGTGGCGTAGCGCCTAAAGGAGCGCTTTCAGTACTTCCAGGATTAACAAGTTGCGCAGGGACATTAGAGGCGTCAACGGCTCTAGCCCTGGTGATCAGCGATGTTACACCTGAAGGAGTGCTTTCGTTGTTACTGGGGTCAGTAGGTGGCGTAGTGATGTTGTTGAAAGTAGCGTTAATACCAGGGATAGATTATGCGTTGGTATTCTCGACAGCTGATCCGGATCTGAATTCCACCATGTTGGAGTGGTAAGTGAAAGGTGATATCGGAAATTTGAAAATCGATATTGCAATCGAGAGATTGATCACCCACTGTGATCGCCAATTATTTGAGGGTGAAAATAGTTTCTGCTGATTTCGGTAATTTCGGGTGTGTGGGTGAGAAATGAATTTAAACCCTAAACAATGTACTACAAGGGAGTACTTTAGATTCGAGAGATCAATCTATACAAATCCGGCCTAAACCAAGAAATGGTCGTTCCAGACTTGCTTCGATCACAAAGTGAAGGAGAATGGTTGGTTTTGGGGGGGGGGGAGAGCAAAGAAAGTGTTGAGACCATAATAGTTGATTCTGGAAGAGTAGTTGTATTACGACTTGTATCAAAAAGCGAGAAGCTAATAGATGGAGAGCTAGCAAATGTTTTCAAAGTATTGTAGGTTCCTGACATTAACTTGTTGTTCGGTGGAAATAGGTAATGCCTATTTATACAAGTCGAAGTGAAACGTACTCTGGTCTCATTAAGAAATGGAAAACGGGTGAATAAATGGGAGGAGGTGGTAACCGGTAACGCCTGGAATTGATGTTCCATAAAAAAAAGCGTTTCACCATTACTCCCTATATTTACTAATCGCCTCATCCTTATGACACTTTCTTATAACGGGCATAGTGTACGCCGCACGCTATAAACCGCCAAACCAATACCCAATGAACATCCCCCAGTTTGTGACATGCGTTGATGTCTCGAGTGTTTTCGTGGAAAACATGTAGCACGTTGTTGTTGTCTGGCAAGTTGATCTTGGGAGACTTTCCGGCTCGATGGTGACCTTCGATGGTCGATATTTTGCATCCTAAGAAGAAATGTAGCCGTTGATTATTGCAACCCCTCGTTTGGTATCCAGTGGCATGAAAGCATGATCAGTATGGCTTTAATATGGCCTAGTTTAGGCGTGGCCAAAAGTTAGGGTTTTGGCTTTGTTTAGGGGCGACTAAACTAGGGCCAAAGCGGTTGGAATGCCATTGGCACATGTGGCATGGCACGCCGTGGTGCGGTTTGGCGTGGCCAAACCTCGGATTTTGGGCTAAAGGTTACCATGCGTTGTTTGGCAACCTTGGACGGCTAGGATTTGCATATAGTATTGAAGGGTGGTCGTTGATCGTCGCACGCCTTCGTTTTGGTAGCCACAATATGGAAAACCGGCATGGTATGGCGCGGCAAGGCGGTTGGAATACGATTGGCACATGTGGCATTGGATGCCTTGGCGCGGTTTGGCTTGGCCAAAGCTAGGGTTTTGGGCCAAATGTTACCATGCGTTGTTTGGCAACCTTGGACGGTTAGGATTTTCATCTAGGATGTAAGGGTGGCCGTTGATTGTCGCACGCCTTCTTTTTGGCTGCATAGGGAAGGCCGGCATGGTGGGGCCAAAGCAAAATGGCGCGGATGGCTTGGGATAGTGGGGCCAAGGGTTTGGTATGGACGGCTTGGCATGGTGGGGCCAAGGCAAGGTGCGGTTGGCTTGGCATGGTGGGGCCAAGGGTTTTGCATGCCATTGGTGCATGGTGCGGCTAGCATGGTTGGGGCCAAGGCAAGGTGCGGTTGGCATGGTGGGGCCAAGGGTTTGGCATGCCTTTGGTGTATGGTGCAGCTATCATGGTTGTCATGCCTCAGCTCGGTAGACGTGGCTGGCATGATTTTCCATTGGTACAGTGGTGCGACTAGCATGGTTGGCATGCCTGGGCGCGGAGATGTGGCTGCCATGGTTTGCCATTGGCACAGTGGTGCGGTTGGCATGCCTTGGCGCGGAGATGTGGCTCCATTGGCACAGTGATGCGGCTGGTATAGTTGGCATGCCTTGGCGCGGAGATGTGGCTGGCATGGTTTTCCATTGGCATAGTGATGCGGATGGCATGATTGGCATGCCTTGGCGCAAAGATGTGGCTAGCATGGTTTTCCATTGGCACAGTGATGCGGATGGCATGGTTGGCATGCCTTGGCGCAGAGATGTGGCTGGCATGGTTTTCCATTGGCACGGTGATGCGGCTGGCATGGTTGGCATGCCTTGGCACAGAGATGTGGCTGGCATGGTTTTCCATTAGCACAGTGATATGGCTGGCATGGTTGGCATGCCTTGGTGTGGTAGCATGAGAATTATGGTTTGGCATAGATGATGCCAGTCGATGTTAAGGGTTCTGCCGTGGAACATGACCCATGAAAAAAAAAAGGTACCCTGGTAATTCTTGTGTAGGTATGCTGATTGATTCAATAAATGTGCTAATGGTCATAGTGACTTCATGTCAGTTATACAGTTTTACGATTTTAACCCTAAGCTAAAAACCACCATCAACACTAAATTATTTAGGAAGATCGATATTCATGAAATATCGTGTATACTTTACGCATGTAATGCATCAAATATAATTATTATGTATGAAGCATCGCTGTATTAAAGCTTAACGGGTAAGTCGCGGATTAAGCGTCTTAAAATAGCTGCATGCCCAACCATCTTCGAGAGATCGTTTGGAGGCCGCATGGGCGGGCCATCCCTTGGCCGATCACTCCTTGTGGTAGAGTGATGGACGGTGATCACTGATAGGATCCAGAGATACCTATATTATAATAACCGCAATCGCACGGTGTCTAGCTAGTAGACAAAGGCAAGTACGGGTCGAACCCACATGGAGCGGTGAAAATACCGTAACCAATAATTCTGATTGACTAACCAGAGATGTTGTTTTTGGATTTTTGAAATAATTAAGGAATTAAGAGAATGAAAATAAAAAGAATTAATTAAGTTTAATGAGAAAGATGGTAACTAGGGAATCTGGTTTCAACTAATTTTATCATGCAAAACTCATATTCGATTTCTAAACCGTGTACTCCATAAAATTGTTTCACCATTTTAATTTCCTCTGCTTCTAAGTTGATAGTTCTAGAGATTTATTTATCAATCGCAAAGCATATGCCATCAAATATTACTAAGCATAGCACATCAATTTAAATGTATAAATAGACAATGGAGCTATCCAACCAATATAAAGTTTCAAAAAATTAAATATCAATCTCTAAACATACCCCGTCAAAGACTTAATCCAAGAAGAAAATTACTAAACATTTAAATCATTATTCAAAATATTATATAGAGAATTAACATTTGAGTCTACGCAATCAAAATGATTTCCACCGAAGAACCCTAGTTACATAAAATCTAACAAGACATGGAGAAAATAAAATAATACAATTAACTCTTTTTCTGTTTTTGGCTCTCCATCCGTGCTCTTTCTTTCTTATATTTTTTTTTCTGAAATCTACATCTAACACTATAGTCTTGAAGGAAAAGACAAAACGATCTCCAAAATTGATGCTCTGAACCATTTCCCATGATGAGAATGGAATATACCTTGGATGCTTTAAATAATCCACTTACAAAATGTGGTGTCATATAGCCAAGTCCACGTAATTCTTAACTTGTCATGTGCATGACCAAACAATCATTCGCTGGCCGTGAGTGGATGAGTATGGTGCGGCATCATAAGATGTTAACTCGTCGGCTGACTAAGCTATTTCTCTTTTGGTGCAATGAGTAAAAATTGGTCGCCTTCTTCGCCAACGCCATTTTTGCTTCGATTTGGACATTTTCTATCCGGTGATCGGATATGCTTGTACTTTCTTTAAAAGCACTAAAATAGAGTTATTAGCAAAAATATCGAGTCACAACTAGTATAAATATGGGTATAAAATGTAGCATTTACGTGCTTATCAATCACCAAGGTTCCTCATTGGCCGTTTAACTCTTAGCCTACGATGTCCGACCAAGCTGGCAAAGTTGGACGGACAAGATGATCTGCGGCACATGTTTGCGACCGTTGATGGATTTTAGGGTTTTAAAGAGGTGCGCAAGCATCACTCTTTATCTTGACCGAAATCAAGCAGGGGCACCAATTTTGGTGGGACAGATTGGTCACGCATGAAGACGGCTCGCTATTATGCACTTCTATTCCTCTCTGTCCCATAAAGGCTTGATCTAGGCCACTCAAGTTAAATGGCAAATATGAGTGTCCATGATCGATTTGCGATAGAAATCCTTTGCCGCAAAGGATTTGGGAACCGCGTGACATGCCTTATTTGGGCGTGCATTTCGAGGCGCTCGGCCATGGTTGGCCTAGGCCGGTCGATCACACGCATAGGTGGCCCCACGTTGATCACGTTGATACTCTTGGTACCTACTTAGTCTATATCTATACCCTCCATCCAAGATGGCGAAGATGGATGGTCGTGATCAAACTGCGACACATATGTCATGCCACAAACCCTAATTAGGGTTTTGGGCCGGTCACGTGTGCGTGACTTTAACTAAGCGGTTTGGCAGGCTATGCTCCTCATTTTGGGAGACCGACCATGTGGGGCCCATGTTGGGCCGACGGTGAACATATGTGTACATGTCTGATGGTTCTAGGCGTGATCTAAGCCATCCAAACATTCCGGCGAAGTTGGATGGTTGTGATCGATTTAAGACGCTAGTGGAATTTCCGCGACCCTTGAAAAGCCTCACTCCCATCATGTTTTAGGCAAACGTTCATGGCTCTATGACCATGCCATAAGTAAGCCGATCGGGTAGGGACAGAGTGGGCTCGCCAATGTGTGCATTAGTGCTTCACTGATCATTCACGGGATGATCTAGGCCGTCCAACCAGGCTGGTGAAGTCGGATGGCCGTGATGATTTTAAGACTATCTTGAACAGTCTAATATCGTCGAGCTTTTTCCAAAGAAGCACAACCACCCTATTTGAGGGTTGGCGTTTGACGTGGTGGGAGGATTTCACGTGATGTTCGAACGGCTAAGGCATAAACGGGCCCGCCGATGGTTATCACGATGATCGCTTACTCTTGTTAGGGTTTGGCTAGGCTTGTTAAATTGCGCGGCCAACTTGTGTGGCCGTGATCGTTTATGAGACTGATATGGACAGTCCATATTTTCCTTAAGAAAATTAAATGCGTTCGATCGAGCTGAGAGTGCATCGACTCAAAATTCTCTTTGTCAGAGAGTAGCATGTACGGGTATTTCGTGCATGTATCAAAATTGGCACTTAGAGATTCATGTTACTCTGCTAAGAGTGAGCACTCAGTCGTCATGTCATGCTAATAATGAGAGTTCTGCTGAGAACAGCATAGGAAATACTAGGAAAATCATGCATTAATTAATAATGTTATAAATTCACAGAATATTTGGGATTGTTGCTACATGCACCATTTTGTATATTTATCGAATTGCTTCGAATAAATAATTTTGTATATTTATCGAATTGCTTCGAATAAATAAAGCGATAGATTTTCTGTGCTCATCGCTTATCAAATGGCTTTATCTATTGCATGATGTCAGCATATTAAAGTTGGTTTTACAATTTTAGCCCTGAACTAAAATCCACCATTAACAAAAGCGTACATCATCAGCTGGCAAATTCAACCGAAAATAATCAAGGTAAATCATTTTTTCAATGAAAAGTCCATCATCAACTAGCAATTCAATTGAAAACATACTTAGAAGATGCAAGCGACCAACCAAATCAATATTGGCAATGGAAGAAGAGATACGCAAAAGAAGCATACGACCTACTAAAAAACCATTCACCCCATCATCATATCCTACAAAGGAAGAAGAAGAAATACGCGAGGCCAAAAAATGAGGCGACGAAAAATTCCATCTCAGGGAAAGATTCAAGCAAGTCGAGGAAGAGACCGAATGGGTTAAAAATTATTACATCGTCAAGGATCTTCCCAAAAAACAATATTGTTGCCTCTGTTTCTTATCTAGATTATTGTTTGCAGAATAACGAGGGTAATGCTAATCCTCCTAAAAGATCTCGCCAATTAAATAAGACCTTTGGAATTAATTTCGTCATTCCTCCCTTAATATCTGCGAAAGCTTCACCTACACCTGTGCAATCTGATCTTCCTCCTTCTTCTGGCGAGAAGCTCGCTTTCACTACCACTGCCTCTACTGGTCCTTCACCAATTCAAATTGCAGAACCCATCATACCTGAAATTCCCTCTATCCCTTTACTTCCTTCAAATGTTACTTTCCCGAAAACTCCTCCTTCTGATGATACACCCATTGCTAATGACTCAAATCATCAACTTGTCCCCACTTCCTCTATTTCACCTTCTACATCCCTTCCTTCATCAAATGAGACCATCGCAGGAATTGATGTTGCTTTCAAAATTTTATCTAACATTCTAAATAATTCTAGAGATTCTTTTACTGATTCTCTCCAAAGCGGAGTTTGCGAAACTTTGCTCAAATATTTTGGCTCAGACAATTCTGTTTCACGAGCTTCTCTAGAGAATGAAAATGCTGCTTTGAGAAAAAGTCTTCAAGATAAGACTTCTGAATGTGAAACTCTAAACCACAAGCTCAATAACTCTGTACTGGATCGCGAGAATCTCGCTAAAAAGATTGATGAGCTAAAAAGTAATCTTCTTTTTTCCCCTGTCCTTTTATCTTTTTATTCTATTTCCATATTCTTCGTACTTAATCCTCCCTTTAAATTCTTGGTTTATATATTAGTTTCCAACCGAAATCGTTTCATCGAAAAACTTAAATCTGAAACCATAGCTGATGAAGCTCGCATTGAAAGAGATTCTTGGATGGACCAGCATAGTAGATTAGATAATCTTTATACATATTCAGTTGATCAAATAAGAAATCTCACGAATGAGAATAATCAATTATTGCAAAATCACAGTTTTCTAAACAACGAGGTTACTCGCCTCTCATATTCGTTATCCAAGACTAATTTGTCTATAGAATCTTTGTCAGACAAGAATAGAACTTTATCTCAAGAGAAACACAAATTATCAATCTTGTTGGCGATCTCCTCGCAGAAAGTAAACAATCTTCAAGGGATATGTGATGACCAAAAGCAGTCGCTCCGCTCTCTTAAAAATAAACTTGACGAAGTAACTGAATCATCTGCCGCTGAAATAGACAAACTTATCAAGGGTAGACTAACTCTTAGTTTGAATGCCAGCAAGCTTCGAGATGAATATTCCTAATTAAAGGAATCTCATTCCTCATTGTCAAAAGAAAATTCATATTTACGCACCAAAGAAGAGAACATGAAATCTCGTATAAAAGGCATGGTTGGCGACAAATTTGATGATGCTATGAATCAATGGGAGAACTGCCTCTTTTCATTAATCCAAAACTTAACTTCCCAAAAAGAAGGTAGTCAATTATGACTGCCTCACTTGTTGATTTCCCTTGTCACAATTTATGTTATATTTCTATAACCTTTCATTATTTTGTTGCTCGCAGAATCTGAAAAAGGTCTTCATTCTATTGTCACCAATCTTACTAAGGAGCTGGACAGTGTTCGCAAAGAAAACAAGACTCTTCTTCTCAACCTTTTAGAAATTCGTGATAAAGCAGAAAGAAGACTTGATTATCTTGAGTATTTCAAGAATATAGAGATCAGAAATCGTGACAAAGGTTTCCTTCGCCAAGTTCATCTTAGTGCTGAAGTTCTTGTGAACGAAATTTTGATCTCCAACTCTCTTTCTCATGTATCCGTTCCACCTCTGAAAGTTGACGATGATGAAGTCCCTCTTCCTATGGACAAAGATTTAGAATATCCGTCTTCTGAAGGAGATGTTGAAGAAGACGCTGAAGAAGAAGATGATCAAGGAAAAGAAGAAAACCCTCTAAAAGAAGGAGAAGATCGTAACAAAAATAACTCTGGTGGTGATTTTCGCGATGAAGGAAATATTGGTGATGATAACAATCCTGACAATTCCAAATCTGGCGAGACTACCGCTTGAAGTTTGAGTGCTATTTTTAATTTATTTTTTCTTCTTCTTTCTCTCAAATGATATAACCCTTTTTGAACTATAATATTCTCAAGAAACTTAATGAAATCCTACATATTTATTCCCTTGCTTGCCTCCTCATTAAATTTCTTGAGACTTGTTGAATTCAACTTGTTTCTTGTGATAAAGAAATCTTCCCTGCATGCTTAACAAAGAAGAATTAATTTTTGAGATTATTCTATTGGTCTTATTTTGCCTTCCTAATTAAAGGTCTTATTTTGCCAATTTTTTCTTTTTTCGACAAAATCGCAGGACGTCTTTACACTTTCATGTATTGACCCATTGATCTTGCCTTATCTGTATTTCTTTATTATATTGCGACAATATGACGAGTCTAAGTTTTCTCGCAAAAACAAAGCCTCGTGACATTACCGTCTTGCGATGAAATCGCAGGACGTATTCACATTTTCATGTAAAAACCCCTTGATCTCATCTTAACTTTTTTCTCTTTTGGCTTTTTGCCTCTGTATAATTTACGCGACAATATGACAGGCCTAAATGATCTTGCGATCTTAGAGCCCCATGACATTGTCGTCTTAAGACACTTATCATCTCCCTAATGGAGGGTGCCGCCCTTATCTTCCCCCTGGTTACCCTTTCAAGGAGGGCACATCGGCCATACAAGACTAGCTCCTCCCATACAGATTTACCAACAACCAGTTGTTTTCGCAGTCTCTTGTCCTTTATGCCTATATGGATTATAGTTACAAGACTGCACCCTAGGTGGGGTTTTCTTCAGGCCAAGTGCATTGTAGCCAAGACTTACCAAAGATGTCCAGGGTAGGTTCGTCCATCCCGGGCACCCTTGGCTAAACCGTGTACCTCGGCGCCTTGGTCATACTCTGCACTTCTTGGAAGAGACTCTCAGTCGTCCAACCAGGGTATAACCTTATAAAGTTGGAAATCCAAGATCTCTCTCCCGGATAGGTTTTCTTTAACCCCTACATCTGTATGACTTAGGTTCCAGTAGCGGTATAACCTTATCCTTGAATCATATAAAGAGATACACCCTTTATGACGTGTTTGTAGGTCTTACATTTGCCTCTTACGAAATTGTATTCGCGAACTAAGGTGCACGCCATAAAGGTTTGTCCCATTCTCTTAATCTCTGCGAAATTATATTTGCGTTTCTTAAAATTTCTTGCGAGCTTCAAATCTCAATAATTTCTTTTCTTTAACTTTTCAATTTCATTTTCTTCACTCAAACAGAAAAAACAACTTTACCTTTCTACTTTTAGCGATTTGCTCGTCATATTTCATCTTTCTATCACTTTATTCTTCTCATCTTCCTTATCATCTGTTCTTTTATTTAGTGTTTTCCCGCAAGTTGCTTGTCATTTCCTCCTTTTATGCTTTTTATACCTGTACCTTTGCTGTGTTTTATTTTTTGCTTGATTTCTGCGAGAGGCTCGTTAGTTATTTCTTCATGCTTTTCTATTGAATCAACCATTAATTTGTCACTTCTATGTTGTTGCTTAATTCTGTATTTCTAATTGTTGTTCTTCCCTGCTCTTTCCTCACAAGACTTGATATCTATCTCATAACATTTCTTACTTTCTCCCCAATCTCCTTTAATTACTCCAACACCATTTGGATGAGGGAATTTAATGCACTGATGAAAGGTAGATGCAACACCCAATATCTTGTGTAGCCAAGGTCGACCAATTAAGGCGTTATATGGTGATTCAATATCGACAACACAGAATAAAATCTTGGAAGTCATTCCTCGTAATGGAATTCTCATTGTGATCTCCCCTTTAGGCTTGTTGGCAGTTCCATTAAAACCATAGATTTTGTATGTTGATGGTATCAAATCTTCATCTTTCCCACCCATGGTTCTGTAGGTGTGGTAGAACAAGATATCTACGGAACTGCCAGTATCAATTAGGATTCTATCAATGGCCCAAGACTCCTCCATTTTGTTATTGTTTTCTTTACCTTATTCTTCTTCTTCTGCTTGTTCTGGTTTTATTTCCAATCTTACCACCAATGGGTTATCATGCAGCTCGCCAGGCTCTGGTACTTCTTGTCTTTGTAAAAGAAAGGACTTTTTCGCCACTCTTCTAATGGCGAGATTCTTGCTATATTCATTATTTCTTTTCCATCCATATCTCTGGCGAAGACTCTACTTAAGATATTATCGTGGAAATCTTCGATGGTTCTGAAAGAATGCACAATAGAATTACAAAATAAATTCTTTGCTTTAGTTCCAACCTCTATAACAAAAGTTTCTGCTCCTTTTACATTAGTCATTCTGCGATCGTCTGGTGGTGGTGGCAATTGTTGTGATTGTTGATGCCCTTTTAGAAAATGATTTAGCTTCCCCTCATCGATCATTCTTAAGATTATTCTTTTTACATTTCTGCAATTATTTATCGAATGCCCATGAAAATGATGATAAGGACAGAATTCTTGATTACGAGTGTTAGGATGTGGTTCCTTCCCCATGTTCCACGGCGAGGGTATATCTTTCATTAAAATGATAGCTTCCCAGATTTTTTCTACACTAGCATTCAAGGGTGGCATCTTAATCTCCTCCCATATGGTTCTCATGTTCCCCTGATTTCTGAAATTATTTTGCTTTTGTCCACCATAAGTTTCTTGAGGTTGGTCAAGCCTTTGGATTTGACTATTTCCTCCACAATTGTAATAATTCTTCTCTCTTTCAAATTCTTCTTGATCACAACTTCCCATAGCCACTAGTTTTTTTTTTGTCATTATTCGCCACTTTCTCTGCTTGAACTTGCGAGGTGCTCGCCACGTTATTAATCATTTTGGGAAGCAAACTTCCATTAGCCATTACAGAACTGGTATTTGCAATTGGGTATGACTCCATTTCGTTTTGCTTTTCTTCCAAAGCAATGTACTCTTCTTGTACTTCTCTTAGTTCAGTCATTGTGATAGTGTTTTTGATTCTGAAAATTTGTATGTAGAGCAAATTGGTCGCAAACATTGCATTAATAAAGGATAAAATAAGATATCTCTCATCTACTCTTCCCGCCATCTCACTACACATTGTCTTCCATCTTATGGTTAGATGTTTTAGACTCTCGCCAATTCTCTGTTTTAATCCAAACACATCTTCGATACCTGTTCGTGAAGAGTTGTTGCTTATGTACGCACCCAAAAATGTAGCTTGTAAGTGATCAAAAGAAGTAATAGTATTTTTCGGCAATCCCTCAAACCATTTTAGCGCCTCGCCAGTCAAACTGGATGCAAAGTACTTGCATAAAACAGCATCATGATTCTCCCACAAAGCATACACCTAACATAAGCTTTAACATGTTGAATAGCACAAGTAGTCCCATCGAAAATACTGTTTAGTCTTTGGAAAATTGCATTTTGGAGGAATTCCTCTTAGTTGTACTTCCTGTGTGAAGGGAGTTCTAGCTGCTTCTTCGATTTCTTCATCAAGTTGCCTTCTTCCACCTTCTCTTCTATTATTTATCATCCCTCTCATTTCTGCTAATTCCCTCAAAATTTGCTCATTTGCAGTTGGGCTTTGTTCTATTGGTTTTTTTTTACGCACTTTCTCTTCTCCTGCGATTTTCCTCCTCATTTCTATCCGAAATTCGCAATTGATTTTGTCTCCTAATTTCTTCTCCACCAACTTCTTCATTTCTCGCCAATTCTCTTTGTTGTCTTTCTATCCTTCTCTGTATTCTATCATATTCTTCCCAAATATTGCCATTTTCGCGATTTTATGTACGTCTTCTTTCTCGATTATCATGATTGTTTTGCCTTATTGCTTCTTGGAACTCCTGTTCTTCCATTTCTTCCCTCAGTCTTTTTCTCTCGCAAGCTAGGCGTGCCTGTTCAGCATAATGTCTCTCTATTTCATTCTCAATAATTCTTTGATTTCTGACGTGCTCTCGGCCATGTAATACTCTTCTACCTTCTTCGTGATTTTCTTCACCATCTTGATTACCTTCATTTCTTTGATTTTCAATATTTCGTCTTCCATTTAAAGTTTCTCCTTGTGGATCGTTACAATTATTATTTATTCTCTCTTCTCCCTGACGTTGTCCTCTATTTGGATTTTCAGTTTCTTCTTGTACATTTTCTCCGTTATTTCTTATGGGAGAATTTCTCCTTGGTATTTCTCTGAATGATCTTGAACTTGATCTAGTAGTACTTCTTGATCTTCTTCTTTGTAACCTTAAATTCTCCATTCTCAACTCATGATTTTGTCTTGTTAAATTTGCACGTTCCACCGCCTCTAACCTTCTTTCTTCCTGTATTCTTTGCCCTAATTCCTCTGTTGTTTCATATTCATCTTGATGAATCGACCCTTCTTCTACCTCCTGATTTCTTCCTACTCCATTTTCTTCTCTTAATTGTCGATTTGTTTCTTCTCTCATTGAATCTGATCTCCATGTATGCACGCTTACTCTATCATAATCCACTCTTCCATTTTGTATCGATGTTTATTGGTTTGGTTGTTGAATTGAATTTTCCCTTTCATTCCTTGTTCTATTCCTCCTAGTTCTCATCCTTGAAGACTCTCCTAATATACTTGTTTCTTCACCTGCAAGTCTTTTACTTCTTCTCACTGTTGTTGGTGGTTCTGATGTATTTCTTCCTCTTCTTCCAGCCATTTCTTCAATTTCTCCAAATCTTCAAATTGTAATTAGAGATTTTGGATCTTCGAGTCCCCTTAGTCGGCGCCAAAATGTAGTAGCAGGATTTCCCACACTACACCCCTATTAAGATCCTATAAAAATCTAAGTGAAACTAGTTGAAGATTAAAGAATTAAACGACACTTTTATTATTTAGATCTCAGAAATGTTTACAGAAAATATTCAAACTCAGAATTACAACTTTCTTTTCTGGAGTTTCTCTCTCCTCAAGGTTTTCTCAACTCTAAAAATACATCATCCTCATCTGGACTTACTTGAACCCTTTATATAGGAAATTACATTGTGGGTGACAGCTAAGTTTTCCCCTTCTTTCGGATATATTCTGCGATCTCATCGTGGTATTTACAATATTAATCTTCGCCAACTTTTGTAATCCTCGTGAAATAACACTCTCATAGCATGTCTCTTCAATCGTCAGTTATTATGATGCTTCCTCGTAACGCTCGCCAAATGTTGCTGAAGAATCCTCACGACACTCTCGTGAATAATGTCATTTATACTCATAGGAATATTTGACCTTCTCGTGAAAGTGTTGTTCTTATCATGAAAATATCGTTGTGGTGATATTCTGGTACTACAATTGTGATGTTTTTGGTCATGTTACTTCTAACTGCCCAAAGAATGTTCAACCTGTACCAAAAATAGTTCAAAAATGGGTTCCAAAGAAGATAGTTGCTAATATGGATGAAGATGGGTGGATTCTGAAATCAAAGAATGGAGCTAAGACAACTGAATCGAATTTTGTACCTGAACATATTGTGGCTCCAAATTTAACTGAAGCTGAACCTATGGACTCTGATCAAGGAGTTAACAATGTTCTTAAGGAAATTGTTTTAAGCAAAGAGAGTAATGTTAATGAACTTATTTCTTCAAATCCTTTCTTCATTTTAGATAAAGTTTTAGATTCTGCTCAAGAGCATATTAATGAACAGAACAAGGAGAAGTGTCCATCAAGTTTGGAGGTTGCTTCTCTGAAATCTACTGCAGCTGGACCTTCAAATATTGGATCAAGATCTCATTTCCAGAGGAGAGAATCACTTATTCCACCAGCAGTGAACCTCTTTCCCAAGATTGCAGACTTAAAAAAGTCTGCTAGAGGTACTTTGTCTTTCCCTAATAATTTTAAATGATGTCCAACATGGGTTGTTGGAACATAAGAGGTCTAAATGATCCTCTTAAGCAGTTAGATGTTAGAAAGTTTATAAGTATTAATAAATTATCTGTGATAGGTATTGTTGAAACTCATGTACAAGTTTCTAATAAAGATAGAATAAGGAATAATATAAATCCCTCTTGGAATTTTTTTGATAATGATAGTGCTTCCTGTTTTGGTAGAATTTGGGTTGCTTGGAACCCTAAAGATTTTCAAGTTACTTTAATAAGTTCTTCTCCTCAAGCTATGTACCTGGATATTTCTACTTCTAATACTATTAGCTTTGTGGTTACTATTGTGTATGGAGACAACTACTATCTCAATAGAAATCATTTATGGGATTCTATTTTTTTTTTTGCTTCACATAATAATAAACCCTGGGTCTTAATGGGGGACTTTAATTCTCTTCTGGTTCCTTCGGATAAAATTGGAGGTTCTGCTATTTTGCCTTATCATTATGAAGCTTTTGCTAGATGTGTTAATTCCTCCCAACTTTTGGACTTACGTTTTTCTGGTTGTTTTTATACCTGGTCTAATTGTCAGTCTAGTGGAGTGATTAGATCAAAGTTAGACAGAATTATGGTGAATTTGGAATGGATCCAGCAATTTCAACATTCTGTAGCTGAATTTCTTCTCCCTGGTATTTCTGACCACTCTCCTGGAATTGTTTCTATTTTTGAAAAAAGAATTCATGGTCCACCGCCTTTTCGTTTTTACAATTTCTTATCTGAGGAGGGAGACTTCTTGAATATGGTCAAGTTTGGATGGAATAAACCTGTGAGAGGTAATCCAATGATACAACTAGTTAATAAATTAAAAAATGTTAAAGCTGATATTATCAAGTGGAGGAAGATGAAATTTAAGAATATTTCTGATCAGGTCCTTCATGCTAAACAGAATATGGATAGTGCTCAAACCCAGCTTCAGCTATTTCCTCTAGACCATGAATTAGCTAAAAGGGAAAGAATTTATGTGGCTGAATATGTTAAGCTTGCAAAGTATGAAGAATCTGAAGCTAAGCAGCAGTCTAGAGTTAAGTGGTTAAACTTGGGTGATTCTAATACTTCATTTTTTCACAATTGTCTTAAAGAAAGAAGATCAAGGAACAATATTCTTACACTCTACTCTAGTGATAATGTGAAGTTAACTGAAGACAGAGATATTGCTCAAGAAGGTATATCCTTTTACTCTGATCTTTTTGGCAGTAATTTGGCTGAAGAAAATTTAAATGAAGATTTTTCTAGACTTAAATTTACTGCTTGTGTTCAACTAGATGATGTATCCGATCTTATTAAACCAGTTACAAGAGAAGAAGTTGTTAGAGCTCTCCATTCCATTGGTTCAAGTAAAGCTCCAGGACCAGATGGGTTTTCTAGTCACTTTTTTAAAATCAGTTGAGCTGTGGTGGGAGATGAGTTTGTAGCTGCTATTCAAATTTTTTTCTTAAAGTCTAAACTCTTAAAAGAAGTTAATAGCACCTTCATTACTTTAATTGCTAAGAAGAAGAACCCTACTGTGATTTCTGATTTTACACCTATATCTTGTTGCAATGTTATTTATAAGTGCATTACCAAGATTTTATCTCTTAGAATGAAAAAGATTTTAAATGGGTTGATCAGTCCTAATCAGTAAGCCTTCATAGCTGGAAGATCTATTCAAGACAATATCATGGTTGCCCATGAACTGGTAAGGAATTATCATAGACCTAAAGGCTCTCTTAGATGCACTTTGAAAATAGATCTCAGAAAAGCTTATGATACTGTCAAGTGGGAGGCTATTTTCTATGTTCTCAAGCAGCTTGGATTTCCTGAAACTTTTATTAACTGGATTGCTTTATGCATTAAGTCTGCTAAATTTTATATCATTATTAATGGCTCACCTTATGTTTTTTTTGGAGCTAAGAGAGGTTTAAGACAAGGGTGCCCTATTTCTCCTTATTTGTTTGTCTTAGCTATGGAGATCTTGAGTGCCACCCTTCGTTCAACTCCAGCAATTTGGGTTCCATCCAAGATGTAAGTTAACTAATCTTACTCACCTTTGTTTTGCTGATGATGATGTGATGATCTTTCTAAAAGGTTCTATGGCAGCTGCTTCTAGTTTAAAAACGGCTTTAATTGAGTTTAGTAGTTACTCTGGATTGGATATAAATGTTCAAAAAACCTCCCTTTTTGCCTCTGCTGTGGATGAAGATACTTTGCAACAAATTTTGGGCTGTACTCAAGGGGAATTACCAGTTAGATACCTTGGAGTACCTCTTCTTTCTATAAGATTATCTTATAGAGACTGCTTGCCTTTGCTTGAAAAAGTTGATGATATAATCTATTCTTGGAAGTCCAAGTCTCTTGCTTATCCTAGGAGAGTTCTTCTTATTAAAGCTGTTCTTTGTGGTATGCTATTTTTCTGGTTTTCTTGCTTTGTTCTTCCTAAAAGAGTGATTAAAGAGTTAAATATTAAATTCAAAAGATTTCTCTGGACTGGTTCTGAGCTAAAGAAAGGCTACAATCCTTTGAGCTGGGATTTCATTTGTCATTCTTATGAGGAAGGAGGGCTGGGAGTTAAAAGTTTAGAGTACACTAATGTTGCAGCTAATCTAAAGCATATTTGGGAGCTGATCTCAGGAAAGGATACAATTTGGACTACTTGGGTCAAAGCAAATCTTATAAAACACCACGATTTTTGGAATATGAGCATACCTCATGATATTTCTTGGTGTTGGAGAAGAATTTTGGATCACAGGGAATTGGCTAAAAGCCATATTGGTGTTCTTCTGGGGGATGGTGCTCATACTAATTTTCTTTATGATAACTGGCATTTAAAAGGAAGATTGGTGGATTGGGTTGACCCAGTATCTTAGAGACTATTGGTGCTTCTGCAGAAACAAAGGTTGATGAATTCCTTACTAATGATAATTGGTATTTTCCCAGCTTTATGGAAGATGAAGTACAAAATGTGGTGGCTCAGATTTCTTCAACATATTTCAATTGCTCTGAAACTGATCAAATTTTTTGGAAGCCCAGCACTACAGGTCAGTTCTCTATAAAAGCCACTTATGTTGTTATCTCTGATCATTTAATCTCTCAAGATTGGATGCCTTTAGTTTGGTTCAAGAAACACATTCCTAGACAGTCCTTTATCTCTTGGCTTGCCATTCATAAAAGATTAAAAACTAGAGATAAGCTGTTTAAATGGGGGATTATTGTCGATGCTTCTTGTGTCCTTTGTGGTAATGTTGTGGAATCTGAAGATCACATTTTTCATACTTGTATGTATTCTGCTAGCATTTGGAAAGGTTTGATTCTTAAACTCGGTTATATTAAGGATTTAGAGAGTTCTTGGGATGAAGAAATTAGGTGATGCAGTCAATAGTTTACTGGTACAAGTAGTGTAACTACAATTAAGAAGCTGGTGTTAAATGGTTTTATTTATCATATTTGGAGGGAAAGAAATAACCGTATTTTTAGAGCTACTTCTAATTCTCAAGACCAAGTTAGTATGCTAATAGTCCAAGATGTTAGATTCAAAATGTTAGCCTCTACTATAAAAGAAGATGATAACCCTTCTACCAAAAGATTCATGAATCGCTGGAGCATTGACTGTACTTTTATTCAGTCTGAAATCATTTCATGTACCCGGCTTTACCCTGATGAAAATGAGATTATGATCAATACTGATGGCTCAAAGTCTGACTCTGCTGGGGGGTTTGGGGCTATTCTGAGGAATAATCTTCTTTGAAGTCATTGAAGCTGCTAGTGGTAATGGTCCTGCGATTTCTGTTTTTGCTCATGAATTACAGGGGGTGGAGCTTGGATTCAAAATGGCTATTAAAAACAATCTCCTTCGAGTTCACTTGGAAATTGATTCCATGGCAGTGTACAACCTGTTTACCAACCCAAATCTTGATCCTCCTTGGAATGTTTTACAGATTTGGAGAAGAGTTAAGAGATTGCTTTGATTTTTGCAGAGTCTCTCACTGCTACAAAGAAACTAACAGGGCTGCAAATTGGCTGGCAGGGTTATACCTTGGAGGTGTTTGGGTTGAAGTCAGGCATGATGCTTTCTCTCCTGACTTCGGAGAAATACTTGCCGCTGACAAAGCTCAACAAGTTTATCATATAAGGAAAAGAAGTAGACCTTAGTTTTTGTTTTGATTCCTGGTTTTAGTTTTCTTTTTGTTTGTTGCTTTGGGCTTTTAGCCCGCGGAATGTATCAAAACAAAAAAAAAAACAAAAAAACAATTAGCTAGTTTGTCTACTATAATCATGCCGAATTTTCTATCCTAGTAATTGTTTGATTTAGAACACGTTACCTGCTCATCTTTATCGTTGATCAAAAACAGATTAT
Source organism: Papaver bracteatum (assembly GCA_023529315.1). Taxonomy (NCBI): domain Eukaryota; kingdom Viridiplantae; phylum Streptophyta; class Magnoliopsida; order Ranunculales; family Papaveraceae; genus Papaver; species Papaver bracteatum. The sequence goes on from JAJJWX010000365.1 coordinate 624,842, forward strand.
TTTCTAATTACAAAGTTAATTAATAATCTCTTGGCGCTCTTTAGATACTTAAATATTATGTGTGCTTTTCCTTCAGTGGTTGTGACCGTGCCAAACATGCACTAAAGAGAAGTTATTGGAAGATTTCTGGCCAGTTTGGTTTAATTAATTGGGCCGACCGAGCGAAGCGATGGAGGGCACTATATATGGTGATTTTGTGTCAATGTGAAGCATGACTTTTTTTTACAATTAAACACAAAAAGATTTGGTGTTGGTGACAAAGTTTCGGTATCCCTCAAAATCTCGAGCTACAGGTCCCTGGGTCGAAACCCGGCAGACTCCAACTTTTTTTCAATCGGTCTTTTTTTCCTTTTCTCTCCCGACTTCTTATTCTCCACTATTTGTCTCTCCGTCTCACTGCAAAGAGCATAATCCTCCATTGCCATTTTTTTCTTCACAACCCTAAAACTCAATCTGATCTTTGGTTTCAACAAATTAATAAGATGATTCACTCGATCTATTTTGGTTTCAACCCTAGAAGAATAGAAGATGTTCATATTGATATCCCAACAAGAAGATGATCTAACTGATAATAAATTAGTCGGATAATGATCTTCTTCGATCAGGTATATGATTCCTAAATCCTAATGATTTGATTGCTACTTCAGTTTTTCGAAATTAAGATTTTTCCTGAATTAGGTCAACAAAATTAAAATTCTAAATTAGGTCTTTTCCTCCCTTACGGCAATTAAAGGTTGACGTTAATTTTCATCTCTTTTAAAAATTGTGTGCTTGATAAATTGATTGATCGATTCATTTCAGGTATATTTGTATAGCTTAGTATGAAATTTGGGTTCATTTTAGGTTTTATAGACTTTGGTTTTGTATGTATTTTGGTTCTATAGATTTGGGTCTTGCTTGAATTATGACTCTGATAAGGGAAATGAGAATGGGAATTCTAAGAATGAGAATAGTGCTATTGTCACTGGTGGAGACCAAAAGGGGAAGAGAAAAGGAGCACCGACGAAGAATTTGATGGCCGAGATAGGCTTTACATGCTGAGATTTGTTGTCCACAAGATTATCAAGGTGAAGATTTCTGTACTCATTATTGTTAGTCAATTGCTTTATATTTCTGCTTTTTGTTACATTTAGGCTTGCAGCTTTTTGAGTAATTAGTTTTTCAAGTTCAATTCTAATTGTTTTTAAAAGTTATTTCTAGCTTGAGCTCAAGGATATTCGTTGAACACTGATACTCCAACTAGTCTAGGATTAGTGCGAGCTGACATATTAACCTGGAATGATTCAGCAAAGTGGCAAACTAGCTAAGAAAATTAACCAGCTATAGGAAATTGCCGACATGCATAATGTCGTTCATTTTTACGCTTTAGAACTCTAATTTAATTGAATACTCGATGTGTTCGGTTTAGAACTAAGTCCTGCTTCAGACTACATAGATAGCCACCTTAAACATGCACCTTCTCAATGTCGGATATGCTTTATCGATTTCACACAAACTGTCTATAAGAGGGTTTTGTCGAGAATAAGAAATCAGGGTTTGTGTTGGTGGATGAAACAGAGAGGAGGATGGGTCTTCCCTGTATGATTGTATGTGATTTTGGGTGGGAGTAATCAGTAAGGAGATTTGCATGTTGAGACAACGAAACTGCCATTTTCTTCGCTTTGCATCCCAACTTTCCCAAGATTTGAAACTTCTGGGAAAAAAATTACACTTGCAAATGCTTTAGTGTTGTGAAGTGAAATCTCATAGTATGTTAGTTGAATTAGATACAGCAATTGGTTAAAGCAACCAAAATCTTGATTGCCAAAAGTTTCCTATTCGGTTTTGTATAACAAACTTTTCAGATAGAACTTGTAAACAAATGTGTCATTCAATGCTCCAGGTCATTTGAATCCGATTCCATTCATGTTGCCATCATTTTGTTCAAGATTTCTTAACTATTCTGTACATTGGTTTTCTTGATTTTTATTTGCATATTGAGACATGAAACTGCCATTCTTTTCGCTTTGCATCATAATTTTCGAAGCTTTTGGGAAACAAATTATGCAGTTCTTTGGTGTCGAGAAGTGAAATCAAATAGTGTGTTAACTGAATTAGATGCAGCTATTTGTTGAAGCCACTGAAATCTGGATTGCCAAAATGTTCCCATTTGATTTTGCATAACAAACTGTTCGAATGTAGCTTATAGTGTAAAAAAATGTGCCACTCAATGCTCCGAGTCAGCTGATTTCGCTTCCATTTATGTTGCCATCATTTTTTTCAAGATTTCTCAATTGTTATGTACATTTTTTTTTGTTCGGGTCTGTCATATAAGCTCCATTCTCTAATAACTGGACTACAAACTGCAGACCACGCATCTAATGAGCTTGTCTCCGTACTCAACAACAATCGAACTGCTCACAAAGCATCATTTCTTGCAGACAACCAAGGACTAGCCTCTTCATTTCAGGTTTGGTTGAGGTATTGGTGCAACTCAAGTCCTCAAGGATGAATCAGGATGAGTTTGTGCAAGGGTTCTATGGAGATGTTATTGCTTCAGAAATGGTGGTGCTGATGTTGCAATTGCAAGATGGTGATGTTGGTGCTTGTCTTGAGCAGTAGAAAAAGAATACAAAGCCACAGGTTGTTGGCCTAATTGTGTACGAGGGTTTGCAGGTGAAGTCTGAGTGATTGGTGGTTATGAATTCAGGGAAATGAAGTGTGTTGGAGTTGTTGGTGCTATGTTGCCGCAGTCAGGTGGAGGAAATGAGACTGACAATTTTAGATGGTGGTGGAAATGCAGGATAGTATGGCTGAGACCAGTGGTGCAGAATGGATGTTGAGGTGGTGATTGCAACGTTTCTTAAACTCCGTGCCATTATGGCAGAACTAAATGTGAGTAAAAATTGTGCTAATTTTTTCGGTCAGCTGTCCCACCGTGGCAGCGGTCATCTAGTTTAGATTCCTTTTTGTGATATAGTTAATTAGGTTATCTATAATGACGTTATTCTTCTTATCAACTAATGTCAGTCGATAATTAATTAGTGAGAGACTATTTTTAGGGTTCCCACCTCCCAGTCCCACACGCATACTTCACTATCGGTTACCCATGCTTCAAAAAAAAAAAAAAAAAGTATAGGTTATCAAACAGTGCTTGAATATGGGCTTAAATTAATGGTTGGCCATCAAAGTTAACCATGTACCAAATAGTTGTCAGAATTAGGCTTGTTTATACCTTTATGAATTATGTCAAGGACCACTTATGAGGGTGGTGCGGTTTACGGTTTACCACATTTCTCGTTCTATGAAAGTGACTATTGTTAACCTAGCATTTTTAGGGGCTACTTGAAAGAAATTATGGGCCTCTAATAAAATAAAAACGGGTCACTATATGTTAATTTCTGTAATGGCGAATTTTCCCTTAACAATCGGTAGATAAAATTCAATCAGTAGTTTTGTAAAATCAGATGAAAAAGATTATTCAGGTGATTTCTTTCGGTCGGCTCTTCATTTCGAAATATGGAACTACAATATTCAGTAGTAACAGCAGTTACACAAACTTCCGATTGTATAGTGGCCTAAAAATCATATTTTGGAAAAAAAACATTAATTTTTCGAATTTTGGACTTGTAATAATCGGGAGTGAGAGAAATTAACTTAACTTCCGAATATATAGTGGCCCAGAATTAGGACCTTCCAAAATCCTTAGGTTTTCGCATTTTGGAACTACCATGAGCCTTGGCATTTTGAATTTTGGTACTATCATAATCGGTAGTCAATTGTGTTACTTTAACCTCCGAATATATTCAATTTTCGAATTTTGGTACTACCATAATCGGTAGTAAATTGTTAAATTTAACTTTCGAATATATAGTGGCCCCAAAATGAGATTTGCCAAAATCCTTTAATTTTTGAATTTTGGTACTACCATAATCGGTAGTAAATTGTGTTAATTTAACTTTCGAATGTATAGTGGCCCCAAAATGAGATTTTGCCAAAATCCTTTAATTTACGAACTTTGGTACTACTATAATCAATAGTAAATTGTGTTAATAAGTGATGCTCATTATCTACCGATTGTGTTCATGGCCCAAATTCAAATTTTCAAAACTTAATAAAATTTCGAAATTTTCTACCTTCACAATCGGTTAGTTAATGGTGTTCATTATCTACCCATTGTGCTTAATTTTTTGTACAGAAAAATTGAATTTTTTGAATCACGAATAATCGGAAGATAACAATCAATTTACCTACCGATTATGTTTCTGTTGCAGTAAATCCAGAAAAATTTCAGATCAAATTTTTGATTTCAAGCAATCAAATCCTAATTTTGGATCACAACTACTATCATCTATCCGTTTTGTTTATTTAACTCGAATTTTATTTTTTAATGTTGTAAGTTTCAACTTTAAGGTTAATGAATTTTATTTTTGGTTTTAATTTTATACAAAATTGGTTAAAAAGACCAAAATCAATAATTTCTGGGTGAAAATGACATTTAGATTTTGATACTGTTTAAATGGACAAAAATGTAAAAATAGTTAGGATGTAGACAGTTTCATCCTACCCATTTTCAAATACTTTTTCTTATTTTTAATTTACATCACGATGCATCCAGTTTCATCCTTGCTATTTTTTTGGTGTCCATTTCACCCATACTAATTTTTACTCGTCCATTTGAACCATGTTTTAAAAATATTTGGAAAAATGAGCCATTTTCCGTTAATTTTAAACAATTAATCCTTAAATTTGATCGACGATATTTGGTTTCAGTTAAAACTAAAACGATGATTTTTTATTTTATTTTCAATCGGTAGTTAAAAGAAGGAGAAGAGGAGTGTTATGATAATGAAAATAAAGGATATATGCTTAGATTTTGTATTAAGGTGAAGGACAATATAGATAATTTCTATATTTAAGACCCCTAACCATCTTCATAGGATGGGTATAGAAAAATGGCCCCAATTCCTTTTAAGTGACCCCTAAAATGTCATGATCGGTAACCATTGTTTGCAATTCTTTCACAAAAAAACCATTTATCTTCCTCCTTAAAAGCCTTGACAAAATATGCTTCCATGTTAAACGGTGATGAAACCCTCGCTTCTTATTGGCCGAAATAGGTTTTTTCTAATGCGGAAGCTATGGTGAGGACACTTGGCAAAACTCTATTGGTCAAAATACTAAAATTTAAATTACACTTTGTTTACATCATGTATTTAACTGACCGTTAGTAACGTCGTTAGTGTAAATGAGGGTAGACAATACTCCTGTCAGAGTTTACACTTAATTAAGTTGGTTACACTCCGTTTACATCAATCATTTAACTGGACGTTAGTGACACCGTCTGATTATACGATACATACGTTAAAATCTAACCTAACACAAAATAGTAGACTTTAATTTTAGATATTTATTTTAGATATTTACGAAGAACTTACCCAACTAGACGTAGATTGTATTTCTCAATTTTTCTTTTATCAGCTGAACTCAGAAGGATTTCACTGATGAAGCAATCAATCATGCTCTTAAAATATTCCAAACAAGAGAAGCCGCACTATGTCGACTGGTGAGATTTTCCTTTTCTAACCAACATCGATTTCAATTTTCTTTTGTTACGGTTTTCAAAAATTAATCTCTTGGAATATATCTCTGATTAGGTTGTATATTATACAGTATTAGTGATTAACACAAAATCAAAGTGATGGATTGTTCAATTGTATTTGAGCATCATGGGTTACAACAGAAACATCAAATTTCTTTAATAACCCTAGATTGATAGACGTATTGAACTTTGGGGATAGGATAATGGGAAGTATTTGATTGTGATCAGAGAGTGTTATGAAGTTGGATTACATACACATGAAGAACCTGAACCTTCCCAGAAAAGGATATTTCTGTATTGTCTTATAGACAAACCTAAATTCTTCCTCAATTATCACAATTGAATGCGTCTACCTCAATTATAGTAACATATCCTGAATTACATATCAAAATATCTTAATCCAGTTCAGCTTCACGATTGTTTACTGTTTATTGATTGTTTGAGTTGATAATTAGGGGTTTCTCCTACAAATCAGCTTCACAAAAGAGTATTGTTGTTTTAAATCCAGTCTGGATAAACACTTTTTCTATTATATTTAGAAGCTAATATTATGAATTGCAATGATCTAATCGTATGTACTGGAACACTAAGATGTAGTTTATTGATAATAAATGTATTTTTTTATTTATTGCAGGAAGAAAATTTGAAAGAGAGAAGTCTAGAACATGAGCTGGCGGAGATTCCATTAAGATAGTTTCCTCGAGCACGCTCTAATGGGCTGTGCACCAAAAGAAAGTTAGAAACCAAATCCAACAATATTTTTGAAGGATTGCGATTTACTAAAGGTCAAACCTGAGGATGCTCTGCACATTGGGGATGATCGTAGAAATAAACTTTGGGGTGCAAGAGATGTAGGTTGTGATGCTTGGCCGTGGGAATGTGATGTTAACTCTTTTAAGGAGGTAAGAAGATTCTTTTATTGTACTCAGCTGTGTGTAGATCACTGCTTTAGTTACCTTTAAGAATTCATAGGGAGGTGTTACTGCAATTCTTCTTTCAATGCATAGTCTTTTTTAAAAGGTTGCTTCTTCTTCTGATGTCTTCCAAGTTAGAGTTTCAAATTTTTGTAGAAGTGTAGATTTTCAGTTAATTAGACCTTAATTCACAGTGATGACATTATGGACATTTTTCTCATGTGAAATACTTCCACCACCTAAAGTTGTGCTTCTTCAGAAGATAAGAACCTGTCCTCTTTACAGGTTCGTATTAGTTGAGATTCGTTGTTCGTAAATAAACGAAAATGTCATTTATCATTTTGAACCATTGTGGCGCATTAATTCCTAATCCAGTACCTTCGATGCTAGCTGTTTCAGATTCGTTCATGCAACTGCATATTGATTCCTGTGACAAGGGTAAAATATTTTCTTTTCTACTAAACAATGAATCACTTTTCTACTTAACAATGAATCAGTATGTACTTAAGTATGTTAACAAGAAATTTTGAGGCTGCACAAAAATTAGGGGATTACATTATAATGATGATTAAGAAAACAAAACCCAAAATCCAAGCACTCGATGAGTTTAATTGTATTTCTCAATGCAGGGAAAAGGTTCTAGGACATTGCTAGATAATATATATATACTACTTGGCCAAAAACAAAGTTCAAAAATAGAAAGAGCTAACGATTGTTGGGTTTTTTTTATTGCCATTGTATCCTAACAGTAAAACACTAATGCGCAGTTTGCATGCAGGGGATGGTATCTTTGTGAAAGGTCGAGCTTATGGAATTCGTGCATGTTTCATCAAAGAATATAATTGATGGATACAACATTATTATTCGTGTTTCTGAATTTTTGTCTGACCCTTTGTACAAATGATGTATGTATGTGAATGACTGCATTTTTCATTTTCCATTTACATTATAGAGATTGATCTCGAGGCCCCGTACAAGAGAATACTCCTTCTCAAGAAAAACAGATATACGACGATCACAAGGCTAATGGAGGGACAACCATTAATAGTAGAATGAGTTATGAATTGGAGTTTAATTTTAAATAATGTACTCCTCCCGTGCAATGAAATGCAGTAAGGTATAATTTTAAATTTGATACACTACTTTTACAGCTTGCGGGGAAACAGATTTCCGAAGCTTTGTTGGTCTATTTCCATGTCTAATGCTTTTTGGATTGTCTTATCACATGCGATTCCAAAGCTTTGTTGTAAGATGTTGAATAGCCTGTAACAGTGAAGAATTATAAAGATATGTCTCTGTCTCTGTTAAAATATGTTCTTGCACGATCATGAAAGTACTGAATAACCTATGAATTTTGTTACAAGGATGGTGCAATTTAGACTTCGCTCAGTGATGCAGAAAGAAAAATTACAGCATCAGCAGGTAAGTTGCACGTCATGTTTTTATTTGTTATCTACTTTTGTTGATACTTCACCACAGTGCCTCATAATGCCCATCATCATCGTAGTAGTTTCTGCCTAGGACTCCCTGCTCTTAGAATTTAATTGGTATTATAAAAACTTGATTATCAAATTCAAGTGTTGTCCAGTTGATAAAGATTCTTACTTTTTTCTGTTTATCTTTTAAAAATAAAGAGAATTTTTTTACAATTATTTTCAGGTAGAGAATCGAATTGTGTTACAATTTCGTTTCTGTCAACTCTGAGTCTGCAATAGACTGACGTGAAATCCCATGATGCCTAATTAAGAAAAGTGATGATATAATTAAGCAGGCAGGCAAACATGGAAAATGGACGTGTTACTACTATATGCAATAAATTGGAGCACCGTTGCTCAGGTGGATAACTTTACTTATTTTTCGACCTTATTAGGTTCACAATTACGATGATGCGCAATGTTTTCTTTTTTCTTTTCTTTGCTTGGCTTAGAAAAACTCTCAAGAAGCTCTAAAGAGTATGGCTAGATTGTAGAATACACAACTGATGTTAGAGTGCAACGCTAAGTTGAAAAACAAAACTGATTAAAAATACACCGTCACGGGGAGGGGTGAAACCCCACGCACACTAAGTTAAAAGAAAACAATGTCCGGTGCATAGCACGGGCACAAATCTAGTTACCAATAAACACATTTTAGTTCTTTAACTATTTAACATTAATTAATGTGCTTATGTTATGATCAGTACATTTGAAATCCGTTGGTTGAGGTAGAAAAATAATCCATTTAAAAACTATGAATGGTGTATCAACTCTTTTGTAGTACTAGTATATATAATTTATCAGCAAAAACTAATCTATTGTAAGTTAAGCAATTATAAAGCTAAAAGGGACCTTAATTCATCATTTCAATTAGGAAGGCAATGATGCAAATGCGATAATCCGGTGCTCAAAATGGTTTGCAACAGAACTAAATAAGAGCCAACATCCGTGTTTTCTGATTTTGACTGCAACAGCAATGTAAGTGAATATTTTAAGCGTAGCCAATAATGCTCATCATAATGTTGTATCTTGTATGCGTGTGCTGTCAGCTGTGGGTACCTCAAAACGGCATCTCTATTAAAGCTTAGACGATAAGCATGAAAAATATTATACTAACAACGTTAAATCAGAAAGTTGAGCATCATTCTTGATTGTGCAATTTGTGATTATTTAAATTAATTTGCAAAAGGAGAAACTGGGCATTGGCTAATAATGTTGTTACACTTGCGTAGTTGAATACAACTTGTTAACCTTTTCTAGTCATTTGGCGGGAAAAAAATATTGTTTGCTACTCTTTCCCAAATATTTGGGTTAGTAGTCGGTGAATACGAGTTCAAATTTGTGCACATCTCCAAGACTTAATTAGAAGTTTTTTTCTATCAAAACTAGTTTTAGGTTTTACTTTCCGATGAAAACTTTGTTTCCTTAATTTTTTTCCTCTCCTATATATTTAACAGAATAAAAAAATTACCCGCATCTTTATTTTTTGTCAAATCTCCCTATTTAATTGCAGTGATTGAAGTATGTGGCAAAGATTTAATCCTCCTTTTACACTCGATTGCTTACTTGTGTTCCTTTTCTTAAATGTTTATTTTGAATTTCATGAAATTGTGACGACTATGTACCTTAATGAAATCTCGCATGAAAATTGGTTTGTCTTGAGTTCAGATACAACCACTAAGGGGAAGATTTGAGCTTAGCTATCCCCATATTATACTTTTATTGGAAGTTTTAGATCCATGAGACACACCTCTGGATTATAATACTTAAATTATATATGAGTCATAGACTCATAATGCCGATTTCCTTAAATGCTTCATGATTTAAAATCTTTATATACTCAATTTGTTAATCATGATTAATCAAACTAATAATGATGGATTTAGGTGTATTATCTACCTATGAAGAAGAAGAGAAGTAAGTAAAAGTTGAAGAAAGAGAGAAATATTACTTGGGTAAAAGAAAACCAATTATCAAAAGAAAAAAACACATAAAATTCGATTAAACTAAAAAGATGTTTGGTTTTGTGACCGAATATCCTTCCAATAAGGAAGGCCGGAATGTGCACCTCGGTTTTAGATGGGTGCACAAATTTGGACTTGATGAACACCGATTTTGTTTTATTAAATATAATTATTGTATCATGAGAATAATAATTTTAAATGTGACAAATAATTCTAGGTGTAGTTTTGAAAATTACATCGTCACATATAAGTGTCGGGGCCAACTTTCCAGTTTTTTAATCCCAATGCTATAGTCACTAAAAGACTGTTGAACGATATATTTTTTCCCGAGAGATTTTTAGTAGAAAATTCGGTGAGTCTATAATAATTCTATAAACTATACTTTTCTTCAATGAACGAATGTGGATTTTAGGTAGCTTTACTAGGTTTCTATACTTGGTAGACAATAGTGTAAGGCTTTTTTAAAAGAAAATTTGACAAGTCCCACATGATGCCAAGTAAAAGAAAATTGGCTTGTATTTAGTCTCCCGTTTTAACCTCATTTTTTTCAATCGACAAACTTAAAAACATTGCAAATTGCTTACCAAAGGTAAGCAGAAAGAGCTCGAAGAGTTTACAAACTCGTCAGCATGACAAGAGTTTACAAACTCGTCAGCATGACAAGAGTTAAAACGGGAAAAAACAAAACAAATCATCACAAAAATACCAAGTTGCAAACAAATTGTCATAGGTCTCTAACATAACATCTAGACTTACACCTTTATTTCCTCCACATTTATTTTCCAAAGATAAACTTAGATGTTTAATTGTCGGATAACCTTTTATAAATTTGCATTTCTGTCTCAAAAATTATATTGTCTATACCCTTCCAAATTGACTAACAGATGGAAGCATGAACGAGCAACCAAAGCAAATTCCCAAATGGATGATGCAAATGAATCTCCACTCATTGATGATAAGGTTTATACAGTTTTGCGATGGATCTACAGACCTCACTGCATCCTCGATACTTCCAAATACTCAAAAATTGAAATGGAACAATAGATGATCCACCCATCTTGACAACAAAGCAAACACCCATTCACAATAAGTTTCCCTATTCTGTAAAGAGTGTATATGGTAGCATTTTTTTTGGTGATACACATGCCATATAAAGAACCCATGTTATTTTTGGGGTTACGACCTATACCAAGTACTAAAATGAAACTTTGGAAAAGCTTGTTCATTTTCTAATTTAGCGTAACACGACTTAACTGAGAACATACCTGAGTTATCTATGTTTCATTTGATGAGATCTTAACTGGCCCCAAAATAAGACCTTCAACAATAAAGGTTAAAACACAAACCTTAGTAATTTTAATTTTAATAAACCGTCTAGTTAGCACCAAATTCCATCATTCACCTTATTGTAGTCTATGAGCATAACTCTTAACAATGCAATTTTTATAGTGGTTATGGCATACACTCTAGGGAAAAATCGAGAAAGCATTTCACTTTTGTTATAGGGAGGGGGTTTTGGATCAAGGGAGTGGAAAACTCATATTCAACTCACTGGATAAGACCTATTTGATAATGTCGTATGACTCAGACAGAAATACCCTCGTACAAAACCTTCCCAATCAAACAAAAGACTAACCTTCTTTTCTGATTCTTCTTCTGATTAACAATAACACAATTTCATTTGTGATTCATTTATTGTAAAATCATAAATATTTGTAACACATCATCTCAAATGCTATGTCTTCCACAAAAGTACGACACCAACAATGGATGAAAATTGATATTTTGAAGGTTGGGAACCATTTTCAAAGCCAAGATAATCAAATGAAATATTTTGAGATATTATGTCCCCAAATGTATAGGAAAAGTCTGGAAACAAAAAATCTGAGGTACCCAGACGATTAAATCATGATTCTCTATGCATGTTTATAAAGAAAATCATCTCTAAAACCTTGGTTCTTTCATACCAGGAGAAGATAAATAAGGCATCCACGTCCATAATAAGAAAAGTGAATACCAAATTTCTCTGCCATATAGGTGAAGGTGAAGGTGAAATGCAATATGTCACTCCAACTTGGGCGGCGGTGAAATAGAAAATTTCATTGCCATTTTGGTGACGGTGAAATGCAACAAAGAGGGGCTTCTGACGAACTCTGATTTGGCATCTCCTAACTAGAAGTGATCACACACTCAAATGAAACTTAAATAGAATTAGTAATAATTAGAATGAAGAGTGTATAGTTAATGGCTTAATCCCCTTTCTCAATTCTACAGAAGCTTCTGAAATTTATTCATTTCGTCTAATTTTGTTATGATTTCTTACTGGTAGTATCGTCTTATGGAAAAGTATCGTCTTATGGAGGTCACCTTGTTGTAACCGAAGAAGACTAACTAGATATTTACCATGTTTTGCTAACTTCCTTGCTAAATCTTTTTATCCATATGGACAAAAAAGCAGACCTGTAATTATAGTAAGTCTTCATGTCAAAAATTTTTACTTATTTTCTCTAACGTAATTGGAATTTGTTTGTGTTCAGAAACGGAAGATCGAAAAGGATGACATACATGTCTCGACCTTTATTGATGCCTCAATGGAAGAAGCTCAAAAAGAAAAAACAAGAACCAACTTTTACAATTCTTACTTTTACATTTTCAATCTTCTATATTTGAATTCTTTTTTCTAGTACGCTTTCAATGATAAACCTTCTTATATTTATGCTTCAGATTTGTCTTTAAATCTGCTTGTTTTTTTGTTATTTTTCTATGCAGTAATGTTGCATAATGAAATAAATGTTACCTGAACATGTTGTCACCATTACTTTGTTGACGGTGAGATATTGTGTTTCACCACCTTTTGTATGGCAGTGAATTTTGTAATTCACGTTTGGAATTTCGAACGTAAATATATTATTTTCTTTCTACTGGTACAAACAAACCAAGGATTTACATAATGGTATTGTTCTTTACATGCATAGAAAAAAGAGAGAATCATGCTTAAATCGCCAATAATACGTTGACTAACCTGTTAGAGATAACGAGTTTAACGTTTTTCAAGAGGTTTTGGAAAACAATTCTAGGGTTAATGCTTTTTCTTCGCAGTTGATGGAAAGAAAGAAGAAAGGCAAAAATATGATTTGGTTTGTTTCTTCCCAGTTCTCCCTTGAAACGTAGATTTTGTGTAAGGGTAGGTTTGTCCGACTCATAGAAAAATATTGAATCAGTAATATAGAGCTATAACAAAAGTGAAGCATTTCTACCTAGCCAATAATCTTTCAAAAGCTGAACTGCAACCATCTTCCACTTGCAAGATACAATTTCCTTTGAAATATTTGAGCTGCTTATAGGCGCCCTTCCAAACACCGCAGGTAGGAGATTTGTTTTCTTTATAAATAGCTTGGGTTTCCTTTTAATTTCCACCGTGTATAGAGAGCCTGCTTAATGTGCTAAGATCATGATTGGTTGTATAACTTTCTACAATACACAGAATTTGTATAAACAAATATTTTTTAGCAAAATAGTAAAGTCTTTAATTACTATATCCTCAGATGGGATTCAAACTTTCAAATTGCTCAACACTTTAACTTTTATTATCTAATCTTTTTTTTTTTAATAAATGATTAAAAACGAATAATCTAATGCGATGGAAGCAAAACCCTAAATAATAGCCTCAAAAGTCGAGAACCATAGATGATATCTAGTTAATCTTATTGCAATGAATAAATAAACGTGTTTTTGTAAATCGTTCAGTAAATGGTTGAGATTTATATATAAAAAAAAAGTAAGACATTACTTGGTTGATATATCATAGTATACTAAATTATATTCAATTCGTGCTAACCAGGTGTTATGAAGATCATTTTCCACAATAATCTAGTGTTAACATGTTTTGAACTCGGATGATTGGTAATATCTACGAGTTTACCATTGTATTATCGTGGCATCGGCTTTCGTTAGTAGTTGTTCAAAATATAATATTCATCAAAAAAAGCCAAACAAGTACAATCAATCTTTGCTACTATGAAGATTACAATTGATTTCCACTCTACACTCACTAATTTGAATATCCATATCATATCTACATGATTGTACTAAGTACTAACAAATTCTAGCTAGGGGATCACAACTCAATCCTGATTAAAATTATTGACTTTAACAAATTTATCAAACACATCATTTTCCATATTGTTCGACATAGATCGAAACAAACATAAATATTCCTAAGACTACTGACCATGGACTTACATTCTTCGGTAATAGACTTATTTTTCCGATCTTGTTTTAGCTTTGCTTGGCTCATATTTTTTTCCACCACTTTCTTATCGTCTCATTAAATGATAGTATTAGATTTGTTACGGTCCATTTTATGGCTTTAAAAATACCTAAAGCTTCAACCTGATCCTTGTCTCTTGCTCTTATTGTGTAGGCCATGGCCTCCACAAAATTACTTGAAGAGTTTTAACAATCAAAGCCATGTCAGGCATGTAAGTATTCATAAGAATAACTACATTAAGATTTATCTTAAGCCACGTATATAGAGATGAAAACTAATACTTATGATCTTATATTATGATTTTTGTTAGAGGTAGAGCAAAATATGATCTGAGGAGAGCAAAATATGATCTGAGGAGAGCAAAAACCATACTCAACTCCATATTTTTATTATCCAGATCAAAGTACCCTTACTACACTGATGCTTGTCGTATGCGTCAAAAATAATTCACTTCCTCACTCAACTACATATAAATATAGTATTCGATAAGAAATATTTCGTATCCACAGAGAGGCGATTGTTGTTATGCAATTTTCAGATTCTTAAGTAACCGAAATAACCAAGAGTTTGTTTTGTTTTTATCAAAGTAATAAAACTAAATAAAGCAAATCAAATAATTGGAATAATCAATAAGGAGGAGATATTGGTCACGGGATAGTATCATTCACAAACATGTATTTTTCATCAACGATTAGAATTGGTAATTTAATCTCGCAATTATCAAAAGTCCTAGAATATCTTGATCGCAAGAATATCATGTTTATTTCCTGATTTTATCACAAACAACATTAAAATATGCTATTGTGAAACCTTCTTAAAAAGCAACCTAAAGTGTAAAAGCACAATTAGGTTTAACTCCCTAAGAGCAATAAGTTCTATGAAATAAGACTAATCAATGCAAACAAACGTGTAAAAGCACTAATTCATTTTAACAAAGGTTACGATTCATATGCAATTAAAAAGATGTATCACTACAAGTAATAACCACAAGATGCTACTAAAAATCAGAGAAAACAACTTTTACGTATTGAAAACCCTAAAATAGCTTTAGAGATGAAAACAAATCCAATTGATTCTGGACTCAATCAAACTAGCATTCAAATCATATGATAATAAAAACGATGAATCATAAACGATAGAATTGAGACAAAACTAATTCATAGAATCAAATAACATGCTTGAAGAAATCAACTTTTATCCCATAACCAATAATTGTATTTAGTTACTCATATTAATGGAGTTCATCATCATAATAATCAAAGAAAGAAGATGAAACATAAAAGAAAACAAACCCTAAAAAAATAGTTTTCCAAAACTCCAAGAAAAAGAATAATAAAATTGTGATGTCCCAAAAGTTGTAGAAAACTTCCTTTTTATAGCTCTTCTTGTTCCAAAATTAGGTTTAGTCTTTAAAGTCCATTAGATAGAAATCCACCAAGCCCACAAGTGAGAGAAACTCGTGTAGAAAATCTGTCCCAAAAGCGCTCGCCGGAAAACTGGGATTTCTGGACGGAATTTGGCCGGAATCCGGCACCGGAAAGTAGCTCAGGTGACCGGCAAAGTCCACCCGGTCACCGGTCAACGAGTCAGCTCGGGTCGGTCAACCTAGTTAAGACCGAGTCAAGGTATGAGTCAGTCAACTGATTTGGATGATTGAGCTAACTTGTCTTGGCATAAGCCATTGCACAGGCTTGAGCTCTGCTGCACAATCATTGTGCTTCCAGCCATGATGGCCCTGCATCTTTAGTGTCATACCATTTCTCAACTTGGCCGTCCAAATTCTGCACAGTTCATCTAGTCAACTGCAACCATCTGATCACCAACATCACAGATGAACTTAAGACCACCAGTTTAGCTCATTATTTGGCTCCTACAATCCACCGGCACCTTCTCTGACAACAACAATTGCAGTTGCAGCTGAAAAACTTATCCTGCAACTCCCATTATTCACAACCATGCATTGTAACCCCAATTCAACCACCTGTAATAGTTACCACATTCAACCCATGGCAGCAACAAATCTCTGTAATTTCTAATTACAACCTGAACCATCTACCAACAACAGCTCCATCCTTGCATCTGCTGTAATTTATAACTGAGACCTAGCAAGCCAACCCAATCATCTTCACTGCCATTCGACTCGTCTCAGCATCTTACTCAGCTCAATTCTTTGTAATCAAAACCTTTATGACAACAGCGACCCTAAACTCATCCATCATCAGATCTGCACCTACAACAGCAGCACCAACTCCTTGCTGGTGCAAACCATTTCTCAGCATACTTACCACCTAGCCTTGCACTGCAGATCTTGCACACAACCTAGCCTCATAATCAATAGCACCAACTCAATCTTGTCACTGCACAAGCACATCTAATTCACTTCATTCCTCAGCTACAGATTCTTGTTCTTCTTGGACCCCAACATCACAATCATATCACTTCTCTGAGCATCAAACCTCTCTCAAATTCTCCTCAAAATATCACAGCACCAGCATTTCTCAACCAACTCAACCCTGAATCTGAATCATACCCATCTTAGTAACAGTTCCAAAATCATCATAACTTCAACCACCAGATTCATGCTCCTCAAGTTGCACAGTCACAACACAACATCACCACCAAGACCCTTGCAATTCAACAGCTACAACCAGAAATCCCATAACAGCTTCATTTTATTTTTGTGCTTCTTCATCTCTGTTGAGCTCAGAAAACAACAACCAAATTCTTTTCTTCAATATTCTACCCTGAATTCACAGAGACCACCACCAGCTCCATTCTAGCATCATCATTTCAACACCAACGGATTCCAATTCTTCATCTCATCACAACAGCAGTTAGGTTCTTCTTTCAAAACCCATCGAGTAAATCAACAGTAGCAATGACACCTCATTACTTCCCTCTTGAACTCTATTTCATCATCAATCTCTTGATCTGTTCTTGGCAGCAAACCCTAACTTCCAAATACATCACAGACCCATTTTAAACTTCACCACCATATATTCGAGTCCATCTTAGATTCAAGAACAGCCATCAACAAACCCTAATTCCTTCATTGTTTTTCGATCTGTTCTCTCTTCCTGTGGCTTAAATCTTCACAGAATACCATCTTACTCAACGTGAAATCCATGAATCCAAATCCCCTTCTTTCGTCTCTCAAGAATCACAGCACGGTTTCTTAATGTTGTGCAGCCATTATTCTCAATTTCAGTAAAGAAATGATTGAGAGAAGATAGCCTGCTTGATATAGGGTTGTAGGAATGATTGGGTGGATTTAGACACCCCACTGTAGAACCACCCATGATGACATCCCTTAGCCTCAGCTAACTTATGTTTAGCACTCCTCCAAAAGAGTCGTCCCTCAACCTTTGGTTTGACTCCCGATAGTGTTCTCCCATAAAATGACATGTTTGCCCATTTTGCTCAATTTGCATGCTTTCATCTTCTTTTCCTCTGTATGACTCCAGAGTACCTAATAACTCAAAAACACGCGTAAAATACATAATTTACAAGAAAAATAGCAAAGAAAGCATAAACTCTAGATAGTAAATACGGTGTATATTATACCTATGCACATTCCTCAAAGTTCCTGTGAACTCATCTTTTTTTTTTATTACCGCCGTAAACCTTCACTTGCAAGGAGGAGGTTGGATGCGGAGTAGGATCTCTAAAACTATTAAGAAATTAATAAATCATTGATCATTTCTATGGTTTTTTTATTCAGCTTACAATTGCCTTGATTCATTATATAATTAATTATTATTTGAACATTCACTAACTTGTTCATAACGAGATTGAGAAACTGTATGTTAATGGTGGAGATTCGGGAGACTACTGATTTTCATATCATTTGCCACCAAATGTTGGAAAGAAATTATAAATCTAAGAACTGTAGTAGAACAAAAAGTTAAACATTATAAAATTGGTTAGTTTAGTGAGATTTATTTTGTGAGCTCAGTGATTTTATTCAATTTAAGTTATAGCGTGTTATGTTTATTTTTTATTAAAAAAACTAATAGGTAGAAAAAGAAAAAAGATAAAGCAATATCTGGTTGAAATATGCGGTAAATCTGAAATTTGTGGGGCTAATGAGGGTATAGTAGTACGAGTAACAATATTGTATAGAGTCGGATATGGTTACCAAGTTGAGTACAGTTTTTGCTCTCCTCAAATCAAATTTTGCTCTCCCTCTAACAAAAATCTATATTATTTATGTTATATGCATGATTTATATTATTATTCTATCATTCAGGAATCTAATATTGTTCTCTAATGACTTGTTGGACAATTATGATTAGGTTTTGGTTTTTCTGTACAAACACTTTAGCACACCTATCTTTTCAGATACACCATATGGTTATGACAACAATATTTATAAGGTAGTTGTTGACATATGAAGATTGTCCTTGTTGCTCCAAGAAAGAATCCAAACTCGCGGATTATTTTAAGAGATAAGATTTTGAAATATAATGTTAGAGATTCCAAACCAATTTCCTTTGCAAAACAAAACTGCATCAGGAGATTATCTTTTATTTCATTTTGTTGGTTGCATAAAGGAGAACTGGTGGCTTATATCTTGATCATGTTCTGGTCTTCACCATGGTTATCCTTTGTGTTAAATTTTTTTTTGTAAGTGAACTTATAAGTATTTGGAGTATTCTACTTGTTAGAGCAATGCTAGGTCGAACTCACAGGTTTTGCTATCTCAAGTTTTTTGTTGATGTTAGATGAACAAAACTATATCTTGATTATAGTCTATTAAGTCAAGTCTCGGATTAGGTATAAAAGTTCGCAGTTGAGTATCATAAATAACCCTCGAATACTGAAGATCGAAAAAGACATCTGGAGAAATTCAGCAACAAGGTATGTGAAGAATGAACCATTCTATTTACTCACAAGCTTTACCAATATATCTATTTGAGATTATGTTGTATGAATTCTAGTAGATTTATTGCAACCAATAAATTCCGAGTCAAGCTTATCTTGTTAAACATCTCGAAATTTGATTCAAAGCAATGCATGTTCATTGATACCTTTGAAACTTAGTTTAAAATAATTTATTATCCAAGAACTAATGTTTTGGATCATTTGAAAATTTCCCGAGCAATGATTTTATCATTTGGGAAGGTTTCAAACATCAAAGAAATAAATTCAAAATTTCTACAATTTTGGCTCAGGATAAGTTGGCGAACCAACTCGCACACCCTAGATATCCGAGGATCGGGAATACAAGAAGGTTGGCGAACCAGTTCGCAAACATTAAGTTCAGAATGGGACAGTTCACCAACCCAGTTCATGAACCGTAGTGATTTGAATTGGTGAAAGGCACAACAGTAGGAAAACTTAGTTCACGAACCGTAGCGCCCGCAGTTCATAAGTCATTAACGACTGGCGAACCCGATTCACGAACCGTAGCTCTCGAACTGGCTTAATGGTTCAAGTGGATTTTTAGAAGATGTTGAAAGACTTATTTTTAAATATGTTTAGCATTGTTATGACTCTCGTAAACACCTTTAAATCATCTATGATCACTAAAACACTTTGTGCATTAAGATTAAATTCTTACGTGTTTGTACAAACATGATATTGATTATTCGTTCAACAACATATTTTCATTATACATGGTTCACGTACCCGTACCACCATGTATTTTCTTATATGTGATTTCAAGACAAACTTCTCACATGCTTAATTGAAATCCTAATTAGAATTTCATCTAAATAGAGAAAGTGTTTCCTTGAATTTCAAGTTATCTTAGCTTAAATTATAAGCTACCCTCATTCTTGAACATCTATAAATAGAGAGACTTATTCAATTGAATTTTCTATGAGAAACATAATTAGGTCTACAACTTAAAGACTTCACCTGGGTATTCGTGAAGCCAGGTTCAATTATCTTTACCTTGATAGTTTGTGTATCATGATCTCCCTTTTCTGTTATTGAGGTTCTCGAAATCTATTTCAGGCAAGATAGATATAAATCAAAAAGTTCTCTTTGTCTTAAATTTTGTGATTCCTCAAGATAGGTATATTAAAACTATTCTTAATTGATTATTAGTTCAAGATTTTTCTTGAGAGGTGGTTAAAAATCCAGGCTTCTCAGCTAACTAATTGTAAATGTTACGGGTTTGTGAGGTTTGCTAGCTTTTTCTATTGCAAACAGATTTTTAAGCTTTGGTCTTTGATCTAAAGGGAAATCAAACGGGATTATCTGTTCGAGGCAGATTTTGAAAAAATGGGGGTCTAACAACCACACCCAATATTTCGTCAGGCAATCTGTATGGACTAACTCCAATATAATTCCAAGAGAATCAACTAGACAGTCAGACTCAATCAAGGAAATATATCCAAGAGTTATATCTCTGTTTCTCAATGTAATCATCAAATCAAACAAATAGAATCTGTGAGCCTGATTATTATGAGAAACAACTTGAACGGTACCAAAGACCAATGTTTAAGTGTCAATCAATTTCAATCAACAACCAATGGTTGGATTTACCAATTGATTGGACTATGCACAACCTGTGATAGTTTAATTGTATAGAAAATAAAATGCAAAAAATAAATAACATAGACACCTGAAGTTTTGTTAACGAGGAAACCGCAAATACAGAAAAACCCCGTCACCTAGTCCAGATTTTAACACCACACTGTATTAAGCCGCTACAAACACTAGCCTACTACAAATTAACTTCATACTGGAATGTAGTTAACCAAGTCTCACACTGATTAAGGTGCAATCGCATTTCTTGCGCCTCTGAATCCCAGTAGGACTCTACGCACTTGATTCCCTTAGATGATCTCACCCACAACTAAGAGTTGCTACAACCCAAAGTCGAAGACTTTATAAACAAATCTGTCTCCCATATAAAAGTCTATTCTTATAGATAAATTTGTCTCCCACAAAAATACCTATGAAGTTTTGTTCCGTCTTTTGATAAATCAAGGTGAACAGGAACCAATTGATAATTTGGTCTTATATTCCCGAAGAATAGCCTAGAAATATCAATCACCTTACAATAACTTACCTATATGGTAGTAAAACAAGTTATTGTGGAATCACAAAGAATGAGACGAAGAGATTTGTGATTACTCTTTATATCTTACCTATCGGAGATAAATCTCGAGCAAATCTTAGAGAAAATACTACTCAATACGATAAAACAAGTAAGATCAAAACACGCATCTACATAGTAAATAGTTGTGTCTGGCTTCGGAATCCCAATGAAGTCTTTAAGTCGTTAACCTATAATGGTTTTAGGAAAAATCTAGGTTAAAGGAGAATTGACTCTAGTCGGAACTGATATCACACAAGAGGTGTGGGGATTAGGTTTCCCAGTTGCTAGAGTTATCCCTTATATAGTCTTCAAATCAGGGTTTGATAGCTTTGTAACAAAGCAATCAATATTCACCATAAGATGAAATCCTAATTTAAGATTCAAGCTAAGTTTTATTAAAACCAAAGCAATATCTCTCCACCGTTAGATGGTCTTATCTTGTTACACACAAATGAAATATACCTTCATTTAGATATGGGTAACCGTACCTAAACGTGTATATTGAGTTGGCTCAATAACAGTTAACCGAAGTTAGCCATATAAACACTTTTGTATTGACCACATTCATCTAACACTTCAAGATCAAATGATAATCAAATGAATCTAACTGTGTAACTCATAGAGTTGTTCAATTGTTTATATTCTCATAGAAGTATACAAGACACAATTGAAGCAAAATCGAATTTATTCAAAAGAATCAGTTCATGAACACTTTAGTCACGGTTTGCAAAGATTGCATTCCTTAATATATAAATATATTTGTTCATGAGTATGAAATCATACTTAATCGATTTTAGAACTTAACCACATAAGTTTGCAAATGGGTACGCAAACCTAAGTTCCGAAATTTGATCTTTTTCGACAGTTCACAAACATATACGCATATTGTCGTTCCAGACCGAATTCAGGTGAAACAGTTTGCAAACGGGTATGCAAACTTGGTTCCCGGACTTTGAAAGTTAAAACCGTTCGCATACGGGTATGCATACTTGGTTCCCGGACCTGAATCCTACTCACAACAGTTTTCATACTAGTATGCATAATGTGTTATATCCAGACAATGGTTAATTGTTCTAAACTCTCATTTCAATCATTGAAACATCCTTAGAAGACGACAATAGCTGTCTCACACAAACTATTAGCTTATAAGTAATTTTCAAGTGATCGAATGACCAATACGAAACATTCCGAGTCTACATCAAATGACTGTCTCATACAAATCATGTAAGATGTTACAAGACGATTTTTACATGATCATCTTTTGACTCATTATTTAGTTTCCAACAAATAAATTGTTTCCAAGTAAACTCGTCAAGAATAATGATGAACATAGTTAAAGCAAAAAGCTTTCCAACACATATTTCGAGAAAGATATAAGCAAGTTAAACTCAGCTCGAAATATCAAATGTGTATAATATAAAAGTCTATATAGCTATATTACTTTGTCTCAATAGGAGATAAAATATAATAGACTTCTGAGTGATAGATGAGTTTAAGTTTCCACATACCTTTTGTTGATGAAGTTCCTCCAAGCTCCCCTTAGTAGATCTCCGTCTTCAATCGATGAATGTCGTGAAGTCTAAAGCTCAACTACACATTATATCCTAATCCGAGACATAGCTATAAGTAGACTAGAAATCAAGACTTATAGTTTTGATCAACTAAACTTGACAAACAAGCTTGAGATAGCAATGCTTGCGAGTTCGACCGAGCATTGGTCTAACATAGAGCTGGCAACGAGTTGGGTTAGGGTCAACCCGTTGCGGGTTAGGCGGGTTACGGGTCAGCCCTATAATTCGAAGTCAGCTGTTAAAAGCTAGCAAAAAATTATATTGGACGCGAGATTCGAACCTAACACGCAATGGTTATAACTACACCATCATAACTGTTGTACTATGTGCTTGCGTTTTCATTTGTTCACCTATTTTTTTCCATTATGATAATATTCTGTAATATTAGTGTAATGACCTTTTACTTCAAAATCCTAAGCTACCTTTTATAACTTCACCTTCACTATTTCGTCTCCTCTTATTTCTTTTCTTTTATTTTCTTTTATGCGCGACTGCGCCTCTGTGCATGAATCTCCTCCTTTTTTTTCTTTTTTATACCCACTAAGTAACGACCTTGCCCTAATATATTTATTTATAACAAACACATCGTCGTTTCCACTTCTCTTCATATTACTGATCAATCCTTTTTTTTTATATATATACAACTTTGTTATCTTCAATCCTCACTATCTTTAATTTTATCTCTCTACACTATTATCCCTTCTTTGTTTATGAATTTCTTATACACGAACAATACAGTGAGTCAAAAGATTTACAGAAAGAAATTATTTTTTCTGTAACTTTTGATATGGGTATTTATTATGTTATGTGTAACAAGACAGGATGTTGAGTAACATTTCATTTTTCTTTTATTATCTGTATTAACATTTAATCTTTCTAATCTTTATCTCAGTTACATATCTATTATCATGATTCATGAATCTAAGAATTTCAATTTTGATTGATTGTTCGGAATTAACTTTGAAAGATGATATTAATATACTTGTTGATATATGCATCCATAGATCTGAACCGATCAATAAAGGTGTGAGTAATTAGAAGAAAAACCTTAACATAAATGAACGCTTGAAATTTAATTACTGAAATGTTCATGGATATGATATATTCTTGGGTGATTTGAGAAAAATGGGTTCTACATTTCTTAATCAGTGTTTAATATCCAGTGAATTATAATTTTAAAAGAAAAACAAGTATTTGACGGGTTGGCGGGTTAACCAGCGGGTTAGATGGGTCAAACCTACTTTCCAACGGGTCCTAAAACCTCAACTCTATCCCGGCCCTACTAACGAACAAGTCGGGTTAGGTCCGGGTTAAGACGGGTCGAGTTAGGTCCGATCCGTGGGTTTTGACCCTAATTGCCAGGTCTAGTCTAACACACTCAGGTTGCAGTAACTCTTAGGATGTAAAGGATGTCATCTAAGGGAATCAATTGTGTAAAACCATACGAGGTTCAAGAGACGTAAGAAACGCGACTGTAACTAAATTGCTTGGAGGTAAAT
Organism: Papaver bracteatum; assembly: GCA_023529315.1. Classification (NCBI taxonomy): domain Eukaryota; kingdom Viridiplantae; phylum Streptophyta; class Magnoliopsida; order Ranunculales; family Papaveraceae; genus Papaver; species Papaver bracteatum. The sequence goes on from JAJJWX010000365.1 coordinate 649,170, forward strand.
GCGGTCTCAACTACATTCCAATCTGAAGTCTGATAGTAGGCTAGAGTATGTAGCGGCTTGTTGATGGTGGATTTTTGACAAAGGTTAAAATCGTGAAATCATAATTTTGTATATTTCCGATCCAGCAATCAGACGAGTATGTGAAATTCATATTACAGAATTTAAGCATGAAAGCTCATGTCATGATAATCTCTTACTGAGTGTTTATCATCTCAGAGCATGCATAAATATGCAATCATTAAAGCCTCTCAGCTGAGCTTTCAATATTTTACATATTTCATCAAAATACTGAACAATTTCAATATCCACATTTGTATAGAATCAAGAATGATTGGACGACTCATAAATGGATAGAACACTAGTATAGAGCAATAAAGTCTTCAGGGTGTCGCAAATGTTCCCTGGATATGCAGAATAAACCTTCAGAACAAGTATGATGCTTCTACTATCTCATACCTCGACTCACTCGAATAAACATAATGCTCGTAGACAAATTTCCTGCTAGTATAGAGTTATTGATTAATTAATTCGAGTGCAGTATTCATCAATTGAATCCCTAGAAAGTAATTTATTTTTATCATAATATCTCATTACTTCACTTCACGGCTTTTCTCAGCTGACTTCCATGAATTAGTAATAGATATTCACTTTTCAGGTATATGGGCCACCACCTAGTAAGCCCCGAGAAAATGGTGCGAGTATACTTAACAATAATGCACGAACGAGCATCTAAAAACATGGACGAACAAGCATATATGGATACCTATGCAAAATAGAAAAGAGAAATAATTAATTAATTAAAAAAAAGTTTAAGAGGCACACGGGATCGGGCCCACCGGTAGGCCGGGGATGCCTCGGTCGTGGCCAGTCCCATGCCTCTCCATATTTTCTTATTTTATTATATTCCCACATCTCTTGAAACTCCCTCAATTGAGCAAACTTTTAGTTTTCCATATTTTTCCAATATTGCTCAAATCTTCACAAAAGCCAAAAAGGTCAAATGGTACCACGATCATCCGGGATTTTCACAAAAAACGTTATAATACTATTATTTTAGTATTCTTGGACGTACGAGCAAAGTCCTACTTTCTCATTCAAGCAAAAATCAAGAATTTCAATCAAGATCAAACTCTTCTAAATATCCAAAATAATGCTCAAACCTCCAACAAAACACATAAAAATTTCAGGAATGGACGCACGAGGGACATGGTGGCCCGTGCACCACCATGACCGGACCCCGCCAATCCTACGTCTGTATATTATTATTTAAATATAATTCATGTCTTTTATCATTCGCCAATAATAAATTTCCATTCATGGACATTCCTCCGCACGCTCGGACGTCCATCCACCACCAATGGCTGGCTCTCATGACCATTGGTTGTTTGATATTTTTTGATCCACATTGGACAACTCTCCTTTATTCAGTGTTCTCTAAAATTAGGGTTCTGAATTTACGATAATTTGACAAACGTCGATAACTTTTATATTGATCCAGTAACCAACATTTTTAATTGCTCGACCGTTCGAGAGCACCGTCATTGGATGGCCATCCACTTGGCCGATCATCCAATATTTCATTGGACGTCCATCCAATTGGACGTTGAATCGTCTAATATTCACTGATAATTTAATCTTTACTTTGTCATTCGATAATTCATGACATAGTGAATTGATCACTCTATATAACTCATAACTCAGCAACATCTAATTTCATGTCAAATACTCAACATATCTGATAGGTCCATAATCGAGGTATCTCATCGGACAAGCGTCGATCCAAATTATCAGAATATTATTATTGCCTCAATAGGTAAAATGATATATCACGATTCATCAAGACTCAACATCTGTGCATTATTCTGTCCCAGCAGACACCACGCTCAATCCACGAGTCTCAGAGCATATCACATTCGTGCATTATGCTCGACTCATCAAGGCTAAGGCTCATGGTCTAGTCAAGTCAACAATTGACCAATTAAATACATGTCTGCCTTGCAGACTCCATATTCATGAGACATCAATCATGTCACATGGGTGGATATTCACCAGGGTTTTGGTCTGACGGCCTACGACACATGTGTACACCCACGATGAGAAACGTGAGTAAGTCGTGTAAGCAGTTGAAGAAGTAGGCAAAGTGATGGATGTGCGATCAACTAATTCTCCCACCTACATGGAACTGGCTTAACTAAGATTTCCCACTTCACCACTCTTTCACTCCCCTGCAACCATTACACTTACTGGGGATCAATGTGTTTACTATTTCTGCAATATAAATAAATTCATCAAAAAATTAAACAAAAAGAAAGTTATCAAAATTTAATAAGAATCATCGTATCTGAACTTATCTAAACTCAACAACTCAAAAACTTGCAGAAGTCACCAACACATCCACAATCCTTCGGTACACATTGATCTCACACACTTTCCAGCTTCACTCCTACATATCGACCCTCATCCCTCTTTGTGACCGAATTGACTCTGGAATGACCATTGTCTTGGTTTAGGCTGGAGTCTTACAGATTGATCTCTCGAAATCAAAACACTCCCGTGCAGTGCATCTGTTTTCTAAAGTTTTAGGAAATTTGCTCGATCAAGGAACTGCTCGTCTCTCCGCCTTTCCTTTAAAATCAGCAAATTGTTTTCACCCATCAACACGATTTAATACATTTTTCCGTTCAAATTTGTTCGAGGTCTCGAGGTTTTTGTGTTATTGCGGTTTCCTCGTCAATAAAACTTCTGGTGTCTTGTATTTTTCATTTTCCGCATTATATTATTTATGTTTATAATAGGATTTACACAAGTAGTATGTATTCAATTCGAGTAGATACGTCCATATAATTAATATCAATTACGAAAATTATTTCTTGTAGAATTTGTATCTTGAAAGATAGATAACAAGTTTCATACTTGGAAAAATTCATATCTGAATAATTGGATACAACTAGATTGATCTTGGATATTGATGTTTGAGATCGTCCAAGTACTCCTCTTAACAATCAGGTTCACGGGCTCCTTTGTCTAGACTTTATGATTGAGAAGATTTAGAGTTATAACTTTATATACATATTTTCAAGGATCATTAAGTTGGTCTACTTGCAGTTGTATTAGGTTTTGTCCATACAAGTTGTCGAATGAAAAAATTGTTGGTGTACTTGGTACCCTCTACTTTTTACTATATTTATGGTGACATCATCTGAAGAATAGTAATGATCAGTGTACTCATCGGATGATACATCTAGAACTGGTACAGACCTGTTGAAAAATAAATGTCAAAACACGTCATTAGATAAATAATTTTAAATTTTTAGAAAAATACCCATCATTAGATGGATAATAAATGACTATACACATCATTAGGTGAACATCCAGATAGAATTCGTATGAAATTCACATTTCGTGAATCTAATGAAATTACATTTCGTTTTCAAAGGAAATTTATCTCATCCAACTGAAGCTATAAGGTGTGTATTTTTTTTCTTCCTTTTTTTCTTTTTTCATCCAAGCGAATTCTTTAGGTTGTAGCCTAGTCATTTGTTTATAAACTGCAATTTATTTTATGCTAGGCTACCTTTCCAGTTATCAATAGATGTCCAACCTACAAAAGTGGTTAACGAGTTATCCAAGGTAAGATTAGACTATTCACACCTATGTAAATTCTTAAACCATTTTTTTGCCAATCGCTTCTGTCACCTGTCTTTTAATAATTTTTTTTGATAATTTATTCAACAGGCACAGAAAGCATAACAGGCACGGAGGCAAAGAGAGGGAGAATAAAAGTCAGAACATGAAGCAGAGGAAAAAAAAATTGCACACTCTCAGCAAGAAGAAACCTTTGTTAACCAATTTGTCATGCAGAGAACTAAAGTATAATTTACAGTCTATTTTAAGAAAATTTATCCAGGGTATAAGATATTTTCGAGACTTTGATGAAGATCAAACTCTTCTAAAAATCCAAAATAATGCACAAACCTCCAACAAAACACAAAAAAATTCAGGAATGGACGCACGAGGGACATGGTGGCACGTGCATCACCATGCCGGACCCCGCCAATCCTTCGTCTGTCTATTATTATTTAAATATAATTCATGTCTTTCATCATTCTCCAATAATAAATTTCCATTCATGGACATTCCTCTGCATGCTCGGACGTCCATTCACCACCAATGGCTAGCTCTCATGCCCATTGGTTGTTCGATATTTTTTGATCCACATTGGACAACTTTCCTTAATTCGGGGTTCTCTAAAATTAGGGTTCTAAATTTACAATAATTTGACAAATGTCGATAACTTTTATATTGATCCAGTAATCAATATTTTTAACAAATGTTCGGTCCTGCTACCAACATTTTTAATTGCTCGACCGTCCTAGAGCACCGTCATTGGATGGCCATCCACTTGGCCGATCATCCAATATTTCATTGGACGTCCATCCAATTGGACGTTGAATCGTCTAATATTCACTGATAGTTTAATATTTACTTTGTCATTCGATAATTCATGACATAGTAAATTGAGCACTCTATATAACTCATAACTCAGCAACATCTAATTTCATGTCAAATACTCGACATATCAGAATAGGTCCATGATCTAGGAATCTCATTGGACAAGCGTCGATCCAAATTATCAGAATATCATTATTGCCTCAATGGATAAAATGATATATCACGATTAATCAAGACTCAACGTATGTGCATTATTCTGTCCCAGCAGACATCATGCTCAATCCACAAGTCTCAGAGCATATCACATTTGTGCATTATGCTCGACTCATCAAGGCTAAGGCTCATGGTCTAGTCAAGTCAACAATTGACCAATTAAATACATGTCTGCCTTGCAGACTCCACATTCATGAGACATCAATCATGTCACATGGGTGGATATTCACTAGGGTTTTGGTCTGACGGCCTATGACACATGTGTACACCCACGATGAGAAACGTGAGTAAGTCGTGCAAGCAATTGAAGAAGTATGCAAAGTGGTGGATGGATGATCAACTAATTCTCCCATCTACATGGAACTGGCTTAACCACGATTTCCCACTTTCCCACTCTTTCACTCCCCTGCAACCGTTACACTTACTGGGGATCAATGTGTTTACTATTTCTGCAATATAAATAAATTCATCAAAAAATTAAACAAAAAGAAAGTTATCAAAATTTAATAAGAATCATCGTAGGTGAACTTATCTGAACTCAATAACTCAAAAACTTGCAGAAGTCACCAACACATCCACAATCCTTTAATACACATTGATCTCACACACTTGCCAGCTTCACTCATACAGATCGACCCTCATCCCTCTTTGTGACCGAATTGACTCTGGAATGACCATTGTTTTGGTTTAGGCTGGAGTCTTACAGATTGATCTCTTGAACTCAAAACACTCTCGTGCAGTGCATCTGTTTGCTAAATTTTTAGGCAATTTGCTCGATCAAGGAATCGCTCATCTCTCCGCTTTTCCTTTAAAATCAGCAAATCATTTTCACCCATCAACACGACTTAATACAGTTTTCTTTTCAAATTTGTTCGAGGTCTTGAGGTTTTTGTGTTATTGCGGTTTCCTCGTCAACAAAACTTCTGGTGTCTTATATTTTTCCTCTTTCGCATTATATTATTTATGTTTATAATAGGATTTACACAAGTAGTATGTATTCAATTCGAGTAGATACATCCATATAATTAATATCAATTACGAAAATTATTTCTTGTAGAATTTGTATCTTGAAAGATAGATAGCAAGTTTCATACTTGGAAAAATTAATATCTGAATAATTGGATACAACTAGATTGATCTTGGATATTGATGTTTGAGATCGTCCAAGTACTCCTCTTAACAATCAGGTTCACGGGCTCCTTTGTCTAGACTTTATGATTGAGAAGATGTAGAGATATAAACTTTATATACATATTTTCAAGGATCATTAAGTTGGTCTACTTGCAGTTGTATTAGGTTTTGTCCATACAAGTTGTCGAATGAAAAATTTGGTGGTGTACTTGGTACCCTCTCTTTTTTACTATATTTATGTTGGTTGCTTCCAAACCCATTAATGTGTACCACCTTGACCTCCTCTCCGTTTGTTATCACCCAAATGTGAAAATTTTAAACCCATTATAGGCAAGGCCGTATGCTTCTCCAAATCCAAGTGTCGTTACTTCTAATTTTGTATTGAATATTAAATATGACAACTATCAGCTGTGAATCTAGTATAGTAGACGACAAGTAGGAAATAATTAACATTTATAGTTTAATGCCACAAATTATAGAATCTTTCGACACAAATCTAAGGGGCAGTAGTAGTACAATAAACTTTTGCAGGAACTTGAATGAGAATACTATTCCCAATCCTATTTAAAACAATACATAATTCCAAGAGTCTTTTTAAGCTTGCTCTTTCGAAGAGGAAAAAATAACAACTCACGCGTCGATACATTCACAATTGGACAACATAAGCAAAATTACTAACAATCGGAATACATGATTTTTTTTTAATAGACCCAAAAGGCTAAAACATGTTTCCAACTTTCTATCAAAACTCGACAGGCGTATTTTTCATATATGCGACAAGTACGGCTGAGCAGCGAGTAAAATTAGTGAATTTGGTGTAATCCACATCCTGTTCATTTAAATGGCGGGTCTAGATTCCAATCCACGTATGGCCAATCAAAGCGGGTTTGACATCCGCGGATGAAGGGGTAGATGGATTGGGTGCGGGCGGATTCGTGGATTTCTATTAAAACTAGTTTCTCACCCGTGCGATGCACGGGTATGTTTTTTGCTTATGCTTAAAAATGGGTAACAAATGAGCAACCATGATATTATCCTTACAAATAAATAATCAATAAACTTTAGTTTGTGTTTAAGAACATAAAAATGTACAAAAAAAAAACTAAAACAAATCTTAGTTGGTCAAACTATCCGTTTATTCGTATCCTTTACAAATGTTATGACATTTATGTTCTAGATTCGGTATGATTCTACCCTCAGAAAATTTTCGATTAGTCATCCCTATTTTGTTTCTCACCTTCTAAATGGTAGGGAAGCCGTTCACTTGGATCGTGATACTGTATATAAAAGTATGATTTTTTGTTCTACGTCTCCCAGCGATATACATTTGTTTAATTTTGGTCACGAAATCCTCTAACATGACTCTGCTGCATATTCTCAACAAAAATCAAAATAATCACCTACTTTATCGATAACCTTTTCCCCATTCCAAGATTTGGGTGTTTTGGTTTTTGTTTCCAACTTTTTTGTTTCCAATGATAGCCGTACTCGGTCCTTATCCTTGTGTATGTACTTGAAAAGGTACTTAACCAAAGATCCTCTCCGGTTGAAGTGTGCATTGAATTGAACAATCAAGCCTATGGAATGCCACAATGGTTAGAGAAATCTACTCCATCCTTATGAGCATACACATTATTCTTGTACCTCCGATAAACTGGATACCCATTTACATCCACTGTTATCCCGTATACCATTATCCTTATGTGCTCCTTTGGATAGTGTTTCGAACACTTTTTTTTCACATACATTTCTGGCCCAGTTTGTTAATTCTGAAAGGCCCATGCAACATGGCCGAACAAAAAAAATTTACCCTCATGGGACCATCTTTTTTGTTAGGTATCAATATAATACAATCAGTTTATGATTGAGCCGGTGGATTTTTATTTCTATCCAACCATAAAATGAATGTGCATGCGGAAATCCTTTGTTTTGAAATTCCATTGTATATATTGCTGCACATCAAAGGGGAAAGATCAAGTCACTACCGAAACAAACGATATAAGGTAATACTTACTTATTTTGATCCGTCAGATTTTATGCCTAAATAAATGCTTAGTGAGACTCACAAACCACAAAACTTGCAGTTATCTGCAACTAACTACCAATAGACAACAACAACCCGATTAAATGGATGTATACAAAGTTCAAATGTATACTAAAAAATCATAACACATACTTGCAGTCACCGTCCAAAAATGCTTCTTTCAAGGAGAATTTTCATCAACTCCTTTAACTTCAAATTAAAAACTCTACTCACAATATCTGGTTTATCATCTTCACGTTGTTGGATATAATCAATATTGTTTGACACTATCGGACGGAGCGTATCCGCTCTCGGCTGAGTTCGACCTAGCAGAGTGCGAGATAGCATCTCGCAGAATTTTTTTCTGGTTTTGAATTTTGAAAACCTATTGCGGTTTCCAGAAAATTCTGTCGACACGTCTCTTCCGATAGGGTTTCTTCCCAAGAGAAACCATTAATGGATGCCCGTTAAAAGCATCTATTGGATATGAAAAGCCATATCCAAAAGGCATGAATTCCTCTTTAAATAGTGAAGGCTTTCTCCCATTCCAATCATCAAAAAAAAAAAAAAACTCTTTCTCTCTAAGCATCTTCGGAATCAATTACAGTGTGTTCTTGGTTGTGTCAAGGGAATTCAACCTTTGAATCCAACAACATTGTTAGGGCTTCATTGTACTCTGACAGCAATATTTCGCTGACCGATTGTACTCTCCAATTATTTGGGAAGGGTCAAAATAATTGCTGAAAAGAATCGCAAGGCCTTGAAGCTCCAGTGATACAACATTCTTTTCCTTGAAGCTCCAAGAATCGCAAGGCAATACAATTGTCTTTCCATTGGTTGCTCCATCAGTGTCTCCTCTTAGTAATATATCTTGTGATTGGTAATACAACTCAGCATGAATAGTGGTGGTTGATTATTTCCTCCAAAAACTAAAATCCACAACTCTGTTCACATATATACACACCTATATCCTATTTTTTGGTATGCACTTCTCATCTTCCCTTATTTATCCTCTCCAATATCGACACACATACGTCGATTTAATTTTGCTTCTTCCACAGTCACTGGCATGGTTCAACATGTTCAAATGATTTACTTGAGTATTTTCCTTCTACATGAACCAAGATTCAACAAAAATGTAAATAAAATATGAACCAAAATTTAAAGTTCCATGCATACTGTAAATAAACATATATATTCACTTGTATCCGAGATGAAATATATTCCCCGTCTTCTCTTATTTTTCATTTCAATATTACACCCATAAGCTGTAAACGATTTATTCTTGCTTTTTCAGGAGTTACTGGCTCTAATGTTTAGTCCTTGTGCTATGTTCCCATTGCATGGATTATTATATATTTTTGGATTATTGTATTGTCAAAATAAAAAATGAACAGTTTTTCTTTACCAAAGATCTCTAAAAAAATCAAAGGATATATGCACTGAATTGGATGATGCCTGAGAGGCTATAAGAACGTGCATGCCAAATATACTTGGATTAGGGAAAAAATGTCCTCCACATTTAACATGATTTCTCCCATTAATTGCTACGTCGAATAAACATCACATGCTCAGAGAAAGCGGAGTATTTTATGGTAATCCAAAAATGAGCTTTTGATTAAGTCATTATTTACAAAGAAAAAAATAATCCTTCAAATATTTTATGATAATCCATCTAGAGTAGATTTATTTTCAAATATAATATTATCCAAGTTTAGAAAGTTTTTAGATTTTCTTACTACTTTTAGCTGAAATCATTTTATAAGTTTTCACATTTTCTTACTCCTTTTAGCCAAAATCATTTTATTCGAGACAACTATAAGAGGCCAAAATCGAGTAAATAATGCAATATAAATGTTTTTTTAGCATAGGTCAAAATCGAGTAAATATTGCAACCGAATATTCTGCATGTAATATTAATGAGAATATTTTATAGATTTTCAAAATCATCAACTTGAAAGAAATATTTTATAGATTTCCAAAATCATCAATTTGAAAGAAATATTTTCAATATGGTGTTTACTGCAGATATCATTAAACCGTTTGTTGTCTAAGATGAAACCGCACAAAACACACTTTGCTTCACTAAACCGGAAGAAGCAGGATTTTACAAGTTTATTGAATTGATAATCATTTTAATCTGGCCACAGTATTTTGATTACAATGAGAACAAATCACTATGTAGAAACACACAAAGTTTCTATTTAAAAATGATTGAAGTATCAAGTAGATTGTTCAACCTAGTTACACATTCCAAAAATCAAAAAACCTTGCTGAGAAAATTCATCCGTAACGCATCAGTTCGCCTCCATCAGACCATTTAGCTTCATTATGTGATTGCAATCCCTTTTAAGCACACTAAAAGAACACACATCTGTTAAAAAGGCTAATAACAATAACAATGCTGGAAGGTTTATATCAATCTGGAACTGTTCTTCTACTCGTACTTGTATAAGTAATGGAAATGAACAAAAACATACCAGGTTAGCTCTCAAAAAAATCTGTTTATAATCCAATTATAAAAAGTCTAAACGGTAAGAATGCATCACTTCATCTATTGGTAGGAAGGTAGGAAGATGGGGCCATTGGTCAAAATAATAATAAACAAATTAAACCGCAACGGAGAATGCCGGAATCACGAATATGTACAAACAACAATGGACCAAGGAATCACAAATATGTACAAATTAGATTTCACGATTATTTTTTTCATTCAAAAATATAATGAAACCAAGTTACCTGAAATCATGTGTAGAAACATTTAAAAAAAAAAACTCTCCACAATAAACGCATAGATCACACAACAACAACAACAACAAAATTTATATATAGTATAGCTGGGGTTAAATAATACGAACCAGTGAAAAAATAAGAAACAAAAATTACTACATATAAAAAAGAAAAAAAGTCCCTAAAAGTGAACAAATAACTTGGGAAAGAAATAAGTTAAGAAAGATGAATACATAAAACAAAAGAATAAAGATCGAAGTATTGTTTGTACGGCAAGATTTATGATAAGATGACTTAATCAAAATCCACCAAACAACCAAATCAAAATGAAGTAAAATTTAAAAGGAAGTAAAATATTAAAAAGAAAAAAAAACCATGTTGAGGAGTGTGAAACTTACCTGTGAGTGACATATGTTTTTAAGCGTCATGCATGATTTCTAGCATCATAAAAAGAGAAATAAACAAAGGATTGAACAAACAATATCAACACGAGCAGTAGTAATTACATTATAAACGCGATTAGTAATTACAATATAAACATGATTAGTAATAAAAGTGAACAAAGCATATTCATAAAAATGGATGAGTTGAATTATACCTTGATATTGCTTGGGGAATGCCAGATTGAAGCAGCTACAACAGGTGCATGATTGATACATGCAAAACGAACAAAAGTAGGTCATACAAAAATAAATCTGAAATCGCAATCGCAAGAAAAATAGAAGAACCAACAATATTTTAGAAGAAAACAAGCTATCTCAATACGTAAAAAATTTAGCAGTAGGTTTTGGCATTTGGATGAATGCTTTATATAGACACCAAATCCACAAATTCCATAAAAGAACAGATTTTGTTATGGTAATAATATTATCAATACCTAAAAATATTAATACTTTTTTATCTTTTCGGATAGGCACATTTATTTTTGTCCAAAATAGAATTAAAATTTACTTTTACGGATATAGGAATATCAAGAATATTAAATATTGAAAAATATCTATAGGTTTCTTTCACTTTTTATAAAATGAAAAAATGAAACATAACAAATACTATTTTGGATAGTTTGTATTAGAAAATCTAAAAATAATATCTTGTGGCCGTATATCTCCTTTTCATAACATTATTACAAATTATTAACAGAATAAGGTTTAGTTTGGAGTCAAAGATAAAATAAATTTTCCATATTTCACAAAAACTCGAAAAGAAATTCTTTTTCATTTCTTACACGTCTGTTTTTAGAAGGGGAAAAACATTAATTATGAACAATATTAAGAATTACAAAATAATATAGAAAGCCCTTCATTCTTGTTTATCGCGCCTTTTTTTTCTCGTGCTTATTTTTCTTTTCATATGCTTCCCATTTTTTTTTTACTAACAATGTTGTACTTTTTCCATTGGACATGAATAATGATTCAGTTATTTACAAAGGCAAAGAATTGATCCTCCTCCGACAAACATGTATTTTGATTTTGAATTTCAATAGTTCTAAATTTGGTAAAAGATTTTCAAAATTGTAATGAAATTGTAAATCGATTATTTATTTTTATTTAATTTGAAGGAAGTTGTAATTGATAGTATTAATTTAGAACTTAATTTACTATTAGAAGATGGGAAATGTAATTATATAATTAGTTTAACTATAAAAGTGTAATCGGACATTGGGATTATTTTTTATAATTTTGTTTATCGATATAAAAAAATTTCCTGATGAAATCATGATGAACAATACTCCGAGATTTTATAAGATTGTTTAGGTAATTTTTTTTTTATGTGATTAGCTGAAGATTATAACTGGACGCATGGACATTTTTTTATTTTTATAATTTTTGTGATTGATTTAATTTTGTGATGAAATCGTGATCAACAATTTCTTTTTGATGTGGTTTTATTTTAATTTTGTTTGTTAGCATTAAATGTATTAGATTTTTCAAATATTTTTGGCATTATATTAGATTATATTATATTTAGTTATTTTAGGTAATTTGTTTATTTGTTGTGATTGGCTGAAAATATATTGTGAACCAAAAATATTGAAAAATTACTAAAAAATATATATTATGGTGGGGTCATAATCAACCAGAAGCTCCGGTTAACCACAACGCTCAAAAAAACTCTGTTTTTATATAGAGAATTTCTATTTTAAAAAGATGGATGCAAATTTTTATTTTTAGTAAAATATAGTTTAATTATTGGATTTACTAGGTATCACCCCGGCCTACGTCCGGGGCTCAACCTTTATGTATTTTTTATGTTGTCGTCTGGTCGGCTAATTAGTATCTTCCCACAAAATTTAAGTCATTAACAAACTAATTAGATTAGAACTGTCAATCATTGAGCTGATAAGTTAGTTGGGGACTGCGGCCCTAGTGTTTTGTTGGTCGTGTCAAATTAGTTGGGGCCTCTTAAACATATCCTAGTGTTTTGTTGGTCGTGTCATATCAGCCATGGCCTCTTAAACACGTCATAGTATTCTGTTGGTCTTGTGAGATTAGCCGGGGTTTACAGCCCCGGCCGTGGCCTCTTAAGCATGTCCTAATATTTTGTTGGTCTTGTCAAATTATCTGGGGTCGTGGCCCTTTAAATTCTTTTTATAAATGACATTAAGAAAAATTAAATTACAATATACTTTGGTATCAGAATTAGGAAACAGAGTTATATTAATAATTATGTAGGCATTAAACCAAATTGCTAACGCGACCGTGACAAATTAGGAAACCTAACGCACGAAAATACCCCACGCCCAACTTTAAATTTATCTTAAAATTACACAGAGAGAAGCTATTGGATGAAAATTAATCTCCTAGTGGGGACATATGTATAGAACCCCATGCATGTACAAAAGACATAAGATGAGTTTACGTGTTTTGATTTGCAATTCGAAAACAGTGTTCGCTACGAAAATCTAAAGACAGGATGCTAAGAGTTTCTCCAATGGACTGTATGTGAAGATAAATGTCTATGTCCACCTAGGATAGACATTCATTTTCCTTAAAATTCTTCTCCAACCCCAAATTCTTAAATCAATGTGAAGATGACATGGCTTAACTTTTGTTAGACATTGTCAAGGTGATGTCAAGTTTTATATATTCACCTTGACAATTTCAAGCCATCCTAGTAAGCTTTTGCTTAACTAAAATTAATTTCAATATATTAAATAACCATTTTTATTTCTAATAAAATCTAAGAGTTTACTAAAAGTAAAATTTACATTTAATCCATAAAAAATCACAAACAACACCATTGGAGATGAATTGTTCCCCCTAAATTTAAGGGACAATTGGAATGCAAATTTCTTGTTTGAGTTTCCACCTAGGAAACACACACAACCACCATTGGAGAAGCTCTAAATAAGAGAGATTATTTTTTATAAACACAGATGGTATACCAAGATTTACCTCGTATATCAAGCATCGTTTTTGTTTTATAAATATACATCTTCCAAGGGTTAGAATTAGGAAACACAAATATTTACGGAAGCATAGTCAAATCAGGAAACCAGGAATCCGACAACCGAAAATATCCCTCATCCAACTCTCGATCCGGGCAGCAGGATGACAAAATCGATGGTAGTTATTCATTAGTGGAGAACCCAAGGGAACGATCAGATATACTAATGAACAAATAGTGGATAACAAAATATTGTTATCAAAGATAAGCTTTTCCAATATGTCTTTACTTTGCCTAGTTCATTAGTTAGCCACTATGTCTTTACTGTTCGATCGTTCACTAATGTCATTAGTCATTAGGCTGGGTAGGATGACGAAAATATCCGTACAACCCATGTACAGATAAAATAAATGATTGATACAGTCATTAGTCGGACCCCCATGTGGTAGAAAAAATCACATTTTCTTACCTTGTAATTTATATTTGAATAGGAGTATAAGAGATCTACCAATCCTACCTTATTTCCGTAGGCGTTATTTCACTAATTGTTTTCTTACAGAGAGCTGAACCTTAACCTTCAGCTTTATGCTCTGACCATCTCAAGATACTTGCTTAATAAGATTTTCTAGTGTTATTTGATCACTCCATGGCTATCATTTTCAAAGGGAAATAATCTTTGGAAACTATAAACTTACGATATCTCACCAAGACGATCAAACAAAGGTCAACTGTTAGTAGTTTAGGTATGGTGGTGTAAGTCGGAAACATCGTAACCTGACTGAACTGGTATTGGGAACATATCAAAATTAGAAAAACTTTTGTTTGTATACATCTCACGTCACCTCCCTCTACGTATACTCGGTATTGGAATTTTTGTTTTAGCTTCACTTAAATTGAACTTCAATAATAAAACTGAAACCCTCTTCAAAAATATAATTTTGTTTACTCAAGTAGTGTTGGAGGAAATGTACCGAGAAGCAAAAGTATGATCATGAATATGATCAAAATTTTGAAGAAACTATATTAAACAGTGAAGAAATCAACTTTCATACTGTGGTAGTCTGATCAATACACCTTTTCGATATGTATATTGAATCTATATTACATTAATGTGACTGGGTCATGAACTCTAAGATACTGTAGAATATCGGTATCATATTTCTCACCATGTAATCCAAGACCCAGTCCATCTGTTGGTGTTTCCATGATTTTCAAGGATGAGATAAGTAGCATTGTCAATATACATGTTGTGATCTCTGGGCCTGTTATACCCAAACAAATTATTGAATGATAGAAGCAACTTATAAAATTGTAGGTGAACAGCTTACTTGTGGCAACAACATTCATTTCGTTTTTTTAATCTCAGCAAATGTATGATCTTAGGCATGATCCAAGGAATAATTTGGCTTATATTTTTTTGAATCTTACATTTGGTAACTCGTTCACAACAACTCTTGATGTTTTAGTTTGGACGTCTGTCCATAACTTGGAAGATGGATGAAATCAATACTCTTTTTGAAGCCTTTTGATATGAACGGAATAATCTCTTTCAAGCAAAGTGCTATCTTAGCCTTTTGATATGAACGGAATACTGAAGAACTTGCAAATTCTTATATAGGACTTTTGGTACCAGAATTATTACACATCTCCGTTTCTGGAAATAGTGCTATACTAAGAAACCTGTCGTACTAAGATAAGAAACTGTATTATACTAAGAAACCACACGGCAGTTATTGGCATACACTATGAAACCAAATTATTAAAGGGTCATAACAAAATCAGGAAACCAAGGGCATCCGACGCTCGAAAATATACCTTGCCCAGCTATCAATCTACGCCGCCGAATGACGAAATCGATGATCGGATATATCCGGATAGACAAACACCACTTCTTTTTATAATATAAAGATAACACCTAAATCATTCGTAGATAAATATCCTTACAAGTTAAGTAAATTCTATCCGCCTGCTATATTGAGAATGTGTATAGCAGACATAATTATGTAAATACCCTCAATCTAGCGGACATTGTTGTGCACCAGATATTTAAATATAGGGTTATTTAACGTTTGGTACCCAGCAAATGTCCAACACCTAGCTTTGGTACCCAATAATTGAAATATTATAGGTTGGTACCTTGACCAATGACTGACTGTTAAATACTCCAATTGACCAAATTATTTTTCATTTTTCTATTTTTATTTAGAAAATTAAATTTGTTTGACACGTCTACCCCAAAAAAAAATCGTTTCCTTCCTCGCTCTTTTGTCGTGTTAGGATTAAAATTTAACCACCCAGAAAGCATAGGAACTGATTTGGGTTCATCCAAATATAGTAAAAATCAATGATACATAAATGAATTGGTAAAAGAAAATATGATTATACTCCATGGCAACAACGACCAAAGCTCATTTGGATTGTTTCTTGGTTTGAAATTTCAGCTGAAGTCATTGTTCTTATGACTGATTTTTGAATTTTTGAGATGGGTTTTGAGAAATTTTTAGAATCCCAATAAGAACACGAAGCATGGGTACTCAACCTGGAGAATTTGGATTGGTTTGGAGGCTGTTTTGATGTTGAGAAAAGAACTTATCGTTGTTCTAAATGGTGATACATGAGATCATGTATGGTTTATGGATGATTGAATGGTTTGGTAATTGTGGGTTGTTATTGGAATTGAATGAATTTGCAGGGGATAAGATTGAATGTCATTAGAAGTTAGCATATATTCCATGTTTAAAAAATTTCAATAGAAGGCACATAGGGTGTTCGCAAAAATGCCAGAACCATCAGTTCTTCACCCCACTCCACCGACTTTATGTATTGAGTACTCAATTTCATTTAGGACACATTCCTTCTAACTGCTCAATAACCCATAGGACCATTCGAATTCGAAAATCACTTCAAATCAGAATTCGTTATATCCACCATGATCAATCATGATCAAGTACTGAAAAGTCCAGGAAAGGTGATGCACGGGAAAAAAAAAGACAACATGGATAATACAAAATATAAAGCAATGGAATGGAAAGACAAGGCAATAGACGTGGTACTGAAGATGAAGGATAAGACCATGGATGTGGCAGGTTACTTGAAGGATAAAACCATGGACCCT
Source organism: Papaver bracteatum (assembly GCA_023529315.1). Taxonomy (NCBI): domain Eukaryota; kingdom Viridiplantae; phylum Streptophyta; class Magnoliopsida; order Ranunculales; family Papaveraceae; genus Papaver; species Papaver bracteatum. The sequence goes on from JAJJWX010000365.1 coordinate 666,221, forward strand.
ATGACGAGTGAAAAATAAAAGGTGTAGATATGGAAGAAAAGACCAAAGATATGGATGGAACGATGAAAGACAAAGCAAAAAAAAAAGTAGATAATGCAACTGATAGTGCGTCTAATTTATGTGAGAAAGCCAAAGAAACTATCTCAGAAGCGGGTAAAAAGGGAAGGAAGCTGTTAAAAATGTTTGGGAAGCTACTAGAGATACTACACAGAAAATCAAAGAGAGATCATAGGTAGTGATGAAGATGAAGTTGTTAATGATTTGAGGAAACGTGTTGGTTATGATCGAAAAGATACTTGAGCTTTAAATTTGCTATTTTATAATCCCAATTTCACTGAATTTGTTGATATATGATCTTTTTTTTTGGAACCGTCGGATTAAAGGTCATTTTTGGGTTTTAAAAATAATAAATTTATTATTACAAATAATGAGTAAATTATTAAAAATAATTATTTTTTATTAAGTCAACAGTTTGATATAACATCCCTTAACAAGTCAAGGTACCAACCGATAATATTTCAAATATTGGGTACCAAAGCTAGGTGTTGGACATTTGTTGGGTAACAAACGTCAAATAACCCACCCTTAAATATATTATTGTATTACTTGGTACAAGTTAGTAGATTTACCTTAAGATCCACACATAATTATATAAATATCTTCAGCCTAACAGATAATCGGTATAATTATATTTGGTGGATTTTAATGAAACGAGCTGGGTCATGGGTATCCACTCGCCAGATTGTAGGTGGATTGGGTTAGCTTGACTATTTACCTCTGATTATGGTGATTACAACCAATATTGGATGGAGTTGAATTATATTAGGATTTTATTTAATGATCAATGGGTGTTAGGTTGAGACTTTACCACATTATGTCAAAATGATAGAAACTGTGCAGGAGGTTGTTCTACAAGAAGAAATTTCTTCACAAGTTTTGTAAGTAGGCATGAATTGATTGACTTACCATTATCTGGAGGCAAATTCACATGGAACAATTCTCAGAAACCTCCTATTTTAGTTAGACTAGATAGATTTCTAGTTTCAGAAGACTGGTTCTCTCATTGCCCTTCTCCTTTGCAGTCAAGGCTAAAAAGGCCAGTTTCAGATCATACACATGTTCTTCTTTCTTGCAATTCTAATTTGAAGTTCAAAGCTTCATTTAGATTGGATAATTATCTCTTACTTTATCCTTTATTCATTCCTAATTTGAAGAATTGATGGCAGAATTTAACTTTTTTTGGTAAGCCTAGCTTCATCTTTGCAAAAAAGTTACAATCTTAAAAAATTTCATCAAATATTGGAAGAAGTCTATGGGAGATATGCAGGTGCAGGTGCAGGTAGATCAGCTGGAGGAATTGATAAATTCTTGGGACATAAATGAAGAAGATGTGCACCTGTTTAGTTCTGACTATGACTCAAGAAATGAAGCAAAAGCTAAACATGCATCTTTATCTTTGAATATTGCCAGAAAGTGGGGACAAAGAGCAAAAGACAACTGGGCCAAGAATGCAGAGAAAAATTCCAAATATCTTCACCAACTTGCCTCTTTCAAATATGATTGTAACAACATCAAATGTTTAAATATTGATGGAGATTTGTGTTATGATAAGGAGAAGATAGCTACTGAAGCAACAAACCTTTTTTCGAGGAAGAAGTTAAGGGAATCATTTGGCATTTTGGCTTAAACAAAGCTCCTGGATTCACAATGGAGTTTTTTTAAAGCAGCATGGGAGGTAATTAAATCTGATTTAATGCTGGTTATAAAGGAGTTTGAAACTAGAGGTTCTCTTGATTGGAGGGTAAACTGTACCAATCTAAAGTTGCTTCCTAAAACTGATGGTGCAATTTATCTTAATAACTTTAGACCTATAAGTTTAATAAGAGGAATATACAAGATTGTTTCAAAATTATTGGCTCAGAGATTGAAAGTTGTTCTTCCTTCAATCATCACAAACTTTCAAGGAGATTTTGTTCATGATAGGAAAATTAGTGATGGAATTCTAATTGTTGCAGAACTTATTAATTCTAGAATTAGAGAAAACAAATCTGGTTTGGTTTGTAAAGTGGACTTTGAGAAAGCATTTGATAACATAAACTGGAATTGTGTGGACATTGTGATGCAAAGGTTTGGTTTTGGTAATATTTGGAGAGGATGGATAAAATGGTGTATCACTCAAGCTAGATTCTCTATTCTTATAAATGGGTAAGCTACAAAGATGTTTAGAAATCAGAAGGGTATGAGACAGGGTGACCCCATATCTCCTTTCATCTTCATTATGGTTGCTGAAATCCTCACTAAAATGGAACTACTGTTAATCATTTGCAATTTGCAGATGACTTAATAGTTTTCTTAAATGATTCTGAAGAAAAAATCACAACATTGAAGAGTATGTTGATTTCTTTTCAGCTGGTGTCTGGATTAAAAGTAAACTTTAGTAAAAGTGCAGTGATTGGAATTGGTGATGACAACAATGTAGCTCTTTGTGCTTCAGTTTTTGGATGTCTGCTTGCAGACTTCCAAATAAAATATCTGGGCATTCCATTAGGAAGTAAATCTAAAGCAAGAGCAATTTGGGATGTAATGATTGCTAGATGTTAGAAAAAATTGAGTACCTGGAGAAGGAGATACCTCACAAAAGGTAAGAGACTTCTTTTGATAAACAGTAGCTAGTACGCATATATACTATTTATCTTTGTTTCAAATGCCTATGTCAGTTGTGAAAGGTCTAGAGAATATTATGAGAAGATTCCTTTGGGGTTCTTCAGATACTTCTAAAAAGAGAATCTGGGTAGCTTGGTCAAAACCAAATATTTAAAAAACTCATGGAGGCATTGGAATTAAGAAACTAAAGCTGGTTAACAAGGCCCTACACTGCAAGTGGATTTGGAGATATGGGAAAGAAAAAGATGCACTTTGGAGGCAATTAATCTTTGAGAAATTGAGGTAACCCATTTTATTTTTTCCCTAACAGCAACTTTAAACCAATCAAACATAGTTTATGGGCAGGAGTTTTGAAAGCAAGAGATTATGTTAGAGATAACACCACACTACAGTTCAAAATAGAAAGAGCATTCTTTTCTAGCTGGATAAGTGGGTTGGTGGAGAAATTCTTAAAAACAGATTTCCTAATATTTTCAAAATTTCTAAAGATATGATGGCTATTATTAGTGATATGCTTAATTCTCAAGGTTCTTTTGGAACTTTGATTTTAATAGAGATCTAAAGGAAACAAAAGTTGGAGAAGTAGCTCATCTTATTCAACTGCTGGATGGCTTTGCTCAAACTATACATTCCTGTATGGCTGAAAATACAAGAAAATGGGATTTTGGAGATGAATTTCCTGTTTCTAATTGTATTCTTCCCTTGATGTGGATGGTTTCTTATATTTTCCTCACAAACAGATTTGGAATACCATTGAAGGTTTGTTTTCTGATTTGGACTTTATGTCATGATGGTGCTCTAACTTTGGATACTCTTCTCAGAGCTGGGTTAGTCAATGACAGTCAGTGCATTATTTGTTCTGCAGTTGAGGAAACTCAAAATCATCTATTCTTGCACTATTCTGAAACTAGAAAACTTTGGAATTATTTTCTAGAGAGCTTTGGTATTAACTGGGTTTTTTCAGAGACTGTGAATACAAACATTTGGGAATGGAAGAATAACAAAAGCAATGTAATAGTGAAGAAATTATGGGGATTGCTTCCTTTTGCAATTTGGTGGAACATCTGGAAGGAGAGAAACTCTATACTTTATAACAACAAGAAGAGGAAGCTATAACATCTAATCGTCTATGTTAAATGCACATTGTATAATTGGTATGTTCATACAGAATAATTTGAAGGTTATGCTCTCAGTTCTTTGATTTGTAATTGGAATGATGTCATTCATAGTTAATTCCTTCCTTTCTTAAGCATCTTTCATCACTTTGATGAGTTAAGCTTCTTTTAATTCAATTTTCCCTTTGCCTGTCAAAAAAAAAACGTTGTAAGTTGTAACGAAAACGAAGTGGAAGTTAGAGGTGAATACTTAACATGTAATTCGCGGATTTGACCCGGACCAACCATATTTTTGTGGTTGGATGCCCAGACCGTTCGCTAATGGGTTGGATGCGGATGAGATTTTTTAAATCTAATAGTTCACGGATTGGGCCAGGATGCAACCTTTAAAATCCATTGGTTAATTAAGGGCATTTATATAGTTTTTAGAAAATATATGGATAATTTAGGAATTATTAAGGTGTTTGCTTGGGTTGTTGCTGAAAATGCGGAGGTACCAAAATACACTACCACTTTTTTTATTATGTAATATGTATGGACAAACTCAATACAGCTTCCAGAGTTAAACTCAATCAAAGAATAATATCTTAGAGTTGCATCTTTATATCTTGCGATTAGAACGTTTACATAACAAGATGAAATACTTAAATTAACGAAAAAAACTTTTTTTTTCTCTCTTATTTTTTCCTCTCCCCTCTAGTATTCCTTCTCCTAAAACAAAAACTCAACCATTGAAAAGCTTCCTTGCTCAGATTTGGTTGTTAAGACCAGATCTGAGCAGGTATTAGTCTGTTCATTAATTTATAGTCTTCGATTTGGGGTTCTAATATTACTTTGATGATTTGGGGTTCTAATCTTAGATTTTAAAGTTCTATCTTTAGATCTATGTTTTTATTTGGGTTTCTAAGGGATTTCTTTTCATCCTCAGCTTATGGGTGCTGTGTTTTTCTTTTTCATCTTTGTTTGCCTTCGTTTCAGCATCATATTCAGTCAAAACCTTGTATAAATCTATCCTAACTCTTTTAGAGCGGTTTCAATGGTGGTTGATCATTGTGAGGTATGAAGATGGTGGTGCAGATTATGGTGAATAAGTCTTGCAGCTTCAATCAAGAAAAGAAAGGATATGGGTTCATCTTGGAGGCGTTAATGGGGTGTTGTTTAGTGGTGTTCTTGCTAGTCCATACATTTTTTTCTCCTCTTCTCTTAATCAATACTCTCGTGAAATCACTGATTTCATTATCAAGGTACATGTTTATTTAATGAAAGCAGTAGTGGCGGGTTTCATGTTGGTGTTTTGTCTGTGAAAGATGAGTGTTTTTGGAGCAAGGTACCTGGCGGCGACGGAGCAACAGGAGTAGAGTTAGGGTTATGCTATTGGGAAATCCACTTGTGGCTTGGGCTGGGTTTCAAATTTCTGGGTCACGGGTTTTTATGTGGGCTTTTAATGTTGTGGCATATGTTATGTTTGGGCTTCTTACAGGCCAGTGTGAGAAGCATTTCCCTGGGTTCTATGGGGGTTTGTACTATGTACTTACTAATTCAATTAATAATAATCTATTTACCGAGCAAAAAAAAAAAAGAACATTTACATAACCGAATTCGTGAACCTAATCACAAAGACATAACTTGGACATTACCAAAGACCAATGTCCAAGAATCAATCAAGTCGTATCCAATAAACTAGGTCAAATGTCTCTACTATGATTGATCAACGCACAACATGTGATATTTCAATTATAAATATAAATAATATAATGCGGAAAAATAAATAACACATACACTAGAAGTTTTGTAAACGAGGAAACCGCAAATGCATAAAACCCCCGAAACCTAGTCCAGATTGAACACAAAACCGTATTAATCCGCAATAGACACTAGCCTTACTAGCAATTAACTTCGGATTGGACTGCAGTTGAGACCTAAAAGGTTTCCCATCGATTAAGGTACAATCACGCTCCTTACGCCTCTTGAATCCCAGTAGGACTCCGCGCAATTGATTCCCTTAGATGACATCACACCAACTAAGAGTTGCTTCAACTCAATTGAAGACTTTAAACTAAATCTACCTCCCATAGTTTAAGCCTATATAATTGATTTCATGATTACAATCAAAATGTATAATCAAGGTGATAGAAATCGATAGCAATTTGACAAAAGTCTAGCTATCCTTAAAATTCGGACTTATGCAACCCGAAGTGCAGCCTAAATTATTATTCACGTCACAAGTATAAAACCCGTGGAGTCAACAAAGTCTGAGACGAAGAGAACTTTGGTGATTACTATTTATCTTGATCGATGAAGCAAGCTCTACAAACAATCAAGATCAGGATACTCGAGTTATCAAGGAAACATAACTGGACCCGGCTTCACCAATACCAATAAAGTCTTTATAGTCGCTAAATCCTAAAATGGTTTCTGGAGAGGAAGACTCTAGATACAACTAGGACATACCAAATAGTAGTGTTGGGATTCAAAAATCCCAGTTTCTTGGAGTTCCCTTTTTATAGACATTCAAAGCACATGTTACTTTAGGTTTAAGCTATGATATAGTTGGACCAAGCAAACAATATCCACCGTTAGATGAATCTTTGAATCTTATTTACATAAGCAAGATATACACTCTAGTTAGGTGATACCGTAACCTAACCATGTATAAAGACTATGTTCAACATGGTTAGCCGAAACTAGCCGGTTTGAACTTAAAATCTTAGTTTTCATTTTCATGAACACATAAGACATTAAATCTGAGTCACAAACATGTGATTAATTAAGTATAGTATTTATAGAGAATTAATCAAATGCTAATTATCTCGAAGAAATAATTTAAACACACTTGAAAATGTAATCGACATGATTAGTAGATGTACGAGTACAAATACATAGTAGTTCGTGAGTCGGTTCAGTCACAGTACGCATACCGGTTTGGAAACTTTATACCAAAACCAAGTTCCGGAGTTCACAAAACTTTTTAGGTTTGCATACCAGTTTGCAAACTTTCCACCAATCCTAAGTTCCGGAGTTCACATAAATTTTAAGGTTTGCATACCGGTTTGGAAACTTCAAAACTATCACCGGTTCCAGAGTTCACATAACTAAATCGGTATGCATTCCAGTTTGGAAATGCTACCAAGTTCAGGAACACAAAACTGTTTAAACTTGCGTACCGGTATGGATACTCACCCCCGGTTCCGTACACAGTTCAAGAATGGTTTGCATACGAGTATGCATACCGATCATGTTCATGAGTCACACAAATTTTCATATATGATATACATAAAAATATGTTTACCACTAATCCGTAAGTTGATATGTATATAGCTACTCTGCTACTTGGTCGAATACATGTAATACGGGTTCAGACTTATAATAGTTTTCCCAGTAAAACTGATACCACTGTCTTGTATCCGAAACAATAGTAGTTCTATATTTCTCTAAATCGATTGAAAACATTCCTGAATGACATCAATGACACATATCATCGTTCCAGGATATTTCCGAATAATAAACTTGAATCATGATTGATTCCGGACAATAAATTGTCCTTAGCCGAAATTCATTAAATATGAACAAACGTTCATTAATCTTAGCCATTATATTTTGAGAAATTATTAAGATAAACTTGACTCGAAATTCTTGCCTATGCATACTAGTCTATTTAGTTACGCGGCATCGTCTCAGATGATCGAAAAGTGAATATAACTTGAGATATAGGTGGTTCAGTCTTCACTTATCTTTTGTTGATGAAGTTCTCCAAAATATATGGTTGATCCTCGCCTTCAAACGGTAGAACGCAATGATGACTGTCGTGATCCTTTGTTTCTCAACTACATTTTTATCCTAGTCCGAGACTTAAATAATTGTAGACTAGAAATCAAGATATAGTTTAGACAAATAAATTTGACAACAAGCTTGAGATAACAACACTCGTGAGTTCGACCGAGAAATGCTCTAATAGTTTCCCATGACATTTTCTTGTATATACACATGATGCGTAGGTTTTATAAGAAGTCATTTATGTTAGCTTCATTTTTTTATTATAAATTTAAAAATTTTTAGGCTAAGGCCCGACCCATGAGCAACCCATAATATGAGGCCCTTAATTAAAAGAAGTTTAAATCTAGGTCGCGAGTTATTAAAAGACATACATGCCCTTTATATATTGTCAAGCCCCAAATTAAATAAAATTTAAATCTAAGCCCAAAATTAATTAAATCTAGGCCCAAAATTATTAAAGTATAGTGTGAATGTGTAAACAGAAGTTACACATGCATATGGCATGTGTATCCAGAAGTTACACATCCTTATGACATGTGTAATGCAAAGTTACACATCAAAAAGAAAACATAAGAAAAATACATGTATTACTTTAAGATTTATTTACAATAATTTCGTAGCATGTGTAACTAAAAGTTACACACGCATCTTTCTAGTGTAATTGGAAGTTACATATGCATCTATCTAGCGTAATTGAGATTTACACATGCATCTGACTTGTGTATTCAGTGTCAACTCCAATTCCAGCAGGACCAATACCACAGATACGCAATTAGCTTTTATGAATTTATTGGAAACCTGAAATATAACAACAAGCAATCAGTTTTTATAAGATTAAATGAACAGTACATACAACAATGTATAGTTTCACATGAATCTGACTAGTGTAGCTAGCAGTTACACATGCGACTGACTAGTGTAACTAGGAGTTACACATTCGTATAGGAATTCAATACCAGAAACGACCACTACTTCTGGTTTTGGTTCTACTTCTTCTTCATTTCTAACCACAATCACATTAGATTTCACAACTGAATATAGCAAAATCAACATCTTCCTAGTGTAATTAGTAATACACATGCATTTTCCTAGAGTAACTAAGAGTTCACATGCATTTTCCTCATGTAACTAAGAGTTACAAATGTTCATAGAATGTTAAGAATTGAGAAGAGAATCAAATTTCATGAAGTTTAGTTTTTACCTCCCAGAGTTGTGCTGCAGTATCTTAAACCTAACACCTTCCAATCCTATTTGCTTTACCAATTTTAACACGAAAAGTTACCTAAAAAACAAAATTGAACATAGAAAAAGGCTTAGCTGAAGTATAAGAACTTAACCTTATAATTTAACAATTAAAAGTTACACATATCAAACCTAAACCTGAAGTATGAGGAAAAACAAAAAGCTCACCTGCAATACTTCATGTATGATTTCACACTAAATCTATCAATATCTCAGCATCTTGATAGTGTAACTGGTAGGTACACATGCATTTTCCTAGTGTAACTAAAAGTTACACATGCATTTTCCTAATGTAACTAAAAGTTACACATGCTCATATACTAATCACCTGCGAGACATGAATACTAGATACTTCATTGTAAAAGGCTAAGGAAATACCAGTGACAAGAGAGTTAGCAACAAGTCAGTTTCAGTAAAAACTCAAAATATTTAGTACCTCAAGTTTAATAAAAGGGTTGTGATTAGCTGTTTCGTCTTCCAATGTGCATTGGCTCAAGGACTGTAGTATAATAAGAACAAAGTAAAACATCCATCATTAGGCTGCTATTACATCTATATATTGATAGGTCTGAAATTACATTAAAATATGAGAGAACCTGAATCTTTCGACCAAAACCCATGCCATGTATTTCAAATGGCAAATAAAAGTTACATATTACAAGACAAGACAACTAAAAGGTTTAAAGATTAAGAATTCACCTCAGAAATCCCAAGTCCACTGTAATTCCGAAGTAAGTAGTCTGGACAAAGAGTGAAGCGATCTACACCATCAATAGAAATTAAAATTACCCCAAAATTCAAACAAACAAAAAGCTTCAATCTTTCATCATAATTCATGTTCAATAGTCAAAACTTTCCAATCTCTTCTACAAAAACTAATCTCAACAATTCACTGAAAACAAAAACTACGAAACAGACCTCAAATCATTTTAATTCAATCACTAATACCAGAAGTTACATATTCAATCAGTATGTGTAAGTAAAAGTGACACATCTAATTAGCATGTGTAACTAGAAATTACACATCTATTTAGCTTGTCTAACTATAAGTTACACATCTAATTTGCATAACTACCATCTATTTAGTTAGCTTGTGTAACTATAAGTTACACATCTAATTAGCTTGTGCAACCAGTAGGTTCATACCAACACATCCTCTCTGAAATTAGCATAACTACCACTGTCAGCTTCTTCAATAACTAAACAGATACAAGCACTCAAGGTCATATTCAACAAGTAGTCACCAAAAGCTTTAAATGTAAAACAAATAAAATATGTTTCAACTAGTATACATCCTAAGTTACCGTAACATCATTAATAACCAAAACAGCTGGACAATAATAACATGTTAAATCATTCTTATATCCTATGCAATTCAAAGCATCCAATTCAACCAAAAATCCTGAAAATTACAATACAAGCAAACAATATTTTATCATCACAAAACCTCATCTAAATATTATTTCCCAACAACCCAATATCCAAAGCCCCATCATTCAAATTATCTCGCAAACTTACATAATCATTACTAGAGCTGGAAAACGGGCGGTCCGGGGCTGGCCCGTTGCGGGTTACACGGGTTCGGGTTAATAAGGGTCAAAACCCGCGGGTTGAAATTCTTCACGGGTGGTGATTTCTTCAACCCGTGCCCGTAGCGGGTTAAACTTGCGGGTTTACGGGTAGCCCGGCTTGTTTAATTAAAAATAAAAATAAAATTTAATTAAGGTAATTTATGACAAATTACAATTTACATGGATAAAAATTATAAACAGAACTCAAAACTCAATTTTGATTATTGATAATCCCACAATTCCTTCCCATCTTCCTCAAATTCTCATGCTGCTTGAACTAAAATCAAACGAAAACCCATTTTCCATATATATGATATTACTCTAATTCCACCTCAATTTCATCCCAATTTTCAGATCCCCTTTCTCTATGTTCTTTTCACCATTCAACAATTGCAACTCAATCTCCAAGTGCATGAAAATAATCTGTAAACATAATTATGCACATATGCAATTATGTGATAAAGATCTAAGAACTGAATTTTTGTCATACACACATAATTGGTATTGCAGTGAACAAAAGAAAGAATTAAATACGTCTCAATTTCAGTTAACTACATCAACATCAAAACAAATATCACTTTCCTTCCCATTAATTCATCTCTCACTCTCTTAGCAGTTACCACCAACATCACCCATCAACACAAATTTCATCTTTATCTCCATGTTTATCACAGATTCATCTCTCTCTATGTCAATTTCACCGTCAACCACTTCTTATTCCTCTCATGTTTACGACCCATCCAATTTCAGAGCACCAATTTGAACAACCACAGATCTTTGTTCCTCTCGGCTGAAATTGAGTTCAAATTGCCGATTGACCCAAAACTTCATCTTCGTCTCAACCTTAAAACTTACCCAAATATTTCATCTCCATCTCAACCTTAAAACAAATTGATTCAGAAGAAGAAGAAAAAAAGGAAAAAGGAAAAAGGAAAGAAAGAGAGCAGATTCAGTAGAAGAATTGAAGAAAGTACCTATTCGTGTAAGTTATAATGGAGAGGAGAGCAATCGCGAGAGGGATATCAGCTTGCAGTACGATAAATATGGAGAGAAATCTATGGCCGCTGCAAACGGATGAGAAGAAGAAAGAAAAGAAGATAAGTAAATCTAGGGTTTTTTAGTTATATACCTAGAGACACGTATGGATGGGTGGTACACGCGTCATAACTAAATAATTACGGGTTTACAATCCGGGCCGGGTTAACCCGTTTTCTCACTGGCCGACATTTCTCCAACCCGAACCCGGGTTGTTAGACAACCAGCCGAGCCGGGTGCGGGTTTTTCACGGGTCGGGACGGGCAAACCCGCGGGTTTTGGCTTGTTTTCCAGCTCTAATCATTACTAACAATTCCACATTCAATCTCATCATTTCCTAAATCACTAGCTCCACTACTACTCCCTACTACTGGGACTTGACGTTCTTTCCTCAATTTCATAGATATAACCACTATAACAGATAGAAGTTTCATATTAGGTTACATATGCATATCCCATCAAATTAGCATGTGTAACTATAAGTTACACATATAATTTGCATGTGTAACTTGTAGATACACATTCATTTAGCTTGTGTACCTATAAGTTACATATTTAATTAGCATGTGTAACTACTAGTTACACATCCATAGTCTGCCAATGCTAGTTAAACGTGCAAAATATCATGCATATGGCTTGTGTAATATGCAGTTAAACAGATGTACGAGTTAAGTGAAACCATTCCAGACATATATCCATATACTACCTTTCAAGAAAAGAAGTATCTAGTCGTAAGTAATCAAGAAGGCTTACTTGATAAGGGTGTTCACTTTATCTGTCTGGATGTTGTACATCTTCTTGACAGCATCCTTGATTTTCTGCTTGTTGTTGTCTTCAATCTTGCGGACTCGGCGGTAAGTGGGTATTTCAGGATCTGGTATTGGTCAAGCTTGTTCCTTGGTAGTGCACTAATACATGGGTACTTGGGGTTCCTTGCCTTCTGCGATGTCTTTGGCCTGTGAAATGTGATTGATATGCGGATCTTCTTAGCCTTCTTCTTAATGGTTGATGCTCCATCTTTGACAACCTTGGCAGCTTTATTAGCCAACACCTTGGGGTCAGCCTTCTAGGTAACTACATGACAAGCAAATGATATCAGTACCATAGCATATAGAACACTTCTCATATAAATGAATAAAACAAGACATCCGAAAATCAAAAACCAGTGGATACATAATAGTCAAATCTATTTCATAACTGAACAAACTAGAGCAAGTATACAAAACTTAATAGTTCACCCTTACAGAGTTACAGACTCTACAAAAAGAAGGCAATCCATCTCCCATATGATGTGCATTTTAATCAGGACAAAACACATGCAAGAAAGCACAACAAAAAACACCCCTCCTAAACTCTTATGAGGTATGAAACAAACAGTTATGCTCCTATTTAAATAGAGGGGACTATATTGCAAGATTATCACGCCACAAAAATCCTAGAATTTGGATAGATCATTACTAGAAGAACTTTCATAAAAAAACGCCTCAATTTCTTTGTAAACCAACATACGTCTACACAGGAAAACTTATATTGCATGCAAAAAGCAATAAATGTCATTGAACAAATATTACTCCAAAGAAGTAGCAGATACAGAACAGTTAAATCTATCTCATAACTGAACAAACTAGAGCAAGTATACAAAACTTAAGTATACATGACATTCATATCTATCTCAATGTCCCAGCTACAAGAACTATCTTAATGCATAATTCAACAGTAAAAACCAATCATTCACAAGGGATGCTAATGTAGTAAATTTATCAGAACAAGTTAACCTTGATCACAACAAAAATATAAACATTTAAAAAAGAAGAGAACCTTGTGAAATCATCTAATTACCTGTGACCACTAGCACCAGCAGTAAAAACTTAAAATAGTTCATCCTCTATCTTCTCAGCATCTCCTTCAATTCATCAATTCTGAAAAACACCACCACTGACTTCAAAATCCTCCTTCAAACCTGCTCCAATACCACCACCTCTACCACCACATGCTCATCATACTCCTTCCGAACCTGCATCTCCACCACCAACACCACCATAGATTCGTGAATCAAACTCAACATATGAAGTCCACAACGGGCTCCATTAGAATTATGAGAGATCAGCGTTTTTATTGAATGGATAATATCTTCTTAGCTGATTGAATTCAACTAGTATTATCAACAAATCGAACTTAAACAACAACAAACCTAAACATACCTAGATTCAAAACCTATTGATTCAATAAAAATCATGTTCTTCTCCTATCTGAATAAAGTCAACGGAAAAAAATAATCAGAACCTAATCAAACTAAGAAAATAGAACTACTAAATGAGGAAAACATATTGAATCAAATCAAAAACCTTACCTGAAGTAGCTTTGAAATAACAAATTAGAGTCAATTGATTGATTCGAACTTATAGATTGGTGATCATTTATTAAACCTGTTTAAATCAAATCGGTTAAATCTATAAATCGATTGAAAACTAGAATAATTCAATCAATAATGAGATATCTTCGAATCAACTGAAAAATACAGTTATTCGATTGTAACTGATAGGGAAGAAAGAAAATCCTAAGAGAATCGTTGCAGCTCTGATATGAGATTCAATCTAAAACCAAAAATGAATGATCGATTTCGTTCTTCTGTAATAGGTAAACGACATCAGCGGAGATCGATGGAGTGAGAATCGTTTTCTTGCTCCCTGCAATCATTTTCTTCAGTTTGATACTAGAACCTAATTTTCTTCAAAGCAAAGACGAGAGACAAGTGAGAGAAAGTAAAAGTGAAAATAAAAAAATGATAATTAGTTCTATTACATATAAATATTAAAGGGCAGTCCTGGTATTATTAAAATTATGCTTTACTAATAAGCCCTGAAATCTAAAGTTTTGGGCCTAGAAATATCAAAATGTGAAAGAATGGAGTTGACAGTGAATGATCCATTTAATGGGGCTTCTATATATTGAACCCATATAGTAGGGGGGTTCTAGTATTTTTCACTAAAACAAATCTATTGGATTATTTGTATCCCCATCCGTGCATCTATTAGATGTTGGATTGGATGCAGAGTCCAAATTTGAAATCAGTAAACATTTGGATTTGATGCGGATGAGGTGACTGAAAACCGGTCTATACCGGCCCATGATCACCCTGAACGAATGGAAAGGCGAGGCCCATTTAGTTTGATTTTTGGCTATCGTAGACTCGGCCCCTATAGGGGTGAACATTTTATCGGTAATCCGCGGATTTAACCGGGACCAACCGTATTTTTGCGGATGGATGACCGGACCGTTCGCTAATGGGTTGGACGCGGATGAGATTTTTGAAATTCAACAGATTATAGATTGGGCCCGGATGCAACCTTGAAAATTCGTTGGATATCCATATCCGTTAGATTAAGGGCATTTATATAGATTCTCGAATATATATAGATAGTTTTGGAATTTTTAAGGTGTTTGCTTAGAGTGTTGTCCAAAACACTTCTATATTTATATACATATATAAAATGTGTAGGTTATATAAGAAGTCATCTATATTGGTTTTATTTTTCATTATAAATTTTAACTAACACAAATCCATTGGATTATTCATCCGTGTATACATTGGATGTTGGATTGGATGCAGATACCAAATTTGAAAGAGAAATTTCATGTTTAGTCCACTAAACCCGACCCGTGTTAATGTGTAGTCCAGCGGGAGAATACATTTAATAGCTGGTCCAAAAACATTTGAACAAGCTAAAATTACTAAGCTAACCCTAACAACACGCGTGTCAGATTCATGGGTAGAAAAAGGCAGAGAAGAAATCACGTTCAATTTTCTTCTTGTTTTCATCGACAAAACTATTTTTTGCTGCTCCTGCACTTTTTCAATCTTCTCTTGTTCTTCTTTAGTTTTTCAATCTTCTTCAGAGAAAACAAAATCCAAAAAAAAAAAACAGATCGAAAAACTAAATCAAAATTTAGGTCAAATCGTAAAACAAAATCAAAACCAAAATCAAAATCGAAAAACAAAATAAAAAACCCAGATCTGTTATTTTTTGTTGAAGTGAATAGATGGTTACTAATCAAAAAATTAAACGAACAATTACCGAAGAAATTACAGAAGAAAGTGCTTCACCATCAAAAAGTAAAAGAGAGACTGTTGATGATTCACCAACATCAAAAACCAAACAAAAACCTGCTGCTAATTCACCAACAACAAGGAGTATGACTAAAGCTGTTACTCCACCAACAACACCGAAGAAAGGTAAAACTTATGTACTACATATCTCTATTCATGTACTACATATTTCTATTCATTTGTTGTTTTTATGCCTACATATTGGTATGCATGAACTGAGTATTATAATGGATTTACTTTTGTTCATTAGACACTACATATTGGTATGTATGTATGAACTAGTATGTGTATACATATTGGTATGCACATCTCAGATGTTGACAATATATCCAAATACTACATATTGGTATGTAGTTGTGTATACCAATATTTACAACTATTGATATTATTTGTAGTCTACGAATTACTGGTTTGGTGCTGCTGGTGAAGTAACATACAGGTTAATTATGGACTAAACATGAAATTTGATGATGTACATATCATTATGTACTGTATAAACCGCATAGGTTATGAATATGTACATCATTTATAAATGTAGTACATGTTATTATGCTTATTCAAGCATAAAAGAAACATTACATAGCAACATGTATTGCTGGATAGTTAGATTATTGTTTTGTGTATGATATAACAATACTTAGATTTGTAGTTGCGGTACATATCATTTCGAGCATAAAACCAAATATGTACTGGATAGTTAGATTAATGTTTTTTGTATGATCAAACAATATGTATTGATGTGTGCTATGTAAAAAAATAGAAAAGATATAAACCAGTTTATATTGGTACCCTGTGAAAGAAAAACTGTTGTTGTGCTTTGTTACTTTAATCCAACAATATTTTTGGTTCTTATTGGTGCATATTTCTCATCATTTTCAGTATATATATTCTGCAGTTTCTTTAAGAAGAGTTTGCGTTTACATTGCTCCCAAGAAGAATGGTGATGAAGATGCAAAGGAAGAAGTCTCATCAACTATGGATTTTGATACGTACCTTGTTTTTCTTCTATGTATTAATGCGGTACCTTTTTTTTCTTCTATGGATTTTTGCCTTCATATTTCAAGTTCTCAAATTACTGTGAGCACCACCTCTGTTTACAAAATATATGAAAGTTGTGAGCATTCTAGAAGGTGTACGTAGAGGTTTTATTAAGAGTACCATGTATGTATCAACATTTGTTGAATATAATCTTATAGTACGTATTATAATGCACTAATTTATCCTGTTGTATGTATTGTGATTACTCATTTTTCCAGTATAATCCTGCTGTACGTATTGTGATGTACCCATTTTTACAATACATATTGTCATGTACTGTTTTTTCCTGTACAATCCTGCAATACATATTGTCATGTACTGATTCTTCCTGTATAATCCTGCAATACATATTGTGTTGTAATGAAAAAGCTAATTAAAGCGCAGGCTCCGTATACATGTTGTTTGTGGGTTCATATTGTATTGAAAAACCTGACGCATATAAAAAAATTGGAACTTAAACTTGAGATTTTTTCAATACAAATGGTTCTCAAAAAAAAAAAAAGAGCTAAATATGTTTCAATACTTCTTATAGTACTACATCATATTAGTCGTATGACTTATTATAAAAGACCAAGAAAAGAGTATGAACCTTCAATACTTGCAGTACACATCTGCCAGTACTGTAAAACCTGGTATACATAAGAATATTATGCAAGAAACATATATAACTTGACGAACTTTAGTACATATTGAGCAAGAACCCAGTACAGATCGATATGTACTGAGCAAAAACGTTGTACATATCGATATTTAAAAACATAGTACATATGTATATATACTGAGTATCAGACTCTTCAATTTGATGAGATAATTCCGATGATCCCTCTCTCAGCCTTGACGCCTACAAGTTTGCTAACCCCAAAGGACTTGTCTGTCGCATCTCTAGCGGCCATACCATTTCCTTATTGAATTTTCCACCATAACTTGTCTTATTTTCAACCAACTCATGCTTTCAACTGCCAAAGATATATAAGACTCTTCAAGTTGATTTCTCAAATCTCTCTATCTCTCTCTCATCCTTGATGCCCGCAAGTCCTCTAACCTCAATGACTTGTCTGCTGCATCTCCATTGGCCATAACTGCAGCTATTATTTCTTCTTTAAATTTGATATTTTTCTCAGACTTCGTAGCTTGTTTCATTTCATCCAACTCCTGTCGCAGAACTATCAACTGACAAAGACATAATAAAAACTATAAAATTACCCATTAAGAACTTAAATGAAACCTTGGTACATAATGATATGCACCGACTGCAACCTTAGTACATATTGATAAAGAAGAATTAATTTTAGTGTCACGACTATTGTTGCTCTAAATTCAGTGTAATGGAATGACAAAGCAACATAATCCCTAGAATCACACAACAAGTCAGTTGCGACTACTAATTTACATGCTTGAGAATGAGAAAAGGGTCTGACCATGTTCAAGTTGTTCTTTATTTTAGAGGGTATGCGAGTTAAATTTTCAAATGTTTAACGACTAATGTCATATGTGTTATCCTAAAATGGCAGTTGTCTCTAAGATACCTGAAAGTATTTCCTTCAAGACTTCTGGCGGTAAGTGGCTCAAGTGGAGCTAGATGTGATCCTTCATCGGTCCTGTATACAATTGGAAGCACAGTTAAAGAACGCAACAAATTAAAAAAAAAAAACAATATACAAACAGTACATAATCAGTACATGCAAAGAACGCAACAAATTAAAACAAAAAACAATATACAAACAGTACATACAAATATGTATTGCGATATCAGTACATGCAATATGTACTGCAGAATCGCTACAGATAATCTAAACACTATACATAAGAAGCAGTAAATGATTGCGTTTTATCTATGTAACAGATCTAGTCTGATAGAACTGAAGTTCCCACTGAACGTATATAACCCAATAGTATCAAGGAATTTATGCACCCTATAAACAAAACACAAGATGCTCATTTCCTTCTTATATGGTCCCCATAACTCTATAAACCTACATGTTTAAATGGACTCATTTAGTTTCTATAAACCTACTCTAACTTTAAATCAATTAACACAGCTTGTTGCTCGCTTGCCTTCTATGTAATAACTCATGAATTTGTTTCAATGTTTATTAACACATTATAAGCAACAATTTGCAAAGTTTGATAAGGGAACGAATCTCATACAATATAGCAGATTATAAAAATTGGAACCCAATAAATTTCTAAAGAGATTCAAAATTGAAAAAACAGTACATATATATATATATATATATATATATGTATTGAAGAAAGCAAGAACTGAAACCCAGTACATATTGATGTGTACCAAGTGATATGTACCGATTGTTGTATATGATTCCAATAGTGGATATCGATATGTACCTAATATTGTATAATTCTAACAACGGATATTAGAAGGATTCAACATGAAAATAAAATGAGGATAACTTATTAAAGAAAATAATCTCAAAGTTACTGAGAAATGAATGATTACGAGGGGGCGCTGCCCCCTCGACCCCCGTAAACCAATGGTACACAATCAGAATATGTACCTATCATTATAAAAAAATGTTTAGGCCGAGAACGAACTGCTGGATCTAATGCATAATAAGAAGCAACCCCATTTTCACAAATCCAAGGATGATATGACATAAGAAAGAAAATAAAGAAAGCGAATCAAAAGATGAAAATAATAGTACATATCAATTTAGCAGATAAAATGCAACAAACTCATCTCACTTATTTCATATGTATATTCATGACACTATTGAACTATCATCATGCTTATTAGAAAAGCAAAACACGTCATAGTATCTAAGAAATGTCTGCTTTCTATCCCAAATATACCAAATAATAGCAACCCGATATCAGTAACATAATATGTACTATTGTAGGAGTATCACACATCTTATGGATACACCAAAAACAAACAAAATATTATTATCTGCAAATAAATATGTGTACTGATTTTTTTACATCTACACTAACAAATATGTACTGATTCAAGTGTTATACTGTACACAAAATAGATCTTACAAAAAATCATATTACAATACACATTAATATGTACTCACTACACCAAAACGGCCATTTAGGGACGTTTATAAACGTTGCGCATAATTTTTGCAATGGAAATAAAGGTTGGCAAAAACGGCGTTGCGCATTGGTGTGCAACACATATTATCCGTTGCACAAATTAATTTGTACAACGCTTATAAACGTTGCATAACCGTTGCACATTTTCTTATTTGTGCAACGGATATAATTTGTAGAATAACACTTTTGTGGGTCCCATTTTGATTTTGTTAACGTTTTATTTATTTAGTTACAGTTACATCCGTTGCTCATTTCCGGTAATTTGTGCAACGTATAATTGTACAACGTTTATATCCGTTGCAGATTAATTTTCAGGTTAAAAAAAAAGTTACCGCTGGTACTTTTTCCGGCATATTTCTGCTCCTGAATTGCAATCAACCAAGAACAATTATTGATCATCACAATCCATCAAGAACGATTCATATATCAACAAATTAAACAGCTAGATAGTATCCAAATAATTTTCAGGTGTTTTGTGCAAAATAATTCTGGGAAGTCTAATCTGAGTTTGATATCCATGTCAAACATATGAAAACTCAGATGTCATGGAGAAAGTGAAACTGTTTTATCACATAGCTTTTAAGAAACAAAAAACATTAGTCACATAAGATGGATAGTCATACTCAATGCATGTTATTAAGAGTATTCCCTCATAATATAATGAATCTATCTCAACTGTCGAACCATAAGCTGGACCACATTCGCAACAAAAAAATAATCTTCTCAAGCAAATACATTATAAAAAACACAGAACTACGTACATCTACTTAGTATTACTGGTTATTTTTACCTCTTCATATGAAAAATTATCTGAACTGTCATCACTGGATTCTCGCTTCTTTGTTGCTGGTGCAGTAGCAGCAGATTTCTTTGCAGTTGGTTGTTACATCGGTGGATTTATTTTAATCAATAAATCAGCCAGCCCAATAAAACCAATAAGAAAAATCAAACAAGAGAAACCTCATCCTCGCAATCACTCTCACCAGAGTTATCATTGCTGGACTCTTTTTTCTTCTTGGTTGTATGTGCAGGGGCTTTCCTTGCTTGGGCTTCCTTGGCAGGAGGTTCCTACAAGAGAAAATAAATAATAAAGTCTTATAAGTAAAAAAAAATTGCACTGCAGAAGTTTCAGGACAAAAATAGACACTGAAACAGGCATTATAATTATATATGCGGTTGGGGAACTATCAATCATATGGCATATATTTGCTTTACAACCAACTAAACTCTCAGTACAATTAAGTCAGATCAGGATTTCCCATTGATTCCCTAACTTTTGCTTGCCGCTTAGAAACTTCAATAGCCTATCATGGTGAACATCAGATAAAGACAGGAAGCTTATAGTTGGAAACATAACAAAGATCCATTATTCTATTTGATCCAACAAACAAGGTAATCACATGTCAAAATATATGCTTTGAATCATATTCAATTTTACAGAAACTACTGAAGCATACAATAATAGAAACAACCAAGATCCTTGTACATCTGCTTACAATCCCACTTACTGGAGGTTTGAGAATTTGTAAAGAAAGAAGGAAAGTGTATACCAAAAGGGAATAAATGAAAATCTATTGACCATATAAATGTTGGGAAAGAAATACCTGAGCTTCAGCTTCTTGTCGCATCCTATCATACTGTTGAGAAAGATGTCTAGCATCCTCCAGTGGAGCACCAATCACCATAGATCTTAATGGTTCTGCAACCTGGACAATTAATAATAAACATCCCATTATTAGCCGGGTTCAACAAATCATACAATAGTCAGGGGTCAAACACGTAAGTTCTCAAAGAGTTTGGAGTGGAAGGATCAGGAAGCCTCATGTTGCGAGGAAATGCACTGAGAATAACATTCCGCATCTGAATGCAGCTGGGGGGGATAACATCGCAGAAGCTAAAATGATAATTGCAAAGGAATTCAGGGAAATCGTGAAGAAGCACCAGCAGAACACGCAAAGTGCCTTTATAGAGGAAGTGAACCTGCACAAATAAAAAGCATTCACCAAACAATTACTTATCGTCTTTAAAGGAAACTAATACAATTTAAATTTTCAATAATAATCTCTCAGTGACAAATGAGAGCCTAATAACTATCCGAAAAATTAGTTGATGACCCAATTTTGGGTCATCCTTCCCCAAAAACATGAACAACTTTGGGTTACACATGAAAGTAAAACCCTGTAAAATGAAAATACAACCCCTAGAAAATATGGAGACACTAAATTCAAAATGAAACCACCAGAGGTTAATATTTAATTTAACCCAAATTTGGTAAGGACTCTTGACCAAGAGCTATTTAATAATCCAAGCCAAAACAAGGATCACGCAACAGTGTCCATGTAACTGCAAGTATATAACAAATCATGCCCCAGCCACCACTCACTGCCAAATGGATTTCACCGAGATAGATCCACAAACTTGAAAGTAGTATAACTGACAAGACATGCATGGTACATGCTACCCAGCAAAAGAGTTAACGTCCTAGTCTCAAGATAATATAACACATGTGATCCAGAAAGGTAAAATTTTAACAAAAGCGCACACAAACTGAACATATAAGCAGTAACTTACTGCACGACTTGAGAAAAATAAGCTTACAGGTTCTCCAATCTCAGCATTTCTCAAGTATGGCTCCATGAACTAAAACAAATCTACAAGCAAGCGCTGGACATAGAGAGAAGTGTTCTGGGAATTTCCATATAACAATTTTGGCATAAAAATCCTGTGACTCACCAGCTCCAGCCACACAAAACTAGAAGCAGTCGAAACAAGTTAGTTGTTAGAACCCATCACGAAGAAGAATGATGACAGAAAATAAGAAATATACAAGCAGCTCTCTGTGACACTCAATGAGGTATCTTCTGGAAAAGACCTCATATAGCAACAAGCAAATTATGCAAAAATATTGGTGATCAGGTACAATGAGCTTGGAAAATCAAGGTATTTGACCATTTAGTAATTCATGTCAAATGACAATATACCAAATAAAGATCAAGGAATAAGGTAGCTATGAAATGCTAACCTAAAACCAGGTACTCTAAGAGGCTGCAATACGTGAAAGGTATTTGCGAATGCTGCCAGAATCTTCTGATAACCAAATTGAATTAGTTAGCAACCAGAAAACTATAAAGGTTTCCATTTAAATATATATATCAACCCTCAGAATTTGGGAGACACTATGGTACAAAACAGTAAATAACTAACTGAACCTGAAAGTTGGCACCCTCAAGCACAGGGTCAGGAGAACCAAGGTCCAGAAGCCAGTTTACGAACAGTCTGAAATAAGGCCTTGGATTAAATGCTGTCTTTTTCTCATCAGCATCTTTTTGAATAACTCTCATACTGACCAGCATAATCTGGGCAACAAGACAATAGAAAGGTTAAGTTTTTGTAGAGAAAGAAAACATACATATAATCAAAAATAAAGAGAAGAAGAGAAACCTTGTGGATGAGAAAAAGTATGTTTGATCCATGATCCACTGCACAATACTAATAACCAAGTATGCAACCCAGAGTAAGTTAGAGTGTTCATGAAATGGATGCTCAAATGAGAGGTGTGATGTATGTAGGAATGTCAAGAAAAATATTAATACCTTCAGGATCAGTATTACAAGTTTGGCATACATATCAACAGCAATAAATGACATAACTGGCACTTACTGAGGTGATTGCAGTGTTAATGAACCTGGAACAACCCCCTCGTTGTACATGCAGTGGGATACTGATAGTTCCTGAAATTTTAAAAACAGAATAAGATTTTGTTCACAATAACCAACAGCTTGAGGCTTTTTTACTCTCTTTATTTTTTTCTTTTGGGCCCGTGTGAGTGTGTGTTTTGCTAGAAACAAACAAAGAACAGGCAATAATATTCAACATTAAGTAAGAATAATTACCGTGAGCAGGCGGAATAAGCGATCTATCATATCATCACCTTTAAGTAGTCCACTATGCTGCAACTGTGACATGAAATGGGTGACAGCTGCGTCATTTATACCAGTAGCTTCACATATCCGATAGCATTCATTAAAAAGCATCGAAACCTGCAGTAGGACAAAACTAATTAGTCAAGAAAAAAGAAGGAAAAAAATACCACACTTGGACTGAAAAAAGTACATGACTATATTTGTGTTTTTGGAACTCGATAGTCTAAGAGAAAGCTATACAAATATTTCTACAATCCTCACTAAGTATAAGAAAACATATAACTGCTGGACAAAGATAAAAATACCCAAATGTATACAACTTGAGTGAATAAGGTAATAAGATGGACTCAGTACAAAATAAGAGATCAAAGGAAAACATAGATCAATAGCAGGAAAAAAGAGAAAAGAAAACAAGGAACACCTAGCAAGTCGCATCATAGTCAAGCTAAAGTCTCACCAGCTGTCTTTAATCGAACATCATTGACCTGTAAGGAGAACAGTTAAGTGATGTGTGTCGTATGCGTAAAAAATAATTCACTTCCTCACTTTACTAATTATGAATATAGTATTCGATAAGAAAGAGTTCGTATCCACAGAGAGGCGATTGTTGTTATGCAATTTTCAGATTCTTAAGTAACCAATTAACCAAATAACCCAAGGTGTGTTTTTGTTTTTATCAAAGTAAATAAAATAAAATAAAGCAAATCAAATAGTTGGAATAATCAATAAGGAGAAGATATTGGTTAAGGGATAGTATTATTCACAAGCATGTATTTTTCATCTATGATTAGAATTGGTATTTAATCTCTCAATTATCAAAAGTCCTAGGATAACTTGATCGCAAGAGTATCCCGTTTATTTCCTGATTTTATCACAAACAACATTAAAAGATGCTATTGTGAAATCTACTTAAAAAGCAACCTAAAGTGTAAAAGCACAATTAGATTTAACTCCCTAAGAGCAATAAGTTCTATGAAATAAGACTAATCAATGCAAACAAACGTGTAAAAGCACTAATTCTTTTTAACAAAGGTTATGATTCATATGCGATTAAAAGATGTATCACTACAAGTATTAACCACAAGATGCTACTAGAAATCAGAGATAACAACTTTTACGTATTGAAAACCATAATATAGCTATAGAGATGAAAACAAATCCAATTGATTCCGGACTCAACCAAACTAGCATTCAAATCATATGATAATATAAATAATGAATCACAAACGATAAAATTGAGACAAAACTAATGCATAGAATCAAATAACATGCTTGAAGAAATCAATTTTTATCCCATAACCAATTATTGTATTTAGCTACTCATATTCATGGAGTTCATCATCATAATATTCAAATAAATAAGATGAAACATAAAAGGAAGCAAACCCTAGAAGTAGTTCTCTGCAAAAGCTCCAAGAATAGAATAAAACGTTTCTATCAAATTGTGTAGAAAACTTCCTTTTTATAGCTTTTTATCCTTCCAAAAATAGGTTTTGTCTTCAAAGTCCATTAGTTGGAAATTCACCCGGCCCACGTGTGAGAGAAACCCATGTAGAAAATCTGTCCCAAAAACGCTCGCCGGAAAACTGGGTTTTTGGCCGGAATTCGGCGACGGAAAGTCGCCGCTGGTAACCTGAAAATTCCGTCCGTCGGGAGAATATTCGACGGAATATTCCGTCATGACTCCGTTAAAGTCAACCATTGACTTAACGGTCTTCTGTTAGTCAACCGGGTCAAGAAAACTGAGTTAGACCGAGTCAGTTAGCTAACTCGGCTGACTGGTCTGGGTTGAGTTGAGCCAAGCTCAAGGCACAGACCAAGATGGCTATATACCCCGCATTTCAATACCACCATCTTCTCCCCGCTAGAATACAATCACAATTTGTTAGCCCATTCCATAACCTCCACTGCTGTTGTATTACTGACTTCACAACTTCACTTTAGCTGCAACTTGAGAACATCTTCCATCAGTGACCACCAGTTTACTTTGCCATTAGCATCAACTGTAATTACCACCAAGTGCATCAATCTGCAGCTTATATAATCCATGAAAATCCTCATTGTTCACTGCCACCAATTCATCCATTAGCAACAGCTGCATCACAGTCATTGCAACTGCAGCTGCAACGCCACAACACCTGTAATACTAACTGTAACAGCTCAAACAAAACAGCAATGCGGCTTCATAATCTCCGCTATCAACTGTGCAACCACCAAGACCTCCATTGCAGCTAAGCATTTCCACCTGAACCAACAACAATCCCCTTTTCAGCTTCATAGATAGCAACACCAGCTTCAGCACACTCTTGCTAATCGCTACTCCAAGTGCAACTCCAGCTCTTGTTATCCCCAAGTTCACCTATAATCTCACAAAGATCTGACCCACCATAGCTCAGCCATTCCCTGCAAACCTATCAAACACCATCTCAAAATCACTGTAATAATTCATAACACCATCTCTGTCATTTAGGGTAAAAACACATTCATCACTCCGCAATCTCATCCACGGTCGCATTGGCATACATCCACTGCAATGCACAGCTCAACCATATTCTATCACCTCAGTCAATTCTTGACAGCACCAGCAATGCAGTGAAACCAACCTGCAATACCAGCTGGTGCTCACTGCAACACTTCCTTCATTCACTGAACTTAATTAACTCAATTTCGACAGCTCCACCAACAGCAGCTCAAGTCCATCACTTCCCTATAATCTTCATAATTCCAAAACCCATTGTTATTGGTTTACAGTTCAATCCCTCCACCAGAACTTCTCCTGAGTTGCAGCTCAAACACCCTGCAACACTGTGACACTGCAACATCTCCTTATACTAAAGCAACTCATCTGCACAACTCGTAACCAACTCAGTTCAACCCTATGAACCAATATCCTGCAACCTGAGCTACAAACACTTTCATAGACATCTACAGATCTCAACCATTCTACTACAACTTCAATTCAACCACATTGCTTCATTTACATGACCAGCAAAATCCTAGCTTCTCAATTTCAACCACCAACATCACCAGAATTGAATCCATCTTGATTTTTATTCAAACTTGCTCATACCCATGTCTTCAATTGCAGCAGAACTTTCAATTATCCGCAACTTCGATTTACACCAAACAATTGATTAGAAAGCTTCACTGACTTCCACATCTCAGCCTTCACAGATTCTAAATCATTTTCTCCTCTTCATTTGAACCTCAGATCCACATTCACCTATTCTTCATCTAATCAATTTCATCCTCTGAGGTTAAAACCATCTCACTGTACCACCATCAAAAACCCATTACTCTTTCTAAACTCAGATTCACCTTCAAACACAATTTCAATTCAAACCCACACTTCTCTGTGACCTTCAATCAAAAGCAGCAACAAAAATCCAGGGAAACCCTAACTAAATTCACTCTCCAAAATCTCTTCTCGTCAATCTGGTAGCAGCGGCTGTTATTATTATTTTTTTTCTTTCTCAATTTCTGTATCAAATGATTGGTAGGAGATATTTCTTGATTTAGGGTAATTGATTTGAGGTTAGTATTGCCAGCCGGTCTCTTCTGATAAGGGACAACCATAATAGCAGCCCTTTAACCTCGACTGATCTCCAGATAGTGTTTGCCTAGGAAATGACAGCTTTGCCCCTTTATGCTCCAATTAAACGCTTTCTCCTTCTTTCGAGTTCCTCCGCTAACAACAACCGTCCCTTATTTCTCATATTCACTTAAACTCTTCAATGAAAGTCATCACTAAAGTTGTCGTGCTTTTCAGACAGAATTCACATCACTAAAGCCGACATACTTTTCAGACAAAGATGAAGAAATAAAAGCAAATAATGAGACACAATCCGCCTCCAACGCTTTTGCCATGTTTCCTCCTCTTTTGATCCAAATGACTCCAAAGTACCTAAATACTCAAAAACAAAACATAAGATACATAATTTACAAGAAAACTAGCAGAGAAAGCATAAAAAATAGATAAATAATACGGGGTTTTAGACACCTATCATTAAGTTAAAACTCATAATGACAGAAGAAAATGAAATGATCTCAAATGGTAACTGGAAGGGTAAGAATACCATGCATCTAAACTGACACAAGGACTTTGTGACTGAGATGCTTTGACAGTGTACACCTTGAGAGCATTATCCCACCGCTGCAGGTTTTCATACCTACTATAGTAAAATCCACAGAACCACATGATTAGATTATCTCCATGAATCAAATAAAATGCACACAGTGAGTGCTAAAACTACTGTTAAGCCAAAACCAGAAATATAGCAGTAAAGAATTACACAGGACAACAAATTGAAAAAATTGAAAAATCAGTGACACAAAAGTCAATAGATATAAAACTTACACAGAGAAGTTACAATTAGATTTATAATTACTCTAACATGGATATGAGATATGCCTACAAGATATAACATCTTTGTCCACACAAACCTTTAACCAATTGAGGTCACCTCAAAGTTATCATTAGCAACACCATAAACATCTCCATCTCCTGATTAAGAAACAAAGAAAAAATTAGGAAAAATAATTACAAATCTAGGGCTTTAAAGGAAAATTATAAGGAAAAAAAAAACTAAATCTGACAAGGATAATAGATCTATGCCTATAAAATTCATACAAGATCGGATCCATCAGTTCATCACTAGAGGAAAAAGATTCAAGTTGGATTCAAGCACACCTTACAGAATCATTCAACTTCACAAAATAAGAATTTCTAGGGTTTGAGTTATTGAAATAATGGGTTTTGATTTCTGGACTAGTTCTGATTCATGAGATTCGATTATGAGATATGGGTTTTGATTAATGAAAACTTGGGTTTGATTTGGAGATCTCGGCTGGTTAGAAGAGAATAAAAAATGGGGGGAAGAGGAGAACTCGATGTCTGGAAGAGAATGAATAAAAAGAAAAATAAGAAAAACAAAATAAAAGGGAGATAATAAGAATTAGATATGCTTCAAAAAAAATAAAAAAATAAAAAAATAAAAAAATAAAAAATGATAGACAATTTATCCCTCAAACTAGTTTAGTAAAGGCATGCGCGTCCTGCTTTCCTATTTTTTCTTTTTCTTTTCCTAATAATTAATTTTTAGTGCAACGTATATCCTGGTGCGCAATGGATATAGACGTTGCGCAGGGTGCAACGTTTATATCCGTTGCACATCCCCGAAAATGAAGTGTTGCTAAAACCAGGATATGGTGTAGTGATTGTATGTAGGATCATACAAAAAATACAAAAGAATAGAAATCATGATTTCCTATAAACAAAAATGGACATGAAATAAACAGAAGAATCAAAATAGTCATTCCACATCGTATAAAGCCACGTACCAAAGAATAATTAACCTGAAATTTTATAAAACAACCTACTAAATATTGATATGTACTATGAGAAAACCTAGTAGATATCAATACGTACTGACTGAAAACCTAGTAGATTGACACCCACCTATGATACTCTAACAATTAGTCGAAACACTGCATTATTATGTCTATAAGACAGTAGAACTTCACACTCTACCAAGCACATAGCCCTATTTCCTCAAATTTCAAGGAATAACATTGCTTAAAAGTAAGAATACAGGCATATAAAGTTCTCAATCACAAGATTTTCATAACTCATACGTTATGCATAAACGACTAAAATCAGTACGAAGAAAAGTAGTAATATGTATCCAAAGTATATGTATCGATGATCATTTCCCTGCTGTACATCATAAGCATAGTTCATTTCCTTTCTGGTACATCAAAATATGTACTCAATTGACAAAATAAAAACAAATTTGTATGAAAAATCAATAACATACTAAATAGATAGATAGTCTATTACTAGTTAGCCTGCAAAATGGTACCAGTGCATTTCAACATCCGTTAATTAGAGACATATAACCCCACAAGCAAGAAAAGCATCAACAAGACTAAAAGCATAAAAAATTACCAATTGAAGCAAGAAACATTTGCATAGTTCCCACCCAAATGAAGCAAAAAACACTTGCGAAGCTGTGTTTGTTTGATATCCATATTTATATAAAAAATCAATGATTACTTACCTAAATCCGAGCAACTTGTTCTTGTCCGGTCAAGTTTCACTAAATCTCTTTTCATCTGCCTCAAACTCACTTATCTTTTAGCTTTATACAAACAGTACATGCAAATATGTACTGCAAAATCGCCACAGAAATATGTGTAGCGTCAACAAATATTTTGTCTAAAAATTAAACTTACTTCTATTGATCAAAAGAAGAATAAAAAAATTAACTAACCGATCTATCAAGTAAACACAAAAATGTTCAAATTAACTCAACAAAGCACCATTAAAACAGATTGTCAAAACCAAATCAAAACGACGATTTAATGAACAAAAATAGGTCGATTACAAAATCAAATTCTAAGAAATCAACAAAATTGCTTAAAACACGAACAAAAGCGGAATTAAATCATGAAATTGTACCATGTGCATCATAGAAAATAGATTATTTACTAATCGAGAAAGAGAACAACGGAAAAAAATTCGTCAAAATTATGAAATCGAGTTTATCATAATGAACAAAAAAATAATTATTAGAGAATAGAAGAGATTATAGCAAAATACCTGGAGATTGTAGCAAACTACATGAGATAAACCCTAGAAATTTAAGATAAATAGCATGAGCAGAGAGAGATTCAAATCTGAGATGAAGAACAAAAAAGAAAGAAGTAGAACTTGATTTGATTTTCTCCTAGTAGTTGTCGTTGCAGTAGGGTAATTTAGGAAAAAAATTAAAAATGATATTAGGGACTCGCACATGTGATGGACGAGAGAATAAAAAATCATGTTTTTGGACCAGCGAGTACTTGAATTCTGGTGCTGGACTATACAGTAACCGGTTCTCCCTATAATTCTTAGAATTTGAAATCCGTAGTGGATTAGATTAGATGGGGACGAGGTAAAAACCGGCCCATACCCGCCAATGCTCACCCCTACGGGCTATAATACCATAATTTCGCGCCAGTGTTTAGGTTAAAAGATAGTAAATCGTTGCATTCTCAATTAGGGTTTTAGACGTTACCGTAGTTATTCACTCCTGTATCACAGTAGAACTTCAACATCACTCATACTTGAGAAACCTTCTATGGCTACCTTACCAGAAACTGCCACATCTCAATCACAAACCCTAATTCCTTCTCCAATAGAAATCGATACCGATTCATCAATCGGGGGAAACCTAAAATCGGAAGAAATCCAATCAACGAACGGAGGAGATTCAGTCGATAAACTGACAGAGAAACATTCAGGTAATGATGATGAAACTCAAGGGGATAAGCGAAAGAGAGAAGGCGAGGATGAAGAAGGAGAAACTAAGGCTCGTCATCCTATGTGGAAAACAAGTTTGTGTTCTTTTTACAGACGCCAAGATAAGGATTGTAGTCACGGTGAAAACTGTAGGTATGCTCATAGTGAAGAAGAATTAAGACCACGGCCTGATAATTCATGGGATCCAACTTCTGAAAGAGCCAAGAAGATTATGAAATTAGATAATGGTGATAATAAAGTAGGAAATGATGATGATAGGGAAGATGTTTTTATGCCTGATGCACTTGTCGATTCTTTGGATCCTTCTCTTGATAAATGCCTTTTGAATCTTCCCAAGAAATGGATTTCAGATGACTTGAAGAGCTTTATGGATGAACTGGTATGTTTGCATTTGATATCTGAAATTATTAGTTAGTTTTCAAAATAGTTGCTGCGCGCAGCTCTAATTTAACATTTTTGTCATGAACCATACTCATCATACGTTGAGTAACACAACTAGGATCATAGGCGCCGTCTAGTCACTAGCAGTGGGAGTTTTGGTACCTAAGCACCTCACTCTGCCTTTGCCCAGGCAAATCTGTTAAGGCCTAACTAACCCGAACCTAGAATAAAGCACTTAGGCATACTTGTTAATCTGGGCTCACTTATTTCCCTGAGATTAAATCCTCATTAATTTGTGTTTTGGTTATCACGCAAGCTGACTCCAAATTTTATACCCCACTCAATGCTGCACTCTTCGGCCCCAATTAGGCTTTTGTTATTTATACTGTACCCAATTTCCTTTCATATTTGGCTAATTTAGATAAATAATATAAGACGGTGGTAAATTGTACATGCGAACAAATTTAGAAGTGAAATGCAAAACTCTCTTCATAGACAAATTGATTAGTAACATTATGTCATACAGAACAATATGTTGATTCACATACACAGATTGTGTTGGTATGCATAGTGCTCATTTTACAAACTGATACTACACATCAATGTATATATAAATACAATCATTAAACTCCTGTCTCCCTTAAACCTAGTCTATGATCGAACACCTGTCATTCTCCGTAATCTCGGGTCCTCAAAATCAAGAACCGTAATTTGACAGAAATGGATAAAAAGGAAAACATTAGTGCATCATCGTAATTAGAAAATCTAAAAACCATAGAAAAGATTTATCAACTTCTTCAAAATTAAAGCTCAAGTTCTGAGATAATTGTGAGTTTCTGCATTTTTGTCAGAACCATAGAAAATCAGAACTTGAGTTTTGATTCTGAAGAAGTTGATAAATCCCATTCTATGGTTACAAATTTTCTAATTGACGATGTACTGGTATTTTGGTCTTGTCGCTTCATTGTTCTTGATTTTACATTTTTACTTGCCCAAAACTAGCTAATTTTATAGAATCTGAGACTACTAACAAAGAAGTGTCAAATGTGAAAGGAATTGGAACACAATAATAACAATCAATTTAACTGTGATTTGAGTACAATAGTAACAGCCAAATCTAGTTATATCAAATTCATGCTTATAGTTCCTGGGAAACTGAAACAAAATTGTTTCGTATTATTTATTCAACTAGGCACAACCGGTATCTTTTGGCCTGCACAACAGTGTCGGGAACTGATGCTCATCTTTTGGGTGGTTAGATGGAAAGTCAATAGAGTCAATCTTAACTGTTGAAGGCAAAACTTCTCTTCTATTTCCTACCAAGTACAACCTCCATATATTGATACTCCATATATTAATAACCTCTACATATTAATAAAAATTCATGGTCCCAACTTGGGCCAGTTATTAATAGTAATAACCTCCACATTTAATATTAATGGTTTTTTCAGTCACGCCTTAAGGAATTTGCCTCCATATATCAATAATTGGCATTATATTTAAGAAATATAGAACTTGTTACACGGATTTTATCATTCGTATAAGTTCTTTTCCTAGCATTGGATAACATTTTTATTTGTTGGAAAGAAACTAAATTGATAAATTATATTTTACTATACCTAATATATTTTTTATAGTTATAGAAAACCTATGTTGTGCAAGGCGTCGCCTAGGCGCCAAAGTGGCATTATTTTCAAACTGGCGCCACTCTGTGGAAAAAGACTGCCACTTTTAAAGTGGGCGCCCCGGCGACGCCTTTCTTGGGCGCCCAGGCCTAGGCGCCAGCTTTCTGGGCGCCTAAGAGGCATTTTTCCAAAAATAAAACCCTTTTTATTTTTCAAACCGTTAAGAAATCTTCTCCCATAAATGATATAATTATAACTTTACTAAAATAAATGTATAAATAGTTGTTATACAAAAAAAAATCTTGGTCAATCACATCAATTTCCATTAATTTTGGTAAGTATAACACTAATTTGGTATTTCTATATTATGTTAATATGTTTATATCCTAATCAATCTCCATAGATTTTGGTAGTTCAGATAATTTTGGTATTTTAATTATGACAAATATTATACTACTTTGATAAATCCATATATAATCTGGTGTTCCTATTTGTGTGACTATTAATAGTTATACGCCGCGGCTTCGCCGCGCCTCGCTGCGGCTCGGGATTTTACCCCCGACGCCGCGCCGCGCCTTACGCCTTGAACAACATAGTAGAAAACATTAAAAATTCCCTAGTAGCAAGTTCCTAGATATGTACATGTTTTTGTATATGGAACAATAAAAATGTATGTACATCATCTAATACAACTATAAATTACACTGAATCCGGAATGCAGTTTTTGAAGTTTAAGACCAAGTATTTGGTTCTAATACAACTATAAGTTACACGGATTTTATCATTCATATAGATGTTCTTTTCCTAACCTCTATATGTACCTCTCTATATTAATAACCTCCATATATTAATAATTTTATAAATGCCCAAGAGTATTAATATAGAGAGGTTCTACTGTACCTCACAAAATCAGTGCTGAATCCGGAATGCAGTTTTTGAAGTTTAAGACAAAGTATTTGGTTGTTTGTGCATAATTGCTATTTTTGTATGGCAGGGTGTTGTATATAAAACAGCTAGAAAGAAGACAGGAATGGCTGTAGGTTTTGTGGGCTTTGAAACCGCTGATCTGCTCAAGGCAGGAATAGAGGTATTACTCTGTATTGTATATATACACATTTTTTTTTTCTCTTTTAGAAACCTCTTTCTTAAGAAGAGGCCTGCTGCCTACAATTCCAGGTAGCTGGGATTTGAATTCTTACCTGGTGCAGTCACCAAGTGTCTGACCAACTCAGCTGTTGGACACTTCTGTATTATATACTTAAGTATATGCTGAGAACTTAATGTTTGTTTTCTATTTTGTTTAACTTGATAGAGGATGGATGGAAAAGCTATTGGAAACAGGCATGTTAAGGTCGCAAATGTCGTACCACGGACATTTGAAAAGAAAGCAATATTAACAGTTCCTGACAGTGATGATCCAGATGGCCCTCTTTCTATAAATGGTTCTGGAGATGGTAATGCTGTCCCAAGGGCAAGAACTGTCCGTGATGCAGTGACTCCCCTAGCTCATATGTCTTATAGTGATCAATTAGAGCATAAAAAGAACTCACTTGCACAGACACTTAAAAGACTTGTGAGAAACCCTCCTTAACTCATACTTGTGCTTAGGAGTGAAAAGTTTTGTTGCTAACAAAATATCGGGGTTTCCATGTAGACTCGGCATGCACGTAAGGCTTGCTCAGGTGGTGTTACGCTTCCAGAGTGGATTCTCAAGTCTAAGGAAATAGGTAATTATTTATCAAGCCTTTCAGATGATACTTCAAAGTGGTTGTTGTGATGTTTCTTCTTCATCTAGTCACTGTTCAGATTTTTGCTCGTGTGTTCTGATGATCCCCCATTAATTAGTTACTATCATTTTGTAGCTGCTTTGCATGTTATAGTCTCACATCCCACCTTCCGAAATTCTTGTCAACTGGCCCTGCTAAAACTGAAAAATTGTGAACTAATGTTCAATATTGCCTTAAAATTGTATTTCAGGTGGTCTCCCATGCAAACTTGAAGGTATTGTTGAATCACCTCTTGTAAAGGGATATCGAAACAAGTGTGAGTTCTCTGTAGGATTGTCTGTACAAGGGAAACCCACTGTGGGATTTATGCTGGGGAACTTTAGGTTGGTTATGCTGCTGGTTCAGTTTTTATTCTTGGGCTGTAAGTTCGTCATATTCTTGGACTGACATGTTTGTGGGTGTATATTAACAAAAATGCAATTATATGATATTTCAGGGAAGGTGTAACAGCTGTTGAGGAACCTGTAGACTGTCCAAATGTTTCTCAAATTTCTTGTAAACTTGCATCCATATTTCAAGACTATCTAAAACATTCAGCTTTACCAGTCTGGAACAGAATTAATAATACGGGGTTTTGGCGTCAATTGACGGTAAGATTACATTGTTTTGTTGAGCTTTCAGTTAAACCTCATGTATCATTCTTGTCCAGTACTTAAAG
Organism: Papaver bracteatum; assembly: GCA_023529315.1. Taxonomy (NCBI): domain Eukaryota; kingdom Viridiplantae; phylum Streptophyta; class Magnoliopsida; order Ranunculales; family Papaveraceae; genus Papaver; species Papaver bracteatum. The sequence goes on from JAJJWX010000365.1 coordinate 701,505, forward strand.
TAGTTGCAGTGGATGGGGTCAGCGATGGAATTTTTTAATCCTTTTACTATCCTTTGACCTCTTCTTTGGTGTAGGTTCGAGAAGGAAGGAACCCAGGTTCGGACTTCGATATTGAGAACTTTGAAGCTAATATCTCAGAGGTCATGGTCATGGTTCAGGTCTGTATGTTATCAGGGTTACTGCTCTCCTTTTCCATTGGTCTGTTAGTCCCATTGGTCAGACCTGCTTACATTGGATTTCATCCCTCAATTCTTCTTGCTATGAAAGTCTACCAACTAAAGTACGAAGACGAGAAAAAAAAACAAAAGTTTGATGAATTTGCATTTCAGTATTTTACGTGCTTGATACATTTGGAGTCTCCTCTTCAAAATCGATTTCCGAAGAATTATCTTTGTACTGAATTCGCATAATAACTTTTGAAATCTTGTCAAGTATGGGGAAAACCTTTCTCTCGAGCTTAAGTTTGGTTCACTCTTTCTTCTTGACTTTGCCTGCAGGTTTGCACAACGGGCATTGATAAAGAAGTACTAACAAAAGAATTTCAGAGCATGGCTCTAGCTTTTTCTGAAGGGGCTGGTGCAAGTTCTCCTCCTTTACCTTTAACGTCTTTGGTAGTCCAGGTGAGCTGTTCCTTGCGTTGCTTTGTACTACTATTTGAGGTATCTCTTATTGTTTTTATGTTAATTTTTTGCTGTAAGCTGAAGATTTGACCAACCACGTTACTTTCCAGTGCAACTGAGTAAAATTTTTCTTGAATGCACTCTTGGTTTATATTATCTTTCTTCTCAGTGCTCTTCAAGTTCCTTTTTTGATAATTGTTATAATCCACTTTGGAACCTCTCTTCTATCTTTTACTATTCACACTGTTAACATTTCACTCTTACCCTTTAGACTAACAGAACCTCATAAAGTCATAACTCATGACGTCTGATGTAGAAGTTGAATTACATTGATTGCTGGATTGGTTTCAAATTGTCATCAATTTCTTTGTATGGTTCCACAATTTTTCAGGATCACACCGGAATATCAAATGTGGCACCAGCTGATGCCCCGTTGAAACCACTATCCATGTTAAAGGCCAAAAGTGCTTCTGGAGAGGATTCTGAGAGTAGTGTTGTGGAAGGAATTCATGATTACATTGGGAATCTTCGCTTTTTCATATCTCCAACAGCATTTTTTCAAGTTAGTAGGATCTCTTCATTTGTGTCGTCTTTCTAGCTTCATAATTCTCTGAAGAATGAAGATAAACTGTTTTATCCCCGAGTCTCATAAACCTGCAGGTTAATACCCTTGCTGCGGAAAAACTCTATTCCCTTGCTGGGGATTGGGCTGGTTTGGGTCCAGATACCTTGCTTTTTGATGTTTGCTGTGGAACCGGAACTATTGGGCTGATTTTAGCACACCGTGTTGGTATGGTAATATTCCAAATCCCATTTTTATATTTATTTTTTTCCTATTTTTCAAGATGGGAAAAGAACATTTACCTTTCTCCTATTTTCTAACTTAGTTTGTTGATAAAATTTGACAAGGTTGTTGGCATTGAAATGAATGCTTCGGCAGTTTTAGATGCCAAGAGAAATGCAGAAATCAATAATATCAAGAATTGTAGATTTATTTGTTCAAAGGTGAGATTTTTTTTTTGGTTACCTTCCTGCTCATTTCTTTGTTCAGTCTGAAGGGCTAAAAAAATGTTGGGCTGCTCAAGATGAGAAAGAAAAATCATGAGAGAGAAAAATAAGCAAGGATTATTTTATTTTTTGAGACTAGTCACCAGAGGCTTACTAGACTGAGTTAAATTTGAGCTAGTGTTACTCTGTTTCAATGTTTACCAGATGAATTAAAGATTAGGAGGAGTTTTTTTTTTTTTTTTACTTTTGCTGTTCTTCTCTTTCTAATTGAATTACATCAAATGATAACAGGCTGAGGATGTGATGGGGTCTCTACTGAAAGAGTATATAGATGTGGCAATTGAGAAAGAAGAACCTCTACGAGTGTCTGAAACCAATGATTCAGGAGATGCTAGTGGTCAAAAAGAAAGTTCACTCGATGGTAAAGTAGATCTTGAGAGCATAAGTAATGAAACTTCTGAGGCAAATAGTGAGTCTGGTTGTCCCCAAATATGTCAGGAAGAGGTCAAGGGGCCGATCCAGACCATTTGTTCTTCAGAAGACCAGAATGGAAGAAATGGTAGTTTAATGAGGCAGTATAAAGATGTTGTTGCTATCGTTGATCCTCCAAGGGCTGGGCTTCACCCAACTGTATGTAAACTCTATATATTACTATTTATGATTTGGGGTTGTGTATGTATTTTTGTGTTTATTCAGTTAGTTTCAGCTGCTACCCTGATTGGAATGGCTCTATTTGGAAGGGTCCTATGTACATGGTCAGGCAGATTCAGGAAATTAATTTGGGGGTTATCTTGCATATTCTACAGGTAATTAAAGCGTTGAGGACTCATCCATCTTTACGGCGACTTGTGTAAGTTCCTGGCTTTGAGTCTAGTGATGCTCCTTTCTTTGGTTTAAGTTAAGAGACACAGGCTCTTATCTTTCAATGTTCCTTCTTTTTCAGTTACATCTCCTGTAATCCTGAAAGCTTAGTTGCCAACGCAATAGAGCTCTGCACGCCGTCCACGGATAAATCTGAGAAAGGTAATACAAACAACAGAGGATGGAGGAACCGTAGTGTTGCAGGTCAAGCACGGCAGAGGGCTAAGTCTATGCCCACCTCAGAGCCTTACCAACCCATCAAAGCTATGGCTGTTGATCTTTTCCCACACACCCCACACTGTGAAACAGTGATGCTACTGGAGAGGTAAACTAATCATCTGCTTAAATTACTAATTTACAACATATCAAACAATGCAGCACTCAAATTTTGATACTGAGAGGTACCGCTTGATCTTTCCTTTGTTAACTCTATGCAATAGAGCACGGAGGAAAAGAACTGCAGTCTTAAGAATTATGGCGATCCGTGACTGTTTATGAATCATAAATTAGAAAATATCGGTTTTAAAGACCAGTCGAACCAATCCATCATTCATTTTCCTTGTAAACTGTATTGGGATTGCTTTCACGTGTAACTGAAATGGACCCTTGAGAAGCACATATCTGTTACTCTGCATTTTTTCACCAGCAGCAGTCATTCCATAACACTGTAAGTCACGTCCCATTTCTTATTTATGTTAATAATGAATTATGTATGCCACTTGACTACAACTTACCTCCACCACCATCAGAGCTGGCATTTAATGTGTTGAGTTCAAAGTGGGTTCTTTTTGTTTTTCAATGACGAAGAGAGGCCCTTAATGACATCGGTACTCTTTCTGCTGGTACTACACATTCTATCATACTTAAAATTAGTTCTCGTACGCACGTGCTTTATCTCTGTGGCTGTGTAAGATTTGAAAGCCTCACCGTAAGAGCAGCAGTCATGGATTGCCTTTTTAGTAGTGGAACGGTGAAAAAATATAGGGAAATCACGTTTTACAGAAGACAATAACTTAATGATTGTTAATTTGGTAATGAGGTGGAATTCACTTCCAGATTCCCACAGATGGCCAAATCTTGTTTTAAAAACGGAAATGCCACCTTAGCTTGCCACTAAAACGAAATCTACCCTTTCACTTATGCGGAAAGCTGACCAATAAATGATGGTCACTATTTGATCCAAAATCCGCATCACCTGCCTTGATTAGACATGAGTTAAATAAAAAATACTCTTTACGTTTCAGGAAAAGTGTTACTTTTACTTTTTCAATTTGACCTATTTTTAGGTTAAAATGAAAAAAATGAAAGTAACACTTTTTCTGAAACGGAAGTAGTATTGTTATGAATGATGTTTTGCAAGTCCGAGTCGGAGGACCCTCTCATGACAGGCTTATTGTCATTGCTATAATAACAAACTACAGGTTTTGTGACCACTATGTTGGTACCTTGATAGTGAAAACCTCTAAATTTTGCACATACGGTTCCGGAGTTCTTTTTTCTTTTGCAGAAAAGGCTATTTGAGAGAGTAATTCTATTTGATTGTGTATGATAACAATTCCAGTAATTTCCCATCGGAGAATAAGAAGCTTCTTTTGTCAATATAAAAAACTACACTAGAGTAGAAAATCCAGAGTTACCCCTAGTAATTAATGAAGACCCAAAACAATCTTCCAACCAATCTTTAAATAAAGATCGTCATACATCAAAGTGGGGGATAAAAGAAAGAATCTCATAAATTCACCTAACCTAAAATGCCTGACGTGTTTTTAGGGGCAACAAAAAGGATTTAAGGGCCAACAATAAAACAAAATAGGGTCACCCAAACCTAAAGTGAGTTACCCCTTATCTCGCATATTTCTTAATGGCAAAATTGCCCTTACATGATCGGTAGGTAATATATTATTTTTATCCTCCGAATGTATTCGATAGACAAAATAAGAAGTATGCGTCCGAATGTAGTGGGTGCAGTATTTGAATGAATTTTTTTTCATTTTTTTCCCAAGGATTTTTCTATTTTTTCCCATATTGGGGAGATATTCATGATTTTTATCTCCCGAATGTAGTTGTGTTCTTCATTTCTCAAGAACATTTGAGTAGCATTCGGGAGATAAACTTACACGCACTTGTCTCTTCGTCTCTTATTTTCTCTCATTCTGTAGAAAGAGATGAGAGGACTTGAAATAATCGGAAGTTTAAATAGTTAACCAATGGTTGAAACTGAAGATGGGAAAGAATATTTTAGAGTTCAAGTTTGATTTAATCCCAGAAATTAGTTGATTGCAATAAATCAAGGAATCAAGGATGAAATCAATTTGAAATTGAGAGTTTATCAAGAATCGAGAAGATGGGTATTGTTTCTGCCTTCATTAATTGAAGATGGTGATGAATTACTTGTCTCAAAAAACTCAAAAACCCTCAAAAAAAAATTCCCCTCTAGGGTTTCTGATTTCACCATCACAAACCAGCAATCATGTACATAGCTTCAAGTTCTCGGCTCCGAGGATCTCTCAAGGTAATCCTCAACAACAATCTCACTTCATTTATGTTTAACTCTACGTTGATCGATCTAGGTTCCTAATTAATTTTTTTTGATTGATTGATTAAAAATGTAGGGTTACTGGTCGAATAGGTTCGCGACATCATACGTAGCTTCAACACCTTCTTCAGGAAGTTTCTTCAATCAAGCTTCTTGGAGAAAACTCTAAAACCCTACCTCCTCTTAATTTCCCTTTACCTGGGGTTATCAATCCATCTCCCTTACCTGATTATGTCAAAACATCTGTGACTAAGATGACAACGTTACCTAATGTGTACGCATTGCATCGCAGGATTCTACGGTAATGTCGAATTTGGGGTTTAGGTTGAATTTGTTTATTTTTGATTTGGTGTTGTGATGTTGAGTTCAGTGTTGTCAATTGAAGATGGTGATGAATTACAGGCAATGAAAACAAGTCCAATTCTAGCGAAATTCCAAAATCAATGCCTAATAATTCAGATCTTTTTGGAAATCTTTGCTAGAAGATGAAATTTCTTTGTTTTCATGTTTTAGTTGAATTTCAAACGAGTATAAGTTTGTGGTTGAACTGATGTTGTTGTTATTGAATGTGTGATTGCATAATTTTGCAGTGAATGAATTAGATGAATGTTAGGTCAGAGAAGGACCTTTAGATGGCACGAATGTGTAGGAAATATACGAAATCGTGGGAAACTCTGTCAAATTTGGAGGTAGCGAACGGGCTAGCTAACCGTGAACCCGCAAGTTTTGGTCTTAGACGCACGGGTTGAATAAATGACCACCCGTGAAGAAATTCAACCCGCGGGTTTTGACCCGTGTTAACCCGAACCCGGGTAACCCGCAACGGGCCAGCCCCGGCCCGCCCGTTTGCCAGCTCTAGAGTGGCCCATAAATCAGATTTTGGAAAAAAAACTCAAATTTTCGAGTTTTCTACTAGTCATAATCAGAAGATAAGTAATTCATTTGACCTCTGAATATTTGTTGGCTCCCAAATGAGAACCACCATGAGCATTGGCATATAGGGCTTTGGAACCACCATGAGCCTCGGCATATAGAGCCTTGGCACTACTATATTCAGAGGTTTATATTGTTACTCGAACCTCCGAATATAGAGTGGCCCAAAAATTAGATTTTGGAAAAAAACTCAAATTTTCGAGTTTTTCTGTTTTTTCCCAGATTCGGGAGATATTCATGATTTTTATCTCCCGAATGTTCTTCATTTCTCAAGAACATTTGAGTAGCATTCGGGAGATAAACTTACAATCGGAGGACTTGAAATAATCGGAAGTTTAAATAGTTAACCAGACTTCCGAATATAGAGTGGCCCAAAAATCAGATTTTGGAAAAAAAACTCAAATTTTCGAGTTTTCTACTAGTCATAATCGGAAGACAAGTAGTTCATTTGACCTCCGAATATTTGTTGGCTCCCAAATGAGAACCACCATGAGCCTTGGCATATAAGGCTTTGTTCACAGGAAGATATGACCAACCATATTCGGAAGTTAACCTATAATTCTATCTCCCGAATACTGTCGATGTTCTTGAAAAATGAAGAACACGACTACATTCGGGAGATAAAAATCATGAATATCTCCCGAATCTGGGAAAAAACAGAAAAACCCAAAAAGAAAAAAAATGAAAAAAAATTCATTCAAATACTGCACCCACTACATTCGGACGCATACTTCTTATTTTGTCTACCGAATGCATTCGAAGGATAAAAATAATATATTACCTACCGATTATGTAAGGGCAATTTTGCCATAAGAAATATGCGAGATAATGGGTAACTCACTTTACTTTTGGGTGACTCTATTTTGTTTTATTGTTGGCCCCTAAAAACACCAGGCTAAAAAGAACAAAAAGCTTATGGTTTATTATTAGGGAAAATTAGAAAATGCCCCAAAATGGGCTGCAATCTTGGGGATCTGCCCCAACGTTAAAAAAAGTTGGAAAGCTGCCCCGCTGTTACAAAACTCAGTTAAGTCCACTTGTGCGACTTGTCACGTGCGAAATAAAGTCAAAAATACCCCTAACCGTTAAGATTATGCCACGTATGCGAACAATTCAACGGACTGAGATGAGGAAGGAAGCACGTGAGTCGCATGTGATTTCCAGCCAAATTACCAAAATAATATAATCTTTTCTCATTGTGACTTATGTGTCCTTTATCTCAGATTGCGACACGTCTCCGGAGTAAATACATCCAACCGTTGATTGTTAACACTACCAGATTCTGTCACGTGTCATATAAAAGATGATAATGTTCCGACACAAGAAATTTTGGCATCAAGAGAATGCACCATGTTATGCTTTCATGATGTAAGCATAACATATGAATTGCACTACTAGTATTCTAATTATATAAGATTAAGTGCTAATTATATATGAATTGCACCACTAATTCAAATTATAACAGTAAAAACCATACGATAATACCAAAATATATTACAACCATAACCAGTCTTACAAGTTTTTAGGAAACATAACATTAACCGGTCTTAAAAGTTTTTAGGAAGCATAACATAACCATACAAGTCTTAATACAACCATAATACCATAACATAACACCACTGACCATTAGAACAAAGAGAAACTAGACTAAACATACTTTGAGTTAGGCTTTCTTTGCCTTTTTGATGAAGGTTCACAAATATTATTTGTATGGTTTTGGATGTTAACTGTGCCATGGTAAGTTTGACTAAACAAACCAGCACCACCTGCAGCAGAGGTGGTTTGTGCAACATTTACCTTCTTAGAAACAGATGTAGATGGTGCAACAACAGATGTAGCTTTAGCAGCAGAACTTGATGGTACAACAGAGGTTGATAGTGCAGTACATTTTGCCTTCCTTTTTGATCCAACAGTAGATGTAGCTTTAGCGGCAGAGGTTGATGCAGATCTATCAGCAGCAACACTTTTGCTTGAAGATGCAGATGCTGATGCAGATTTCTTCCTGCTCTTCTTTGTATCTATAGTGCCTACAACAATAGTATCTCCATCAACAAGAATCTTTATTCTCACTCTTTTCTTCTTTGGATTAGATCCAACAGGCCCACCTTGGCATGTTCTGTTGTTGTGATCATCACCACCACATGTACTACAGTGCCTTGGTTTGGTTTGTTTATTCTTCTCCATCCAAGATTTCTTCCTTCTTACACAAGGTCTACCAGGATCTCTTAATCTGATTGGAGCAACCAGATTCACCTTAGACTACACAAGATGAAGAAAGGGATTATGTTCAGTATTCTTTATATAAAAGCATCCAGAAACAAAATAAAAAAAAGTTATAAAGAAAAAGTACAAACAAGATAATGTTATTTAAAAAAAGATTCTCAAAACAAACAATAAAGGTCACCTGACTTTCCCACTCATCAATGTCTCCTAGTGGAGTTATTGACCAAGAGTAGGTCGTCCTATACATGTCCACATTATAATACTTACTGCAGTACCTGCAAACATAAATTACCCATTCATTCATTACTGCAATCTATACCACACCCCACTCATTCATTGTGAAACATTACATTCTATACATTGTATTACTATTGTGGAAGATTACTCACATTTCCCAATTGGGATTCAATCTATGCAAAACACAGGTAGCATGCACACATGGAAATTGTCTTAGTTGCCATTGTCTGCAAGTGCAAGTTTTTTCTTCAATTTGAACAGTAAAGACCTTCTTTGTGATTTGATTAGTCACCTCATATGTCTTCATCTCTTTTGTAGGGTCAACATCAAAGTTTCCTCTAAGGGACTCCATCACCTCAATGAGATCTTTGTCAGCAGGTACCAGATCACCAGATTGCCATGCTTGAGATAGTTTTCTTCTCTTGTAATACAATCCATTAACTAACTGTGTGTACATGGTGACCAACTTGATGATAGGTTTGTATCTAAGTTTCTTACACATGTTGTTAAAGCTTTCTGAAAAATTGCTATTTATATGCTCACAAGCAACATCGTGTGGGAACCATGACCTTGCCCAGTGTTTTGGGTCCAAACCCATCAAATACTCATGTGCATCACTATTAAGTTCTAGCATTTCATCCATATGTACCTAAATTTTTTGTAATAGTTGGAGTAAATTACTACTGACAATTACCACAAAAAAGTACAACAATTTTGACTAAATCTAACCTTCCAGTGACTCTGCTTATATGCTTTTGCAGCCTTCCATAGAAGGGTTGTAAGTTTTTCACCCCTGTATCCATTGTTCTGGAAATTCAGGTATAGATGTCTGCAAAAAAGTTTTTTACAAAGGTTATCCAAATTATCCAAAATAAAATTATTGTGGCACAAATAATAAACAAACAAAAGGTAGAGGAAGTATTATTACCTAAAGCAAAACCTATGATTTGCCTTTGGAAATAACTATGCTACTGCTTCAAGAAGACCCTTTTGTCTGTCAGATATAAATGTCAATCCACACTGATATGGTATTTTTGTCTTTAATTCTTTCAAAAAATGTACCAATTAGCCTCTGTCTCTGCCGTACCAACACCCATAGCAATTGGGAATATGTTATTTTCACCATCTAAACCTGGTGCAGCCATCATTACACCACCTAACTTACCTGTCAAGTGCATTGCATCAAGCCCTATAACCAACCTACAGCCATTTGAGAAGCCTTTAATTTGTGCACTTTACGATATAAATAAACTCTCAAATCTATCAACATCACCATCTTTGGCATAAGTAAAGTGGCAAATGCTTCCAGGGTTCAAAGTTGTAGCAGCAGTACAAAGTTGTGGGCCTAGGACCAGATTCTGTGTAAAAACAAAAAATTGAAATTTCACTTGATTTAAAAAGAAGCAATAAACTAAGGAAGAAATAAACTACAGAAGGAACAAACTATAGAAGAAATAAAGTTTAAAAAAAGTCATACCCTTACATCATTTGCAACCCAATAAGGTATGTCAACCTTTAATTGGGGCCAAATGATTTTTTTCATAATTTTTCTACCCTTCTTCAAAGAACTGGAAGCATTCATTGTCTTCAACAACTAATCTGCTACAAATCTAGAATTACACTTTGGGTTTTTATCAACACCAGTCCTCTTACATTTATGTTCTAAGTTGCAACTCCTGACAGTTACAGTTTCACAGTTAGGAAGCGCTCTTGCACTCACATTCCACTCACAGTTATTGATGCGTCTAAATTTGCAAACAACATAGCATATTTCTTTATCCGTCTTGCTAATTGTGTACTGCATATATTTCAGTACTGCGTATTCCCTTAGATGATTCCTGAAAGCAACTATGTCTGGAAATGCCATTTTAGTACACAACACACCAGGTTTAGGGTCAGGTGCTTCTTCATTCTCCATTGTCAGAGTTTGTTTCCCAATATAGTCACTATAGTCTTTTTCCCATTCTTCATCTTCATCCATCTCATACTGATAATCATTAGCACTTCCTTCAACATTGTGACCCATTTTCTCATGACCAGCCCCACCGCCATTACCTAAATTCTCATCACCAACCCCACTACCATCAGCTAAATTCTCATCACCAGCCCCACCACTATCAGCCAAAATCTCATCACCAGACCCATCCAATTTCCATTCCACATCACCAACTCCATCTGTAACATCTTCATTATTAAAACACTTGAACACAAATTCTTCATAATTGGCTCTATCAACAGCATCTTCATCTTCGTATTCGTCGTCTTCATCGTCTGCACTAAGATCATACTGAAATTCTGGACTATCATCTGGATGACACTGATCTTCTGCCTCATTCTGCAGATTCACTTGGTCTTCACTAATATTAGCGTCTTCAATAATTGAACATTGTGTAACATCATCATCCCAGAACTCCGTTTCTTGCTGATCATGTATATTGTTTGCGATGCTAGCTTGTGTTGTAATAACTTCAGGCACATCCCCAACTTCATTACCAAAGTTCAATCTAGTTGGTCTGAACTCTGTCTTCTGTTGCTGCTTTAAAGACTGTTTCTTAGCTAGTTCAGCTAGTCTTGGACTCTTCCTAACATTGAGCTTCTTACTAACCCTTGATTTTGGAGGAGTACTATGTAGACTAGACAAACCACTACCATTGCCACTGTGTGTACCACCAACTGAACTATTTATTATAACATTATCACTGCCACAACCAAATGGTACATCACCATCAACCATAAACACTTTAAACTCAAAAAATCCATCTTCATCTGGGACACCTTTGTTCCACATTTTAATAAAGTCATTTTCCTTTTCACACATAAAATTCTCTTTATCAAACAACATAAGGTTAAACTTTTGTTCCATACCCATGAGGATCATCCTATCCTTCACCATTTGTATAAACCTAAGACCACTAATACCATCAACAACATTTAGAAAATACATAGGTGTAAAATTATAATTCCCATTGCTCACAGTAACTCTGATGTTCCTATCCATATTACCCTGATATACAATCAAACAAAATTCAATTTCAGTTACAGGAAATAAACCCTAAAATAAAATAACAATTTCAGTTACAGGAAAACCCTAAATTTGGATAGTAAAGAGACTGAAATTTCAAAGCAATTATCACGAATCCACGATTAAACATACCCTAAATTGAAGAATTAGCTTTAAAACCCCAAATTTAATGTAAACCCTAAAATTACATTTCATCCATATACAAATTAACACAACAAATCAGGCAATCCAAGCAAAAATAAGGGATAAGGTTATAGTTACTTACTTGTTCCGACGATTGAATCAACCCTAATCATCTTTTTCTTCAACTTTCGTCGTCTGCAACTATTTAATAACCATTTTCTCGAGCTTTTAATCGCTGAAACAGTAGGTAATTGATTCTTAGTAACGAACAGTTAATATAAACACCATAATCTAACTGAAATCATCACCTTACCCAATGTTTTCCCGTTCTTTCTCGTCACTCGTCTTTCCCTTCTTTTTCTTCTTCAGATGCATATTTTTTTCTCTCTTTTGTTTGTTTGTTCGACCAAATGGTGAATTTAGGGCATACTCTCACGTGCTGGTTATTCACGTGTGGTAGCTAACCATAAGTTGTGGGCACGTGTCTCGTACACTGACACATTACACCACAAAATCCTGCCACCTTTTATATACGTGGCAATAAAAGAGTGGAGGTTAAAATAGTATCACGTGCGACTCACGTGCTTCCTTCCTCATCTCAGTCCGTCGAATTGTTCGCATACGTGGCATAATCTTAACGGTTAGGGGTATTTTTGACTTTATTTCGCACGTGACAAGTCGCACAAGTGGACTTAACTGAGTTTTGTAACAGCGGGGCAGTTTTCCAACTTTTTATATCGGGGCAGATCCCCAAGATTGCAGCCCCTTTTGGGGCATTTTTCTAATTTTCCCTTATTTTATGGCTAATGAAAATGATTATTTGGTACACCCACACCTTTCTCATCTATAAAAGTTGAGGGGTATATTTACATAATATTCAAGATATAGACGAGACAAAATTAGAGCTCAAAATTCAGGAGACATCTAACATGTTTGGTATGAGAAATGTACGTTACGTGTAGCCTAATTACAGAAACTGAATTCAATGGGAATATCTCTCAAGGGAGAGAGACGTGAGAAATGGATTCATCACAATATACGAACGAGGCTCCTTAAATTTGGCCCACACTTTTCTTCTCCTTCAACTTTTTACTTTTTAACTTGACCAACAAATCTATTTTAAAGATCTTCTAATTCTCACTTCTTCATCCTCCACAGCTACCATCACTTGTCACACTTATTGTTATTCTTCTTCTCCCCCAAAACTTTTTTTTTTCCCGTTTTATTTCTATCTCTAGATTCTTATTTAGTATTCAGAGTTCGGGTTCTTATTTTTTTTTTCCTGGAGATTCTGGTTAGTTGAGCTCTTTTGGTTCTTACTTTGGGTTTTTGTTTGTGAAGTTCTTGAGTTTCTGATATCAGTTAATAAATGGGAGGTGGAGAGGGGAGTGTTTCTGAAGAAGATGACCGGATTGCATGTATCCATAGTGCATGCAACGGAACAGTACCTGTGCTTCAAAATCACAAAGTATTTTTCTTTTCTTCTTCTAATATATCGCCTTAAAATTGTGCTCCGTCTATCTTTTAGTTCTTTAAATTGTCCTCGTATCTATGTTCCCACACACTGTCTGTTTGGATTTTTCATGGTTCTTGAATATTTCCTTGAAATTGGTTTTGTGGGTATTTCTTATTTGTGGTGGTCGTTGATTATGAAAACTATATGAATCTTGTTCTTGGGTTGTACTTGGAAATTCTGTACACTTTTTGTTTGCGTCTCTGTGCCTCTGCATTTGCTTTTTTATTAATATAGATAGTTATTGAATTATTTGTGGGGGTGTGCTTTTGAGTTATAGTAATTGGAAGAAAATAATTTTTGTTGGAAGTATCTTTTGTTTGTGTTTTGTTACGAGGATACTTTTGAGAAATGCTACTGCACTTTGTATGTAAGGGGGGGAATGATTTAGGGCCCATATGGGGAAAGAACAAAGCCAAGGGGGTATTCACTAGTCACTGGTGAAGTATTTGGAGCTTCAACTGTAATTCAAACCCATGTTTCTTGATTATTGGATTCATTAGGCCTAGAATGTATGCCTGTTACTCAGGGATAATCGATAACGGGAGTTAGTTACCTATTGAGATCATAATCACCGATCCATTGATCTTGAACAGTATTTTATTTGTGATGGGTCTTAAACGGTGTTGAGCGTCATGTTATCACGTCTAACTATTTCTTGCTGTTGTGCATTTTCCCTGTTTGCTCTTTATTTAGGCAAGTTCAGAAATACTATTAAGTGTCACGAGGCATCTCAGTGACGTTTAGGAGTCCATTGAAGTAGTTAAAAAGTATACTTTTCTTATCACATTTCTTTATTCCTTTTTGGTTATGTAGGTTGAGGAGTTGACGGGGTTTTCTGAAGAAATGCAGCATAATCAACAGTGGAGTAGACCAATTCATTTTTCAGAAACACCTTTGAAAGATTTGGGTAACTATTCTCCAGAAATTTATATAATTGATATGTCCCCAACAAGTCCCATCGCTACAGGAGTATGTTCGCGCCCACCAATCAGTCCCGCTTCTACCAGAATGGATGGGTTATTAGTCCCATCTTCTTCTAAAGGTATATCATCCAAGAGAAGCCTCCTCCCTCGATTAAGCTTCAAATATCTGAATTCTACTTCAGAGCTAGAGAGAGCTGCCATCATAGCTGTAGGAGCTTCAACACCTGGGTTCGAGGAAAGGTGCTCTGCCCCCAAGTCATTCTCATTCACAAAGCTATTTACGTCCAGGATGAACAGAACATCATCCCTTCCTGTCCTCCCGATTATGCACTCAAATCCAGAATCTTTACATGGCAGAAACACAATTGTATCATCAAATTCAAATGTAAGCTTTCCATCATCATTAAATTGATGTCATCTATGCTACTCCTTGATAATTATAATGAACAAGTTTAAATTGCATGCAGGGAAAAGAGATCGAACAGCACATATCTCGTTCACTTTCAGTCCCCATGAACATTAAAGGTTTAGGAATAAGGCGAACTAAATCTTTAGGTAATATCTTTCGTGTAATAACATCAAGTCCCAAAGTGATGGAAAGGAATATCACTGCAACGAATAGTGCTCTAACGGTAGACGCAGGTATATTCTTTCTCATCTTGGGACCTTTTTTCTCAAGAGATCGGAGTACCAAACATATTCATGTAGCTTTATGAATGCAGTTGGTTTTCCTACCATCTGCAACATCAACCTTTCAAAGCTATGTTCAATATTTTTTTTCTCCTGTACCCAGAGATTGTGATAACCGACATATATCTTAGTCTTGTGGTTCAGAGGTTCACAACGATGAGGTTGATGGTGAGGATATTCCCGAAAAAGAAGCTGTTTGTAGAATTTGTTTGGTCGAACTTGCTGAAGGGGGTAGCACCCTTAAGCTAGAATGCAGATGCAAAGGTGAACTTGCTCTAGCCCACCAAGAATGTGCTGTAAAATGGTTTAGTATCAAGGGCAACAAGAACTGTGATATATGTAATGAGGAAGTTCAAAATCTTCCTGTCACCCTTGTACGAATTGAGAACAATCCAACCCCTAATGTACGAGGACTTGGGTCTCAAGCACCAGTTCAGCAGTACAGGCAAGCAAAACATTACTGAGATCCCTGCAAACTGGTCCACTAAGAAGTTTATTTTGTCAAGTTTACACCATAATTGAAGCATTAAAACTGAACTGTTAGATTTTTGGTCGCATTACCTAAAGTTTAAACCTTCAACGTTTCTTATCAGGCTTTGGCAGGATGTGCCTGTTCTGGTTATTCTTAGCATGCTTGCCTATTTTTGTTTTCTCGAGCAGCTTCTGGTAAGACTGCCAAAGTTTAACTTGAGCCTTTTGACATATAACAATAACCATTCAGCGCAATATTTATATTTGACAGGTTCAAAGAATGCATACTGGTGCGATTGCGATAACGTTGCCATTTTCTTGCATTTTGGGTCTTCTTGCGTCAATGACAGCATCAACCATGGGTAAGTGGGTGGAATTATATCTGGCACGGATGCATCCTCCAGATAGTGCACTGATCAAATCTTAGTTCCACTCTTGTCCTAAGTTTTTCGATGATGATGTCAACTTGTTTTATGATTGGTGCACTCAGTGACAAGAGCGTTTGTATGGATGTATGCATCAATCCAGTTCACACTGGTAGTTCTATTTGCTCATCTATTCTATACACTGGTATGTTATTTCCTCTTAGCATCCGTAACTTGCCTATATGGATCCAGCCGATAATTGACTCTGAATAGACCCCAATATTACGCACTTAATTGCTTTCTATTGTTCAACAGCTTCATGTTCAGGTTGTTGTATCTATCTTACTTTCGTCGTTTGCTGGCTTTGGAATTGCAATGAGCGGGAATGCTCTTCTCACTGAGTTCTTTAGATGGAGGAGAAGGCTTGCTCAATTACCTAATCAACTAGGTTCACAAGAAACTTCACAACAAAATCAATTATCTCACGCAAATCAAACCCAGGGTTCTCAAGCACAGCAGCAAAACCCTTCTGCAAGAATTGTATGAAACACAATGCTCCACATCGCTAGATCGCTGATATTTCTTGCAAGAGTATTAATATTAGTTGGGGTAGTATATTTAGTAAGTACTAAGTAGTTAAAATGGGGTTGTTGTAAGTTCAACAAGATTCAAGTGTATAAACATTGCAGTTCGCCCAGTCTTTATATACGATAACAAGAAACTTATTACTAATTCTGCAATACAACATGTGCATCCATTACATACTAGAACCCATGTAGCTCATTCACAACATTGGATTCCACCACCACCAGACAAACTCAAAATAAATGTTGATCCTTCTTATCTTAAATCATTTTATCTTAGAAACTCCACAGGGAACTTTGTGGCAGGAAAAGGAATTCTTATACTCATCAGGCTGAAACTTGGGCTTTACTGGAGGCAATGCAATGGGCTAAAGCGCAAGGCTGGAATGATGTTATATTTGAATCTGGTAACAAAAGTTTAGTTATGAATGTTACTGCAGGTTTGCCTCTACCACCTTGGCAATCTTCTGCTTTGATAAGTGTGTAAATTTATTGGGCCCACCAACCGGAGGGCCCAAAGGGCCCATAAAAAGGGAGTCGTTGTATGATTACTTTTTTGTCTGTTGAAACCTAACGAAATTGTTGAATTCCGTCCGAATTTTTTAGGTTACTTGACGAATTTGTCCCTCTCCTCTTTGCATACCGCATCTCTTTCTTTTCTCTCGACGAATTGAAACCATTAAAATAACGAACACCACCACCACTGCAACCTGCGTAACCTCTATTTCCACCAGCACCGCCTCTTTTGTAACACAACCACCACCACCAAAACCACCATTATTACCGTTATGCTCAAAATCAACTTTACCTACCACCATTACCAGCGCTGCCGTCACCTTTACTTCACCTCCGCAACCACCAGCAACTCCACAACCACCAGCAGCTCCGCCACCATCTCTAACGACAACAACACCTGCACAATCACCAACAGCTCCGCCACCACCTTTAACGACAACACCTCCACCACCAAAATCACCACCGTCACCTACACCAGCGGAAACAGCACCACCACCACTACAAACAACACAGCGGTACCACCTCTACGGATAACACCTCCACCACCACCTCCGTCATCACAATTCTTCACCCACATCCGACAAAACCAACATCATGTCCACAATCACCCACAGATCTGCCACCATCTTTACTAATAGCTCCTCCACCGCCGTTGCTACTGCAACCACCGCCACACAACAACACCAGCAGATTCAGAACAACCACCAGGAACAAAACCGGCACCAACATAAGCAGGAGACCATAACTGCTGTTAACATAACCATCACCACCTTCGCTACCAGCACCACCACCACCAATTTTCGTTATGTATTTCAATTTCCCAAATTTTGCTTTCAATCCATACACCAAATTAATTCATACTCACCACCACCACCCTCCTCCTCCACCTCCTGTGTTCTTCGATTTCACAAAAACAAATTTTCCCTTTCGCAAAAACAAATCCAGATGTCTTCTTTCTTCATCTTCATCACCATGGCAAATTAATATTATTCCTTCTCTAATTTTCGAATTTAGATTTCATAGTCTTGATTTGATAAATTTGAAAATTGGGTGAATGAATTGCTTACTTTCCAGATTGGTTCAATTGATTACAACAACATTTCTATCATTAATTCGTTCAATTCACCATCACAGATACAACACCACCACTCTCTGCCATTCCTTCACCGGCAAAATCATTCATTCTTTCATCACCAACCATCGCTGCCACCACCGTAAACAAAGACACAAAATTAAAATCCTAAGATCTGATACTTACTAAACTAAAAATTCAGTATAACTAAATTCTCCCATTCAAAAACCCATTAATATCAACAGCTAAATTATCAAAAATCAAAACTTGCGCTAAAACAAACTGTTTTTTTAACAAAATGAAACATCAGCCATATACGGCTTAAACTGACGCTGCTAAGTTGTTTTTGGGTGTGATGCATGTGTATTGTGAAATTCTTAGTAGAAAATAGATAATAAAATCAACTGTTGTTGCTAGAGTGATGGTGAAGGAGGAAGAGGGGGAGGCGGCGAGAGGAGGAGACTCGGGGAGTGAGAATAATTTTGTTGCAGGTGTGGTCAAGTTGAAAACAAAATTACAATCAAACTTTGACTTTGACACGCGACAGGTGGGGTCAAGTTGCTAGGTGTCCAGGTGGTGGTATCACGGGTATACACCACAAGGCGAATTACATTTTTTTTTTCTCTCCTTTATTTCAAAATTAATCAACAGTTTTCTGGTAACTGATCTACATATAGTTTTCTGGAGTATAAATCAGAATATTCTTGCATGTATATATATATATTATTTTTTTCTTCTTCTTGAAAGAACTGATTCCTTTTATTCATTAACATAACATTGTTCTAGGGAAAGCTATCCCCACAACATCATTCATTACAATTACATTCAGTGATTCCGGATATGCATTGTCCCATATCCGGATATGAGTTGTTGTTGTTTCCATGTGTAGTTGAGTTGATGTTGCCAGGTTCTCCAGTCCATCCGCTGCTTGATTCTCCTCTCGATATACCTGCGAAAGAGTGGTTTGTAATCTGTTGCAGAAGGAAATGTATTTCCTGTATCATCGCACTAATGATCCATGGGTTCTCTCCTTTCTCTTTTGCTCGCTCATCTATTTTTTTCCCGTTACATAGCTTCACCAATGCCAGCACATTCATAATTTAGTAAGTATGACATAATTTCCCGTTACAGCACAAGTTATCTAGTAAGCCACCACAAACACGATCAATGCCACAAAAATGCCCTGCCATTATGGCACTGGCAATTGGCCGCTATAAAATACCCTAAAATCAAATGACATTTTCTTAACAATTATTTTGCAACGATGTTTCGTTTTTTTTTCGTTCGGCCCTTTCCACCGTGAAAGCGGTGTTCTAGTGTAACATACATTGTAACTGGGAATGTAATTATGTACCTGGGGTTTGTAATAAAGCGGCAGATTGTTTAGCCAAATCTGTTCGCGGGTTCTGTAACTCTGGGGAATGGTGGATACAACCCCCAGATCAACTCCTTGTAACTCTGGCTAAAGATGTATCATCTCTTCATGTTTAATATAAGTTGCTTTTGATAAAGGCTTCTCTTAAATATAGCCCACATTTTTATTAGCCACAACCCATTTGATTTTGGTCAATACAATTTGGCTATTGTTTTCAGTTTGACTTTTTATTACGGAGTTCGTGAGACACTAAGTAAAGCCGTGACTCGACACTAAGAGAATGTCTTAGATTTAATATACTCCCTCCGTTTCAAAAAAAAACTATCCTCTATTCCATTTTCGTCTGTTTCAAAATTGCGTCAAACTTCTGTTTATGGTCGTATATTTCTAATGAACTCTCTAATATACCCTTAAAATTATTATATTAATAAATTCATTTTTAACCGGACCGATCTAAAATCTTAAATATATTTGTATAATTAAGGGAACAAATATATTCGTCATTCCTTTTACGAGAATATATATTTAGATCAAAAAATTAAATTCTTTATAAACTTTATACAGTATAAAGTCGATAACTTTTAATTTTCTTTTAATATTTCATATTTATAATCGTCCTAACAATTTTAAGTAATTTTTATTGCTAATATTTTTATTAAAATAAAATAGGTAAGTAATTAAGGGCAGTCAAGTAAAATAATATGGTCTCTTTAATATTTTGACAAAGTCAAAGCGGACAATCTTTTTGAAACAGAGGGAGTATAATTTAGAACGCGTAATTGGGGGATATGAAAACTAATTGGGGGATATAGCTAAAAGACAAAATAGGGATCCAAATATCCTAGCTGGGTTACCCCTTATATAATTAAATTATTAATTCCTAATCTAACCCCCACTAATCAGGATTAGTTACTAATTATGATTATATGTTAATGATTTGGGGATATAATAAGTGTGTATTTATGTTTATTTGAATTTGTGTGGGTTAGTTGAGAGTAGAAGGAGGGAAAAAAAAATTGAGTAGAATTTTTTTTTTTTGAAAATGGAAGATGATTGTGATGAGAGACTTGCCGCTGCTGAATCTTTAGCTCAATTACAACGACAATCATATCTTCAATCTTCGGTTAATGATAACAACTCACAATTGTTGTATGATGAACCAACACCTTTGAATCATGATTTTCGTGACCATGAAGTGTTTTGTGAAGAACCAACTCAAGAAAGTAAACATGTTCAGCATACAAGAAACCCCAACACATAGGTAATGCTTCAAAGAGGTCGAAAATGTGATTTTTTTTTTTTTGAAACCGCCATTTCTGTCTGAAAAAGCTTAGTACCGGCATGCTCGTTGTATGAATACTACGCCGGTATCATTTAACCGACATTGTATTCATACAAATTTGTATGCCGGGACAAAATATCCCAAACTGTTCAAGAACATACCGGCGTGGTATTCAAACCAAGATTGCATGCCGGTACACATTTGTACTTTTTACCTACCACCGAATATTCTATGGAATATTCAAACCGGCAGTGTGAGTACATGACAGATAATGCCGGTTTATGATACTGGCATAGAAACTTAAATGTCGAGGATGCCGGTTTTACATGAAAAACATACAGAAGTTAATGATATTTTGAACTTAAATACTGGCATTCCTTTCTTTTAACTTCCTATGCCAAAACCTAATACCGGAATGGAAACTGAAATACTTTGAATTCCGGTTTTAATACTGGCATGGAGAGTCAATTAACGTTTATGCCGGTGCTTAATCCCGGCAGTTTACTTTACTTATCGACAATGCCGGTTTTGAACTAATCCAATTTTGTTTTCATTCATTCCTTAGATTGTGACATACAACGATCAACCAAACTCCAAACCGCTCCATCGGGATACGTCGGAATACTATAAAATGCCTCGGGTATGTTACCAAACAATACTTTCACCTAGTTTTTACAATTTTATGTTGGGTTTTGCTTGTAATCTCCCATTGTTGTCCTTATGTAGGGAATAAAATATGAAAAGGAAACAATTGCTTGGGCAAAAGCGACGGCTCTTAAGAACATGTGTGTATTAGTGAGGAATACCCAACGTTCAGATGTTCGTTTTGAGATGGTTTGCGAGAGAAGTGGAAAATACAATGAGAAAAATAACCATAAGAGAAAGGGTTATGTATATGAAAAGAAGACTAAGAGGGTATACAAGACAATTACGAGGAAGGATGACTGCCCCTTTAAGCTTGTATTCTATCTAAGAGGAGAAAAATAATGGGAATGTAAGGTGTGGTTTGGACGTCACAACCACCCCGATCCGAAAGATTTTGAAGGTCACTCCCTAGTTGCGAAGCTAAAACCTGATCAATTCGAGGATGTAAACATGATCACCAAAGCATGTATCAAACCAAGAGTGATTCTCAGAACCTTCAAGGAAAAGGATAAGACGAACGTTTCTTCACTCACTACAATTTATAGCACACAAGCAACCATTAAAAGGTTGGAATGGGAAGGGAGGAGTGTTATGCAAGAATTTGAGGAGTATCAAGACCGTCACCACCACTCTCCCAAATTGCCCCTCTTGTTTCAAACCCAAAACGCTTCTTGCGACCTTCGTCTTTCCCTCGTGAAGGCAGGGACTGAGGAGTATCAAGACCGTCCTTCCTACTTCGCTTAGTGAGAATATGACATTTATTTTTCTTCGCTTCTTTGGATTTTGACCTATAACATAAGAAAACAAAACAAACATAAAAAAAGTTGAAGGAGTTTAGGAACCGACATGGAAACTCTTAAACAAACCAATGCCAGTAACATGTTCCGGCATACAATCCTAAATATCGAGCATGTCTGTATCTTTGTACCGGCATCCTATGGAACCTTAATTGTGTGCCGGTATGGAGCACAATTTTAGTGATGTTCTTGTATGTTTTAAGTGTACTACCGGCATTTTCGAATTGAACTAACACATGCCGGTTTTTAAGTACCGGCATTCACAAAACCTAGATTCAATGCCGGTTTTGATAAATTATTCCTGTGTGTTTTTAGTTGACTATCGGAATAGCCTTCAACCCAATTCGTATGCCGGTACAAAAAATAAAGTTTCAGGATTTCAAACCGATATGGTATTCAACACAAATGCTATGCCGGTAAAAAAAAATTCAGTTTCAGGAATTCAAACCGATATGGTATTCAACCCAAATGCTATGCAGGTACCCAAACCGGCTTGGTATTCAAACCCAGATCTTATGCCGGTACTCTCTGTAAATTGACAGTTTCAGCTATTGTTGGCGATTCTAATTAACCTAAACCCATGGCTACAAATCGATTAAAACAATCATAAATGAGTTCAAAAATGATTACCTTCTCAGAGAAGCCATGACTGCGAGTGGTTGATCATCCGAGCTCGCTGCTGCGTCCTTTTCTAGTTGTTGAGCAATGTTCTTTGTTCATGTGTTTTTTGAGCAATCTATTTGGTTCTCGGTTTTGCTTTCGATTTGGTTCTCGGAGGCATGGTTATGGTAGGTTAATCGACGAAGGAATTTTTGATTCAACGATTAATCGTCGATGAAGAATGAACGATGAGGAAGAAGATGAAGAATTTTTTTTTTTTCAAAACCTAACCCTAACTATGCCGGTACAAATGGGAATTGGGGGATATATGAATTTGGTTATTTGATTTTTATGTTTTAGGGGAAAGGGCATAACAGTCTTTTCATAATGTTTTTAATTAATCTAAGGGTGTTTTAGTATTTTCGCACCCAAAAAACACCCCTTAACAGCCACCTTTGGTTGGGGGAAGTAATTCATATCCCCCAATTAGTTTTCATATCCCCAATTACGCGTTCATAATTTAGTTTAGACGAATTTATGGGAGAAAAGGAAATTTCCTAGGAAACCTCTACATTTGCGTATGATTTTTGAAGAGACTGTAAAAATAGTTACTGGGTTTGGAGTGATTTGAAGAGACTGCATCAATGATAAACACAACTAAACACTAAGAGAAACCACATCGTTATTTCCAAAATCCATATTTGGCTTCAAAACGAGGCGCAATGTTGGTTGTTAAAAGTTAAATTTGTTGCCAAAATGCCATATTGTTAAATTCAGTTTCCATATTTGAGAACTAGTTTTGGAAATTCTCAAATATAGCATCACGCTTTTATAAAAACCGTCTCTTCTTAAACGCATTTTTAAAGAATGTACATGACTAAACGCAATTTATAATTTCGTTTGAAAAAGAGAAGGATTTTTTAAATCCGTTTGAAGTAAACATCTTTTAAAACTACGTACAAGAAAACGGATTTAAAAAGTTCGTCTGAACATTGACGAAATTTATAACTACGTGAAGGTTGGACGTTGTTATAAAATGCTTCTTAATATGTGTTTTTTAAAACCGTCTTACCTCTGCACGTAGTCTTAAACTGCATCAACTCGTACACGTAATTTACAATTGCGTTTAACTTTAACGTTTTTATAAAATGTGTTTCATTCACAAGGAGTTAATGATTACGTTAACAAATAAACGCAGTTTTAAACTACGTTGCTGGATAGAATTCGGTTAACCAGTACGCCACACAACAAAATTTCCAAATAAAATGTCATATATGGGATAACAATTTGGGGATATAGAACCTCAACACTAAAGTTGCTCTAACAAAGTTACTGGGTTATATCATACAAGTCTTAGAAACTTTCTCTTTCCCCTCTGAGGATCGGCGATATCACTGAGTTATTCATTTTCATAACTTCAAAAATATCTTCTCAAATCCTTTAATCTTATTTTTCATACATGTTTTGAATCTAAATCTTCTTTTCTCTATTTCATTCGAGTTCTAGCATGTTTTGAATTCAGTCTCTATCTGTTTTTTCACATTTTAATTTAAATTTTATACTTTTTCAGTTGATGTTCCTCTTTTTAGAAATGTATCACTAATCTTCCCTGATTTCTCTAATATATGTTTACAGATTGAGTTATCTCCAATGGTGTTTGCCTTCTTATGTGTTACGATCATGGCATTTGCCAAGCAAGCTGTTTATCGTTTGATTAATGGAATCTGTGTAGAACTCAATGGTACAAGGTGGAAGATGAATTGTTTCAGCAACAACTCGGTGAGCCACATCTTTAGTGAATCCCGCGTCTCACTCCATTCAAAAAATTTGAATTTCAAAATTAGTAAAACCTACCATATCCTTAGGTGCCTGATTTTTCTCTGGTCAATAGCCAACTATAATACTTGCCTTACTAGTAGAAACATAATCACATTCTGTTTCAATGAGAATAGCCTAAATATACGGTTTCTTAACAACCAAAAATATTCTAGTATTTTTTCCTTTCCTATATCAACTCCAAATTAATCACCAAATTCCAATACCAATCTTTTCCTCACAGTAAACATGGAAGATGAAAACTCAACTCAAGTGGGCGATTTGGTTAATAAGTTCAAGCAGGCTATATTAGATTTGGGAGACACTTCTGCAATAGTCGACTTCTCATAACTAGCAAGTACTGAAGGAGATGAAGAAACAAAGTGGGAGGCTAGCGCAATCGGAAAGATAATCTCTAAAGGAAGAACATGGCTATTTATGTCTTCTGAAGATGTGAGAATCATAGAAACATATCCCAACATTATGATTTTCAAGTTTAATGACTGGAATCTGCTGAACAAAGTTATTGATGAGAGGCCATGGAGTATTAACAGGAATCTTCTTGTGGTACATGACTACATCCCAGGCATGATATACATAGGAAATATTGGGGATTTCAGCAATTTTGGATCGTTCTCGAAGCACTAATGCCTGAGTACATGAATGTTGCAGCAGTAACTAAAATAGGATAAATAATGGGTCAAGTCATTGCCATCGAACCCAAAGATGCAATACTGAATGGTAATGATCATGTTAAGGTTTATGTCAACATAGATCTCACAACACATTTAAGAAGGGGAGTTAAGGTTGTTACTAATGTAGGCCTTTCACGCTAGATAATTTTTTTTAAGAAAGGAAACCAAGTGGAATCTGCAAAGAATGCTATGTTATCAAGCATTTCAAAGGAGCATGTAAGGATGCAAAAATATTTCTAGAAAAAGCTCATGAGAAGCCATATTTCTTTGGAAATGTAAGTCATGTCAGAAAGAGTATAGCAATCACATCAACAAGCAAAGCACCAACATCAAAGAAGAGTGGTAAATCTATAATGAAGTCATTGGTTTTTGTTCCCCCTAAAAGTGGTGTTGCAGTCAACCTAGACTTCTTACTCAATAAGACAGCTGTTGGCAGTAATGAAGAGGAAAACAGGCTTGGCAAGAGGAAAAGAGGAGAAGAGGAACAAGTCCCCAAGGATACTGACAATATTTCTGACTCTACCAGTACCATTGTTGTTCCAAAACACTGATTCCTCAGCTGCTCATAGGATCATCACCAGAGATAACCAAGCAGTAAATGCAGAAAAAGAGAATCAGGTAAACAAACTGCACTTTCTTACTTTAATACCTACTGTCACTGTTTTTAAGCTCGCACATTTTTACTTCATGTTCATTTTTTTTTGCTCTTACATTTAATTCAACACTCCTCCCATCTTAAGTATCCTAAAAGTTGCTCTATATTATATTTTTATTTAATTCTCATCATAACTGCAAGCATGAAAATCCTCTAATGGAATGTGCAAGGTTTTAAAATTGCATATACTAAGAATCATCTTAGTGATATAATTAGAGCTCAAAATCCTAATATTATATTTCTTTGTGAAACTAAAATTAGTAGAACCAAATGCCAACCACTCTTAAAACAGTATCAGTATCCCAATTGGGATTACATTGAACCTGAAGGTCCATCTGGAGGATTAGCATTACTTTGGAAGAATGGTTTCATGTGTGACATAGTTGACACTCATTTCAATATGTTCAATTCCATAGTTCAATCAGATACTAGTAAGGCATAATTTCATTTAACTTGTATGTATGGATTCTCCAATCACACTAAGAAAAAAGATCAATGGAGCCATATACAACAGATTAGTGAGAACAATATCAACCCTTGGGTGGTCTTAGCTTAGGTGATCTTAATTTTCACTTAGTTGATAAAAAATCTGGAACCTTTAGTTCTTCTGATGGTTGGGTCAATAACATAGTATCTAGCAGTGGACTAGAAGATATATGCTTTGTTGGGAAAAATTTCGCCTGGAGTAACAATAACATGGGTACTGATAATATCAAGTCTAGAATTGATATGGCCCTAGGCAATGTCAACTGGAATCTAAATTTCCCTAATACTAGATTACTGCACCTACCCCAAAAAGGAAGTGACCATTGTCCTATCATGCTAGATAGTGATGACAAGGTGTCGAACTCGTAAAAATAATATTTCTATACTTCTCTTTAAACTAACTAGTAGTATACGGACAAACAGGTACGTTCCTAAGGGAGAGTTGATTCTAAGTTTTCGATTCAATTTCTGAATAAGAAATGCAAATATGAGAATGAGAATGATCAAGGACTTCTTCTAAGTCACAAAACATGAATCTTAATGATATAGCTAGTTTCTGCAAAGTACCCATTACTAATAACCCTAGAATATTTAGTACGCTCAAATATCCCGTAATATCTCCTAAGTTCACCGGACACGGAAGTGCTCGACTACTGGATTCTACTTGCCAAGTTTCCTAGAGGTACGCTTACTAGGTGTGACGCAAACAAGTACATTAAGTTCCGTGAGATAGGTTATTCCTAGTGACAAACACAAAAGCTCGATTCATCTACTAGTGTCATTCAATACATATGATTACTTAACAAAATCCCATCGTCAATAACCACATATTACTACTTGTATTAAGACTCTCTAGATAATTACGGGTCGAAGAGGTCTCAACTAGCATTAGAATCATCCATAAACCAATTTAATTTGCAACTTAAACGATTTAAGAATAATTCATAACCAATATTAGCATCGTAGAGAATGAACAATAACAATATAAGTGCAGGAAAAAGTCTTTTTAAATATCAATATGAGTTCATGCCCGGACGTCGAAATCTTCCCTAATCAAGATACAATTAGCTACTGGAGTTCATAGTAAACAAAGCAAAATATGTGAAACTAAACAAGAAAACCAAAGTAACAGCAGAAAGGGGTCTGGTGGAGTGTATGGACTGATGGTAGTATGGCAGTGAACCAAGGAAGCTCGCTGCTGGTGGTAATGGAACTGTGGCCTGGTAACTGTGGAATGATTACTGAGAAGTGGAAAGTTTGCTACTGGATCGGTGCTTGATAGGTCCAGGTACTTGTGCTTCTGCTGACAGGTGAAGGTGATATTGTGCTTGTCAGATCCAGGTCCTGCTACGAAGGTGTAATGATTGATGGAGGTGAACTGGTGGTTGTGTAAATGGAGACAGACTTGGACAAGACCTGGTGATGATGGTGTGGATGATATGCAGGTGGTATGGACAACAACTGGTGTTGGTGGTGGGATATATGCAGGTGATGGAGAAGACGATGTTGGTGGAGATGCAAAGAGGTGATAATGGAATGGTGGTGGTGGTTGTTCAACGAGAAAAAGCTCGCTGAAACTAGGGTTGCGGCAGTGATGGGGTATGAGATGATGCTGTAGGTTTAGGTATTCATCTTTATAACTTCCATTCCATGCAATATCGTGACCTAAACAGACCCAAAGGTTCCTTGTTCAATACAAACTCTGCCATCTCAAATATCGTCCATTCAATACTCTAAACCACGATAATCGCAAAGTAGAATTGAAACAAAACTCAAACCATATATTAAGTTGGTTTGTAAATTAGGTCCTAGCTGCTTTGTCCAAAGTAGATGTGTGTTAAAAGTTTGAGAACTCCTCTATTTATAGGCTTCAATACTCTCCATATCTTTGTAGGAAAAAATTCCTCATTCATATCCCAATTTGAGCCATATTCAAATTCTAGTCCAATTCTCCAAAACTTCCAAGTTTTCATCCAATTCCCACTTCTAAGTCTTCACACACATCAGAGAAGCTGAACCATGGAGTTATCCGACAAAAAATTTGGCAGTTTTATTCATTGTCTCAATCCTAACCTGTAACTAGCTAGGTCGTGTCAAATTCAGTCTTATCATACAAGTAATGATGAAATATTTGCTACACTCAAGAGCATGGTCTTAATACTTAAATATAAAATTACCTCATTGTATTGTAAGTCTTCAACTTTGATATAAAATTATGCTCTTTTTTCTTGTTTCAAAATTGATCAGCAACTCTAATAACGCACTTCTCCCTGCACCAAATTTGCATCACCGCATGATTAAATCCATTATTTAACACTCTAACAAGCAAGAAATCGAACGTAGTTCCCTAACACTTCAAGTTCAATTATGTCGGTCAGAATTTCTATGTAATCATACCTAGGAAGTATGCTAGTGACTCTAAAATCTCTTGGAGCTCTCTAAATTGATGGTGTGGACAACTTGCCACCAATCTCTTGTATCGATCCCAACATTCATATAATGACTCTCCCACATGTTGCTTGATCCCACAAATCTCTTTCACACGAATTTGAGTAGCCTTTGATGCGGGAAAATATCTCTCGAGAAAATTTTCTTCATCCCATTCCATGTTGTGATACTTCCGGAAGGCAAATAGTATAACCATTCCTTAGCATTGCCAAAGAAAACGGAAAAGCTTTCAACATTGCTCCATCCGCATTAGTGTTAGGTGGAAGCATAGCCATGACTAAGGTATTGAAGTCCATAAGATGTTTGTTTGGGTCCTCATTCACCATGCCATGAAACTTTGTAATTCTCTAATCAACCCGGAAGTCTTGATCTCGAAGTTGAGTTAGTTTGGATACACCATTGTTGTGTATCGAGCTTGTGAGAAGCTAGGTCCTTGAGTGTACGATCACCCATTGCCTCTTCTTCAATGTCCGAAGTAATTCACTTGATGTAGAACGAGGAAGCGGAGTGTTAACCGCTCGAATAAAGTCTCTTGGAGTCTTGGATTCTAGTTGAACTCGGTCTTCCCCTTGAAGCATTCACCAAAGTAGTACCTACAGCAAGGTTCACAAAACTAAGTTAGTTATAGAATCTAACAAAGCAAGAATAAAAAACAACTAAAAAACGGCGCCAAAATTTGTTCGCGTGTCGTTACCACTACAAATTAATTAATACTTTACTACCTAATTAACAAGTAATATAGGGTAGTCAAGGTCGATCCCACGAGGAGCAAGAGATTCTAGTTGTAAAATTGTCACACAAAAAGGGGGTATTGGTTGTAAAATTTATAAAGCAAAAGAAATAAACAAAGGAATTAAAATTGTAAGTTGAAATCAATGAGAGAGAATAGATCAAGGAATCCTTCTTCGCTGCAAAACAATGATTAAAGTTATATTCTTTTCCACTTGTTATTAGTCATAGATTATCACCAACCGTAGGTATAGCAGCTAGATCGGTGCTAACCCCAAAATCCCTAATTTAGGATACGGAAGTTCTCACCGGATTCTATTCACCAAAACCACCTAGTAGTAGATCACCCAAGATGTAATTTAGTTAAACGCATTAAGATTCATGAATTTATTAGGTTGATATTAGTAGTTAGACTCTTAGATCAAGGTCCACTTGCTAACGTTGTTCCCACACAATTGCTCCACGGAATCCCTCCCAAGGTCTTGTGTTTTATACCCATGTAAAGAGTCAAGAAACGATTACTTATCCCCAACTTTCACTAGCTATAGAATAATTAACAAATCAATTTAGCGTGCACTCTAAACGACCTATCAATCAATCATGAATGTCTTTAAGATCACTCCTATTAGTAAAAACAAACGATAATCATATGAGTAGAATTGAAACAAAACTCAAACCATATATTAAGAACTAGGAATTCATCCTCAATCAATAAGAAATTTAGTGAGTTCACACAATAATAATAATTAAGGAAGAAAGAAAAACTTATTGCAAAGATGATGGTTGCTCCTTCCTCTAATCCTTGTGCACTTTGACTCCTTCTCCAAAGTAGATGTGTGTTAAAAGTTGTAGAGAACTCCTCTATTTATAGGCTTCAATACTCTCCATATCTTTGTAGGAAAAAATTCCTCATTCCATAAGAACACCACTTTCCCAATTTGAGCCATATTCCAAATTCTAGTCCAATTCTCCAAAACTTCCAAGTTTTCATCCAATTCCCACTTCTAAGTCTTCACACACAAGAAGTCCATCCAAAATTTCCAGATTTTTGTGATAATGGAATGGCCGGAAGGTGTCGTCGGGAGAATATTCGATGGAATATTCCGTTGGTCAACCGTTA
Source organism: Papaver bracteatum (assembly GCA_023529315.1). Classification (NCBI taxonomy): domain Eukaryota; kingdom Viridiplantae; phylum Streptophyta; class Magnoliopsida; order Ranunculales; family Papaveraceae; genus Papaver; species Papaver bracteatum. The sequence goes on from JAJJWX010000365.1 coordinate 731,852, forward strand.
AGACTGTCAAAACAGTCAAACTGTTAGTTGACTAGGGTCAAATCTTGTTGGCTATCTTAAAGATTATGCACGGCCAAGATGACTGTCACTCAGCCATGATGGCTGAGTACTGCAACTTCTGCCAACATCCATCTGCAACTTCCCGTAACTTCATTCACGGCCAAGATGTGCTTCACCTGCACACCCAGCCATGATGGCTGGGTTACCTTCTTCCTGCCATGTCTTCTTGGAATCTATTCCATCATCAACCACCAAGATCAATCTTTGCCATATCACCAAAGCATCTCCACACAAATTCCAATGCTGCCATTATTCATCTTCACCTGCAATCACTGTTTCACCTTGCCTTCATTCCAACGTAATCCATCTACAATCGCGGTTAACACAAGCATGAGCTTTAACTCTATTTGCAATCCCACTGCAAAGATCACGACCGATTCAAGCCTTGCCCAACTCCAGCTACCAACCACCACCTCAAGCAACCAGCAACTCCACAACACTCCTTATTCACTAACACAGGCAAAGCACCCATCCGTGGATTCATTCGACAAACCCATCCGCTCAATCAATCAAATACAAACTCGTTCAATTTGAATACTCCTTCCAATCGATCACCGAGAACACCACAAATTCAACTCCTAAACCAAACTCCACCTAGCATACATCTAAGGCAATTCCATTCGTTTACTTCACTGCACTGTATTTGTAGCAACTCAGAACCCTTTGCTTCTATTTCATTAGTCTCCATCTCCCATTCTTAGCTCCTCACCAATTTTAGTTCCACCTAGCTGCCACAATACCCTGTCTGGAACTCAAAATCACCATTATCTTCTCACTTTGTTCCCAAACAATTTGAACGAGAATGCGATTTTTAGGTTAGGATATGATTTATTCATTGTCTCAATCCTAACAATTAGGTTGCCCCTTAACATTAACTATAACTAGCTAGGTCGTGTCAAATTCAGTCTTATCATACAAGTAATGATGAAATATTTGCTACACTCAAGAGCATGGAAAACTGGAGCTCTCCTGGATCAGAGGGATTTCAAGATGGATTTTACAAAAGTCAGTGGGAAAAAGTAGGGGATGATGTCTGTAATATGGTCAAAAAGTTCTTTGAAACTAAACACATGCTCAAGCAGATTAACAAGACTTGCATCTATTTGATACCAAAGAAGAAAAAGTGTACTTGTGCTGCAGATTATAGGCCAATTGGCCAATGCAATACTTCTTACAAGATTGTGTCCAAGGTCTTAGTTAACAGAATGAAGCCCATAATGGAGAAGCTCATCTCCCCTTATCAAGCTGCTTATGTCTCAAGTAGACTTATCAGTGACAACACTGTCATTGCACAAGAAATAATCCACTCTATGAAGAAAAAAAGAGGTGAAATGGATGGCTGGCTCTAAAGCTTGATATGTCAAAGGAATTTGACAGGTTAGAATGGCCATTCTTGCTTAAAGTATTATCTTTTTTTGGGTTTAATGATGACTTTTGTGATCTCATTCATCAATGCATCAGCACAACTCAACTTTCTGTCATGCTCAATGGTTCTCCCTATGACACTTTCACTCCAACAAGAGGAATTAGGCAAGGTGATCCATTGTCACCATACCTATTCACTCTAGCCATGGAATTTCTTTCAATACAACTCACAACATCTCAACAAGATAACAAAATCAAAGGTATTAAAGTGGCTGCTTTATCTCCGGCCATTAATCATCTACTTTTTGTAGATGATTACTTGATCTTTACTCAAGCAAAGGTCACTTCATTTAACAACTTATTGGAGTTACTTCAAAACTTCAGCTCTCAGTCAGGGTAGGTTATCAATTTTGAGAAAAATGATGTCTACTTCAGTAAGAAAACCAAGCTAGATGTTGCAGAGTCAATCAAACAAATCCTTGGAGTCAAGAGTATGAACTCTAAAGAAAAATATTTGGGTTCACCTCTCATCATAGGTTACTCAAAGCATCAAGGAAAATTTTGAAAGAAGATTTAATGCATGATCTTCTACTTCTCTTTCACAAGCAGGAAGAGGTACAATGATAAAATATGTTCTCAATGATGTTCCCATTTATCAAATGGGTATTTTCAAGCTTCCAGCAAGTCTACTTCCATAACTTACTAGCATTGAAAGAAAATTCTTTTGGGGATATCATAATAGTAGAGGGAATAATCCACTAGCTGTTGAATGTGTGTAGACCAACTGAAATGGGAGGATTAGCTTTTAGAGACCCGAGAAAACTCAATTTATCTCTTCTAACTAAATTGGCTTGGAGAATTTGTAATGAGCCTAATACCCTAATGGCACAAACTCTCTCAAGCAAATATTTCAAGTCTGGAGACTTACTTCATCAACCCATCACAGTTAACAATTGCTCATACACATGGAATGGAATTTCAAAAGGACTAGAAATTGTGAAGCAGAACTACTTCATGGATATCAACAATGGCAAGAAAACAAGAATATGGAAAGATAGATGGATCCCCGGTATGGATCAACCTCCTACTGCTCTAAATGAATTCTTTAGGTTCTATGAATTTGTGGAGGAGTTAATGGTCCCAGAAACTGCTCAATGGAATATCCATCTCATCACCACTTTATTTGATGTTGATACTGCTCTCAAAATTCAAGATCTTTATATAGACAACAACAAGGAAGACTCTATGATATGGATGCCAGCAAAAGATGGCATATTCTCTGTGAAAAACACATAAAAAATGCTGACTTACAATGACAGAGAAGTTCAAATAGATAGAAGAACAATTGATAGGAAGGTCTGGAAAAATCTCTGGAGATGTAAAGATACTCAAAGGATAAAACTCTTCACATGGAAATGCATAAGAGGTATTCACTCAACCAAGTACAGGAGGGAAATGTTCAACAACATTATTGAGACTAGTTGTGAAGTTTGTGGAGGTAATGAAGAAACAATGAAGCATATTATTTTCGATTGTCGACATGCCAAAGCAGTCTGGAGGGGCATAAACATTAATATTGATGCTGTCAGAGCTAACTGTAGTACAGTCTCTGAATGGGTCACTAGTTGGTTCTCTATACCAAATTAAAACAAAGATGAGAGATGACTTTATTCTCTTATGATCGGAGCTTGGATAATTTGGAAGGATCGTTGTGATGTTGTTTTCCAGGGAGTCTCTCTAAACCCTTTAAACACTATACACAAAATTTATTATCACCTTGCATCCCATACGCATGAATCTCATTGTGCAACATCTATATGTTCTAACTTCTCTAAAAGGAAACCTCCATTAGAAAACATTGTTAAATTTAACATAGGTGGTTCTTATGATGCTGATACTAATAAATTTGGAATTGGCCTTGTGTTGTGTGATTCAACAAGTGAATGCATTGGGACTAAAAGAACCTATGGAGGTGGAGCATTGAACTCAGAAGTTGTCGAGTGCATGGCTGTACGTGGAGCATTACAATGGGCAAAAAACTTAAATTACTCAATGATACAGATATAAGTGGATGCAAAGATCGTTATACAATCCATAAATGGCCACTCACTAGTCATTAAATCATTGTTATAAAAAGGTATGAGGTTTATGTCCATGATGACTAAAGCTATCAGACGAACGACATTTAATGTAAACCCGATCTGAAGGTCGGGATACTCCAGATGGAGGAGTCATTGGACGACTGAGGGAGGCTGACGGTATTCAATAGTAATACCAGTTTGTTTAAAATTTCGACATCTTATAAAATTCGTTTGTTTAAAATTTCGACATCTTATAAAATTTGAAAACAAAAATACAACGACCAACAAAAATTCTCAACCAGGTACGAATTTGATTTCTCTCTATCTTCCTTTGTTTTGATTTTCTCAACCAGGTGTGATACTTTGAGATTATAGATCCATATTTTGATGCTTTGGTTAGTGTTTAGTTTTCGAGTTTTATTTTGGTTTGGTTTTTTTTTATGTTTCTTTACCACTGCGATCCTTTTTCTTCTCTCCGAAACACAAGATTATGACTTCTCTATTTTTTGTTTCATCGATTCTTCTTTCTGTGTGATGCAAGTTTTTATAGTATAGATTTATATGTGTTTCGTCTAATTTGTTTTTCCCAGACGTTCAACCTGCAACATCAACAAAACTTTCGTTGAACGAAAGAGAATCTCCAAAAATAAAAAAAGAAAAAAAAGGCATCCTCGAAGGTAAAATTATAATAGTCCGAGAGAAATTGTTCCTATATCTACGTACCTGGTACGGATTATACGGTTGTTGTGTGGGGGGCGGGGAGGAATTGAATAATGTTGTCCTTAGAGAATCAGATTTTTTTGGTAAAGAGCAGGTAAGTTGTTCAAGAACCAGGATATCGGGACAAGTAGTCAAGACCTTACGCCGTCCAATAATTTTTTTGGTAATTTATACAACATGCACAGTGTTTCTGGATTTCCAATATCTAATAAGATTGATTTCTAATGGCGGCTTTAATTTGTTTTTTTTGGTGAGCTCTGTTGTTCATTTTTCAGGTATTGATTGGCACAACAAATGTTCTTCTGATGGAACTTCTAATAGATTGGTATGGGGAGAAGTCTGATGGTGTGAAGGAATTGGTAAATCTACGTCTCTTTCAAGCTCAGTATTTGATTGATTATATTTTGTTGGACTGTACAAGTAGTATTACAGGAAATATTTTAGAGAGTGCCGAGCAAATGGTAGGATGGATTTTATGTCAATTAACCCTATATTGGCTCGCTCACACTCTTACACATCATCAAAGGTATCTTATTATTAGTTAAGGCTTATTATCCGGTCGTTCTCAATTAAACAAAAAGTGTAGAAGACCAAATAAAGGGTACTCTATCAAAAACCTTTTTGGTTGTACATATGATGATCATGTGCAAGATTTTAGCAAGTCAGGCTAATGTTTGCAGACATCAAAAGTATTTCCAACCTTCTTGGGTTATGGTGTTTTGGAAGCTGTACGAAGCGAAAAAGCATGTTCTCTTTTATTTATGTTTTGCTCACATAGTTCTTTGTTCTCTTATCAAGAGTGATCACCGCACTGATTACCCAAAGGTTTTGGATTAATTACTCGGTTAGTTGCTATAGTTCTTATATGGCCTAAGAAAGACTAATCTGTAGGGTTGGGAAAGGGTTGTAAATAACTGAGTATGCCATATTTGTAGATTAATTACTCCGTTAGTTGCAAAAAGAGTCCCGACATGCTTTATATAGGTCCATATTCTCTTGGATTTAGCAGGTTAGTTAGCAACATTAGAGCAGGGGTTCACACAGGTGAACTATATGTATTTCATGCTAAAAAATGTCTCACTATAATTTGTAGATTGAAAACTAAAAAGTATTGAATTCCCTCTAAAATTTATGCTTGAAAAGGTAGATTACCAACTTTTTTAAAATGTTGTTTTGGCAAGTTTGTAGTTTCGTCAGTGTAACTCCCGAGTCGTCATGGTGTACGTGAGTGGTGGAAATGGAAATCGTGAGGTCCATTTGTTTAACAATTCTACCAATGAGACAGTAGTAACGGTTATCAATGATGAGATAGGGGGATTTTGGCAGTGGAAATGGAGGGTCAAATCGTGGGTTTTTCTTAATTCTTTCTTATACAAATCTATTACCATGTAATAATCGTGGAAATGTATTAATTTGCTTGGTAATTAATCTATCTTCATACACCCTTCAATAGTCGTGGATGATGTAGCGTTGTAGACATTGTATCTATGCCTTATTTCCCGCACAAGCAAAAGAGACGTTAGGATGGACTTGCACACAATACATCATTGAAAGCCCATGAATAAATGCAGGATCAAGTGAGAGTCTTATGCATTTTTAGAGTCAAATGTATTCATTCACAAATTCATAGGATGATCAACTCGGTAGAGAGGAACCTATAGTTCATTGTGAAACTCCATAGAGAAGCTCAAATACTCCTTAATTGGTAAATCTCATTAATTATGCATCTATCAGTTTAACTTAGGACATGCCTGCAACTGTAAATTAAACTTTGGTAATAAAAGTCTTTAAAAAAAGTTGTGTAATTTTGGCCCGCGGCCAGGATATATAGTTGGCGAGGTATACATCCGTTTCTGATGTATAATTTTGGACCGACTTGGAATATATCGCGGCCTGATAGGTGTTGTAAAACACCTAATTTTATATTTAGTATTTATGATTTCTTTGCTTTTATTCTTGTGAATTGCATCTCTTATGTTTAGTTTTGAGTTTTTAGGTGCAATGGAGTCCTTTGGAGTAAAAGAAGGAAAATTGTCCATTTGGAGCGCAAAAGACAAGGATTAATTCACAGGAAGACTATACTTGGAGCATGCCATGTTGCGCAAGAAGGAGTGAAGAATGTACCGTCAGTTTTCCACAACTAACAGTTGAGCAAAGAATAGTAAGCCAGTCAGTTCCGCAAAACTGACAAGCCAAAGATGAACTGGGTGGCCCTTATCGACTGCATCTGAGTGTTTATATCAATTTTTAATCCCACCCAAGACCTAAAATTCGGAGTCCATCTCATCATTGGTCTCGCCTGAGATGTGTTTGGGAGAGGTGAGAAAATAGCTGCATGATTTTTGTGTCTGAGAATCGAGAGAGAAAAGAGGCGAAGCAACATCAGTTGCTATTTCAATTTGAGAATGAAATGGGAGATCCTGATTCTCAGTTACAGAAAGAAGATCTTATGTTGTTGGTGACCAGAGATTAATAATGAAAAGCTAGGGTTTGTGTTGATCTTTTCATTTACTGTTTCGAAATAAGAGAAGGATAAAAAGGGGTTTATCAAGAATCAGAATGGGTGTGATTCTGTAAGATTGAATGTTCAAATGAAGTTAGGGTTTGGTCGATTCATTGAAACAGAGAAGAATGTTGAATCAGTGAAGAAATTACATCTGTGATCTGAGATTGAAGTTCAGATGGAGGAGATTGTTGAAGGAATCCTTGTGTGTTTGAGAATGGGTTTATCTTGCTGATTTACAGAGATTGAAATAGTTCTGATGTTCTTATAGAGAACAAGAAGAATCAGTTATAGATTTGAACTGGGGTGGTTATGAAGTGTGCAAATGAATGGGTATAATGAATATAGGTAGCTACTGGTATTTCAGGTAGTTTTGATGTTACCCTGTGAATGTGGAGATTCAGGAGGTTAAATAGAAGGGAATGTTGATTGTCAAGGGGTTACTGAGATTGTGAAGGAATGCAGATGATTTGGTTTGTCTTGGTGGAAGTGGTGTACAAGACTAAGCTGATGTAGTTACAACATTGGTTGAGCTGTGAACAAGGAGGCAATGGAAAAGAAATGGGACGAGCTGAATGAATGATATAGATGTATGTTTACAGGTTAGGATTGAGACAATGAATAAAACTGTGGCTTGAGGTTGTGAAATGGTTTGTGTGGCTTGGAGAGTAGATGCAGCTGCAGTAAGTTTGTTGTAGGTAATGGTGATGTGTGTTGTTGGTTTTGAAGCTAGGCAATACTAGCATGAGGAAGTTGCAGACATGATGCTACAGCTACTACTGAGCATGAATTGGTGGAGTTGATGTGTCTGTAGCTAGAAGAAGGAAAGTTTGGTGGTACTGCAACTGAGTTCGATGGAAGTCTAATGTGTATGCTGCTGGTATATGGGAGAGTAGTTACATGGAAGAAATATGCAGTCAAGACTCAAGGGAGATTGCAGGTGAAATGGGTACTGCTAGTTCAGGTTAAGGAGCTGGTGCCAGAAAATTGTTGGTGACTGAGACGAGAAAAAAAACAAAAAGTGAGATATTAGCTGAAATGGGTATTGCAGTCGCATGATATTGCAAGAAAGATAGAGCTTGTGCTACTGGATTGGAGGAGTTCAGGTTTAAAGCTGAGAATGGGTTGTTGCTGCCAAGAGTGTGAGACATCCACAATGGGTTTTGAGAGATATTTGAGCTGGGATATTGCAGTGATGTTGAACCAGTTAGTGATGTGTCTGGTGATTGCAAGGAAAGAAGGGGAAGCAGCAGCACCTCAATGCTGCTATGGAGTTGTTACAAATGGAAATGGTGGTTGTGTTGTTGGTGGTGGTATAGAGTTGCAGAACTGAGCTGAGTTTGGCAGTCGATGATGAAATAACTGGTGGACTAGATTGTTTAAATGCGATTGGAGTGATGGAACTGCAATGTAATGGTTATATGTGCTAGAGATAGGTCAAGTAGTGGTAGCTGTAAAAGTTAAGTGAAGCAGCTGAGAATTGAGATAATGGAGTGCTGGAATGGGTGTATGTGGAGTTGAGAGTATGGACTGGTGTTGCTCAGGGAAGTACATGCAAGTAATGAAGTTGCAACTGTGAAGATGCTCAGCCATCATGGCTGACAGAGAAGAGGTGCAGCACAAATTCAAGTTGTGTTATCCCATGCCAAGACAACTCAGCTCAATCAGTTGACTGACTCACACGCTGACTCGATCTTTACTAGGTTGACTTAACCTGGTTGACTCAGGTGGCCGGGTGGACTTTTCCGGTCACCTGAAATATTTTACGGTACCAGATTCCGGCCAACTTCCAGCCGATGTACCAGTTTTCCGGCGAGCTGTTTTTGGCACACTTTTACATGGGTTTTTCTCACACATGGTTCATGGGCTTGATGGAGTTTTTGGTGATGGACTTTGAAGACCTAATTTTGGAAAGTGGGAAGGCTATAAAAAGAAGAAGTTTCTATTCTTTTGGGGTTATCAATTATAAACGTATTATTCTACTGGAGTTTTGGAGGAGAGCGATTCTACTAGGGTTTGCTTTCGTTTATTTTTCATGTTCTTCATTTTATTTTTGATATTAATTATGTTGAATCCAAAAACTATGAGTAACTAAATACCTTTTATTGGTTATGGGATAATAAGTGGATTTCACAAATAAGATTTGATTCAATGTATTAGTTTTGTTTCAATATTTTACTGTTTATGATTCATTGTTCATATTGTTTATGATTTGATTGTTTATTTGGTTTAGTCCGGAATCAATCCGATTTGCTTTCATATCTAGAGCTATATTAGGGTTTTCAATACGAAAACTTTGTTTGTCCCTGATTCTAAGTAGCATAAATGTGGGTAGTTCTTGTAGTGATATATCCTACTAGTCACATATGAATCATAACTTGGGTTAAATCGATTTAGTGTTTTTACACATTTTGATTGCCTTGATTAGTCTTATTCCATAGAACTTATTGCTTTTAGGGAGTTAAATCTAATTGTGCTTTTACACTTTAGGTTGATTTATATGATAATCCAGTACTTCTACGAAGGCCTCCAATCAAGTGATAGATATCTTCTTGACGATGCGTGTGCTGGTGCACTAGTGAACAAGACGGTGGCCCAAGCTACCGATTTGATTGAAAGTATGGCTGCAAACTCGCAACAATTCTACACAAGAGGTGAACCAATGGTTAGCGGAGTGCATGAAGTTAGTGATTCATCATCATCACACCGTAATCAAAGGATGGACAATATGGAGCACATGATGCAAAAGATGGCTGCGGTTATATTACCTTCGTATGGTGAAGAGTTGGAGCAAGCTAATGCGGTTTTTCCAAACCCACAATGACGGTATGATCCCTATTCCAACACCTACAATACGGGATGTAGAGATCATCCAAATTTCAGCTATGCCAACAAGCAAGGTGCGGTTCAACAACCTACTTTCAACCGTATGAGTGGATTTCAACCGCAACAACAACAATTTCAACCGCAACAACAACAATTTCAACCGCAAAAGCAACAATTTCAGCAACCACAACAACCGGTTCAAAACCAAAGTTCCGATATCGATGCAAAGTCACAAACAATGATGCAAGGTATTTCTACCATGTTCAAGGAAAGCCAACAAGAAACCAAGAGTGCGATTAAGGATTTGCAGACTCAAGTGGGCTCCATGGCAATTGATATCAAAAAGTTGAAAGCACAAAATAGTGGGAGACTCCCTTCTCAACCCATTAACCCAAAAGAGGGTTTCAATGCTATTACATTGAGAAGTGGTACACAACTTGAGCAACCCAAAGTTGCTGATTTGGGTGAAGAGGAAGCTCCAAAGGAGCCGTTTTTGGAGGAAGAGAGGGATGAAATTCCCCAAACACCCGAGGTACCTATTCTTTACTCTAAAAATCCTATTCCTACTTATGTTCCTCCTATACCTTTTCCTCGCAGATTTGCAAGTTCTAAGAAGGCGGAACTAGAAAAGGATATTTTAGACATTCTTAAGAAGATTCATGTGAGTATACTACTCATTGATGCTATCAAGCAAGTTCCCAAGTATGCAAAAGTGTTGAAGGACTTGTGTACCAATAAGCAAAGGCTTAAAGGCAATTAAGTGCTAAGTGTGGGAGAGAATGCTTCAGCAATCTTACAACACAAACTCCCACTGAAATGCAAGGATCCCGGTAGCTTTGACATTCCCGTCACAATTGGTAACACCACTTTTAACAAAGCAATGTTAGACTTAGGTGCCTCCGTTAATGTTATGCCGTCATCCATGTATAATTCACTTAATCTAGGTCCTTTGAAAAAGGATGAAATTGTGTTGCAATTAGCCAATCGCTCTAATATTTACCCAATGGGTATTGTTGAGGATGTTCTTTTGCATGTTAATCAACTTGTATTCCCTGCTGACTTTTGTGTGTTAGAGATGGATGAAGGTTCACCAGACTCGTCTCTTCCATTGCTACTTGGGCGTCCCTTCATGAAAACGGCTAAGACGATCATTGATGTAGACAAGGGAACATTGACTATGGAGTTTGATGGAGAAATAATACGTTTCAACATTTTCGAGACGATGAGATATCCTAGTGATGTCCACTCTTGTTTCTCTGTTGATGTTATGGATGCATTGGCGCAAAAAGTGTTTGAATTGAATGGCGATGATGCTTTGGAAACTGTTTTAATTACATCCATGGATGATAGTGTAAAGTGTGGTAACGAAGTTAAAGAAGCCCTTGGTGATCTTAACTCACTACAAGGATGTCCGGAAACTCATAATATCTCTTTTATTTCTTTACCATGCAGTGATGAAAAGCTTTTACCTTCTATTGTTAAATCTCCAAAGTTGGAATTGAAACCTCTTCCAAGTCACTTAAAGTACTTGTACTTGGGTGACAATGAAGAGTTACCTGTGATTGTTTCTAACGAGCTTAGTGAATTACAGGAGCAAAAACTTCTAAGGGTGCTAAGGAAGCACAAGACGGCCATAGGATGGACAATTGCTGATATCAAGGGTATAAGCCCTGCCGTTTGTATGCATAAGATTCGTTTGGAGGACGATGCAAAGCCTACAAGGGAAGCGCAACGTCGTTTGAACCCTCCCATGATGGAAGTTGTGAAAAAGGAGATACTCAAGATTTTGTAAGTGGGTGTTATCTACCCCATATCCGATAGCAAGTGGGTGAGCCCGGTACAAGTTGTACCGAAGAAATCAGGTGTAACAGTGGTAGAGAATGATGAGAACGAACTTTTCCCAACTCGTGTGCAAACCGGTTGGAGGGTTTGTATTGATTATAGAAAGTTGAATTCCACTACTAGTAAGGATCATTTTCCTTTACCTTTTATTGATCAAATGCTTGAACGTTTAGCTGGACATGCTTATTATTGTTTCCTTGATGGATAATCAGGTTATAATCAGATTGTGATATCACCGGAGGACCAATAGAAAACCACTTTCACTTGTCCTTTCGGTACTTTTGCTTATATAAGGATGCCTTTTGGCTTGTGCAATGCTCCATCTACCTTTCAAAGGTGTATGGTAAGTATCTTTTCGGAATATGTTGAAAACATCATTGAAGTGTTCATGGACGACTTTAGTGTCTTTGGTGATTCATTTGACCTTTGTTTGAACAACTTGTCATTAATCCTTGAACGATGTGTTGAAACAAACCTTGTGCTGAATTGGGAGAAGTGCCATTTCATGGTAACTCATGGCATAGTTTTAGGCCATATAATATCTTCTAAGGGCTTGGAAGTTGATAAATCTAAGATATACCTTATTCGTGCTCTAACCCCTCCCACTACGGTGAGGGAGATACGCTCTTTTCTTGGAAATGCAGGTTTCTATCGTAGATTTATCAAGGATTTTTCCAAGATAGCATCACCACTTTGCAACTTATTGCAAAAAGATGTGGTTTTTAACTTTGATGAAAAGTGTATGGCGGCATTCAATCGTTTGAAAGAACTTTTGATTTCAGCCCCTATCATTAAACCACCGGATTGGAGCAAGCATTTTGAGCTAATGTGTGATGCTAGTGACTACGCGTTTGGTGCGGTGCTTGGGCAACGTGTGGGGAAGATACCTCATGCTATTTATTATGCTTCTAGAATGTTAAATTAAGCCCAAAAAAACTACACAACCACTGAAAAAGAGTTTCTAGCTATTGTATTTGCATTGGAGAAATTTCGCTCTTATCTAATTGGTACAAAAGTTGTTATATTTTCTGACCATGCATCACTTAGGTACTTGCTAATGAAGAAAGAAGCGAAACCGAGGCTCATACGATGGATTCTACTCTGACAAGAGTTTGATATTGAAATCAAAAACAAGAAAGGAATTGAGAACACTGTTGCGGATCACTTGAGCCGTCTTGTTGTGGACAAGGAAGCTATCCCATTGCGCGAAAGTTTCCCGGATGAGCAACTATTCTCAATTTCCTTTGGAGAACCATGGTATGCGGATATTGTGAATTACTTGGTAACTAAACAAATCCCAAGGAACTTGTCTCGTGCTGAGAGGGACAAACTTAAGAGGTTAGGGAACCAATATATATGGGATGATCCATACTTATGGAAACATGGCAGCGACCAAGTAATAAGAAGGTGCGTTCCCGAATCCGAGTTTAATTATATCTTGTCATTTTGTCACTCTTATGCTTGCGGAGGACATTTTGGAAGTAACATGACCTCTCACAAGGTACTTGAAAGCGGTTTCTATTGGCAAACCTTTTTTAAGGATGCACATATATTTTGCACGACTTGTGATAGGTGCCAAAGAACAGGCAATCTAGGTGCCCGAAATCAAATGCCACAAACCTTTATTCAATTTATTGAAGTTTTTGATATATGGGGTATTGATTTTATGGGTCCTTTTGTTAACTCGCATGGGAATTATTACATCTTACTTGCTGTTGATTATGTCTCTAAATGGGTGGAAGCTAAGGCCACCCCAACTTATGATTCCAAGGTTGTTTCAGATTTTGTGCAAGCTAACATTTTTGCAAGGTTTGGAATTCCAAGAGCCATAATTAGTGATGGGGGTTCTTACTTCAAAAATAGGATTTTGCAAAGCTTGTTGAAGAAGTACAATGTGTCACATAAGATTGCAACACCTTATCATCCTCAAACTAATGGGCAAGCCGAGGTTTCCAACCGGGAGGTGAAGTCCATTCTAGAAAAGACGGTGATTCCAACAAGGAAAGATTGGAGCATGTGACTTAATGATGCTTTGTGGGCTTATAGAACCGCATACAAGACACTTATTAGGATGTCTCCCTTTAGGCTTGTGTATGGTAAACCTTGTCACTTACCCGTGGAGATTGAGCATAAGGAGTTTTGGGCGATTAAGCAATGCAATATGGAGATGGATGGGGCTGGAAAAAAAAGGAAGCTACAACTCCAAGAGCTATAAGAGCTTCACAATGATGCATTTGAAAGCTCTCACATTTACAAGGAAAAAACGAAGGCCTTTCATGATACTATGATTTCTAGAAAACAATTTTGTGTTGGGAAGAAAGTGCTTTTGTTTAATTCTCGCTTGCATTTATTTCCGGGTAAATTAAGGTCACGTTGGATCGGACCTTTCATTGTTACTAATGTGTTTTCTCATGGTGCAGTAGAAATTCGTAGCATAGCTACAGGCAAAGAACTTAAAGTTAATGGGCACCGGTTGAAACCATATTATGAGAATTTCACTTCCGAAGTGGTGGAAGGAGCCAATTTTGTGGATGCACTCCCTCTGGAGGAGTTATATAAAGCGAGGAGCAAGTCGGGCTGACGACTTTAAACAAAGCGCTAAGTGGGAGGCAACCCACCGGTTTTGTATCTTTACCTTTATCTTTTTATTCTTTAAGCATTTTATCTTTATTTTCTTGTTTTTGCATATCATTTGCGGAAATTTCCCACCTTGAACTTTCTTTGGATGATTCAATTTTACATTGAGGACAATGTAAAGTTTAAGTGTGGGGGAGCATTTATATGTTTGTATAGTTTGTTTTATGCCTTTTAGTAAAAAAAAAAAAATCAGAAAAATAGAAACCAAGAAAAAAAATTGTGCTTTTTGAACTCCGAAATCTAGAAGCTTGTGCCTTTAGGATGACACCATTAGTGGATGGAACCATTTTGATTGCAGGAGTTGAGGAACCAATTAACTAAAAGGGACGAACATAGCTCAGAAATCAAAAATAAAATGATAGTTGTTACCATATCTCGGAATATCACCATATCATGTTCTACTTTTATTTTTCCATATTTATCTATCGTTCTCTAAGTGCTTTGGTGGGTCACTAAAAATCGAGTTGTTATTACTGCTAGGATGAAATAGAGTGATTGAGTTGCTAAAAAAAAAAAAAAAAAAAAAAGAGAGACCGACCAATTAGACCAAACGGAATAAAAATGACACTTGGGAACAACAGTATGTGTGAAACGTTGTCCCTGTCTCCGTCGCCTAAACAAGCGTGGAATGCAGGATCCAAGGCAGCTATCACGTACTTGCTGACAAAAAGCATGCGCTTGGATCCAAAAGATTTAATCATGCTGTCTAATGAAAAAAAAAGCGAAAAATAAATAAAAATGAAATGAAATATTATTATTGTTGAATAAAGTCACTCCTGGTTCCCTTGTATATGCCAATGAGTTGATGTAGAAATAAGTTTGTTGACCATTGGTTCCCTTGTATATGCCAGTGTGTTGACACTAGAATTGACCAGTAGCTCAATCTAATAGGATGCATAGGTTCATCTTGGCGGTGACCTTCAGACAGATATGGGATACATCGATCACTTGTGAACATTCGCCAACATCTACATCTATATCCATCTTCTTTATCTTTTCATTGTGATTGTGGTTTGTTAGTTTCCGAGTATTGTGGCTTGTTCGACTATCTAATTAAAGCTTTATTTACTTATATATGAATTGAATTTGTGCAAGGTACCTCCTCCTGTAGTCATTTTGGATTCGTTCATTGATTTGTCACAAATAGACGGAGTTGGAAATATAGGTTTTGTAGGAAGACCTCTTGTAAACCTTCACGAGACTAAAGCTCGTCCACTAGGGACACCTAGGGGTTCAAAGGCTTATTAAAGTGACCGTAGCCTCTACGAGACGGAGTTGTATGTATGCTTTATAATTATTTTTGTTTGATTTGGTCGATGACTAGCAAAGTCTAAGTGTGGGGGAATCTGATAGGTGTTGTAAAACACCTAATTTTATATCTAGTATTTATGTTTTCTTTGCTTTTATTCTTGTGAATTGCATCTCTTATGTTTAGTTTTGAGTTTTTAGGTGCAATGGAGTCCTTTGGAGCAAAAGAAGGAAAATTTTCCATTTGGAGCGCAAAAGACAAGGATTAATTCACAGGCAGACTATACTTGGAGCAGGCCATGTTGCGCAAGAAGGAGTGAAGAATGTACCGTCAGTTTTCCACAACTGACAGTTGAGCAAGGAACAGTTAGGCAGTCAGTTCCGCAAAACTGACAAGCCAAAGATGAACTGGGTGGCCCTTATCGACTGCATCTGAGTGTTTATATCAATTTTTACTCCTACCCAAGATCTAAAATTCAGAGTCCATCTCATCATTGGTCTCGCCTGAGATGTGTTTGGGAGAGGTGAGAAAATAGCTGCAGGATTTTTGTGTCTGAGAATCGAGAGAGAAAAGAGGTGAAGCAACATCAGTTGCTATTTCAATTTGAGAATGAAATGGGGAGATCCTGAGCAATTCTCAGTTACAGAAAGAAGATCTTATGTTGTTGGTGACCAGAGATTAATAGTGAAAAGCTAGGGTTTGTGTTGATCTTTTGATTTACTGTTTCGAAATAAGAGAAGGATAAAAAGGGGTTTATCAAGAATCAGAATGGGTGTGATTCTGTGAGATTGAATGTTCAAATGAAGTTAGGGTTTGGTCGATTCATGGAAACAGAGAAGAAGGTTGAATCAGTGAAGAAATTGCATCTGTGATCTGAGATTGAAGTTCAGATGGAGGATATTGGTGAAGGATGTTGATTTACAGAGATTGAAATAGTTCTGATGTTCTTACAAAGAACAATAAAAATCAGTTATAGATTTGAACTGGGGTGGTTAGAAGTGTGCAAATGAATGGGTATAATGAATGTAGGTAGATACTGGTATTTCAGGTAGTTTTGATGTTCCCTGTGAATGTGGATGAGAACAAGGGTTTGGAGAATGGTACTGTGATGGTGTTTGAGGTGATGAACTGATTGGCAGGTCTCTGGTGAAAGTGGAGATTCAGGAGGTTAAATAGAAGGGAATGTTGATTGTCAAGGGGTTACTGATATTGTGAAGGAATGCAGATGATTTGGTTTGGCTTGGTGGAAGTGGTGTACAAGACTAAGCTGATGTAGTTATAGCATTGGTTGAGCTGTGAACAAGGAGGCAATGGAACAGAAATGGGAGGAGCTGATGTATGTTTACAGGTTAGGATTGAGACAATGAATGAAACTGTGGCTTGAGGTTGTGAAATGGTTTATGTGGCTTGGAGAGTAGCTGAATCTGCAGTAAGTTTGTTGCAGGAAATGGTGCTATGTGCTGTTGGTTTTGAATCTAGGCAATACTACCATGAGGAAGTTGCATACATGATGCTACAGCTACTACTGAGCCTGAATTGGTGGAGTTGATGTGTCTGTAGCTGGAAGAAGGAAAGTTTGGTGGTACTGCAGCTGAGTTCGATGGCAGTCTAATGTGTATGCTGCTGGTATATGGGAGAGTAGTTACAGGGAAGAAATGTGCAGTCAAGACTCAAGGGAGATTGCAGGTGAAATGGGTACTGCTAGTTCAGGTTAAGGAGCTGGTGCCAGAAAATTGTTGGTGACTGAGACGAGAAAAAAAACAAGAAGCGAGATATTAGCTGAAATGGGTATTGCAGTCGCATGATATTGCAATAAAGAGAGAGCTTGTGCTACTGGCTTAGAGGAGTTCAGGTTTAAAGCTGAGAATGGGTTATTACTGCCAAGAGTGTGAGACATCCACAATGGGTTTTGAGAGATATTTGAGCTGGGATATTGCAGTAATGTTGAACCAGTTGGTGCTATGTCTGGTGATTGCAAGGCAAGAAGGGGAAGCAACACCACCTCAGTGTTGATATGGAGTTGTTACAAATGGAAATGGTGGTTGTGTTGTGGGTTGTGGTAGAGAGTTACAGAACTGAGATGAGTTCGCAGTCGATGATGAAATAACTGGTGGACTAGATTGTTGAAATGCGATTGGAGTGATGGAACTGCAATGTAATGGTTGTATGTGCTTGATCTAGGTCAAGTAGTGGTAGCTGCAAAAGTTAAGTGAAGCAGCTGAGAATTGAGCTAATGGAGTGCTGGAATGGGTGTATGTGGAGTTGAGAGTATGGAATGGTGCTGCTCAGGGAAGTACATGAAAGTAATGAAGTTGCAACTGTGAAGATGCTTAGCCATCATGGCTGACAGAGAAGAGGTGCAGCACAAATTCAAGTTGTGTTATCCCATGCCAAGACAACTCAGCTCAATCAGTTGACTGACTCACACGCTGACTCGATCTTTACTAGGTTGACTTAACTTGGTTGACTCAGGTGGCCGGGTGGACTTTGCCGGTCACCTGAAATATTTTCCGGTATCGGATTCCGGCCAACTTCCAGCCGATGTACCAGTTTTCCGGCGAGATATTTTTGGCACACTTTTACATGGGTTTTTCTCACACATGGTTCATGGGCTTGGTGGACTTTTTGGTGATGGACTTTGAAGACCTAATTTTGGAAAGTGGGAAGGCTATAAAAAGAAGAAGTTTCTATTCTTTTGGGGTTATCAATTATAAACGTATTATTCTACTGGAGTTTTGGAGGAGAGCGATTCTACTAGGGTTTGCTTTCATTTATTTTTCATGTTCTTCATTTTATTTTTGATAATAATTATGTTGAATCCAAAAATTATGAGTAACTAAATACCTTTTATTGGTTATGGGATAATAAGTGGATTTCACAAATAAGATTTGATTCAATGTATTAGTTTTGTTTCAATATTTTACTGTTTATGATTCATTGTTCATATTGTTTATGATTTGATTGTTTATTTGGTTGAGTCCGGAATCAATCCGATTTGCTTTCATATCTAGAGCTATATTAGGGTTTTCAATACGAAAACGTTGTTTGTCTCTGATTCTAAGTAGCATAAATGTGGGTAGTGCTTGTAGTGATATATCCTACTAGTCACATATGAATCATAACTTGGGTTAAATCGATTTAGTGCTTTTACACATTTTGATTGCCTTGATTAGTCTTATTCCATAGAACTTATTGCTTTTAGGGAGTTAAATCTAATTGTGCTTTTACACTTTAGGTTGCTTTCTAGGAAGAATTCACATATGCATCTTTTAATGTGGTTGTGATGAAATCAGGGAATTAGCGGGATACTCTTGCGATCAAGGTATCCTAGGAATTTTAGTAAATGAGAGATTAAATTTCAATTCTAGTCATTGTTGAGAATTCAAGTTTGTGAATGAAACTATACCGTGACCAATACTTTCTCCTTATTGATTATTTTTATTATTACTTTGCTTTCAATTCATTTTTATTGCTTTGATAAATCAAAACCCCCCATTGGTTACTAAGAAACTGAAAATTTTTATAACAACAAAAGCCTCTCTGTGGATACGAACTCTTTCTTATCGCATACTATTTTTATTTTAGGAAGTAAGAAAGTGAAATTATTTTTGCGTCGGCTGACAACCGACCACAGCCCAGAACAAAGCTAACTTTTACCTGATCACTATGCCTAGCCATGGCTATTGTAGGGTGAACCTTACCTGACTATGGAAAGTAGGTGAACGCAAACCAACGCCCTTATTCGTGTGGATTGAAGTCTGATATATCCGACCATCGATTTCTTCATCCGACGGTGGGGATCGAGAGTTGGGGGAGGGATATTTTCGTGCGTCGGATGCCCTGGGTTTCCTGATTTTGATACACTCCTGTTAATGTTTTGGTCTTCCTCTTAAATCAAACATTTCCTAATACCAATATGTTTCTCTAAATACAATTGTTTCCTAATAATTGTATTTAGAACAATTGTTTCATAATAGTATTAATAAGAAGATAGTATTAATATTAAAGAACCATCTAGCATAACTTGCGAACATCAGATTTGTTTTTAGTTCTGTTTGAGCTTAGGGTTTTTTTCTTGAGAAAGATTGATTTACAGATTTAAGGTATGCAGTGAATTTGAACAACTTTTCAAATAATGGCATTTGTTTGATGAAACAAATCAGAGAATCTGTTTATACAACATTCTTTGAATTGTTGTTTTTTGTTAATTTGTTCAGACCATCTTCGAATTTATCGCCAGATGTTTAACCTACGGCAAAACTTTCGCTTAACAAAAGAGAATCTCAGAAATCATCAAAGGTAACATTATAATAATAGTTCTGTTCATTGATGTGTTATGTATCATTCCTTCTTTAAAATTTTTTCCTATCAATATTCAATCGTTGAGAAGCAATTAGTTGAAATTGAATTAAGATAAAAATTTGGCGTGTTATGTATCCTTCCTTCTTCAAACTAAACCCCTTTTAAGAAGTGAACAAAAAAGAGGTTTGGCTGTATGGCTTTGACGGTTTGCAATGATTGCACTGGAAATTTCTCTCAATGTAGAAATATCAACATGCAAGGAACATTTAGAGGTAGTAAGAAAGTTTGTAAGTTAGTAAAGAACTCATTGAGAGGAATAGAAGAAGAAGGTAAACATTAAGAAACCTAGAATTTATTTTTTTTCCTTCAGTTGATTGTTTGGTTTAGGGTATGTTTTTTTAGTATACTTTAATAAATTTGTATTTATATGTTGCAGTTGAATTAGAAAGACGACTGAGAGGTTAGAAAGACGACTGGGAGGAGTGGAAGAAGAATGTAAATATACAGAAAACTTTGACCACTTGATGTAACCTGTGCTGATGAGTGACTATGTTGCGGAGACAATCAAGATGGGCTTAGATATTTTTTCAAATTAAGCTTTTTGCTTTCTTCTGTGATGCTTCTTCTATTTAAATACATCCAACTCCAAGGTTTTTGCAATGGTTGGATTCCTGGAACCAAATATTTCTTTAATAATTCCATTTTATGACTTGGATCATCGCATGTCTTTCTGAAGGGTGTGTGGAAAATTTATGCAGAGTTGCCATATGCACATTCATACAAGTCTCCTATTGGATTCTTGAATAAAAATTTCATCCCAATGTTGACGATTTGTGAGAAAACATACTCATGCAACCAGTGTCCAATGCTTATATTGTTACAAACAGCTTAAGCCTTTAAGTTACTTTCAAGTTTGCACTGTTAATCTTTGTTCTTTGTTCTAATTAACATTAATCAGAATAATTTGTTTGGTTAAATTATTTTTTTGGGGAATCCGTTGTTTAACGTTTGAACATGTATTTATACCTATTATCACATCCACTGATTAAGTTAATACTCGAAAATGACCATTCGTTTTCTTCATTGGTTTTAAGTGTGAAATTATGTGTTTATCTTGGCTGAATTTCTTGGGTCTGCTTGGCAGGATAGAACTGTAAGACTCTTTGAACAGAATACATATTTTGTTGTGAGTATCTTTCACCATGTGACACTGCGTCCACAACTTAATATGACCGACGTAACCGAGGTAATGATGACATGAGTGATTTCAATTCTGTTAATTACATCTTTGGTTATTGTGGAATCTTGGTTCAGGCACTGTTTGGATTTACTGACATTTATGATGTTTGTTAATGCCACCTATTACTCTTTCTTTTTATCTCCATGTACTAGCGATGCTGTTTTCTTATGATGTCTCTGATAGGTTGTTGGGAACTTCATATGAGGAGAAGTGGCCAGGAGTTAGTGCCTTGAGGGATTGGCATGAATATATATACAGTGGTAGGTGCAAAACATAGTGGGCACTGTACAATCTCCTTATGGTATAAATTCATTCCTTTTGCATGTACTGGATCTATTGTTATTCAATTTACTTTGTCCACCCGCTACTATATGACACAAAACTTACCTAATAACCAAATAGAGTCAATATTATCAAAGATGGGTATGAGAGAAAATACAAGGAAAAACTATCTTATGCTTCGATGCATTAGCCTTCATCCTCATTTGTATAGCATTTTCGTAAAATATTTAATTCTCTTATGTCCGTTATTTTGAAGGTTCTCTTATTGTTTGATTTTCTTATATCTGATCACACTTTGGATTTTAATGCCTTGATATTTGAGTGTTTTACGTTAAGCTTTGGATCAGATTTGTTATGAGATATTTCACGTTTATCTTCAGATCGGATTTGTTTGCCTTGAATAATGATTGTGTTTAGAAAATAGTGGTTCTCTGCATCTACTGTGTCTCACTATCTAATACCTATTCGCCTTTATTCTTTGTTACATACACCTCATTCGAAGATGTGAAATATTAAAATCATCAGTTCATCGTGTTCTCTAAGGTCTTCCCTCTTTTTTTAATCAGCTTGATAACAACCAATTTGAGGGAAGTCGACGAATAAACTCTTGGACGTACTCTTGATTTTTTGTTCTTATTTTGTTGTTAGCACATCTCAAGAGTCTACTCAGCCATGCTTTTTTTTTTTCTTATGTAAGCAGATTTTGTTTGTAGAGGTAAAGAAGAGATTTTAGCACCTAAAGTCGCCATTAAAGGTATGTAAATAAGTATTTCTTAAGGTAGTTGTTTCTCACTGCTTATAGAGATGGGGTTGAGAATTTGTGTTTCATATTTGTAAGAAATTGATTAAGAAAGCTTTATTTCGTGTGATTATTCCATAATCATCTTTGGGCTCAAAATCCATTATGTCGATTAGTTGTTCTCTTAAAAGTTGACTAGGTTAATTGGCACATTGTTTCAGATTTCCATTTCATATTTCCAGGTTGCATAGCTTTTAAGACCTACAACTTTGGGTTCATATAAATACTTTTATTCCAATTTGAGGTAGTATACAATCGAGGAAACATGAAGAATATCTTGATGTTGATTTTTCTGCTGGAAAGTGTTGTATTTTCCTAGGCACTGGGTACCAAATTCTGCGCACCCTAACTGTTGTGTTAGAGGCTATTATCTAAATGAGGTATCCGTGAAAATCTTTTTACTCCATTATAATTTTTTGGAAAATTTGTTCTTATGTTTTTTTCTTCTAGAATTTGACGGCAGTACAGCTTAACATCACACGAATCATTGCTACGTGGGTATAATTAATGCATCTCTCCTATATTCAGTTAAATATTTCACATTTGTTTGAAGTTAAACAATTTCCCCTTAATACTTTGATATATTATTGCTTTATTTAGGCTAGGAAAGAGGCATAAAAGTCCTTGAATCGATGTTCATTCTCGGCTTTACATTTGTTCATCGAGATATAAATACAAAGTCTCAAAGCAACCGATATTATATTGTAGATATGGGTATGGGCATGGATCCGAAAGTTCCAATGTATGGGATTCCTCGGTTGAGGTCTAAGAGAAAAAAAAATGAAGAAAATGTGGTCCAAGGGGGTGCATCTTTACTGACTGTACATTAATGTATTGATGCTGGAAATCAAACATGGTCTCTTATGGTTTGTTATTCTTTTCCTTTAATATGTTCTTATTCTTGACATACTTACTTCTAAGCTAATTAATTGTTTATACACATTGTGTATTTTTGTTGGTTTCAGTTTTTTGGTTTCTTTAGTTTCATTCCCTACTTGAATAAGATTAGTGGTACCATCAAGTTCAATTTTCATGATTATATTTCGTACGTGGAATTGAAACTCTGAAATAGGAAAGCATTGGTCATCTCCCAATTTGTTTTGCATCGTATTAAAAATAGTTAATGGTTTTATATGTTTGGATTGTTAGAGAAAATGAAAATATGAACTAAGTAATTGCATTCTTGTTTACTTAAATGATGTGTTTTCTTTTTTTTTTCTCATTGATGGTGGTGGCAACGTTATAGCAAGATGATAAATAAAGAAGGGAAAATTACAATTTGATTGTGTGTTAGTTGTTTGTTGATACATTTACTTAAATTACATATGGAGAGTTCCTAAAATTCCCAATGGACATGTTGCTGTAACATATAACTTCACTTCCAACTGAACCTATTAAACATCCTGCAACGCTTCAGGAATATAATGCTCCTGAGAACTTGATAGTTCTAAGACTGAGTATGCTTTTTATTAACTCAGAGAACCCTTACTGCTGGGAAAAATTCAACTTCGTTGCTACTTATGTTGTTCTCTTTAACGTATTGAGTATTACTCCTCCGATGCAACTATAATAGACTTGCAGAATAGGGAAATTTACATGGATAATTTTCTTTTGAGGTAAGAAGGGGGGAGAGAGAGTGAGATATTGCAGAAGGAGAAAATATTTTCTCTTGCACGCATGATAGATTTTTAGGCTACATCTGATCGTAGGGCGGTGCGCAGAAAAATTGTTTGATTTTATGTGACCACTCCGTTTTTTTTTTTTGCTTTGTTTTAATAGGAAAAGAGCCATGGCATAAGATTTCTATTTCTTGCCGATTCTGCAGGATTTTTTCAACGTTTGTTTCCACGGTGAAATGATAGTGCCTTGAGATACCAGACGGTATGGATCTTTAATGTGTTTAAATTTAAATGGTTTCCATTGTAGGATATGTGAGAATTTTATTATCATACTTTGTGGACAAAAGGTTGATTCCTAAGAACATGCACGTGAAAGCAAATCAGGTTACTTTCCATGGGAAGAAATATCCAATACTATGAGAGTCATGCAAATAGCAATTACAAACTGTTCTTTCCATTTGATTTTTATAGATTTGTTTAGCGATTAGATAGCGTATTATATATTGATGTTGTGATTATTTTTGGAAATTTTTCAACCACTGGGATCAAGAGTTCTTAGCATTTGGGCATTGAGAAGGTATATATGGGTGTGCAGGCTATGGTTGAGCACATGGAAAGTGATCCACCATAGGGGTTGTCGTTCAAATGAAATTTAGAGGTATGTTGTGTTGTATAGAGAGTGATTAATTGCTTTGCTACAATGTATTTCATGAATATTAATATGCTTAAAAAATAAATGAAATACCAATATTAGGTGAACTTTACGTATTTGTCTGAATAAGTTATAGAGTTCTAATAAGAGGTTAGTTTGGGTACGATTACTAGTACATATTTCAAACTATGGACATTCAAATCAAACTAATATTATAAGAAATACATTTTTTTTCGGCCAAAATTTTAGCAGCAACATCTTATTTCATGGGTCGTTCCTCATTCGTTGCCAAAAACTTCTTACAGATGAAAGATGAGTATATGTGGTTTGTGGTTAATGAGGTAAGTTTTGTCAAGCACTGAAGCATTACTACTTATATTAGAGAGACTTGACATGATGAGTACCATGCATATAGTTTTTTTTTTACTCATTGATGTCGAAAATTGACTGTGTCGAATCAGATTCAAAGGGTGGAGGCATGTTGACTGTTCGTAGTTCAGTAGATCAATTTTATCAAATCTATATTTATATTTACGAAGTTGTATGATATACATGTTCGCATAATTATACTGGTTATTTGAGTTCAATATATGAATCACGTTTTTTCTATGTAATCAGAAGCCATACCATATAAACATCTGAGACATGTGGATCCCATGGATGAACCTTCTGGGATTCCCTCACTTTTTAAACTAATCCCTGATTTATCTGCACGATTATGAATCTGTGGCGCAATGTTAGCGCGTCTGACAGGAGGATGCGTGTTCGAATCACGTCAGGTTCACTATCCGACTTTAGATATCTTGGAACACATTGAATTAAATGGCATAATTTCAAGAAACAAGAATCTCCAAATGGGGGTTGGTTTATATTGTTTCCCATATGGAAATGAACTGTTTCCTATAGGGTCATCTTACTGAGTCGTGTTTGAATTATTATCAAAATTTTAAAAAAAATATTGGTTGTTATGAGTTATATCAAGGATGCAACTCTGCGTAGATAATCAGAGGACAAGGAGCACATCTGCGGTCCTCTTCTTTATTAGCTACAATACAATTATCTGCGCTATTTATTATCATCCCATTGATGACCATGCGATGCGTTTAATTGATACTCTGATTATGTCAAATGTTGGCGTCAACTTTTCTTATATATACTGATTTTGGTTTGTTGATTTGGTATTGTATCATATAGTTGATTTCTGAGCCAACTATAACGTCTCTTGATCTTAAGCTCTTGCATATATGGTTTATTTTTACTATTTAAATATAACGTTATTTAGTTTTGCTTCATATATTGTACCAGTGAGGCTTTTCCTTTCAAAGAGATCCAAGGGTTATTCATACCATGAAGATATATGATATACTTTAATTTATAGGATAATAGAAATAAGGTAAAAGAACCATGGGATTAAAAAAAACAAGCGTCTTTCCACCGAATGTATGAAAGACCCATGGGGTTAGTTTCATATCTTTGTATCAAATATATAGGACTATTTTCAAGAAAATGGTTTTAATTTTCATTATAATGGAATTAATGAGTTACTTAACAAGCATGTTGACGTCGTGCAAAAGAAGCTCCGAAAAAAGAAGTTATAAACTACTCGACAGTGTCATATCTAAATGTTACTATTGCCACAATTTGTATGTAATATTATCTTCAATGGTACATATTATTCAGAGAATTTGTTTGTCAATAGTGAATGTGCTGCTCCGGAAAATGGAACTAAGAATAGTCGCTTGGCCATTTCACTTCAAATTACTACACCGAGGAATTCAAATAACCCACCCATCAATGTGGTTGCTGATATGAGAATGGAGCATGTGGATCTATTGGTAGCTCTTTAGGCTAAACATATATACAAACTAACTTCGCTATTGAATTTCCATATGTATTTATATGTGTATCTATTTATATTTGACATTAATTTAATGGCATCCACGTTTGTATATAGAACAAATGTTGCAAAAAAATATAAAATGAATCAGATAATTTGCATGAACTTCGTAGTAAGCCGAGGAAAACGACGTGGGCACACCAAACATAGTAAATAATAACAATGAACCAGACCTATCTCTCTGTCATTATCTTGAAAAAACGTATGTTGAATGCTCTGTATGTGGGCCGATGCATTGGGCTGACGAGGGATTGACTAAATCGTTCAAGAAGAATCTAACCTTTGAAAAATGGTCTCCAAAGGAAAGTAAAACTCCCTCAGTTGCTTGAACCTCCCAAATCTTGGAGGGATTATATGATGTCGGTGATGCCCGCAAAATTGTCTGGTGATTACATCCGAGAGTACAATGCTTCGAATGAAATTACCATTTTTGGGCTCTATAAAGCAAGGGTTCAATGTGTTTTTCAGTACTCAGGGAACTTGTAAAAAATAGTGAAGCGCATTAGTATGAGAAAGAAACATTTTATTCTCAGCTTTGTATAGACGATCCTAATCATGCACTGAGTGTTTGACAAAGATGTACGTGAGCCAGTTCAAGATACTCTATCACATCAATAACTATTCTTTGGCACATGATACTTAGAGTAGAGTCCTATCGAGAACCCTACTAAAATTATTATAAAGAAACTACGGATAAAAGGCGGTACAATTTACAAAAAACCGCCGCAGCGATTATACTTCCAGGAGATGATTTTGACATACCAATTAAGTGTCCCCAATATTTTGCTTCTCTTAAAGGAGACAAAAGGTATTCCCAGATCTCTGAGCACCACCCTGCTTACTTGCCTCTACATTATGTTTTTGTTTTTCCGTATGGCAAGTTGAGTTGGCATCTTGACATAAATCATTTGGATCCACAAATTGGAAAACATATCACTGTTTGACTAAAATTGAAAATTAGAACTCTTGAAAACGTTAATCCATAAGCTAAAACTGAAAATATCAAAAATTGAGAAAAAGAAAAAGAGAGAAGGGACTAATAAAAGTTTGGATTTCAAAAATTGACGAAGAAAGGAGAAAATACTAATATGCATTAGACCTGAAAATTTATGGACATCCAGAGAGTGAGAATGACTATGTACGATAATGTGAAAGTAAATATAATTGGTGTGTAAACTTTCCAGAAAATATTTGCTTTGCAATGATGAAGAAAAATATCGAAGGTACTCATAATCTCCACAACATCGGGATTTACGTACACAATCATTGCGTATGCCATGGAATATTTTTAATATATTGGACCCAAAGAGTACAACTATATAAAAAATTAAGAAAAAAATACAATCATTCAAAACAATGGTAGAAAGCATCGCTTTTCCATGATATATGCAACATAACATTGACTAGGTCTTTTAAAACAACTTTGGGAATTTGTTATTTTCTTTTCGAAAAATAACTTTATTTCACATTTTTTCATGTCATTTTTTTATTTTATTTTATTTGTAATTTAATAAACATTGAAACAAATTCATGAGTTATTACATAGAAGGAAAGCGAGCAACAAGCTGCGCCGCAAGCCCTTTTTGAATGGCAAACCCTATCCTCTTAAACACAAACTCTCTAGAATCGGGAGTCATGACATTACTGTGCATGACTCTTTGAACTCTCGCTAGGAGTCCAACCGCCTCCGGAGCTAAATACCCAAAAGTGTCAAAGGAAAAGGGAATAAAAGCATGTCCATTATCAATACAAGCCTTTTCATGCTTCGTTATCTTACCCAAGGCAGCTTTCAAAGCTGCTTGTCCAACTGTGAAAGAGCCTTGCCCGATGCCTACTAATGGAGAAACCCCAGTAAGATCAACACACGTATGTTTTCCGTTGGCCCACCCAAAAATAAGAATATCTGCTGGCCTGAGTGTTGATCTGCCTTTAAGAGGATCCGTCAAAAAGTTGACCGACGCCTCTTTCTTTGCCGAAATACCAGCCATCCATAATACATCATATAAGATATCTCTCACATGATCATGTCTATATTTGAAACCAGGATCCACCTTACAGTGAACAACATGTTCCCCATATGCGTCTAGGCAGCCTGTAATACAAGCAGGGCAACGAGAATCAGAAGGGTATAGGGGGATCATTAACCTGTATTTAAGGATGCACCGATACTCCAAGGGGGACATCTTCTGTCCAAGGCCGTCAATCGGGATAGCGAGAAGAAAATCCTGCGCATGCGCTGCTTGTAAACACTCAAAAACTGCTTTCTGTCTATCCGAAAACCCATAAACCCTACCCATATCTTTAACAACTTTACCAAAAAGAGCACTCGCCAGGTTGCTTTGTGCTTTAAGTGGGCCGGTGTCTTTATTGGTAAAACTACTAAAGTCTTGGTCGGGCAGATTTTCTTGTAAGGTTTTCAATGCCATATAAAAATTATCGTCCATACCTTCTACTCCACTATCCCTGAGTATGTGATCTTGCAATCCCCAAGATTGCACACGTGATGCAAGAAAGGCGTATTGTGATGCTTCCTTAGCCGTGTATAACCCAAGGCCTCCATATCTGATAGGAAGTGTAACTAGTCTCCATTGAATCTCCCCGAAAAACGGGCCTCCACACACAACGATTCCCTCTATCGCCTCCCTTAAGCCTCTATCAAAGATATCTACTGCCTCTGTAGTGTATCCCGGGAAACAAATTCGAAGGCCAAATAACAACTTAGAGATGCCCATACATGCACGCAGAAGTAATAACTCGCTCTGAGGATTTAACTACATGTTATTTTTATAATTTCTTGAGCAATTTAACTACATGTTATTCTTTCTAGCATAATTTTCTATGAATGATGGGTGTGGATGAAATTGGTGGCAACAATTATTTTTTGGCGATTTTTTTTGAATTAGAGACACCAAAATTGATAGCAGGCTTAAAGGTGGTGCATTTTCTTCCTTCTGACTTGACTATAAAGGCCACCCTGCTTTCCTAACTCGATCACCACCGCTTCACAAGCATATGGCAATTTTTGTTGATTTCAGGAGTGTCATTGAGATAGGCCAAAAGGATTTTTAGACTACAAGGTCAGAGCACCATATCTGATATCTCTACAAAGAATGAAAGGGTCAAGTCGAGCTATCTTCTCCTGAAAGTCTTCAGATCAATGAGAAGGTTGTTTACAAACTCATTTATCCCACAAGGTTATTTACTAGGACCTGGCTGGAAACTTCTTGGTTCTTTGCCTTTTTCTTCGGTCATTTTAATTGCCTTCAATGAGCATTTGAGTAACAAGACTGAGATAAAAAATGCACTTATTTTGGTCATTTATGAAAAGTCGGGCATCATAAAATGGAAATGTTTGTATGCGTACCCAATATGTAATCTCTTAAACAATTCAACACTAAAATCGCCAAGCCATTCAGGTGGTGAGTTCTTTCGCTTCGTTCGTTCATTCAATTTTTTTTTTTTTTAACATGATATTGTCATCACTTATTTCTCTCTTTTTTTTTTGCACCATTTGATTTCCAAAGTTTTCCTTGATCTGATTATCCTTCGATCGAACTCAAAAATTGAACTTCCAACGTAGTTTTGTCCATGTAGTTACGCTATTTAAATTGTAAATGTATGTGCCTTTATTGTGATTACTTTTGAAAGTTTTCTATCTTTGATTAGGGCTTATTTAATTTTTTAAGCATCCCTCCATACCACATATATAGGAGTTTTAAGTATTGGTTGTCCCATTAGATAGAGGATTTCCAATTTCAAGATGTGTTATGCATCCAATTACACTTATGATGTATTAAGTAGTAGAACAATAGATTTATGATGTTTTTAAAAAAAAATGGATAAGTGCAAATTGATCTTTGTGATACGTAAAGAGTCAAGAGTTGTCAATAATACCTATTATCAAGAACAAGATGTACTAAGTGTCGACAATTATATCATTTAACAAGTAATCATACTGTCCATGAATAGAAATGGGACATAGTTGTTGGTTAGGAACCCAACATAGTTTTGAATTACATATTGCTAAGGCAGATTGTTTTTCTCTTCGAATAGATTTCATGGATTGATTTTTAAAATTTGAACTTATTGCTTTCAGATTCTTAGATTTTTTTTCTATTCAGAATAAGAAAATACGTACTGGAATTCTTCATTTTTTTTGTTTCAAACCACGCTTTCATGTTCTAATTTGTTAGATAATAAGGCTCATTATTATACACGTAGGTCACATTATATTAACTTTGAAAGGTCATTTTTACATTAAAATAGTGGTCACCATTTAATTTTCCAGGACACAATGAATAAAAAACACACCAAGGTAAACAATCTTGAAATCATTAATTGTGATACCTAGATAACATAAGTTGGATTATATTTGTGAGATGCCTGGATAAATATATTAATGATATTTTAAATTATCTTCGGGGAATATTTAAAAACCATGTTGATTATGAAAGACTACGTGACACATAATACTAATCAGAGGTTGAGCCGGGGCCGTAAGGCCCCGGTGATACCTAGTGGGAGAATAAAAATCTAATAAAAGAGATGAAGCACTTAAGTTCTAGTTTCATTTTATGCAATTTTGATTATGTCAGTAGAGACGATAACCAAGTCGCTGACGCATTATATAAGTCAGCAAGAGAAACACAAAACTCAGCTGAACAGTTTAGTAATTTTGATTCTATCATAGGGATCAAAATGCAACTCATTAATAAAAGCTCTTTTTCGTATCAAAAAAAAAAAGTCACTGGGTTATATTTTCATAATGAACATGCAATAGAAAAAAATGAAGCTAAAGACCCACGCTAACAACAACTAGAAGACGCATTACCCGTACACATGTATATGGAAAAGAAGATCAATGTTATGGCTGCCAAAGATAAAGACCAAAATTCGCCACATGTAAAACTCGTAAATGCATGATGATCAGATTTTATCCGTTAATTCTTTCAATGAGTTTGTCTTAACCTAACAGTATCTTGCAACGGGATGCAAGAGTTGTGAAAGGCGAAGCAGTAACTTGATATTTAATTAAACAAAGAATAATTTTGTTTACATATATAGTTAGAATTTATACGCGAACACGATCATTTACAAACCAATTTCTCATTTGATCTATTTTTTCTCCCCTAAACACCATCATATGTACATGGATCTCATCACCGAATACTTTTTATTTATTTATTTTTATAAGTTTCATCACCAGATACGAATGCTGTATGCATATGTTTCCTCAACTGATAGCGGCGTTTTTTTGTTTTTTTAATAAAGTGAACAATTTTGTAATGGAATTTACTTTTCTAGGGTTTATTTGGGTTTAGAGGAAGAAGAAAAGAGAAAAATATTGATTTTTGATGAAAAACGTATGATATTTTAGTCAGTTGGAATAGGAATCGGTGATATTTCGATCCAACTCGCCTAGCTAGGTATGAATCTCTTACAAACAAAAAATTAGCATTGTCATACTGTTATGGTAGTCTTTTCTAATTGCTATAAGTTGGCAGACCCTATCCATTTACTGAACTACTGATGATGATGTTCCCTGCTCTGGAACCCTCATACATACTTTGGTTTCTACTTGTCCTCGGTGAAAAATTTAGAGCTGGGAAGAAAGAGTAAGAATAATATTTCCATGAAAAATGGTAATTTGGGTTTGAAGAAATAAAAATTGTAGAACTGGAGAAACGATTAAGACGAGCTTATCTATTTAGATAAAAATATTAGAAAGTTAGCCTGTAGATGAGAGAAAATAATCTAGAAGGAAAGATATGAATACGCCTGAGTCGAGGGTTGCTCTTTCCTTAAGACAATATTTGCACTCTCCTAAAGATTGACTGCAAAAGAGTTACGACAAATTTGTCTCCCAAGATAAAACAGGCTCAATCGTTATTTGCCGGATATCACTTGCAGAATGATAACCAGCCTACAAACACCAACTTGCAGAAAGATGTGATCGTTTTTTCATATCTTTCAAAGACTTAACAGATGTGTTTATATAGATTTTGAATGGTTTCTTTGAACAATTGCGTTCTTTCGTAAACTGCTCTATCCAAACCAAACGTCAGTTCAAATATGAAATATCTCTTTGTGAGCAGACACAAATGTTAGCAATATTTATAGTATCCAAACTGATTGCAGTTACAATCAGTTACCCAAATATTCAAAATTCTTAACAATCCCCCCCTCCCCCAATTTTTGAGATTTGGGTACAATAACAAACTCTTATTATCTCTGCACGTAATTGTCGGGCTTATGCGTATGTAAAGGTGTCTCTTGACTTGAACCCTTACTTAGTCTGGCTATATAAAAATTTGTCAAGGTGCTTAGTGAACATAATCTTGAACTAGTAACCTTATGTCGACAAATCGGATATAACAGACATACAAACCCATGTTCAGTTGCGTTTGCAAATTACCGGCACATTTATAGCCTTGAGTAAGGGTATTCATTAGAACTTACGAGACAAGCCTTGAGTCTCGCTGGAAGCGACTTAACTTCTACACTAATATAGGTGAATCTATTAGCATACTGGATGACCTATGCTTTACCACAAATTCATTAAAAGAAAAATATTGCTTATCCTCTTACTTCTCCCATAGAAACATGCACTACTTTGGATGGTTTAGAGAATACTTCTCTGAAATATTTAGTGCACCTAGTGGTTACCTCTATGAATGGTTTTTCCCATTGAACCAATAGACCAGAGGCTATCAAGTTATTGGTTGGGTTACCATCACAATCTACCTATTCTGTTAAGGCTTTTAAGCCTATCCCCTAGGAGGATTTCCAGATAACATCCCTTGCAAGGCCTTTTGTAAAGAGATCAGCCAAATTATATTTGGACTTAATATACTTTATTTATATTACTCCAGATTTGAGTAAATCTTTCACATATCTATGTCTCAGACTTATATGTCTATTTTTTCAGTTATAAACTTTGTTATAAGTTCGTGATAGCATAACTTCACTATCACAACGTAAATATATTGCATGCATTGGCTTAGGCCATAGAGGAATTTCTAACAACAAATTCCTAAGCCATTCTGCTTCCTTGCGCGCTGCCACTAGATCTATAAACTCTGATTCCATTGTTGAATGGGAATTACATGTTTGATTTTTCGAAGCCTATGATATCGTAGCCCTCTGCAAGAGTAAAAATCCATCCACTTGTGGATTTAACTTCATTGGAACTTGTTATCCAATTCACATCTGTATAACCTTCTAAAACTGAAGGATAACCTGAGTAGCACAAACCATAATCCATTGTTTCCTTCAAGTATCTAAATATTCTAGATACTGCATTCCAATGGATACCTCCTGGATTATTAATGAATCTACTTACCGCCCCAACAACGAACGCTATATTCGGACGAGTACAGTGCATTACATACATTAGACTGCCAATTGCACTTGCATATTCTAGTTAAGATACTGCACGCCCTTCATTTTTTATTAGTTTGACACTAGGATCAAAAGGTGTCGAGGCTGTTTTACTGTTTTCATGCTTATATTTTTTAAGCATTTTTTCTATGTAATGAGACTGTGATAAAACAATGCCACTCGGTGATCTTAGAATTTTGATACCAAGTATCACATTAGCCTTGCCCATGTCTTTCATATCGAAACAAGACGAAAAGAATTGTTTGGTCTCCACAACTATTTGCAAATCAGTAGCAAATATTAGCATATCGTTGACATAAAGACAAATAATAACTCATTTTCCCTGAGCAAATTTATAATATACACACTTAACGGATTCATTTATTTTGAAATCATTACTCATAACTTTTTGCTAAAAAATTTCGTGCCACTATTTAGGGGCTTGTTTCAAGCTGTACAATGACTTCACAAGTTTGCACACCTTGTTTTCTTGGCCTTTCAAAACAAAGCTCTCTGGTTGTTCCATATAGATTTCTTCATCTAGCTCTCCATTTATAAAAGCGTTTTTCACATCCATTTGGTGAACAACCAAGTTATAAATGGATGCCAAACCAATCAAGACTTGAATAGTGCTTATTCTAGACACAATAGCATAAGTATCGAAATAATATACTCCTTCCATTTGTCGACATCCCTTGGCCACTAATCTGGCCTTATATGTATCAATGGTTTCATCTGCTTTGATTTTCCTTTTAAAAATCCATTTACTCCCAATTGGTTTACAACCTTGAGGTAAATCAACATATATCCAGGTTCCATTGCTTAAGATGGAGTCTGTTGATACCTGGAAAATGTCAAAGTAAAATATCAGCCTCCCCATATCCAAGAAAGAGATGCTAAACAGTATTCACTCCAAGACTGGGGAAATCTCCCCATATCCAATAGAAACCGCTACATAGCGCCCCTTCCCTATTGGCAGGCACGTGCACAGTCCAAGTCACGTGGGTTCATAAAGAAGAATCTAAAGTACACTTGTACTATGCTAGGCACATACGTAAGATAAGAAAAGATAGGAGAGGATACATGTTGGACATTCTCATATCAAGAAATGTCTATAAATAGGGATCCTCTCTCAACTAATAAATCAGAGTAACTTATTGTGGATAACCATGTACTACTTTATAGAGTAGGCTTCCGACTCTACTATGATATTTGTACCCATTACATTTTGGCGACCACGGTGGGAGCCTATCTCATAGGATTAGGACAGCGGTTCAGCCCCTGAAAGCTCACCCCGCCCATTCCTCGTGATACGCCTCCTTAACTGACCATGGCATCACTTTTATAACCCATATTTTATTTCAAGAGCGCCTACATCCCTTATCAACGCCTCCATCCTCCTCCAACGCCTGTTTCTCATCTTAACTCATGGTGGCGCCCCAACTTAACTCCAACGCCTGTTTCTCATCCTGGCGCCTCCATCTCTTTCTCCAACTTCCCCAAACACACAAAAAAAAAGAGAAGAGAGAAATCAAATCATCATGGCGACGTACCAACTTCTTCCGGCGCCTTCATCCCTCTCTAAACATTAAAAAAAAAAAACTCAAGAATAGCAGCGCCTCAACGACCCACTTCTTTACAGCGCCTCAATCTTATTCCAACTTCTCTTGAGCGCCTCTATCTTCCTCCAAAAAGCGCCTCAAATAACTCATCTTCTTCAGCGAATTGATCTCTCTTTCTTACCTCTCAAAATAATAAGAACAACTCCCACCGCGACTGATTCCTCAACAAAAATATCCATCGCCTACATCACCCACTGGCGGCTTCACTCCACCCTTCACTTCCCTGCACCATTGCCTACATCACCCACTGACGATTTCATCTTCCCTCATGGAGGCCTTAACTCATCAGCGCCTCCAGATCTCTCTACTTTCTCAAAAGATAAATAAGCAACTCACCAACCACCACCTACGTACAACGGCTATCACCTGTACTCGGCGTCTTTCGCCTGATATCATCAGTATTCCCATTCTCTCTCAACAATTGAAAATGGGTTCTCAAGAATAACATCGGCTTTCACCCTTCACTTCCTTATATCCAACGTCTCTTCCATTCCATCGTTAACACCACCAGCGGTTATAAGATAGTCTATCAATTGCAGTAGCGGGTGCCATTCTTTAATAAATTTCGAAAGATAAGTATCACCCCTCAAGCCTTTTAATTCTATTGTCATAATTGATGAATCAACTTTGGAATCCTTTTGATTGAAAAACCCCTTTTGACAAAATTTTGAGATGTTTCTTTGATTCTCTTCTCCGGTTTTGAAATTAAATTTAGAATATCAAGCAACATGATGAACTTTCATCGTCGCCTGTATTCAATTTTGTGCAGAGTTTAAGTGGTAATAAGGATCTTAGCCTGTAGCAAAAAGGCCACCTAATGCACATCACCTGTTTGGAGAAACTCCATAAGAGCTAGCACTATGGTGCTAGCTATCCCTTCCCTATCCCTCAAATAAAGGGAAGAGATGGCACATGAAAGGCAATCTTGCTATGGTGCTCTGCTATCCCTTCCCTACACTATACGGGTACTCAGTACGCGTATGAATAGTGCCAAACGGGTACTCAGTACGCGTATTAGTCAACTCGTTGACTTGACTAAATACGCGTATTGAGTACCCATTTCATAGGTTTAAGTCAACAGAACACGTTTCTGTCGCCCATTTCATCTTCTTCACTAAAACCCTTCTTCCCTTTTGCAGATCCCCCATCGATTTTTGTGTTTATTCTGGTCGATTCAGTTGGTAAGATCAAAAGGGTTTGTTGGTAACACGAAGGGGAAGGTAATCCCTCAATCAATTTTGAATTTCGTCCACAAAAACATCAAAGGTTAGTGATTAGAATAATAGGGTTTTAAATTTTATTTGAGTTTGATTTAGATGAAATTTGAGATGTTTGGTTGATTATAATGTTGTTTGATTGTTGTTTGATATTGTGGGACGTTTTTGATTGAGTTATTGATATTTTGTTGATTTTTTGAAATAAGGTGTTATGTATGAATGATTTTTGATATGTATAAGGTAGTGTAATTAATGATTTGGGATTGTAGAATGATTAAGAGCATATGTATTATGTATATGGCACATTGGTGGGTGTCACACCTTCAAACTCCCCAGAAATTTTATGCGAAAGTGTAACCCGGCAGCACAATGGTTCTGTGAATAAAGATTCACCCACTTGTACTTCAGCCTTATAAGTTTTCACCTATGTAAACAGCCAACACATCAGGTCAATCAGCGGAAGTCTTTATAGCCTTCTTTCACTTCTTTAAACTCATCAAATGTACCCCATAATACATTCAATCTTTGCCATACATTACCAACAACAATCAACCAACCAAGAACACTTAAAATATGACACAATCAACTCTTTTTATTGCATCAAAGGGAAGAAATACAAAACTTTCCCACTTGGGGACTTACACAGACTTGTCCACCCCTGAACCCAGTCTTAGTCTTACAAAAACTCTCCTATTCACTCACATATGCAACCTTCACTTTCATATATGTTAGCTTACTCTCACACAGGCTAGGCTATCGAATTTACCATGCCTTACTATTTATACAACAACTTTGCTTGGACAAACCGTGCATAACCGTTACACACGCATGGGACGTCCATCTGTCCCATGGAGCAGTTCTGTAACCGCCAATAACTGTGCCAACTGGCCAGTTCTCTTCTAACTCGTGCTAATCATCCAACACATGTTCTCTACCAGTTAGAACTCTTGCTCCCACGTTTATAAACTCCTTTATAACCGCTCCACTTCTTCACGCATCATTGGCATGCTTGTGAAGCTCATAACCAACTTGTAACCGTCACTTGAGACTTATTGCGCCATTTGTTCTGGCATACTGGATTCTGCCACGCTCCAACGTTCATCCCTATTGGCACTGCATGTTTATCATTCTAAACTCATGCACGGACATTTATCAAGCATCAAACATCGAGGCCATCTCCTTAAGCTCACTCTAGGTACTCATGCGTCATATATGCTTTACTACGCCAATTAGCTTGACAACAACAATGCAACTCTTGCATTACCAAATTGTTTGCATTGTCCAAGCTTTGGCGAGTCTTGAACTAATTCCATAGACTAAATCTTAGTCTATTTCACTCTTCCTGCATCATCCTTGAGTTTGGGCCAACTCAATTCCACGGACATGCCTTGATGCCAACATTGCATGTTGTATCTATCACTTTGGCCTCGTCTTGCCTTCTCCTCAATGAAGCCTTATTGTGTCGGTCAATAAACTTCATTCTTTATCCAAATATGTTTACAATGTAATTTTGCACTTGCACTACATTGGCCCTGTGGGTTTATGCCATCCTCAGCACTTAACAGTCTATAAAGTAATAACGATATTATGGGTTTGGAATTGCGCCATTATTGCTTCATACTGACTTGATCTGCAACTCTGTAACGCGTCATCATTATGCGTCACTTGCATTACCATAATAGTGGGAGATTGGTGAATGATTTGGTATTGAAGAATGATTAAATGTATATGGATATGGTATTGTTTTTGATGATTTATGATTTTGGTAATTTAGTAGATAATGTGGGTAATTTTTGTTGTTGGTCTTGTAAAATACATCCATTGTATGGTTGAATATGTAAAATACATGATTTATGATTGTTCTGTGATGAATTTTGTGTACATGTGTGACGCAGATGGACATGGTTGATTTTCAACGAATTATGGAAGAAAGATTGCCGGTTTCTTCAACAGAACATAATAATCATAAATTGAAAATCCTTGATATGTCAGAGGCTAGGATGAATTCGTTAAGACATCGCAATAGTGTAAGTATAATTCATGAAATGTATACCTAAATTTCTAAGTTTCCTACTGCTAAACTGATTGTAGACAACTGTGGGTTCGGTACACTTTTCAAAGTTGAATATCCAAAACTATAAGACAACTGCCTTACTACCGGTATATTTGAAAGGTGGTGGCATACCACCAATATATTTCACTTCCCTCGTTTTGAAATAGGGTTTACCCAACTTGACTTCACCCAAATTACCAAAATTCCTATTGGCCGAGGAAATCTCATCTCATTGCAATCAATTGGTATTGAGAAAATGCATGAAATTTTTCCTGAGACCATATACTGTTTGCTCCCATATCTTGAGGCAAAATCTACTACTAGAAGAAAGAAAGACCAACCAAAAATTGACTTTACTGGAGTAAACAAAGTTAGAGAAGAAGACATCGTCGCCTTGAGAGTGCAAGTTGTGGATAGATGCAAGGGGATCAGGAAGAGTTTAATTAAAGCGTTTCTTGATCATAGACTCGGCCTAGAGAATGATGTATTAATGCAGGAGCAAATTGCAAGATGGTTTTTGCTTTGGTTTATTGGGAATGTCCTTTTCCCAAACAAAAACAATGTAGTTGAGGTTAAATGGCTTCGCATAATAAGGGATTTAGGTACGCTGAGGCATTATGATTGGGGTTCGGTGGTGTATGCCTATATGTTAAGGGGCCTGAGTACCGGAGTGACGAGCAACGTTTCTGAATTGCAGTTCTTCTCGTTTCCTTTGATGGTAAAAATCAATACCCACTAGTAATTTTACTTTTTTTTTAAAAAATATTTTTTTAACATTTATATATATAAAAAGCCTTAGAAGGTCAGATTACATTTATATTGTTTATAGTTGTTAATAATAACGTATAATGTTGCAGCCTTGGTTTTGGGCTTATTTCCGATGTTTATTTCCCTATACAAAGGCTGAAAATAAAAATGTGGATCTGTGGCCAGCTGGTAGGTTATATGATGGATCCCAAAGAGAAACAAAAAGAGGTGGTCAGAGAGATTCAGGTGCCCATTCTCTTACTACTGTTCGAAACCAAATTGATAACTTTGCATTCGATTCCGTATACTGGTCAATGGAGAAGTAAACCCGAGGTGGAAGAGGCTAAATGAATCTCTTTAACACGTAGGGTTTTTTACGATCCATTTAGTCATAGCGTCCTGTACCTGGGCGAACGATGTCTCAAACAAGTTCTTGGATTGACTGTAATACCGTGCAACCCTCCTGATTCAATAGAAGACATCAACAATGCATATTTGTACACGAACCAGAATCTTAATCGCCTGCATTTTGATGAAGTATCCGATCAACAATATAAGTTTTGGTGGAAGGAGAGGTCAGTAGGGAAGTATAGGGGTATAATTGTACATGAAGCAAACCGGGATTTGTATGGCACCCAAGATAACGATGCGTACGTACGCCGACCAGCCCCGCATCGACAAAGCACATACACACAAGAGTTGGTGCCCGTCGACCGTCATCTCTTCCCATATCCACCAAGCGAAACAACGGTTAAAATATGTGGCCCTGACTTTCAGTCGTCTGAGATACCAGTTGGAATAGAGTATTTGGGAATATTTCCTAAATCCAACTATAATGTCATCCTGGGTACACGTGTGAGTATAATCTAACCTTTAATTCTAATATATTTGACTTGTGAAAAAGAATTATACTCACGTCCTTCCTTGTTGTTTACAAGAGATGTGGCGCGATGCTTATGTGGATATGGAACAAAAATACAAGGCTACACATCAATGTTTTTATGACTACACAACGGAGCTGGAATACCAAATCAAATATGGTGAAGCACCACGTGTGAGATTTGTGAAACCGTATGAAGCCCCATATACATGTGATTCAT
Source organism: Papaver bracteatum (assembly GCA_023529315.1). Lineage (NCBI taxonomy): Eukaryota > Viridiplantae > Streptophyta > Magnoliopsida > Ranunculales > Papaveraceae > Papaver > Papaver bracteatum. Next base: position 772,045 of record JAJJWX010000365.1, read on the forward strand.
CTATCCAAGGTCAGTCTCGTGAATCGGGACTGTCGACGAGTTCTTTTGTTCAAAATAGTCAAGAAGAAACTTATGTAGCTCACAATCCGTCTGAGCCATTCAACCAAAGTACAAGCACGTACCAACATCAGGGTAGTGGTAATTTTCCATGGTTTGATGTGTAAAAAGGGCTAGTTTTTAAATTTCTTAACAAAAATGTTTTATTTCACTGTATAACGGCTACTTTTGACTTTCCTAACGTTGTTCCATATTTTTCAATGATAATTTTTACTGTATAACGTCTTTTTCTTTTATTTTGGAATTCAAATTCCTCTCATCATATCTCTATAAATATCAAATTATGTTCCAAAGTGAACCTATCCCAACTATCTATCATACCTTAGTTTTATAAAAATGGTAAGATTCAGCAAATAAGACGATGTTGCTCTTACGCAAGCCTGGATTGAAGCAACCAGCAAAATTCTTAACGTAGTTCAGGCGTCAGGCAATAAATTCTGGAAGAATGTTTTTGAATTTTTTGATAACATTTCTGGAAATCCAAACGCCAGAGACAAGGGAGGTTTTAGAGCTAGGTGGAGCAATATGAACAAGGGGATCATAACTTTTGTCACTATTCAGTCCGATGTTAACATACGCAATTCTGGAATGGCATATGAACAAAGGGTTTAACATATTTCTTTAACTTTTAAGTAAATAAATATACTTAAGCTACTTTTAATTTATAAATTTCAGATTAGTGATGCTCGTTTAGGCTATCTTAACCAGACATGTGACAATTTTCCTCATGATGAATGTTATCAACTATTAAAAGCGGTTTACGATAGCTACAATCCAGACGAAATGTAGCTATATCGCCTACAGGTTTTAGCATCATATGTTAATCAAGTCTTCGGAACAACAATCCTGAAGAATGATTGAATTTGAATGTTTTATCTTAAATTTATGTAATTTTCGGTATTTCTATGTGTCTTTCAGCATCATATGTTAATCAAGTCTTCGGAACAACAATCCTGAAGAATGATTGAATTTGAATGTTTTATTTTAAATTTATGTAATTTTTCGTATTTTTGTGTGTGTTTCAACATCAGATGTTAATCAAGTTTTCGGAAATATAGTCGTTTGTTGTTTGAAGATAGTTAACATAAACTAATCCCGGTTGCGGAACAACACGTACACAAAACTAGCCGTTGCGATATAGTCGTTATAAAAGTACATTATAATTATTTAATATAAGCGCAGGTTACTAGTTTTACTAATCCCGGTTGCGGAACAACACGTGCACCAAGCCTTTAAATCTCTGGAAGACCGCCGACATTCATTTCCGGATTGTAATAATCCATGTTACCCAGGTTAGATTTAAAGATTAAGTAGCACTCAAAGCATGTAAATTCAGTACGAGTATCTAGTTGGTACACAAATTTTCCCATTTCCTCCTATACAAAACAAACAAAAGGCAATAGGTTAGTTGTAGAAGCAGACAATATTTTAAATATCATAACCATTTACGATGACGTACAGTAATCGCAATTGTCATGTGCTGAGGGGCGTAACCATAAATCCTTTTTTGAATTGCAACGTAATTGCGAACCATTATATCAATTCGAGAAATCTGTTGTTGAACTTGTCGTCTTGTTCGGTTATTAACATTTTCGAACGCTTGTACAAATCCGTCGAACACCAACGTGCATTGTTCATATGCGGAGAGGTATTGAGTATCTTGAGTAGGCAGATTACAAGCATTTACAAAAGTTGTGGTGATTGCAACATCTTCTTTTACGGTATACCCAACCATTACCATGTTATCTTCCAAAATCAAATAAATTTTATATACTGAGGATACGCTTAAAATTTTGGATTGTTTAGGTTGAGGAAGATTTTGACAATTTATGATAGGCAGTTAAAGTAGTCGTTGGAATTTAGTCGTTACCAAAGATCCGTTGGAATAACTTATTATTCAAATTATAGTAATTAGAAATACGTAAATAATTGTTACCGACATAAAATTAACTACACTATCGGAAAATAAATACAGAGTTACTAAAAATAAAATACAATTAAACTAATCTATTACAAATTGGATTACAAGAAATAAAATACGACATTACTTAAAACGAATAAACGCTTAAGCTAAGCTATTAAAAATGGAACAAATTATCTTGTTGGCTCTGCATCTGCCTGGCCAGTATGGCATTATGTTGATATTCAAAGTACTTTTTTGCCTTTGGAGTCATCTTCTAGAGATCCAATTGCATTATTTCCCTTTCTTCTTTCATTTGAGCTGCCTGCATTTGTTGTTGAGTTGTCTCTAACAACCTTTCCATAATTTGGTTTTGTTGTAGATGACGAGGTGGGATAATCGATCGGGATTCTTTTAGATAATCAACAAGTTTACTGCCCGCGTCGCTCATCTGAGAGTCTCGCGAGGATGGTGTGCCGGGTTTATTTTTCACAACCCTCTTTTTAGGAATTTGCGCTTGTTTCCCTCCTCTGGAAATGCGTTTATCTCCTGTAAATCCACCAGACGATGTTCTAGGTATAGTCATTGGGCTCGTAGTAGGGGTAGATCCTGATGCAAAAGGGATACCGCTAGGGATATTATTTTGAAATGGATTTTCCATGAACTGGGTTGAGGGTGGATTTTGGGAACTAGAGGGCGGAGAATTAAACATATTAGAGAAATTTGCATTAATTTGAGATGAAGGAGGATTAAAATCTTGTTCCATATCTTCAGTTACACCGACTGGTACAATTGAAACATCTTTAAGCATTTCATACTCAACATCTCGTTCAAAAGCTTTTTTTGTATATTTCAACATATAAGCTTTTCGCAATTACGATCTACATCAATGTAAAGATACCGTAAATAATAAGATATTGGTAAATTAAAATGTTTACAAACAACATATACAAAAACTATAAAATAAATAAATAACATACCCGGTTAATTGAGTCAATGCCCGGATTAGCGATTGTAGCTCTTGCAACACAACCGGAAAAGTTATCCACTTCACTCTTCATTTTGCTAAACCGATTACGAACGCTTTTTGAAGTACGACCGTTTCGATTTCCACCACAAGCTTCGACAAATTTATTAAAAGCACCTCCCAAAACAGTTCCTTATCTACATAACTGCTATAACCAACAGCAAGGTATTGAGCAATAAGGTGATGATTTTCCAAAACACTAAATCTCGTTTTGTGTTTCCTTTTTTGGATTTGAGTCTCATCCATTGATGACAAAAACTAAATTTAAAATTATTACTTAAACAATAATAAAATTGAAAGATTTTAGTGAAGAAATCGATTGATGTGGGAAGAAGAAATTGATTTGGTGTGGTTTGAGTAGAGAATTAGAATGGTATTTATAGGGGATTTTGAAAAAATGGCCGTTGGGATCCGACGGCGTAGAAAATAGAGCCGTTATTAGTGATGGATGGTTAGGATCGGGTGTGACAGAGGTGTTAACCAAAAAAGGTCAAACAAATATTATTTCCCGAAACGGGTACTCAGTACGCGTAAAGCTTAAAATAATACGGGTACTGAGTATCCGTGTGATTTTCCTTCCTTACACGAGTGATCAGATCTGTTCAGCCATGTAGGGATATGGGAGACCATAGTAGTTTCTTTTTTAGGTTTTTGATGGAAATGGAGGGATAGGGAAGGGATGACCCTTCCCATAAGAAAGAATTTCTGCTGTCCAGCGCCTTATTGGCTTATCCAATCCAAAATCACCAACACAATCCCACACCAGAGCACGCCAGGGTGCAGTAGGATTTGAATTAATTCCAGATGTTCCCTAGAATTGAACTGATACACAATCAGCCACTGATGGAGAAATGGATTCAAAACACCACGGCGTTCATGTCAACAGAACTGCAATTAATGGTGAAGGAGGAGTAGACTTACTAGCGATAAGAACTGGACTACCTGAAGTCATTACTCCTCCTCATGAACATCTAGGAGCATCGACTAACTCATTACACACCGATAGAAGATAAGTTTCCATCATCTTCCTTTGAACTCATTTTACCACTACTTGTGATTGAATTGCCTAACGAAACTATTTGATTTATTGCTCGAACATACTTGAATACTCAATGAATTCTATAACCTTTAAGTTTTGCTTAATATATGACACCTAATTGCAATGATCAATTTCCATGCACCCCTAGTAATGGGAATATTGGGGATATGCCCCAAAATCGACTGTCAACTTGGGGATATGCCTCAGGATTCCAGTTTTTGGGAATATGCCCCAGCCGTCCAAAATTCCATCCAAAACCGTTAAGTAGTCAAGATTCACACACACTTGGGATCACATATGCGAATTAAAAGGTAGATTTACGATATTAACACCTTTACAAGGTTCAGGAACATATTCAGATGAAAAAATCTCGAAAAAATTAGAGAGAAAGTTCATACACATTTACGATAAATAGTCTATTTAACGGTTCCTTGACGGAAACCGTTACTTTGGGGCATATTCCCAAAAATTAGAATCCTAGGACATATCCCCAAAATGACAGTCGATTTTGGAGCATATTTCCCATTTTCCCTAGTAAGCTTCACATCGGCTCAAGACCAACATCGGCGTACTCGATAGTAATGCTTAACTTTCCTTTTTCTTTTCTCCTCTTTTATGGCTCACCATCATTTGGTAATGGCCCCGTAAATTTGGATGTCACTTTATGTTTTAACAAACTTGTATTATTTTTTTTTGTACAATCAACAATTTCAATTTATTCATATCAAAATCGTGATTACATGATCGCTTACAAGAATAACAAAAACATCAAAATACAAGATAATCAACACCCTAATACAAATAAAGATATCAATTACAAGTATATCGCGAAGAGAAAGAGCCATAAACCGCAACGATATCCAATTTCTGTATATGTAATAGGGAAAAATGATGGTATAATCCGGAATCGATTCCGACCATTTAATCTGATTTTCATCTTCTTGAATAAGAGATGCTCCTAAAAGAAATGAGTAATTCGCCCATAATCTTGTAGATCCAAACATACCTGGATGCCCCAAATCCCTTTGATTGAAACTGGATTTAAAGCAATACCGTGTTGAAACAACGATGTTTTTGTATCGAGAATAGCAAGTCACGAACCAGCGATCAAGGTTTGAATAAATCGCCCTCAAAGCGAAGAAAAAAATCGCCCCAAATGGCGAAGAAAATTCGCTCCAAACAGCGAAGAAAAATGTCGAAAGACATAAAAACTAATAGAAAAATTAGTTTTATTCAAAATCTACCAACTAAAAACTTAAAAAGAGAGAAATCTTAAGGGAGAAATGTGTTTTTTTTTCCTTAACTTCAAAATCTACCAGATCTGAGCAAGATGTTAAGGGAGAAATGTGTTTTTTTTTCCTTAACTTGTAATACGACTTGTTTGATCGCCAAAGCTAAGAAGTACTGTATGCCGGTATATGCATTAATTATTTGATGACAGTCTTTGGCACACCAAGTGCGTTTCATAACATGTTTGCTTCATGATGTTCTCACCTTGGCGTCCTAAGATACATCAGTATTAATCCTCTTGAATTTTTGTTTGCTTGTATCGGCGGCAAAGGCAAATAAGGGAAGCACATATCAGAAAGTCTTCCACGAGTCAAGGATGGAAGAACAGTTAAAAGAGAGATGGGAAGCAAGCACCGGTCCCATTCACCACCAGTTCAACTAACGATCATCGCCCCCACGAGACCAGAGTCTTGAGAGAAGTAAGTCAGCACCAATGTGAACCCATTTCAAAGCACGCCAGGGTGCAATACGATGCGTTAAAAAAAAAGGAGGAAAATGGTAAACAAAACCCTCTCCCTATACTTCTAAGTAGAAACCTACTCTTTAATATGACTGTCATGCTTAGAAATATCACGTCTCGTAATTGATACATGCTCATTTAATTATGACCATACAAAATGTCAAATACCACGCCAGCAATTTGAGTGCTGCTGAATACCCTATTTCTTAAAAAAGGACGACTTGAAAATGAAACGGCTTAGCACATTTGCATTGCCGATTAAGCATGTTTAAGAATAAACTGCCCTCACCAAACTAGCTGTAAAATTGCTGAACTATTAAGATGCCTATGCGTATTTTACAGTATGCACGTATAGAAATTCATTGCTGATATAGTCGCTGTGGCGATAATTAAGCTACCCCTTTATACCAATACATCCTATGAGTAGTTGGTATACGAGTTATCCAGGTGCCGAGAGATATATGTTACCACTTTTAAAATATGCTCACCTGTTACTCTTGATAAGCATTTAACTTACTTTAGTGAATATCATGCCATCACACCATATTCAGAGCATTGAATATCCATTTGAAATTTTGAAAATTAATTAGTATAGAACATATGCCTGAGACGTCAGTAGTGAATATTTACTTTCCTGGTAAGTATGCCTTACTCTCACCAACCAGCTGTACAATAGGTGAAATGCTAAATGATTTAATTCGACACATCATTAGGTCGCGATGCTAAAACGCGTTTCATTTTTATAGTGCGCATGTATGTATAAACTCAAAGCTAATATAGCCGCAAGGGGAACAATACTTTCCTCATGAGTTCACTATCATATTAATAAAAACTAGTTTTTCACCCGTGCTACGCACGGGTCTGTTTTATAACTTTGTTAAGTAAAAAATAATTTTATTTTAAATTTATGTTATAATGATATTAATAAAAAAAAATTAAATTTAAAAAAATTAAATGCGCATGATCCTAAAAACTATTAAATATTTGATAAGAAATACTTAAAATAATATTTACCTTATATTATTTATAATTAATAATATAATTAATTAATATATGGAAATACTTACCATATATTATTTATAATTAACATAGATTCAATGTTCACGATCCTTAAAATAATATTTACCTTTTTTAACGTACTTTTAGTTGTTCACCAAATCACGTATGCCTCCATTTCATCAGCAAAAACATTATCGACATAGTGATACCTTTCGAACACTTGATTTCCTATAAATTCCTCCATTTTGATTATATGTGTCATGTGATTTTGTTAACATTTTAGTAAAAAAATGGGTACCAATTTTCTGTGGTAGCTTAATGGTATTATTTTTGATTAATTTTGCATTTTTCTACACGAACCTAAAAAGATATCTACATTGAAATAATCAAATACAAAATAAATTAGAATTCATATCACATATGAAAAAATAAAATTAATAAAATGGAAACAAAATGCATAGATAATTATAAGAATTACATGCATAGTATGTTAGGATGTCTTTCTTTAATGCTTCCGTTTTATGGATGTTGAATACTCTAACTATATTTTAGAACTTATGGATGTTCCCATAAATAGATTCAGATTACCCAATGTGCCTATGAATTGAAAAGCTCTTGTTTTATGGGTTTAAGTTTGGGGTGCAAATAATACCCGAAAATATTCGGTCTGCTTGTATCTATCTGAGCTTGTCTATATCCGAATAAGCCCAAAGCTTGTTGCAGCGCTTCACGGGGCCGCCTGGGGTGGTTAGCTTATATGGGAGGGTTCGGGTTTTCCTTAAAATTTAATAGCCTGGCCTGGTACTTGCTCGAACAGCCCTGTCTGATACTCGCTTATTGTTTTTAAGGATTTTTGTTCTATGTTAGAGCAAATTGTTAGGTGTTTTAGTTATATTTTGGATTAACATTCATATTTTCATTTCTATTTTACATTTAGAAGATTAATTACTTAAGATTATTTTAACTTATAGTTCATTCAATCTTCAAATTATAATATAAATTTAGGTTATATCAGTTATTTGAATTCTGAAAATTCAAAAAACCTGAAGCATGTTTGGCCTGCTTAGTAGATCGGGCTTTCGGCAAGCTTTGGGCTTCAAAATAAGTGTTTCTACCTGGTCTGGCCGGTCCGAAAGGCGCCTGGAGTCCGCTTTGCATAAAAATTATAACTAACAATTACCTAAAGATATTATAAATTTGGAAACTTAAGATTTCCGTACCATATATAAATTTGGAAACTTAAGACTTCCCTACCGTATGGAATAATTATATTCATGGAGAAACTTCGTAATTAAAGAATTCAATATTGTTTTGTAACCAAAAATAGAAGAAATTTTAAATAATATGAAGAAAAAAAAATAAAAAAAATAATCATATTTTTTTGTTTTTATTTAAGTAAATAGTCTTTATGATTTTAAACAGATCCCACCAAAGATGAACTAATAATTAAAGGATAGTTGATAGTTTATAGAACGGAAGTAACATTATTTGGTACATTTGGGTACAAAAGAAAATATTATAAAGGACGGAAATTATGAAACAGAGGGAGTAGAGTCTACGGACGGTATGGCATATTGGTTATGCTAGATCATCTATTTTTGACCACCCGTAAGTGTATAGGGCAGTACAATTCTTTTTGCATTGAGTGTCCCCTTTCATCAATCCATCTCTCGATTCTTTGGTTATCCTAACTCACTCGTATTCACTCGTATAATGGTTATCATTTTACAAACCACATCGTCATCAGAGTTGGAACTTCCTACATCCTGTTTCTAATACGCACCCCTACAGGTGCAGAATCTTCAATCTATATATGCTACTATGTCCAACATATCCACCAAACCAAAACAACGAAAATGTTCATAGAAACAAAATATATGGTGTGAATTCTATACAATTTAACGGTGCACACAAACTAAACCTGTACTAAAATCAAGGCTCTGGTATCTCCTCCTTGTGATCACATTTCTACATACACGGTTCTAATTCCACTCTTTTCTGTCTGAGAAGTGTACTCCGAAATGTAATTCTTCTATAGGCACTAAAAAGAATTTCAAATAAAAATGAAACCGCCAAAATATAAAAATCCATGCTCATGGATTGAATAATCATATAAATAGAACCGATCGAGAGGTATTCCATGCCTTCTCTTTTCAAGTAATAAAGGGATAGAGGAACACATTAGCCAACTCCATTATAGTCTTCTATCAAAGAAAAAAAAACTCTGTTATAGCCTAGCTCTGTACACATAAAATGACATTGATAATCATAGCATTTTAGTGAAGTTTTAACGAAATATGAAGGTAGCTCCATGTTTTAAGCAAGAGACATGTAATCGGTTATTATCAAACTACCCTTTTATACATTGCTAGCTGCTATATCTTGTAATAAAACATGAAAGTATCCCAACAATGTATAACAATCACTTCACCAAAATAAGAAAGCCAACTATTTTACTTAAAATTTCAAAACGTCAAAACAACTATACCATTCATTCATTTATCAATGCGTCAAAAAATAAGAATTCGATATACTGCAAAATACAAACTACGTACAAAAATACAAATTATAATCTCTTATTTTATGTAAGTTGCTTGCTACATATACCAGCGCATTTTGAGGCCCGTGATGAATTTTCTGTTCACGACATATATTTCCATTGATATTTTTTCTCGGCGATAACATAATAAACATCTTATAAAAATATGAATAAAATCTTCTGATTATAATGCAATACCGAAATTATATCGATTACAAAATCAAATTATTCTGATTACAAAATTCATAATAGTTAATGTGCCACTCTTGGTATTCTCCGAGAAATTTGTATTTCTGATACCAATGTGGTGACCTTCCACCGGGATTTTTTTAAGCACGGATAATATTAAATTTCTTCTCCGTCGAACTTTTGTTATACGATATAAACCCGGAGAAACACAAGCTGCGCAACACAGGATGATCGAACTCTCTGCAACATCAAAGTACTTATTTCCATGTATTATTCTGATTAATTCATGTAACTTTCTATCTCCCTGAATCAAACTATGCCTAAGAATTATAGGATATATATAATATATCCGTAGAAAAAAAAAACAAGAGCTAAGCATAAATACCACCATAAGCTTTCAATTAATACCTTTATCTGGAAGTCCATCGACAATTTAGAGACTCTATATCCTGATATCCGTTTCCTTCCTTAGTAAGAGTAACTTCCCTTGATACTCGGAAGTTAGTTAATAACCTATAAGAACTGCAAGACAGAGCTACATTGGTAATCTCTTATAGGTAGCGCACCCAATTGTCGATCCCATAAGCCTGTATAAGATCCATATGCAGATAATCATTAGATTGGGGTACAAAAGCAGAAAAAATAAAATCCAAGAGTATTAAACCAATGCAGCCGAAACCTAATAAATAACCATCAAATGATAAGTCTTTTACTTATCACTATAAGAATTTTAATAGCTAATTTCAATAAACATAACAAAAAAATTTGTAAACAATGAGTTCTAGGTCGTAAATAAATTGAAATAACATGGCTATAGATCAAGACTAACAAAATCTAAACAACAAGTGTCAAATATTTATAATACAACTCTAAGTACATAAAAGCAACAACGTTGTGGATGAATATGTCAGACAAAATTTTCTCGTTAAGCTTCACTATGAAATAAAAGATAGAAAAAGTGAAATAGATCAAGAATAGAAGGGAAATATGAGTAAAATTATAGGGGGGAAAAGCATAAGAGAATGAAGAAAAATTTATACAATCATCCATGTATATGAGTTCCCTTCTATTTTCATATCCTCTAATATGCTATAGACAACTAAACAAAAAAAGTAAAGCAAGATAATTAAAATCAAACCAAGAAAATAATAATACCTAAAAAGCAATGAAAACAACGAAGAATTAGTTCCATGACTCACCCATAAACACCGATAAAAGGTATCACCAACAGCTGTTGTAAACAAAACTAACGAAAAATCACAAAACACAATTCATGATTTCATTATTATACCTCGCATTAGTCTTTCTCATCTCCCACTGCTGCAATCATCAGCATCAACATGCAAAGCAAACAACAACAAAAGAAAATAAATCAGGAAACGAAACCCAACAACGTAAGAAACAGAATTGGCTGAAAAGAAGAAGGAAAAAAAAACCTAGCAAAGATGGCATTCGCTAGAAAGCTTTAAATAGAGATTCACCAAAATTATGTTACCACAAAAAGAAAAAATCTCATTTTGGAAATAATATCAAGCAATATCTTAAAATTGATTTATATAGAGGCACTAAACCCATAAATAAAATGATTTTTTTTTTGGAATATTATCAATTAATATGGAATTTCTAATATATTTGGCAAGCTCCAGCACGGAAATCATGGATTTTCCTTATTGTACTATCTTTTTACCAATCCGATATTAATTTGTAATAAATTATTAAGAGAACTCAATATTATTGAGAGAATAGTATCTGTTGTTGAATAATATATTTTCAATATTAATTTGCAATAAATTATTATATTTTTGGAAAGTCAACTTTTATTGCGCTATATTTTTTTTCCAAAAAAGAAATATCTTTACTATTGCGCTTTATATAGAAAATATCTAAGGAATTTTTTTCCTATTAGTCAAAATCTGGAAATAGTAAAAAAATAGAAAATAATGACACAATATTGATGAAAATTATATATTCTCTTATTGCCGCAATTAATGTCTACATCTATTCTTGCACACATAATATCTAAGAGCATCTCCAACAGTGGGTGCTAAAAATCTTATGTGGAATTTTTATTTAGATCCTTATTTATGGGGTCATATGTATGTGGAAAAAATAATAATGTTTTGCTCATGAACCATCTCCAATAGTATGAGGTCTTATTTTAAATATATTTGTTAAAGGGAGAGCAAAAAGAGATCCGAGGAGAGCAAAAATCGTGGTCGACTCATTTATTAAGGCCGGTTGTATATATATCACCGAGTCGGACAAAACCACCCTTTGTAACCACATGAATTGTTCACATGCTTACCGATTCATCATCAAAATGAAACCTATCTCCTGCCTGGTTTTGTTCATCTCCCAACCCTAACTACCGTTACCGCAGCTTAAACTTTCATTAATGGTGGGGAATTTTGGTCTTGGCATTGTAATCACAAGTAAGATAAAATTGTTACCAAGCATATAGAAAATACACCCACTTAAGCCTCCACGAACAAATGAACTGCCCGTGTTAACCGATAGAGAACTCAAATATCACCAGCAGAAACATATACTGCTGTGTTTGGATCGTGTTTGTGATCTCCGAGGGAATTTCACTATCAAACGAAAATAAATATGTGCATCATATCATGGACAATATTTTCCTTTACAGTGATTAATATTAGAAAATTGATTTTGATTGTTTATGCACTAGCTCTTTTCAAATCAACAACTAAACGATTAACATTTCTGTATAGTTTAATTTTCAGGATTTTTTTTTCACTGGAATTCGGTAATGGTGGTGATCAAGGGTTAGGACTTTGGAGAAGACTATGAGGAGATGATGCTCAACGTGTGTGAGAGATTTGTATGATCGGGGGTAATTTAGTTCGGCTCGTACAATTATACTGAATCTTTCCTAGTTAATGAGTCGACTATGATTTATCCACTTCTCAGATCTCTTTTTGCTCTCCCTTTAACAAAAATCTATTTTAAAAATTTGTTGTTTTGGATAATGATAAAATTGATTCCCTCTTTCCTATTGGTTCATAACAATTTATTTAAGTGGTAATTGAATTATTGTCCTTACTTTTGATGGTCTATACAAATATCCTTATCACACAATAAATATGTCCCTCCTCATCCATAATCCCATCAGGGGTCCATTAATATTTTCCTTCTTTCCATATTTACCCTTCATCTTTTAAGCTTCGATCTTCACTTCCTCTTTCATTTTTTCTTTCTTTCTATGTCTCCCCATTCATTTCAAACACGAACAACACCTCTGCAACATCCACCAGCAGCTCCGCCGCTGCAATCAACGACCACTACCATCTCCGACGCCACCACAACCAACACCACCAGTACCATCACCATAACTACCACCACCATCTCCTTAATCACGATTTACATCTCCATATTTTCAGATCGAAAGTAACTTTCTCCTTCTCTTATTAAAACAGCCATCGCCACCACCACCACCTCTGCAACTACGACTACCTTCTCCGCTGTTAATAGATTCAGATTTAATCGAACTATCATCAACAACATCTCCACTACCACCTCTGCAACTACAACCACTTTCTTCTTCTTATTATTCTATAAACTGAATTTGAAATCGGATTCAATTATATTTAGATCTGATTTTAGGTTGCAATTATAGATCGATGATACCGCCGATCTCTACAAATGAAGATCAGATTCTGCTGGTTGTGTTTGAAGACGAAAAAGATTGAGAAGGAATTAACAGTTTGAATCTAGGTTTTACTGTTGCTGTTGAATAATTGATGATTGAATTGAAATCAAGAAGAGATGGAGATTCAAGAGGATGAAGGTGTTGCTTTTGTAATTGAAGATATGAGTTTGAATTAATAAGTTGTTGCTGTAATTGAAGCTAATGGATGAATTGGTTTTGATAATTTAGGGTTTTCCTCTGAATTGGTATTGTAATTGAATTACTGTCGGTTTCGAGTGTTGTTGTGATTTTCTTGACGAGTGTTGGATCTTTGTTGATTTATGTTATTTTGGTTGGATTAGGGATTGTGTTTGCTCATGGTGCTATGAGAGTTCCTGAAGATTTTTCTTGGTCTCGGTGGATTCAATTCGACTTCAAATCCAGTACCATAACCTCCTACTATTACTGGTATGTATTCTATTTTTCTTTTTGTACGGGTGGTATTGTAAGTGATTGTGATGTAGATGAGAATAGTTTAGAACTAAGAAATAAATGATGTAAATGGAGGTGGTTTTGGTTGGAATGATAAAATTGGTGTTGGATTTTGTTTTTGGTTGTTTGGTGGTGGTGGTGGTGCTAGAGATGTGTTATTTTTTTGGTGGCAGTGTTGGTATGAGTTGTTGTTACAGAGATTGAAGCCTGTTGCTGAATGAAATATGGTGGTTATCTGGGTTGAAGCAGGCAGTGATATTGGATCAACTAGGGTTGTTGATCCATACATATGGGATCAACTACTGTTGTTGATCCTTTGAACTCATGTTTTGTAGTTTAAATCATGTAAATTTGTTCTAATGTTGAACTTGTGGTGTAATGGTAGCATGACTGACTCCATGTCAGATGATGCGTGTTCGACTCACGCCAAGTTCACTCCATTTTACATGGATAAACTATCATTATTGATCCAATTTTACATGGATCAACTTCCATTGTTGATCCACTAAAATTGGATCAACTTCTACTGTTGATCCTTTTTTCTTGGATAAACTAGATAAACTTCTATTGTTGATGGTTTTGTTGGTGGATCTGAAACTGCAGCTGATGAAGTGGTAGCATTTTTCCATCAGCATGGATAAACATCCATTGTTGATCCAATTGCAATGGATAAACTTTTACTGTTGATCCAACTATAATGGATAAACATCCAATGTTTGATCCAATTGAAATGGATCAACTACTTTTTGTTTCTACAAAAATATTTGAACCAGCGGCGGCGGCGGTGATGGTGGTGGCGGGGGCGGTGGTGATAGTGGCGGGGGCGACGAACTTGTGGTGGCGGTAACAGACTAGTGGTGGAGGAGGACTAGTGGTGGTGTAATAGTGGCAGTGAAGGAGTAGTGGTGGAATATTGGTGGTGGTGGCGGTTGGCATGCGGTGGTTGTTGAATGGTGGTGGTGGTGGAATGGTAGTTGAATGTTGGTGGTGCTAGTGGTGGTGGTGAAGTGGTAGAGGAAGAAATTTGTTGTATTTTGAAATAAAGAAAAATATTATATGAGTGAGGGTATTAAGGTAATCTAATATTAAATGGATAAGGTTATAAAAAAGGAGGGACATATTTATTGTTGCATAAGGATATATTTGTAGGTAGTTAAAAGTAGGGACATATAATTAACATACCCTTTATTTAAAAATTTAAAATTTTAAAAATAGTTAAAATGATGATGTGGAGGTCATTCTCAAGGTCTAAATAAGACCTTCTCCAAGACCTTCATATTTATTTTAACACCCTTCCTATTTTCTATGACCCACTATTGGAGAAGAATTTAATGTAAATGAGGGTCTAAAATCCTATGTGTCATGAAAAAATAAAACCTCCACCCTCTCTTGGAGATGCTCTAAACTATTTTCTATTCTAATTACATATTTTACTTTTAATTATGGAAAAAACAAAGTTAAGAAAAATAATAGTGAAATTAGGACGATTTTTTTTTCATGCTCGTTTGTTTTGTATTAGCTTCTTTTTTATTATAATATTTGTTATCAATTATTTATCCAAAATACTAACAAAAATTCCAACTGACGTGCAGGACCACTAACAAAGATTCACGCAAAAGAGATTCATTGCTAGATCAAAAGGTTAGTACCCATGATTTCTTTTTCGATTTATCTATTTTGGAGTTTAATTGATAGTTTGGGGTTGTAATTAGGAAAATTCTTTTTGTTAAAACTGTAAACGGACATTGGACATTTGACGCTATTTATTTATTATTTAATAACCATTTGATTTATTGTGGGATAGTGGCATAATTCCTTGATTATCATGATGTAATCGTGGATTTTGTTATTTAATTTGTTGATTATCACGATGAAAAAGTGGATTTTTGTGACTATCATGATTAAAAAATATATTTAAGATATTTTAATTTTTTTCATCAATATAAATTTGGCATGTTATGAGATTTTTAAAATCTAGCTATTTTAGGTTAGAAGAATATTTTAGATTTAGCTATTTTATTATTGGAATAAAAAGATATTATCCTTGAATTATATTGGCTTAAATTTAATAACTTTACAAAAACAAAAAACTGGTGGGGCCAGAATCAACCAGAAGTGAGAATTAACGTGGAGTTCTGGTTAATGTGGAGCTCCGGTGAATGAGATCGCTCGAAAAAACTCTGTTATTATATAGAGAATGTTAGCCTACATGTACAGAAGTTTTACGACATTACTACTATTTGTTCTTGTATGTATAATTTAAAAGGCTAAGGATGAAAAAGGAAATCCAGACGCTTATGACAAATATATATAAGTCTCCCTCGACAAGAGGTGCGACCAACTTAAGAATAAATCCTCCTGCCCTAAACAACCAAGAGGCTCGAGTGCCTAAATCCTCCCACCCTCGATAAGATGGGGAATGTCTAAAATCCTCTTACTCTCACTCTTTGAGACTCGAGTGTCTAAATCCTCACACCCTTTACGAGGGAGAGAAAACACTAAGAAACGGCTCTTACGCAATGGTGTCGGCTCTTAAGGGGGTAGAAATCCTACAACTCAAAATCGGCTCTTAAGGGGGTAGAAACCCTTCGTCTCCAAAGCGGCTCTCCAGCCTTTGATAAAAATAAAAGGGGGTAGAAACCCCTCCAACTCCAAAAAGCGGCTATTACGCCAAGAGAATAAGCGTCTCTTATGCCCAAAAAAGAGGGAGAACATCTTTTGCTCCCGCCAAAACAGGGTTCTGGCGTCACCAATGGCGCGGGTGCCCTAATCACATTTCCATTGATGAAAATTCTCAAAAAAAGGGGGGGGGGGGGGGAGAACATCTTTTGATCCCTCCAAGACATGGTCCCGGCGTCTCCAATGGCGCGGGCGCCCTAATCACATTTCCATTGACGAAAATTCTCAAAAAAAAAAAATCCAAAAGGAAAAAGGAAAAAGGGGGAGAACATCTTTTGGTCCCGTCAAGACAGAGTCCCGACGTCTCCAATGGCGAGGGCGCCCTAAACACATTTCCATTTAAAAAAAAATAAGTCCAAAAGGAAAAAGGGGGAGAACATCTTTTTCTCCCGCCAAGACAGGGTCCCGGCGTCTCAATGGCGCTGACGCCTTAATCACATTTCATTGATGAAAATTATCAAAAAAAAAAAAAATCCAAAAGGAAAAAGGAAAAAGGGGGAAAACATATTTTGCTCCCGCCAAGACAGGGTCCCGGCATCTCCAATGGCGCGGGCGCCCTAATCACATTTCCATTGACAAAAATTCTCGAAAAAAAAATTCAAAAAGAAAAAGGAGGAGAACATCTTTTGCTCCCGCCAAGACAGGGTACTGGCGTCTCCAATGGCGCGGGTGCCCTAAACACATTTCCATTGATTAAAAAAAAGATGGAGAATACTTTCGTCCTAGAGGCATATCCATGGCGTCTCCAACGGCGCAGCGCTTCGATAAAAAAATGGCTCTTACACCATGGTGTCGGCCGTTAAACCTTTAAGAGAGAGAAAGGGTAGAAACATTTCATCTCCAAAGCGGCTCTCAAGCCTTTGATTAAAACAAAGAGAGGGTAGAAACCCTCCAACTCCAAAAGCGGCTCTTATGCCCACAATAAAAATAAATAGAGAAGAAGCGGTTCTTAATCCCAGGAAGACGAAAGCGACTCTCAAGCCTTTGACGAAAAATAAGAGCGGGTAGAAACCCCCCAACTCCAACAGGTGTCTCCGTCGCCTTTGAAAAGAAGAAAGATAGAAGAAGCGGCTCTTAAAAGCCCTTAAAAGTGGCTCTTACGCCCATGATAAAAAAAAAAAAAAAGATGAAAGCGGCTTAACGCCTTTTAAAAAAAAAAAAAAAAAAAAAAAAGAAGAAGAAGCAGCAGCACTTTTGCTCCCATAGACACGCTACTAGCGCCATCTACTCGGACTCTCCAGGCAAATCATAAAATAAAAACGAAAAATAAGGGAGAACACTTTTGCTCTCATGGAAGAGCCTCTTAACATCTCTCAAGATAAGTGGCTCTTAAAACCCATTGATAACAACTCTCAAGATAAGCAGCTCTTAACCCCTTAATAAAAAAAAAAAGGAGGAAAGAAGGAGCGACTCTTAAGCCTTTGATAAGAAAAAAAATAAAAAAATAAAGAAGACAAAAGGTGGTCAGCCTTTGACAGAAAGAAGAGAAAGGGTAGAAACCCTTCGCCATCAAAGGGAGAAACTTACACCTTTGACAAATTAATAAAAAATGATAATAATAAATAAGAAAGAGGCGCCCCTCGAGCCTTTAACAAAAAGAAAAGAGAAAAAGGGTAGAAACCTTCGTCTCCAAAAGGCACCCTCAATCCCTTAACAACTAAAAAGACACTGAGAAGATAGCAATCCCAAGAGATGCAAAGAAGATAGCGAGCCTGATAGACACCATACTAGGGGACTTGCAGTAAGAGTGTAAGTCCAAGAGACACCGACGAGAAGGAGAGTCGAAGATACACCACACAAGGGGACTTGCAGGAAGAGAGCAGGCCCAACAGACGCCGAGAAGAGAGAAATTCAAACAGACACCGCTAGTGGCCGTACCATTCTTAGTTGTATTAAATCTTTCCCTAGGGGACACTGGAGTGGAAATCTAGGTTGTTAATCTTTGGCTTGGCGGGGAGATGCCCTCTTTAGCGGAGTTCATTGCATCGCTCCCCTAACACCCCTCCTTAAACCGGATCAAAGCAAGTTCTATGACTTGCTTTGTCGAATAGGTTTGTCGTAAACATCATGTAGAAGAAAGTTGGCTTTTAACCTAGTTGTTTGAAAGTCTTTTTAACTATGACGTGTCTCTTATAGCTAAGATAAATGAGCACCGGGGGATCGTTTGGAGACACCGAAGAAGTGGAAAAAAATCTTATATCAACGAATATTAAGAAAATGAAATATTTTGGCCCTCTTGTGATGGACGAAGGATAAGTGATGGGATTATAACGATAAGGAGTCAAAAACTTTATGACTATCTTCAATCATGATCCTCGTGGATATAATTCTTAATATATAAAAAAAGAAAGATTGATTCAGTGGAGACTATCTACTCTACCTATCGATATGGAGGTCTTGGACTAGGGAGGCATCGAATCGACTAAATCACATATTGAGGAGTAGTGGTGTGGACGGTATGGATGATAATTTTAATAAGGCTTTGGAAACGTTACAAAATGAAACAAAATTGAAACTCAAATTTGAATTCAAATGAAACTCAAATTTGAATTCAAACCAAATTCAAATGAAACTCAAATTTGAATTCAAATGAGAATCAAATTAAAATGAAAACAAATTAAACTTGCACACCAACAATCATTCAATTTAACAATCATTGATTCATTGGTTTGAATTACACAAAAAGATTAAAATATGGAGATTTCAAGAGCAAGAAGAAGAAGAACAAGAGGCAATGAGAATCAAATTAAAATGAAAACAAATTAAACTTGCACACCAACAATCATTCAATTTAACAATCATTGATTCATTGGTTTGAATTACACAAAAAGATTAAAATATGGAGTTCTGACCAATGTAACCTTACAAGAAAAGTAACTGAGTTACATGACATGTATACAAAGCGATGAACTGAAACAGTAAAATATAAATTCCGATGATGAAGAACTTATTCCTACTTCATAATGGTGTACCTGCACAGCAAAATCCATCAGCTGATTAATGTGGGAGGTCACAATATTAATCTCTTTACCATAAGACATATGCATGGAGATATACCTAAAAACTAGTCATATCAATTTAGTACTTTCTGCACTAAACAACTAGGAAGATAATATAATATTACCTGAAATTTACAACAGAAACAAAATTTTCCATTTGCAAATTGAATAAAAGAACACAGTCCCTTGTATATACAATTGAGACCTACATATGAACCTAAGATAAGAGCCTTCGAGGGAGTTTTTCCTAGTTGACTCAAGTTGTGTTTCCAGACATGATCAAGAGTTTTACACTGTTCCAAAAAAAGGCAGTCTGAACTTTTAACTGTTGCAGTCTGAACAAAAAGTTGGTGTTTACACCATTGCTGCGTTTACCTTCCCCTTATCGGAGCAAAGATATTTTCTTAACAATCATGAATCCAACAAAAAAAAACATTCCAGACCAGAACCACTGTGTGTGCTAGTAACATTCTAGAGGAGGGCAGTTCACAGATTTGGGATTAATTACCCTATACAAATACTTCTGCATTCCATAAGATAGTGATCTATAAAGGTGGGTATCCTAACTAATATGATGTCAATCTCTTTACCTGACTCTGTCCAACATCGACACAATGGAACAAACGTAACTATTAATCTCTTATAAAAACAAGTGCTGAACTCTTTAGGCATGATCTGCTTGAAGAGACTAGAAACATGCATAGCTACCAACATATCTGCTGATAAATTGGGAAACAACTGTATGCTCCAAGTTTCTCCTACAGGATAAATAAATTAGGTGCGACAGACTTTTGGAACTTGGAAGGCATCAAAAACCACGATAATATATGAAGAGGAGCAACTTATTTTTTGTTATTTGTTTTCATCAGTAACCACCCCACGCAAGATAAAAGAGAGAACAACAACATTTCTTTTATACGTCTCATACATGTCACATAAACTGTTAGCCTCTCTATGAAAACTCTCAACTAACAGCTCTTTAGTTGTAACTGTGTACATGATAACGAGACAATGAGTTTGCTTCTGCACTTAATGATGATATCCTATTTTAGGGAGAGAAATGGGAATTCTTATTTCAGGATATAGTTCACGGCCATTTCTAAATACCTAATTGCTAGAGAATACCTATTAGCTTTACTAGATAATATGCCTAAGATAAGCACAATCTTTCCAACCCTATCAGGATCTAAAATACCATGTTGTGAATGATATATATCGTTTTACGAAGACAATCAAGTTATTCATGCATATCGAATTATAGTTACTGATTTATAAAGGATGTATGTACCAAGGTCAGAAGATTAATAAAGATACATACCTCGACAAAACATTATGATTGCATATATGCCACAATCCACATTCAGGTAAAAATCTCCATGTACATAAAAAAGGTAAAAAAAAAAAAAAAAAAAACTAAACAGGGAAATGAATAACATTTTTTACCTCAACTTATTGATCCCAAAACTCATGATTGGCCTGAGCATCTCCATTTCAATACTCATCATCTCCAACAGTTGTTGAAATTGATGAAGCTTCATTCGTGGCTCCAGTAAATACAAATGGATCTTCATAAGCGTTCTTATTGGGTATGATCTTATTGGAGATTCCAAAACCAAATTCCAATGCTTCCTTGTCACATCTTGGTAGTAAAAATCTTGTCTAGCTTGAGAAGCATGGATGAATGGCTCGTCGGCTTCTCTTGAGCTCTTCATAAACCTTTCGAAGTTGACAAACCTTGAGTTTGTATCTCGATCCACATATGATCCCTTTACTTTGTTTTCCATTCGCACCCAATGACAGTTAAAAACAACTTCCGTGAAAACTCCATAGTCCACTTCAAATATATCTTGCAGAATACCGTAGTATGTAGTATCATCGTCGACAAGGTTAGTATCTCTGGAACTTGCTCTGATACTAGTACAAACATCCATGGTAACTCCACTATTTTGTGTAATAAAACCTTTATCTGCATCGGATGTATAGAAAATATATCTATTAACAAAGTATGCGCTATACGAAACTGCCGAGAAGGAAGGACCAATTTCCAGCCTACGGAAATCTGTCATGGAATGGCCTTCGAGTTGTTCTTCTAGCCACGGAGTGTAGTCCAAACGCTTCATCCTTCCCATACGAGTTTGGTTAAAGTTGCAAAGATATATAACGTATTTCCTGTCACATAAAACAAATTAACAATTAACTTATAAGTTTCCATCTAGGTCTGCATAATCTACTTCCACAATACACATATCAAGCTAGATTAACGATGAATTTGTAACATACTAACAAACCATGATAAAATACTCACATAGAGTTGTTTTCTGATTAATATCAGTACTACTATAATTTAAGGGATACATTAGAGGCTACAAACGATAGGTAAAAATTTGTTTTAGTAGAATCTTTACTCATATGTAGTGAGAATCAGTTCTCTAGACGCTACAAGAATCAATAAATTTAAAAGGAGGTGTGCATATCATGAAAGTTAGCTGGCAAGTAACTCATTAGGTACACGTCGATCGCATATTAAAGCCTAAAACAGTTAAAAAATCCAACAATAAAACACCATACGCGAGTAGTTAGAAGGTTACTTTTTACAATGTAATGAAATGATTCTAAGAGAAATAAACTTACGCTTCCCATTCAGTATTTTCATCTGCGTGTCTCAATATCCATAAAAGAACTTGTTCGTACTGTAAGTTGGTTAATGAACATGATTTTCCTTGCGAACCAACTGGGTATGGACCTTCATAAGCATCACAAGGATTCTCTATCTTTCCACAACACTTAAAAGACTTTCGTTTCGCATCAGGAAGGATCTCGGCGCAATGGCGCTCCTTCATTGACCCCATATTGTTTTATAATAGAGCCTTCTATATAATTTTTGTTGCGACCAAGAACCTTGTAGACTCTCATCATCCTGCATATACAATTGGTAAACAAGTATTTGTAAGTTTACATATTTGATAAAAGAATACCAGTGACTATAGGATTGTACCTCTCGAAAGGGTACATCCACCTAAATTGAACATGCCCCAATTGGTATGCCTCTTCTGCCAAGTGTACGACCAAATGAGTCATACTAAAAAAAAATACAAGAGAGAAATACATTTCAAACATGCATAACGACTCCACGACACGATCATGCATTACACGAAGCTCAACACAATCAATAACCTTAGAAGTAAGGACTTTGAAAAACAACGACAAGTGTCTAACTGCCTCGCGCAGAGGCTTATGTTTTTTGAAACAATGCATTAAAATAATATGCATTAAACCCTGCAAAAGGATGTGATAGTCGTGCGAATTTAGACCCTTCAATTGGAACTCTTTCAAGCATACTTTTTTTTCTTCCAATCGCCACTGTAACCAATTGGAACTTTAAGTGTGCTAAAAATTTTAAAAATAACTTCCCTTTCTTTCTTAGACATCCAATAAGGTGCGGGGGGTAGTTTCTCTCTTTCATTCCTTTCCGTCAACCACAATCTAGGCTTTAAGTTTAGCATTTTTAAATCTCTTCGCGCTAGAGCACCATCCTTGGACTTATCCTTATGGCACATAAAAGTTCCAAACATATTCTCTGCAAAATTATTTTCTACATGCATGACATCCACATTGTGCCGGATTTGTAGAAACTAATAAGATTAAGTTAGAAAAGAATAACAAACAACAAAACATATTACACTAAAGAAAAATCGGCCTAATACAATTGTCCCCAAACTACCATTTAAGTTCCCTAAAAACCACATGAAGAATTAATAATATCTACTTCTTTTTACAGTCTGAAGTCTGAACTATATCTTAATTATATATTGTTTACATTTACATGAACTTTAACTCCATTTGCGCAACACAGGTGTAAGAGTACTATAAGACAAAGGTAAGAGAAGCTAGCAGTTAAATATGATGATTACTATATGAATTATGATGAGTTACATGAAACAATATGTTAATTATGCATAGCCTCCAGGGCCGGTCCTGACAATTTTGTGGCTCCAAGCAACATTAAAAGTTGTGGCTCCTAATAGACATGCCAAAGTTTTTTTCTTTCTAGAATTCTATACATTTCATTGTATACTTTTATATTCGCAAGCAAAATAAAACTGTAAAGTAAACTATCTACATGAGTTGGTTTAGGATTGCTATGTATGGTTAAGATAATTGTCTAACTAAATTTCGACTATTTAGATGTGCAAAACAAAATCGTACTAGAGATTTATTAATTTATAGTCTTGTTTAGTCCCAAAATCCCTCATATAAAGCAAATTTATATTATTCATGTCAACTTCTCAACTCACACATTGACTGAATCAAGAAACTATGGAGGAGCTAATGTCATTATGGTACACTAGGTTATTGGAAGATAATGCCAAATCGGAGCATACAACTTCTAAAACACGAAAATATTTTACCAGTTAAAATTCTAACTGATCAAGATAATGATTAAATAAAAGCTAGAGAATTTTCATCCTTATCAGCACTGACTACCTTGGAAAAGGGATATAGACCAAACTATACGCCCATAAGCATATGTATCACCCTAAGGTACTTGTTTAACTTTACAGTAATCTTTATTTATGTTACTAAATTCTTATCCAAGACTCAACTATACGGATTGGTTTAACTTAGGCAACTACCTTGATTCATGGCCTTAAGCAAAGCTTTCTTTGCTTGTATGGCAGGGCCCGCCCTGATAGCAGCCATGAATCAACAAAATTCATGAAAAGAAAACAATAACTCCAGTTAAATAACATGTGATGTAAAATTTACCTTCCAATATGGGAGATGAAAAAATATTGACCTCTTTGACCAAGGAAAATCAATTGCAGGCCGCTTTACCAACTTCCCAAATTCTTTATCTGCAGTTGCTATCTTGTTGAACAATTCTCCGCCACTCAAACGTCTTGGTGCAACCCTTAAATCCTATGATCCGTTGAATTGGGATGTTTTCTTTCTATAAGGGTGAAACCGATCTCTTAGAAACCTTCTATGACCCATATAAGCAAATTTGGAACCGCATTTTAGCCAAAATGCCTCTGTATTTTCTCCACACACAGTACAACCATATCTTCCAGAAGTTCGCAAACCAGAAACATGGGCATATGCAGGGAAGTCATGTATACACCACAACAACATTGATCTCATTGTAAA
This sequence comes from Papaver bracteatum, assembly GCA_023529315.1. Classification (NCBI taxonomy): domain Eukaryota; kingdom Viridiplantae; phylum Streptophyta; class Magnoliopsida; order Ranunculales; family Papaveraceae; genus Papaver; species Papaver bracteatum. The sequence continues at coordinate 796,512 of JAJJWX010000365.1, forward strand.
GTCAGTCTTAGTATGTGCATCGTAGGTTACCGTTCCGACAGACCATAACTCATTTAACTCGTCGATCAGTGGCTGTAAATAAACATCGATATTATGGTTGGGACCAAGTGGACCAAGAATCAGCAGGGTTAACATTGTGAAATCCTTTGCTGTCCATTCAGATGGTGGAAGGTTGTAACAAACAATCATAACATGCCAAGTACTGTGTGTGCTCATCATTCCAAAATGATTAAAACCATATGTTGCTAATCCTAGACGAATATTTCTTTTTTCAGAAGCAAACTCAGGCCACTTCTTATCAATTTCCTTCCACTGTGCAGAATCCACCGGATGCCTCATGTGTGTAGCACTTTCTTGAACCTTAGCACACCATGTCATCAACTCAGCAATCCACGTGGTGCCATACATACGTTGCAACCTTTCCGTGACCGGAAAATACCTCAGTCTCTTCATCGGAACCTTTTTAGCAGTTGGACTACTCTCTTCTGGTGGTTTTTTCCATCTACTTTCACCACATTTAGGACACTTATCATCATTGGCATAATCCTCGCGATAGAGAATACAATCATTAATACAAGCGTGAATAATTTGCACCGGCAACTGAAATGGCTTGATCATCTGCTGAGTTTTACTACAAGTAGATGGTAACGTGTTCCCAGCAGGTAAAATAGTTTTCATATATCCTAATAAATCAGTCATGAAAATATCGGAGCATTGATACCTTGCTTGCACACTTAGCAACTCAACTGTTGCTGACAGTTGTGTATGTTCATCACCACAACCTGGAAATAAGGGTTGCACTGCATCCTTAAACCTCTTCTTGCATTCGACAGTAGCCTTATCTAGAACATTACCACCAGAACCATCTTCAATAGCAGCAGGCGGCAGCTGATCAGGATCAGTAAGGCATTCTTCAGGGGTATCAAGACCAAGTACACCTCCATGTGCCTCATTGAACAAGTCATAAATTTTCTAATGAGATGCAGCAGCATAATTCACAACATTATTTGCAGGTAAGGTGGGAGCATTAACATTATTAACCCAAAGTTGCTCTCCATGATGGATCCATGTTCGATATGACACATCGAACCCGTTATCAAGGATATCCCCATGTACATAATCTAGAGATTTTGGTAAACTACGGAAATTCTTACATTTCATGCATGGACATCGAAATTTTGTGATACCTTCACCAAGACTCTATGTTGTAAATTGGATGAAAGATTGAACACCTTCAATCCATCGAGGTGAACCCTTGGGTGCAGTCATCCATTCTTTACTTGGAGTAGTTACACGATGTCGAAACATCTGCAAAAAAGTGCATACACAAATCAGAACCCACAATTTATAAGAAATTGCATTAAAGTAGAAGGATTTATAGTAGAGAAAGATTTACATTATATATCATCACAACTATGAAGAACCAAAACAGAGAAAAAAGAAGGATGGTCAGCTACTTAGGTGAAATTGAATGCTCATTTTTCTTCCAACACTTCCTATTATCATCCAAACATACAAAGTCTTAAACATTTTTTTTTGTTAAAAAGTAAACTCATTTGTAAGTAATTGAGGAATACTATCATAACTAATAAAGCAGAACTCAATTCTTTGTCTTGAACATAATTCTAGAGTGAGTGAAAAATATAAGCAATTAAGAGTGCTAAGAGTGGAGTTACAACTTACAACTAATAGTATTGACTCATATTGTACTGAGCATTCAAAAAATTTATCATCTGTGTGCAATTAAGAGAGCTAAGAGTGGGATCCATTATTTAAACTCAATCAACAAAACTATGATGATGATGAGAAGATTAATCAAATCATAGAACAAGTTACTACTCACCAGATTCATAACATAATTAATTATTTTAACCTAATTAAGCAAAACCCCAAAATTTAAGATATACTTAAATCAGATAAAACTCAAATCCTAGAACAAGTTACTACTCACCAGATTCATAACATAATTACTTATTTTGACCTAATTAATCAAAACCCCGAAATTTAAGATACACTTAAATCATTTAAAACTCAAATCCTAAAACAAACTAACCAAAACTTTCCTACTGAACTTCAAATTAGGCAAAACCCGGACAAATTTTGACATGAATTCAGTATTTCCAAATTGTTGATATGGAAATTTGAGTTCTGAAATCAAAGAATTTGTCGCAGAATGAAGAACCTGACTACCTCATAAATTTGTTGTGAACTATAATGCTACATATCAATTCGATGATCAAATTTTTCGTCAGTGTCTGAGAAAGTTTTGCAGAAGTAGGTAATGGAAGAGAATAACGGAAAAAAAAAAGAAGTTTATGAGAAAGTCAATCTTTTCTTTTTTCTAGATAAGAAGGTTATGGTCAAAAACGAGTCAGATGTGTAACTGACTCAGCTGAATTGGCTGAATCGCCTCTTAGCTGGATTTAGATAAGAATCTTGTGGTCTAAAACGAGTCAGATTTAAAACTGACTCAGCTGAATGGGCTGAATCGCCTCTCAGCTTGATAATTTAGTCTGAAATGAGTCAGGTTGGTAACTTACTCAGCTAAATGGAAGTTCTGAAATTTCTTCATGGTAAAGATATGTGTATCTGCTGTTTCTAAGAACTTTGATTCTAACACATTTGAAGTTTTAAGTTTCTGCATCCAATAATATTCAAGTGTTGGTTGGAAGCTATGCAAAGAATTATGAGTAAAAGACTGAAAAAATTTGAAAGCTATGTAAGAATTAGAAAATAGAAAAAGACTTGATGAAACTTAACAACATTGAAACAATAGAATAACATTGAAACCATGTTAAAAACTGAACAAGATTGATACTAATACATTCATTAGATAAAAGCAGGGCTCTGAAACCTGCTGAAGCTACATATCCACAGAAGTTGCAAGACACTTCTTTACATGTTTTGAATCTCTTCTTCATCACAAAAAAAGAAAAGAAAAGATGAGACTCAAAACCATACAAATTTGCAAGCCTAACCCAAAATGCTTACGTCTCAAAAAAGAGATTCCCATAACTAGTTACATATACTACCAAGTACGTAATATATCCAAAAAACTAACATGTATACCAACCATGTATATATATACCCCAAAAAAAGTCCCAAAGCTCCATATAAAACCAGAACTCCAAATCCATTAAAAGCCAAAGACCACCACAAGAATCGGGATAACATACTGTTGTGGCCACATAACCTTGTCACCTATGGAAACATCTCTAAAAGTTCCATCACCTTCACATAGACTCTCAGAAGGTAAACATATTTTATCAATGAGGACCAAATGAAATTCATCATCTATTGGAGGACTATTGGTAAATATATAGCCTATTGCAACAGCTCTCTTTGTCATGTTCTTCAGAATTACTCGTTGAGACCCAGCTGGTTGACAACCACCACCATTCATACCCTGCAGTTGATAAGCACATCCAATATGGCAATAAGATTTTATGGGTATACAGAAAAAAGATAGTTTATGACAATGGAAACAACACCATGTATACATAACATACTCTTGAGTCCAAACTATTATCAACAATCAACACATTTATTATGGCTAACACAACCGATCAAAAGTAGATGAATACAACTTAAACTAGACAATGAGGTTAGAACAATATTTATGAGTTGCAAACTAAAAACTAGTTATAGAATGTTATTACCTGAGCATTAGAAGTATTTGGGTTAGGATTGCAACTTAAACCGGCCATTAGTGTATCAACGGTTTCTTCGAGATTACGGACCCGATCTTCTACATCTCTAGTATGCAGCACTTGTTGTTGTAACTGCTCCCTAGGAACTGCAGAAGCAAGTAGTTAAGTCTTAGATATCCCACCTTCCATTCCTCGAACACAACCTCTATCATCAACTCCAAACACAAAGAAGTAAACAAAATCAGTTAGCTAGATAGTAACTAACAAGTTTTTTTTGTTTTTCTTGGAAACAACACAAATTCATGTGCGCTCACCTTGGCGACTGCATCTCTGTCCAAATGGGGTTCCTCCCTATATTGCTCAGTTTCATTAAGCTCTCTTACTTGTGCCTGCAAAGTATATCAGATTGTATGTAAGTGGAAAAATAATTGCAAATAAAACCAACAAAGAATAATATATGATAGTTAATGAAAGCCAAATAAGAAACTTGAACTTACAACATATTCTCTGCATTTTACTTCATAACAGTTGGGGTCCATTAATTCAAGTGCTTCTTGAGGTATTTCTTTGTAAACATGTGTATCCAAGTATACAACAGATCTGCTTACACTACCAGTAGGAGATTGTTGTTCCATAACATGTCGACGGCATGAAATACCATCCCTTCCAGTAGTATGTAAAACTTTCAGAAGCTTCCTTGATTCCTTCCCTATCTCCCTTAGTATCTGATCAGCTTTTGAATCATGTAAGTCCACAAATTTATCCCAATCCTCTCTCTTCACACCATTTGGTATGTTATTCTTTCTCTCAGCAACGGTATTAAATTGATCACACCATTTCCTTAGGGTAGTCTTTTTGTTCGTCCATGATTTGTTTGCCATCCTTAGAGCCTTGGATTTGATGATTTCAGGTACCTTGTATTCATTCTTGATGGCTCTCCAGATTTCTTCCTTAAGAACCCAAGGAAAATCTCTCCAATCTTCGTGTTGTGGTGGGACAATACTCCTGGCTATTGTTCCAACCCTGGTAGCATATTTCTTAGAACCATCTTCTATTGGTTGTCCCATAGAATTGAACTTGATGTCCAATAGGTGATCATTTGAAGAAAACAGAAACAAATTAAAACTTGATAACATATTATAATAATGACATAAAGAAAACTGAAATACAATATAGTATTACCATTAATCCCGCTTTCCTTCGTATTTTCAGCTTTATCATTTGCTTGGTAAAAAGTCTCATGCCATCTCCTTCATCATGATTTCCATTACCATGGCTCGGAGAATGATTTCCATCTGACGAAGACACACGATGACGACTTCCTTCACTTGGACTTGCAGCAATGTGACCACCATCAGTTGATGGGGACCCTTGTGAATTGAGCAAAGTCGTCGGCTGTATGCGTGTCGTAACCACAACAAATTAATAAATACTTTAATACCTATTTAACAAGTAATATAGGGTAGTCAAGGTCGATCCCACGAGGAGCACGAAATTCTAGTTGTAAATTTGTCACACAAAGGGGGGTATTGATTAAGAATTTGAGAAAGTAAATAAAATAAACAAAGCAATTAAAAGGAAATCAATAAGAGAGAGATTAGATCAAGGAATCCTTCTTCGCTGCAAAACAATGATTAAAGTTATGTTCTTTTCCACTTCTTATTAATCACAAATTATCACCAACCGTAGGTATAGCATCTAGATCAGTGCTAACCCCAAAATCCCTTATATCACCGGATACGGAAGTTCTCGACTACCGGATTCTATTCACCAAACCACCTAGTAGTAGATCACTCAAGATGTAATTTAGTTAAACGCATTAAGATTTATGAATTTATTAGGTTGATATTAGTAGTTAGCCTCTTAGATCAAGGTCCACTTGCTAACGTTGTTTTTACACACAATTGCTCCACGAAATCCCTCCGCAAGGTCTCGTGTTTGCTACTTATGTAAAGAGTCAAGAAATGATTACTTATCCCCTAAATTTCACTAGTTATAGATCAAATTAACAAATCAATTTAGTTGCGCACCTAAACAATCTATCAATCAACCATGAATGTATAAACATTCCTATTAGTGAAAACAAACGATAATCATGTGAAAACTTCAAAGTAGATTTGAAACAAAACTCAAAACATGTTAAGAACTAGGAATTCATCCTCAATCAAATTAGTTACTCATGCTAAGAAGTTCACACAAAGAGAAAAGTATTGTGTGTGTAAAAGTGTGAAAAAGATATATAAAAATGTGTAAGAAGTATAGAGAACTCCTTTATTTATAGGCTTCAATGCTCTCCAAATCTTCCAAGGAATAGAATCCCTTTCCCTTTGTAGCTCAATTTCCAAATCCAAGCCTTTCTCAAATCTTCCATCTCCTCTTTCCAAATCCATGCCAAATTCTTCATTCAATTCCAAGTCCAAGTCTTCACATCCCATGAGAGAAATATACACAAAATTCTCGCAACTTTTGCTCTCGTAAAAGCGGGTTTTTGGCGGAAATAGACCAGAATCCGTCGTCGTCGGCCACCTGAGATTCTCCCCCGGCAATGGAATATTCCGTTGGTCAACCGTTAAGACTAACGGTCCAATAAGTCAACCGTCAGTCAACCAGGTCAAAGAAGAGGGTTAGTCGCCTTTGAGTCAGCCGTCTAACTCGAACCGAGTCATCCGAGTCAGTCTTAATCAATCGGGTCAAGTCGTAGGGTCATCGAGTCAACTCGTCGCCTAGAAAATCCGACGAGTTCCGTTTAGTTATAGGACTTTCCGGCCAATTTCAGGCCTCACTTTTCTTCACCTGTTAAGAAGCCTAACATACATCTAATTTTTCATTCATTCATTCCATTCACTGCACTGCAACTGAGTTGCTTCATATTCATTTCTTGCACAACATCAACTCGTCGATTAAACCATAACACAAGAATAACGAGTCTTTCTTCATCGAAATTCGAACCCCAATTTCGATCAAGCAATTCATCGATCTCGTCACCACAAATAGAACTCAATCATAACACTAACATATTGTTCTTCTTTTTCGAATTAACCATCGCAGAGAAGAATTGAAAAACCCCATTTTTCTCATGTGTAAAAAAGAACACTGATTCGAAGCACAATTTCGAATCACACCCAACCTTTGATAATCCCCTGTCATCTCAAACTCCATCAAGATCCCCTGTTTGTTAATCAATCAAGCTCCATCTTCATCCGAGTTTTCAATTCCACCGTTCAATTCCTCTTTCGGTCTTGATTCAAAACCTAGAACCATCTTCAATTTCTTGAAATTCACTTAACCCTATTTCCACTTAATCCATCTGAATCTTCAATCTGCAGTGACAACTTTGTCTTCTTAATATTTCAACATGACTCGATCCCTATTTGCGAACAACCACCATCTCTCGCCTCCATTAATGGCTCTCTCGAGCTTCTTGTTCTTCCTCTCTGTTCCATGGCTGCTGCGAATCGATTTGGGGAAATAAGAGAAATGATTTCTCAAAGTTAGGTTTAGTGTTATAAAGTGGGTTCGGACTCGGGCATGGATCTGGGTACGGGTATGGGTCTAAGGGTTTAGGTTTCAACATCCATGGACATAACCCATCCATTTTACCAACTGATAACAAAGACTACGTTTGGATAAGGGCTACCCAGTGATTACAGCCCCTAACATGTAGTTACCCCTTAAATTCAGCTGGCCTGTATTTAGCACTCCTCTGAGAGAGTTTCCCTTTAACCGTGGCTCGTCTCCCGATAGTGTTTTCCTGGAAAATGACAGTTTTGCCCTTTTTTGCCCAAATTTGGTGATTTCTTCTTCTTTTCCTCCGTGCGACTCCAGAGTACATAATAACTCAAAAACACGCGTAAAATACATAATTCACAAGAAAAATAGCTAAGAAATCATAAACTACTAGATAGTAAATACGGTGTATTCTACACCTATCAAATTCCCCCACACTTAGACTTTGCTAGTCCTCGAGCAAATCAAACCAAAACTTACAACTTCAAAGCGTTCCAGCGTCCCAAGTATCCTTAGAGCTATGAGGACATAGAGTTTCTGCATGCTAGTAATAAGAAGTTAGAAATACTAAAGAACATATTCTCATCCTTAAATGTTGAGTGAGAAATAACCACACTATAACGAGAGAACACGTGTTTGAGAAACGATCAATAAGCATTTCACCTCGACTTCTGACTCACCAAAATGGTTTTATGATAATTGCACTAAAAAAGACGGCTTTTTTATGGGTCTCACATGTGTGCAGGTAGGAATGAAGAGAGAATTCCTGCAACACGTTGAATGGTAGGAAGGATAACTTCCGAAATTTTGAAAAACCCACATCTTTTAACATTTTGAAAAACCATTTTTATAACGATCTCTAAGAAAGGAAATCAACCACTTATATCGAGGATGAGATTACTTACTTACCTTCACATCCGATTGCCAATTATGATAACACCACTCTCACGGAATCCAATAGAAACCACTTCCGCTCCTTGTTTTCATCTTCTTGGTCTTCGGCTTCAACTATTGGTGATAAACTTTCAAACTTCATAAATCCTTGACAATTTGTAACCTTTCTTCCTTAAAATCCATGTCGCTTGAAACTTCCTTATAGATTTTCCTTCCCCACGGCTTATTCAAAACAAAACAATAATAGATATTTCTCTTGTCTCATTTTTTTTTTTTAGATAAGAGAAACACAATACAAATCAAAAGTGAAAAATAAAATAAACCATGGCCGTGGAAAAGTACTTTACCTCTTGATTCTTCACAACTTGTATCGTCTCGAAATCATAAATTTCAATAATTCTCACCTTTTGCTTTTCTTCGCTTTTGTAAATAAGTCTTAATACTTGGATATAAAATTACCTCATTGCATTTTAAGTCTTCAACATGTATGTAAAAATCTGCTCATTGTATGTTGCTTTACTTGGATATAAAAATTTGCTCTTTTTCTTGTTCCATTGTTGCTTGCAAACCTTGAACCTTTTCAACTTTCCTTGTAGATTTTGATGTCGCTCCTTGTTGATAATTGTGATGTTTCTATGGACCCGTTGTTGAAAGAATGGTGCTAACTGCAAATCGAACTACAAGAAGGAGGCTTTCATCCATAGACGTCACCCTCATGATTGACAAAAATTAGCACTCAAGAGATCAAAATAGTGCTGAAATTGGTGTGAAATTGGGTAGCTCACCATTCTACCTGGAATTAACGTACAGTGACACACACTCAAAAGAAGCTCTTTAGTAAAGGAAGAATTTTTGGTCGGTGCCTTGGTTGATATGAAAATGGGTAGTCTCCACTAATGATTGATCATCAACTCTAATAACGCACTTCTCCCTACACCAAATTTGCATCACCGGCATGATTAAATCCATTATTTAACACTCTAACAAGCAAGAAATCGAACGTAGTTCCCTAACATTTCCAAGTTCAATTATGTCGGTCAGAATTCTCTATGTAATCATACCTAGAAGTATGCTAGTGACTCTAAAATCTCTAAAAGTTGAAAGTTTTATGCAAATTTTTTTTTTTTTTATTTATGCAAAAAATATATGCTTAGCCACTCCCCCACACTTAAACCTTACATTGTCCTCAATGTAATTGAATCGTCCAAGTAAAATCAAGGTGGGAAATCCTAATATGATATGGAACAAGAAAAAATAAACACACAAAACAAAACGCAAATAAAAACAAAAGGATAAGAGATACAAAACCGGTGGGTTGCCTCCCACTTAGCGCTTGTTTTAAAGTCGACGGCCCGACATGGCTCTTGTAAGATTCATTCCCCATATACTAACAATCGGAAAATTTGGGGATCCTCCCATAGTACCTGTTTTGCATACAATAACTCCATACAAATGTTAGCACAAGAAAATAATAGTAAAGTTATCGCCCGATAGAAATTTCCCCCACACTTATTCTTGTCCACACTCGGAAGTGTATAAAGAACATAGAATTTGGGAACTTCCATGTATTCCTCTTGGCAAACCTGCATAGTGTTAGCATCAAGTGTTTCCAATGGTGGATATCTAGAAATAAAGTCATTCAAAAGTACTTTCGAAGCACATACATTCAAACCAATAAGAGGTAAAGGAGAAGAATTAATATGCAAAGGGTTAGACAAACCTTGCACAATCTCTTGTATTACGGTATCCTCCTCATTCTTAAAAAAATCGAGTGAATTACTTACCTCTTGTATATCATGGTCCTCTATCAAACTTTGCAACCATTCTTCATCATTTTCTACCTTAACCAAAGTCTCGGCATCATCATAATCATTAGCAAGTTCAATTGGGTCTTCCACAAATTCAATCAATTCGGTTTCATTATCGAGCATCACCTCTTCAACATCTTCATCATCGGAATCGGGCCATTCACTAAAATGATTTTCGTCGGTAAAAATTGTAAGATCTTCTTGTGAGGGTGTTACACCGTTTACAACAATATGCAAGTCACACCCAATCTCCTCCTTTTGAATAGGTGAAGGATCGTTATTATGATCCGGAGTTGGAATAACTTCCTCATGGTTGCAACTTTCATACGCTTCCGCGGACTCATAATTTTCCCTAAGGAATTTTTTCCAAGCACTAAATGCATCTTCCTCAAGCTCTACCTTTTGAATAGGTGATTGATCATTATTAAGATCAAGGCTCGAGTAATCTACACTAGCGTCATCAAAAGTTTCCAAAGGTTGGTCCTTTTAAATACAATCATCTTCATTATCGGAATCACCATAATAAGAATCTTCATCGGTTTCATAGCCTTTATCCCGACGTCGTTTAAGTTCCATATGAATGGTCCTACTAATTTCTGCGACAAACTCTTCCGAGTCTCCATCATCTTCCAATTTGTATAACTTTTGTGCAAGTTTACGGACATTAACACGCTTACCACCGTGTATAGAGTTTCTAGATTGTATATCCTTAAAAAGTGAAGGAAAAACACGATGAAGATGAGTATATTCCCAACTCTCCGTCTGCACATTACCGTCATAAGGTTGTTGATATGCATGAGAATATCCATAAGATTCCGTAGGATTTTGATCATAGCCAAAAGATTGATTTTGATTGTATCCTAAGGATAGTTGGAAGTTTCCATGATGTTGAGGTTGAAAACCGTATTGATTGTTGTAATATGCTTGCTCTTGTACACCAAACATGGAAAACCGGTACCTGAAAAACAATTCAAAAACTAAGTTAGATACGATAAAGAATCCAACAAAGCAAGAATAAAGCAAAAAGTAAAAAGAAAACAACTAAAATCATCCGATGCTCCCCGGCAACGGCGCCAAAATTTGTATGCGTGTCGTCGTAACCACAACAAATTAATTAATACTTTACTACCTATTTAACAAGTAATATAGGGTAGTCAAGGTCGATCCCACGAGGAGCACGAGATTCTAGTTGTAAATTTGTCACACAAAGGGGGGTATTGATTAAAAATTTGAGAAAGTAAATAAAATAAACAAAGCAATTAAAAGGAAATCAATAAGAGAGATTAGATCAAGGAATCCTTCTTCGCTGCAAAACAATGATTAAAGTTATGTTCTTTTCCACTTCTTATTAATCAAAAATTATCACCAACCGTAGGTATAGCAGCTAGATCAGTGCTAACCCCAAAATCCCTTATATCCAGGATACGGAAGTTCTCGATCACTGGGATTCTATTCACCAAACCACCTAGTAGTAGATCACTCAAGATGTAATTTAGTTAAACGCATTAAGATTTATGAATTTATTAGGTTGATATTAGTAGTTAGACTCTTAGATCAAGGTCCACTTGCTAACGTTGTTTTTACACACAATTGCTCCACGGAATCCCTCCGCAAGGTCTCGTGTTTGCTACTTATGTAAAGAGTCAAGAAACGATTACTTATCCCCTAACTTTAACTAGATATAGATCAAATTAAAAAATCAATTTAGTTGCGCACCTAAACAATCTATCAATCAACCATAAATGTATAAACATTCCTATTAGTAAAAACAAACGATAATCATGTGAAAACTTCAAAGTAGATTTGAAACAAAACTCAAAACATGTTAAGAACTAGGAATTCATCCTCAATCAAATTAGTTACTCATGCTAAGAAGTTCACACAAAGAGAAAAGCATTGTGTGTGTAAAAGTGTGCAAAAGATATATAAAGTTGTGTAAATAAGTGTAGAGAACTCCTTTATTTATAGGCTTCAATGCTCTCCAAATCTTCCAAGGAATAGAATCCCTTTCCATTTGTAGCTCAATTTCCAAATCCAAGCCTTTCTCAAATCTTCCATCTCCTCTTTCCAAATCCATGCCAAATTCTTCATTCAATTCCAAGTCCAAGTCTTCACATCCCATGAGAGAAATATACACAAAATTCTGCAACTTTTGCTCACCGGAAAACTGGGTTTTTGGCCGGAAATAGACCGGAATCCGTCGTCGTTGGCCACCTGAGATTCTCCCCCGGCAAGGGAATATTCTTTTGGTCAACCGTTAAGACTAACGGTCCAATAAGTCAACCATCAGTCAACCGAGTCAAAGAAGAGGGTTAGTCAGCTTCGAGTCAGCCGTCTAACTCAGAACTGAGTCATCTGAGTTAGTCTTAATCAACTGGGTCAAGTCGCCGGGTCATTGAGTCAACTCGTCGGCAAGAAAATCCGACAGAGTTCCGTTTAGTTATAGGACTTTCCGGCCAATTTCAGGCCTCACTTTTCTTCACCTGTTAAGAAGCCTAACATACATCTAATTTTTCATTCATTCATTCCATTCATCGACCGCAACCGAGTTGCTTCATATTCATTTCTTCGCACAATGAAGAACTCGTCGATTAAACCCTAACACAAGAATAACGAGTCTTTCTTCATCGAAATTGAACCCCAATTTCGACCGCAATTCATCGATCTCGTCACCACAGAAGGAACTCAATCATAACACTAACATCTTGTTCTTCTTTTTCGAATTAACCATCAGCAGAAGAATTGAAAAACCCCATTTTTCTCATGTGTAAAATAGCAACACAGATTCGAAGCACAATTTCGAATCACACCCAACCTTCAATAATCCCCTGTCATCTCAAACTCCATCAGCATCCCTGTTTGTTAATCAATCGAAGCTCCATCTTCATATGAGTTTTCAATTCCACCGTTCAATTCCTCTTTCTGGTCTTCAGATTCAAAACCTAGAACCATCTTCAATTTCTTCGAAATTCACTTAACCCTATTTCCACTTAATCCATCTGAATCTTCAATCTGCACATGACAACTTTGTCTTCTTAATCTTTCAACATGACTCGATCCCTATTTGCGAACAACCACCATCTCTGCCTCCATTAACAGCTCTCTGAGCTTCTTGTTCTTCCTCTCTGTTCCATGGCTGCTGCGAATCGATTTGGGGAAAGAAGAGAAATGATTTCTTAAAGTTAGGTTTAGGGTTATAAAGTGGGTTCGGACTCGGGCATGGATCCGGGTATGGGTATAAGGGTTTAGGTTTCAACATCCATGGACATAACCCATCCATTTTACCAACTGATAACAGCGCTACGTTTCTGGATAAGGGCTACCCAGTGATGACAGCCCCTAACATGTAGTTACCCCTTAACTTCAGCTGGCCTGTATTTAGCACTCCTCTGAGAGAGTTGCCCTTTAACCGTGGCTCGTCTCCCGATAGTATTTTCCTGGAAAATGACAGTTTTGCCATTTTTTGCCCAAATTTGGTGATTTCTTCTTCTTTTCCTCCGTGCGACTCCAGAGTACCTAATAACTCAAAAACACGCGTAAAATACATAATTCACAAGAAAAATAGCTAAGAAAGCATAAACTACTAGATAGTAAATACGGTGTATTCTACACCTATCATCGGCCAATTAGCTGCACTTGGAGTAGTACTTGCAGACCTAGTACCTACATACCTTGTACTTGTAGACCTGGTACTTGCAGGCCAAGATCGACTGCTACTAGGAAGAGGATGTCTTGGCATAGTTGTCTACTACAAAATTAATTTGAACAACAATCACAAATCAGAAATCATTCAACATAAGAAACTAATTAAAAATGATTACTATGCTCAACATTGAATAATATATTAATTCATCAAATAAAACAGCAAGAACCAATTAACAATGCAAATTTCCAAAAGGAAGAACAAAGAAAAACTATACTAACAAGAGCAACAACACTAAATCATGATTCTCTTCACTGCTATGCTAAGTGGCTAATTGCTAACTCATGTTGACTGAAATTTTGACTCAAGAGTTTGACCCTTCATTTGCAATTAAAATCAAACTAACACCTCAAATCAAAACCAAGGTAGTAGGGATTAGGATAAGTTATAATCAAAATCAACTACTCCATCATAAAGCATATCACTGATTAAATGTACATGAATGCAATTTAATTTCTCATTGGACCATCTGATGATATATGATACCCATAAATATCATTCCTTTCTTTTGCTAACTCATACCATAAATAATCCTAACTCTAATACCTGATCCATAAACTAGATTCAAACTCATAAACCAAAAAAATTATCACCCAAATCAAATAAAATCAGATATACCTGGTAAAATTTCTGAACTGCAACTTAAGCTGTTGAGATCTACCTGAAATCAACTAATAAAGCAGTAGTGGTTAAGCCCCATGAACAAATTCGACCAGTAAAAGAAAAAAAAATAAAACTTAAATCCAAAACCCTAACTTTACCTGAGGAAGATATGAACTACAACTAAAGCTCTTGAGATTTATCTGAAATCCATCAATAAAACAATTATTGTTAAACCCCCCATGAAGAAAATCAACAAGTAAAAGAAAAGGAGAAGAAAAATAAAACTTCAATTAGAAACCATAACTGTACCTGTGATGATTTCAAAAAATTAAACCTAAATAAGAGATGTAAGGTTAATCTTAGTTAGGGTTTGTGATTTAAAGGCTTAATTAAGCTTCCATGGTGGAGTTCTGAGAGAGAGAAGAAATTTGGGTGGTCTGTGATTTTTCTCTTATGTGAACGAACTTCCGGAGAGAGAGAGGATGTGAAGGAGATAATATAGCACCGACAATAACCAGGTGGGAAATAAAGGGAAGCGAGTGAGTTATCCCACCAAAAAAAATAGCACTAATTCAACTAGGTTCATCAGTCGTTGTGTGGGTTAATGAATCGGGACACAATGGTAATTAAATTTTTCTATACAATTACTGTTTTTAGCACTCTGGTATGTGCTCCGGAAATTTATCACATTTACAACCGTCTTGACCGGTCCACGGCCCGTTGAACGTCAATGAGGGTCGATTTTAACCCCCATTTTCACTAGTAGGACTTGCAGGAAGAGCGCAAGCCCAAGAGACGCCAAGAAGAAGGCGAGTCAAAGATACATCACAAAAGGGGACTTGCAGGAAGAGAGCAAGCCCAAGAGGCGCCAAGAAAAGGGCAAGTTGAAGATACATTAGACAAGGGGATTTGCGAGAAAAAGCACAAAGCCCAGGAAAGAGGCGCATACGACTGACTAGGGGATTTGCAGCGAGCGTGCAAGTCGAAACCATCTGAGCTTGAATACAAGAGGACTTGCGGGGATATCCAAGTCTTAAGATAAAGGCGTCAGAAGAAGCGCGGAATGACAGAAGAGCTGAGGAAGCAGAAAGACTATTGACAAGACTAACGCCTTGCCCAAACATCCAGGGGACTTAATGTTGATACCTGGAAAATGGAAAAGTAAAATGTCAGCCTCCCCATATCCAAGAAAGACATGCTAAACATTATTCACTCCAATACTGGGGAAATCTCCCCATATCCAAGAGAAACCGCTACATAGCTCCCCTTCCCTATTGGCAGGCACGTGCACAGTCCAAGTCACGTGGGTTCATAAAGAAGAATCTAAAGTACACTTGTACTATGCTAGGAACATATGTAAGATAAGAAAATATAGGAGATGATACATGTTGGACATTCTCATTTCAAGAAATGTCTATAAATAGGGATCCTCTCTCAACTAATAAATCAGAGTAACTTCTTGTGGCTAACCATGTACTAATTTCTAGAGTAGGCTTCCGACTTTACTATGATTTTTGTACCCATTATAGAGTCCTTTTCTTCATTTACAACTTCTTTCCAAAAGCCGCAGTCTCGAGAATCCATAGCCTCGCTATAACTTAAAGGATCATTATCGATGTTACATATCATTTGAGTAATGATATCATACCTGGTCCCTTCAACTAAGTACAGTTAAAAGTCAGAACCATATTTTTGAATAGTTCTCTTTTCTTTCTCTTTTACTTCCTTTTGGTTATGGCTCATCGACATCATTAGGAGTAGTGCAATCATTATTATCATGTACTGTATGAAGTGGATTCTCCACAGAAACATCATTTTCATGTCCCGTACTAAGAGGTGGTTCCTCTACAGAGTCAACATGTTTCCTTTTCAATGAAAATGTGTTTTCATAAAATTCAACATCTCTTGACTCAATTATACTATTATAAATTGAGGAATCACCAGAACTTAGATTTAGAAATGTGTATGCCTTACTGTTTTGAGCATAACCAATAAATGCACATTCTAGCGCTTTAGCACCCAATTTTGGTCTCTTTGGATTAGGCAATCTTACCAAAGCTCTGCAACCCCACACTTTGAAATAGTTCAGATTTGGTTTTCTCCTTTTCAAAGACTCATAAGGGGAAACACGAGTTTTCTTGTGAGGAATTCTATTTAATATGTAACAAGTTGTTAATAAAGCTTCACCCCACAGATTTTTGTTTAATCCAGAGTTTAACAACATACAGTTTACCATTTCTGTCAACGTTCTATTATTTCTTTTGGATATTCCATTATGTTGAGGGGTAGATGGTGCTGTTACTTGGTGAATAATTCCATGCATTTCGAAATATTCCGAATCCATGTATTCACCTCCCCGGTCAGAGCGTAAGATTTTAATTTTACGACTCAATTGGTTTTCCACCTCTTCCTTATAAACCGTAAACTTTTGCATTGGTTCGTCTTTGGTTTTAAGGAGATACACATAACATTAACGCGATGCATTATCAATGAAAGTGATAAAGTATCTCTTACCACCCCTAGTTAGAACACCATTCAAGTCACATAAATCAGAATGCACTAAATCTAAAATTTCTGAATTCCTTTCTACTAACGGGAAAGGTTTGCGAGTAATTTTAGACTTTACACATACATCACATTTATATTTAGATATTTTGGTGCAATCAGGAATTAAACCTATTTTTATCATGTTTTTCATACGTTTATCATTAATATGTCCTAATATAGCGTGCCAAATATCAAAAGACTCTGAAACATAAGCGGAAGGACTTATTTCATTACTCAAGTTCAACTTGTACATTCCATTGGTCACATAGCCTTTTCCAACATACATAGCACCCTTAGATAGTATCACTTTGTCCGATTCAAACAAGATTTTAAAACCATGTTTGTTAAGGACACTTACAGACAACATATTTTTTTCCTAATTTCAGGTACATGGAGCACTTCATTCAGGACAAGTTGCTTTCCAGAGGTTAGTTTAAAAACCACCTTTCCTTTCCCAGCAATTCTGGCAGTAGCCACATTGCCAATGTAAAGGTCTCCAACATGCTCCACATAATTCTGAAATAAGCTTCGATCTCTTGCAACATGTTTTGTGGCTCCAGAATCCAGCCACCATTAGGTATCATCGTCCACTAAGTTTACTTCTGTTATTACAGCAGCAATCTGAATGGGTTCAGATACGTTGTTTGCTTGGTCTGTATTCTTGTTTTTCAACAGTCGACAATTTTTCTTAAAGTGTCCAGGCTTGCCACAATTCCAACATGCTCTCTTTGGCTTGTACCCTTTGTTTTTCTTGTTTGGTTCATTAGAGTTGTCATCATGCTTTCTTTTGTTTGACCTCTGTTAGGATTTCTCTTCTACAGTGTTGGCACTCGGATCAACTTCCGACAATTCCATCTTTTAAATATTTTTTGGAATTTTCTTCAACCTGTAGACGCTTGAGGAGTTCTTGTAAAGAGATTTCCTCTTTAATCAGTTTAAGTTCTTTACGACATTCCTTCCAAGACGATGGAAGGTTTGGCTATGATTGTTGAAACTTGAAACATCTCATCAAGTTTAATCCCATCAGATATTATCTTTTGCATAATTATTTGCAAATCATGAACTTGAGATAATACAGACTTCCCATTCATTATTTTAAAATCATAAAGTTTACTTACTAGAAATTTTTTGTTTCTAGCATCTTCCGCCTTATAATTGTGGTTTAAAGCATCCCATAATTCCTTTGATGTGCTTGTAGTTGCTTCATAAACATCATATAAGGTGTCTGATAAATAGTTAAGAATATGCCCACGACACATGAAATCGTCTAGTTCCCATTTCTTGCGTCCAACATCATCATCCGTGGCTTCCTTTTCTGGTCCAGGAACTGAAGTGCATTCTTCTGTGGTTGCACTTTGCTTTTCAGAAACTACATCTTTCTTTTTCTTTTCTGGTGCAGCGTCAGTTAGTACGTAAGCCACTTGCAGAAAGGTAAGATAAAAGAACATCTTTCCCTTCTAGCGTTTGAAGTTAGAGTCATCGAATTTGTCAGAATGGGCAATATCATTTGTTGTTGGTGCTTTGCTTGAAGACTGAGCCATTAAATATTGTCTTAAGATTGTTAGAAACTTAGCCTGTAGATGAGAGAAAATAATCTAGAAGGAAAGATATATGAATACGCCTGAGTCGAGGGTTGCTCTTTCCTTGAGACAATATTTGCACTCTCCTAAAGATTGACTGCAAAAGAGTTGCAACAAATTTGTCCCCCAAGATAAAACAGGCTCAATCGTTATTTGCCGGATATCACTTGCAGAATGATAACCAGCCTACAAACACTAACTTGAAGAAAGATGTGATCGTTTTTTCATATCTTTCAAAGACTTAACGGATGTCTTTATATAGAGTTTGAATGGTTTCTTTGAACAGTTGCGTTCTTTCGTAAACTGCTCTATCCAAACCAAACGTCAGTTCAAATATTTCAAATATGAAATATCTCTTAGTGAACAGACACAACTGTTAGCAATATTTGGAGTCATCCAAACTGATTGCAGTTACAATCGGTTACTCAAATATTCAAAATTCCTAACAAAAAAAACATAAACTAGAACATCAACTCGCCCTTATCTTTCTCAACGAAAAAAAACAAAAAAACTTACCCTTACTCTTGGGTGCACGGTAATATTAGTGTGATCTCGTTAGTGATTTTTGTTCTGAGGGTTTCGTGCAACGTGATTGCATTTGATAAATTAAGATATTGGGTTATCTTCAAGTTAAGTAATCCATTCATGACATAGCAGCACCTGTGTATATGGGATGTCAATGTTTTTAAGAGTCTAACCCTCTTTAACTCCCTCCCTCGTAGCAAATTACTTGTGTTTATTGATAAACTAATTTACTTGATTGCACTTGTTTCTATTCCTCACTTCCTAGTAAGTGTTGATGAAACTGACGCAGGCATATTAGGTGTTTGTTAGATTGACACAAAGAAGTTTCTTGCAACTCCTTGACTAAGTAGCCCGCCCCGATGTTGCAATAGGGTCCCTGGACAACGTTGAGATAATTCAGGTACGCCGTCATCTGAAGGCCCTTTATCGAGGGTATGAACTGACAGGATTGAACGCCCCCTGCGTTTTTCACTTGTTTGCGTTTAATCCAGGCTCCTGCTGCTTATAGAGGTAAAAACGCGGGAGAGAGATTTTCAGTTTCTCAACTTCGTCTTCTTCTTCAGATGAATTTCCCCGCCAAAATTGCTGAAAAAATACCAGTTTTGGGTGCTCGATTCTCACACCCATCTTCTAACAGAGGTGCTCTTTGGAACTCGTTAGTCTCCCTCTCTCTCTCCACATACATATTCAAAGCTTACTTTTATTTATTTATTATCTTGTATTTAGTCGTATTTGTTTCTAAGCATTGAAACCTATTTTATTCAGGACTACCAAGTTGAGATCTCTTAATTCTCTGCATCGCATTAGGGATTTGGTATTGGGTCTTTCAACAGCAATGGAGGCTTCGGATTCGAAAAGATGTGGTTTAGGTGTAGATAATAGAATAACAAGAGCAGTTCTTCCTGCAACTGAAAGCTATGTTGATACTCTTTATGGATACTGATACTCTTTATGGATTCGCTATCAAACAAGGGAAAGTTATTGCTGTGCCTACTGATACTCTTTATGGATTCGCTTGTGATGCCTGGTAATTGTTTTGAAACCTAATTCCTCTTTATGCGCTCAACCCTAATACGCTTAAACCTCTCAGCTTCATGTGAAAAGAAAAGCCTTAAAAATTCTACACACGTTATTATATCTGCACATGTAGCTCAACCCCTCTATTTCTGCATCTGTGCTGTTGAGGAATACTTAGGCACTTACCCCTGTGTTCATGTGAAATTTGTATTTTACTGTAGTTGAAGTTACTTACTCATGGCATATTTTTTTTAATCAATTACTACGTTGCAGCTCAGCAGAAGCAGTTCATAGGATTTATGAGATTAAAGGGCGTAAACAAACAAGTCCTTTAGCTATTTGTGTTGGGGATGTTAAGGACATTGAGAGGTTTGCCGTTACAGATCATTTGCCTAATGATTTGCTTGCTAGTCTTCTTCCTGGACCTGTCACTGTTGTGCTAATACGAGGTTTTATTCACAAATATTTTTATTTATCCGCTGTACACTTGTCATACATAATGTAGACGAGCGTAGTAATTCTCGAGGTGAACGTAGGAATAATGAATGTATGCGCTTTATGTAGCTCTTGTATTTGTGGTACAAAGATGGATTTATAACATTTTTGGTCTTTAATACATGTATCTTTTCTTTGATCATTTCAGGTGAGTCGAGTATACTAGAGAAATCCCTGAACCCAGGATTAGACAGCATAGGGGTTCGTGTGCCAGATTCAGAATTTATTCGGGTGATTGCGCGTGGTTCTGGAAGTGCACTTGCCCTTACCAGCGCAAACTTAAGTGGGCAACCAAGCAGTGTATGCATCAAAGACTTTGAGAACCTTTGGGAGCACTGTAAGTATGTCCATGATGGCGGTTTGCTTCCTTCAGGACGTGCTGGGTCGACCGTGGTTGACCTCACAAAGCTAGGAAAGTACAAAATCCTAAGACCTGGAAGGTAAAGAAAAACGAAGTGGTTCTATTTGCAAATTTGCTTCTATAGAGTAGTTTATTAATAGTTTTTGTTCCATATCGATATTGCACTGCTTAAAGGAGTTCAAGACCTCAAGTGGGAGGTGGCTCAGACCTGAATCTCACCTTGAAAGAATAGACTTGAGTTGAAGTGTCAAACCCAGAATTCAGATTTCTAGTCTTTGGTTTGATTTTCCTTCTTTTTTCTTTACATTGTGTTCGCTAATGAGCGCTGCAAAATATACATTCACTGGCTTATGCGTCTGATCATAGCTAGTCTTCGAATACTAGACATTGGTAGAGTAAGCCAGAGTCATATCTTGTAAGCCCAATCATGTCAGTTGCCAAGAACTAGATCAGATATGCTAAGCTTTAATTCGATTTAATTCCATGTGACGACGTTGCCTGTAAGGTCTGTTAATCATATTAAGAGTGTACGGAAGCAAAATGATATGGTCACCTCTTGTTTGACGATATTAAGACCGCCGGACAACATAATTTAAGTAATGCTTCCTAACAGTATGCACGTCAAATTTCATTTCCTTGGTGAGAAACACTATCCGTTGTTTGAGTAATAGTTACTGATGTTGCTGTCTTTGTAACTGCAGTGCCATGGAAGAGACAGTAGCAATCCTTCAGAGCCTCTCCCTACAAGAGGACAAACAATGAAGCAAAAACTCCACAATGAGTGATTGTCAAGTTTTCAAGTAACTTCTTCTTTTTAGACTGCCGGTGTAACATTATTTCATTGAGGAGTCAGATTTCGCTCCTTGAAGATACCAAATTGCATCAAATGATAGGTTGTACTTTCGTTCCTATGGCAATGAACAAATTTTTTTTTTTTTTTTGTTGAGCCATGTGGATGAACAAACTGTGTTTTCCAATATGGAAAACTAGAGCAAAATGAACAGATTTGATTTTCCAGGGCCCCACTAATATTTCTTTTTAATATAAAATGTTTTGTAGGTTAAAAATGAAATATAATATTTAGCTGAGATAAAATAGGATGAAGTGAGATAAATTAGGATAAAGTGAATAAAAAAGTATTAAAGTAATTGTTGGGAATTAGGAATTGTACTGGGCGTTGGAAGAAAATTCGCCAGCGATTGATGATGGCCCACGCGTTTCTGGCATAAACGCCAGCCCTTGTTCCACGATCGCTCGGCCTTCCATCAAGCGTGCGCTACATGTTTCATCAAGCCCTTGTACATCCATTTTTCATGTTTGTTGAGTCCATAGTGGGATCAAAATCAACAAACTTCAAGTTTGTTGAGTCCATAAGAACTGCTCCAAGGTTATGTGAACCTTCATTTTTTTTTTTCAGGTCCAGTATGTCTCTCTCAAGTTGTTATGCAGTTATGTACTACAAAGGACATGAAATTGCTCTTGAAGTTTCTTTACAGTATTTGCTTAATGATCTGAAAATGCATGTTTGTGATTATTGGAGATCCTTGACTCCTCAGACCATAATTTTTAGTTACGATGAAGGTTGTGAGAAAGTATTTATCAGTTGTGATTTTGCTCTTCAAGGTCTAATTATTGTTTCTTGTTCGAAGCATCTTACATATTTTGATTTATTAGTTGAAGAGGTTTCTCATGGTGCTGCTTCGAGCTATTCATCTGGTATTTTTATGTAGTGTGTCAGTGATGATGAATCATGTAGTGAGTTTACTGAGACTTCAAAGATTAAATACCTGATGGAAGGGCATGAGGTATTAAGACCTCTTTCATCTGATGGTTGGGAAGACATTTTTAAAAGTGTTGGGTCAAGTTTTTCATGGTGGTGCTGAAGAAGTACGTTTAACTGTCAACAAATACTCTATGAAGTATGGTTATAAAGTTTTAAAGGTTAAGAATGACAGACTTACGTATACAGTCAAGTGTACTGGAATGTAGATTGTCCATGGTATCTCCATACTGTTCTAATTGATACTTCGAAAAGTGATTTTTTCTATTAAGAAATTCAATGGGAGTCACACATGTGATGGTGCTTTTAAGCCGAAGAATCCTCATGTGATAAAGAAGTTGATGAAAGATCTAATGAAAGATCAAATAAAATCAAATCCGTAAATAAAACCTTTGGACATTTTTTTTATCAAGTGGAGGTTTATTATGGTATTAACATAAGTTACCATCATGCTTTTAAAGGGAAGGAAGCATCTCAGTTGGAGATATATGGTTTGGTATATTGAAGCAATAAAGGCCACTGATCTTGGTAGCTAATTAAGTTTGAAGTTAATCATGAGATTAAAAGATTTGAAAGGATTTTCATTTCTTTCACTACTTGTATGGAAGGGTACAAGTACATTCGTCCAATGCTATATTATGATTCAATATTTCTTACCGGGAGATTTAAGGGAACATTGATGGCTGCCACTGGCGTAAATGGGAACCAAGGTAATTTTCTTCTTTTGTGTATAAGTTCACGCTTCTTAATGAACTCATATTTTTAGTTCATATTTCTAAATGAACTGATTGTTTCTTTTGATTAGTTCATATTGCTAGTTCATAGTTCTTAATCAACTGACATTTTTAGTTTATATTTATAAATGAACTGATTGTTTTTTTTTGTGTGACAACACAAATCTTAAATCTGCTTAGCTAATAAGATCATAACCTAAACATGAAATTATAGAATCCAGATCATCGAACTTTAATAAACGTAATTACATAAAGTAAAACAAACTAATTCCCGAGCACTCTGATACTTTATTGAAGAGGTTTTACCTATTCACCACCCACACGTTTATATTTTCCACTCACCTTAATTCCCACCCATGATTATCCTATTTACCACCCACATAATTTTTGATATCTCCTAATTACTACTCATTGAATTTTGTTTACACCCAGTGCCTGCAACCACCCAAAATCTAAACTTAGATAACTCGACGTTCCATTCAATTCTTCTTCATCTCCACCCGCCGGCAAACACCTCTCTTCTCCGTCTCCACCAACCCGCCATCACCTTCAATCACCTCTTTTCTTTTTTTTTTTCTATTTTTTGATCTTGTTCAAGATGCCACCAAAGAAACAAGATATTTCTAAAGAAAAATCATAGCTAAAAAAGAGGTAAAAACTCTGAATTTATGCACGTGTGATTTCTGTATTTAAATTCTCTTTAACTGTTTTAATTGTGATGAAGAACTAGTAATCGACATTGGGTTGACTTGTTTCACATTGATTCATTGATTTATTGGATACTAACGACTGCAATTTTTTTCCCTTATCATATGAACTGGTCGTCTCATTTTGGACAAATGTAGATGTTAATTAAGCCAAAATTATAGTTACTCATATTGCGTGATAATAAATTGGGCATGTGCTATTCCAATTACAATTGTTATTATCTTCATGAATTTAAGTGTAAGTACGGGGAACTAAAGCAAAGAAATTCAGGGTTCAGGAAGTTATAAAATTCGATAGTACCACTGTTGGTTAGTCATTTGATAGTACCACTATTAGTTAGTCAAATGTTGATAATACCGTTGTTGGTTAGACAATAGTTAATTATAATGAGTTTGTAGTCCATATTGTTGTGAAAAATGAGTGGGGAAATCCAACATGAGGAAAAGAGGTATGATTACGAGTATAAATGAATCAAATTCATTTACACAACATAACAAGTTCTGAGAGGTAAATTCATTTACAAATGAATCAAATTCATGGTGAAATCCCACTGTTTCTTGGCTAATTCTGTATCTTGAGCCTGCTAGTTTGGTGCTGAAAAACTAATTACAAAATGCCTAAAAACCATGATGGCTGTCTTCCTAATTTGACAAACGGTGACTGTTTTGCATTTTCATATAAATCATGCACATATAAGTATCATATTTGTGAAGAAAAAATTGTCCAAAATATTAGATATGGTGGAAACTATAGACTAAGATAGGTTACACCAGTTGCATTTATTATCCTTCTCGTCCCTTATGTGCTTCTACTCTTGAAAGTGTTTGAAATAATTCATTGTCGTCCATCTTTCTTGTGTTTGTTCTTTGAAATAATTCATTGATGTTCATTTATGCTTATGTCTTATTATTTTAGGAATAAACGAAACAATGCAGACTCTACTACTCCGTCTAGCTCATCTTCACCATTAGCTGATGTGGTTTCAAATGATATATATGGAGCTCCTCAGGATTTATCTTTATTTGTTATTCTTTATTAAATTTTATTTACCAGCGCAATTTGAACTTTTTTTATAATACATCATTCTCTCGATTTACAGGCGCAACGCGTTAAACACATCATAGCATTATGCCGAAACGTTGAAGATGCACAACCAAGTTCCAGAAACATTACAAGAAGTAGCATGGAAGCATGAGAATTACCATATAAATGAGTTGTTGGACGAATTTGGGGAGATCAGTCAATAACCATCTCAATCTCTAACGAATCAAGATGAGAATAGCCAACATGTTTCTAAAAGCGAAGATATCGAACAAAGGGGAGTTCGAAGATCCACAAGACCATATAAACTAATTCAAAGAGATGTATCACTTGTTTATAAGAGGAAAAGAAATACCAAATAGATATAGTTTAATACTGTTTTCATGTGGATTAGTTCGGTTTTTAATTTTCTTTAATCAGTTGAACAATTATACTTTTGGTTTTGTTAATTATTCTTAATTATACTTCAGAATGGTTTCGTTAACTGATCTTTGTTATAGGGCCTATGGCCCATGGATGTGCGGTCCATTAGATGACTAGGTTTTCCCTTACATGTATATAAAAGAACATTATGTGTATGTAATATAGGATTCCTCTTTATCAATAAGAAGTTCTTCTCATTCTCTAATTGTTACTCCAAAAATCTTAATAATATTTTCTTTTACAATGGTTCCAAGTCCTCAGTGTGTTGGTTAAAATTGTTTGTTGTTGTTGTTGTTCAGGTAGCAACTACTAAAATACAGAAGAAAAAGGGCTGATAGAAATGTATTGTAGCTTTAGAAGAAACACAAAGTATTGTAGACGTCCAGAAACTACGGTTAGTAAAAGCATATAGCCGTCCGGACAAAGCATACTACTCCTTAATGTATTCGTATGTATCTGGACTACTATGACTCCTTGTAGTCGTCCAGAAATATGAGACTATCTCACCGAATTCAAATGAAAAAAAAAAAACAACAAAAAACAAAAAAACAAAACAAATACCTAGGGTATCGCTTATTTACCTCCAAATATTGTCTACTCAATGTGTTTTCAGTAGAATTGATATACTTTTGTTGGATGTTGGACTCATATAAAGTTTGGATATTTTGCCCTAAATTTTCAGTAATGGAATCCTCCATAACGATGGCTCAAATATTAATCACTGCTTAAGGCTAGGTTTGGTAATGCTTTTATTTTTCGAAAATATATCAATAATGAAAAATTGTTACTCAAAATATATATAAATATCTAATATGTTTAAATCCCATAAAATAAAATAAAACTATATTAAAAGATTATGTCTGTTTTAGTCATTTGTTACAACTACAATAACTAAACCTATATTTTACCAAACACAATTTGATCATTTTTTTAAGCAGCTTTAGTTTTTAGTATCTAGTTTACCAAACACTTAACTGCTTTTCTTACAAAGCACAGCGTATCAGAAAAGCGCTTTTACAAAAGTCGCAACATTACCAAACTGAGCCTAATTCGTCTAATTATCGATGAATTAAATGATTAAACATAAAGAAGTAAATATTTTGGTGTATTATATAATTAAATAGAATCCTAACTTAGGGTTTGTAGTTTTTTGTTTTAATGGTTTTTTAAAAGAAATAGAGATTAATGAAGAAGACGACAAAATATAATAGTTATAGTCAAATTTGATTTGGCTTTTGTAGGTGGTAATTAGGAAAAAGTAGAATTGAAAACTACTTTTACTTTAGAAATTGTAGGGTGGGTGTTACATAGGAAAAGTGTGGGTGGTGAATAGGTAAAACCATTGAAGAAGAACTCTCAAGTGATATCAATATGTCAGTGTATTGTTTTACAAATAAACCAAGAATACATATATATAAAAGATACATAAACGTTCTTAATTTGCTAAAGTCTTGAACTACGAGAACAAATGTCTTCATGCGCTCCATCTTTTCTGAAAATTGAATACTGAAGTGGGAACGAGTGAGCACATCATCCCAAGGGGGTGCCCAATGGTAACAGATAACTTCCACGTAATCACTAACATGCTCACTGTTATAAGTTAAATAGCAATAAGGCTAAAGCACAACAATAAGGAAAACGGATAACACCTTTTACACCAGCACTCAACACAACATCGTAATGTGACATTCATGAAAGAATGTTATTCTACTTCCTCCTTCTCAGATATTGCGTCCATAATGGCAATATCCGTGAAAGATCACCTCCGGATGATGTACAACAGTGAAGCTAAAAAAACTAAAAATATGTCACTCTGACCTCGCCAAACTCATTGGAGAAAGTGATAGTAGAGTAACTCCATACTCTAATAATAGCGCCATCGACACGAGATGCCCATCCACCTCGTGAATCAGGAAACTACCATCATAAGTCCCGAAGGTTTTACAATCAAGCATAATATGCAAACGAACGATTTTCCCAATCTAATTTGATATAATATCAAAACGGTGGATGCCGCCATACTAAGATACTATCCGACTGGGGGATGCCAGCCTACTAAATAAACTAAATACTCCCTATGTTTTTTTTTTATCTGTCCTATATTCTATTTTGGTATATTTTTTTTTTATCTGTCCGCTCTGTTTATAGACATATTTTCCCCTTAAACTATCTAGTATACCCTTTATTTTTCATAATTATAAAATTATTTATAATATAAACTCTTAAATAGTATCAACATATATAAGGAATTTTTTTTATTTAATATCTTTCATATTAATCGTCGTTCCTTTTTTAAATAAAAATATATATGAACAACTATAAAATTCCTAATGAAGCTTCTACCTATTCATAAAAATATTTATGGACGGCTATATATATTAGTTTTAATTTTAGTAATAATATAGTATTTAATAGGGTTAGTTATGACATTTCTTAAGGTCCCCTTAATATCTTGACTTTGTCAATTAGGACAATTAATAAAAGACGAAATGAGTAATATTCAACCAGGGGCATGCTGGCCTACTTGACTTATCCAGAAGCTATGGGGAAACCACAAACGCTCCTAGCAGGGAGAATCATACAATGCATGTCACACAACATACACATTCATTACACACAAACATGCTTACAAATAATAAAAACTCATCATGCACGCAATGTAAAGAAAGCTTAATATAGTAGAACCTCCATATAAGAATACTTTATAAATGAATAAACTCCATATAAGAATAAAATAAAATTGGTCCCAACTTGGCTTAATCAGTGTAAAAATTACCTCTATATAAGAATATTTTTATACGGTCCCAAGGGTATTCTTATATAAAGGTTCTATTGTAATTACAAGAAGGTTACAAGAGTTTCCACCTGGTTTGATGATAATCCACGCCTACCTTGAAATCCATAATCCATTGGTTCATCCTTTGGATCGATCGTTATTACTACAAATTAATTGTTAGTTACACAAGCATTCTAAGTATTTATCTAAAAGGTTCACACAATGATCATAGCACAATATCATACAAGTTTAGATAAAAGGTTCACACAATGGTTCTATAATCTAGTATCTAATATTCTTGACATAAATTAATATCTACTTATTCAAATGGGGTCAAATTGGGTGTCATTAAAAACCCTCGAAAAACCCTACATCTATGCAGAAGAAACCGTAAGCTAAATCGGACTAGAAGTGGTCCAAAAACTCAAATCAAGAATTCCGGCGCTAACCCTAACCCATGGTTTAACCCAACCCAAACCACCAAACCGGCACACTACCCCGTGAACTGACCTTAATCGACTCGCTAACTAACCCGCCAACCCTAACCATAAATTGGTCTGACTTAGAACGCGTTAGACGGGTAAACTGAGTTAGACATCTGACTCGGTCATCTTCTTTACCTTTTCTGAATATTTTTCCAAATGTTTTAATACTAAAAATAGCTCTAGAGGTCAAGTTCCAAAGTTTTTATATTACTCATTTCAACTTCAAAAGCTCCTCCCTTTAGAATCACTGGATAATCCTCTACAATATTTTCTATATATTAGTTTCCAAAACTAATTACAACTTATCTATAATAGCTCATACTTATGGTCACTTGCGTCTGTTAACATATGAAATCATTTTCGAGGGTTGATTTTCTATCCCCGATATCTTACTCGTTTCTCAATCAAATTGAACAAATTAACTTTATGTGTACATAATCACTATTTGGTGTACACCAATTTATGTCTATAGTGCTAACTCTAAATCGATCTCTAAGGTAACCATAAAAGTCTCTACATGTTGGCCAGCGAACGTAAAACCACATAAAATCATAATTACGGAAGTATACATTAAATGATTTATAAGCTATTCTTATTAGAGAAACAACTTCTTGATTCTTCATAAGCAAACTATAGAATATTATTAAGGTTACCTTGATTGGTTAATCATGTTTCCATCACCCCATCATCATCATCTTTTTCTATTTATCCATCATCATACATGATCAACTCTAACTAATTAATACTCTTCCATTAACCAATATTCTCTCTGGAATCCTCTCAATCTCTTTATCTAATTCTCTCCCTCTAGCTACAAGTATATTCTCTTCGTAAAGTTTCCCTATTTATCTTCTTTGTGTTTCCCTCACCAAGAAAACTAACGATTTTCTTTTATTTTTCTCTTCCTACTTCCAACTCTTTTTACTGAAATTACTCCTAATAATGAGTCACCCATCTTTCATCCTAAAACAAACAACACCTAATTTGAGTTTTATGAAGATAATCTTTAAACAAAAAATATCTACTTCACATAATTCTTTTAGTTAGTTAATATAACTATCTATTAACTTAACATGAACCTAATTACACGTTAATTTAAGATAGTTTTATTTATTATCACTCTTACTAATTACTAAGGGGTATCCAATAGCTAATCAAATTACCAGTCCTAGTCAAGTCAAAGGTCAATGCAGAGTCAACTCGAGTTAATGGTTAAATACAGTCAAGGTACGGTCAACGGCTGTTTGACTAGTTTCAGACTCTATGTTCAGAGTCTCGTATCTTCGTCGTCCGATATCCATTTTGTGCATTATTGTAGTTCATTTCACATAACTTTTCGATATCTATCTAATGATACTATTTTTTTTTCATTTTTTTTTTAATAATTTATATAAATTAATGTTCAAATTTGATTAATTAAGTGATTAGCGACGTAATTGTCATTTGGCTAGTCAGTAGACATTGACCTACTTGCGGATCCTTACATTTTGATTAGTTTATAGTTCTTAATGAACTGAAAAATTTAGTTCATGTTTCTAAATGAACTCACAGTTTCTAGATAAGTTCATATTTCTAGTTTACAGTTATCAATGAACTGGTAGTTTTTAGTTTATAGTTCTTAATGAACTGACAATTTTATTGGCTAGTTTATATTGCTAGTTCACAGTTCTTAATGATCTGATAGTTTTAGTTCTTTCAGTCTATAGGTTTTTTCCCTTTGGCGTTCACTTTAGTTCCTGGTGAAGATATTAAAGGTTGGGAATAGTTTATGGAAAAATTGCAGTATTACGTCGACGCTCGTCCTATCACATTTGTTACTAATCATCATAAAAGCTAGAAGCAAGCCATTCCCAAGGTTTTTCCTAATTCCCATTATAGTTACTGCTTTTATCATTTGAAAAATAACCTTCTTATAAAGAAAGGTTATGATAAATTCGAACAAATTCGGGATTTGTTTCATAAAGCTGCATATTGTTATAGTGTTGCTAAATATGAATCTTGTTTGAATGAGATGTGTGTTATTTGGATGTGAGTGGGTTGCCAAGTATCTCAGAGAAATCGATCCCAAGTACTGGGCAAATGCTTACTTTGTATGATGTAGGTTTGGGATACACTCATCAAGTACTGTAAAATATTTCAATAGTTGGATTTGGCACTAAAGGAATTTGCATGCATATGCTCTTGTTAATGATATTAGGATAAAGTTTATGAGGATGAATGCAGAAAGGCACGAGCTTGGTAAAACCTTTCCACATAGTTTGACTCATATCTTTCAAGCTGCATTTAAGGAGCTTATTGATAGGCTCGGAAACCTACAATAAATATATTGCAAGTGCATAGCGTCTAACTAGTAGACAATGGAAAGTACATGTCGTTCCCTCGAGGAGTGTGAAAATACTACTATTGGCTAATACCAAAAGACAATGTTTTAATGATTTTAAAAAAATTGGAATAAAATCAAATAACAATAATACTGACAATAAACAAAATGGGAAATGGTTGCTAGGGTTTTCGATTTCTACCAATTCAATCATATACAACTCTACTAATTTCTATTTATTACTCAAGACAAATATCGAAATCAATCTCATGTCTCTTTCGATTTCTACCAATTCAATCATATACAACTCTACTAATTTCTATTTATTACTCAAGACAAATATCGAAATCAATCTCATGTCTCGAAAGATAGTATGTTATATTTTAAAATATAGTTTCTCCGCTGTAATTTCCTTTGCTTCATGGATAGTGATTTTAAAGCATTACATATGAATCATAAAGCATATCATGTCAAGGGATTTAACCAAAGAACGAAATATCAATTGAAAAGCATAAATAATCAAGAAAATCACATAAACGATTAAACACCAAGATATATGAAGAGAAATTACTAATCAATAAATCATTATTAGAAATATCATCGTAGAGAACTACACAACTAAATTGGTTTCCACCGAACCCTAACAAAAGTTTTAGCAAGGCATAGATAAAAGTAAATCAAAACAACAAACACTCTTCGTCAAACTGCAGCCGACTCCCGTTCTTTTTCTTTTCTCTCTGTTAAAAACTTAAAATATATAGTTTGTTGCAAGATTAATCTAGACCTATAAAAATGCCTAAGCCCAGTCCAAAACTCCACCGGCACCCATTTGCAAACTCGGGCCCTTCTGACTAAAATCGAACTCCTTCTCACATCCGGCAACATCACTTTCCATATTCATTCAGTGCATCTAACTCTCCACCCCACTGGTTGCCATGGTTCGTGCAACGACTCCAAATTCGACCCATCTCATCGGACAGACCAATCGAGCAACCATCTCCTAGCTTTGCTGCTCAAAACCATCATCACTTCAATCTTCCCCGTCTCGAAACCATCTCCATTACCATCTGATCATTACCTAAGTTCGGCCACTACCTGTATTATTTGTTCCTCGTCACAGCACCTCAATGAACTTCTCTTCTCTGAACGTAGTACCGAGACTCCAACTACGACTGCCATTTTTGTGACTCTGTCAGCTATCAACTCGGCCAACACGACCATCACTACCTGTCGATATGCTTCTTCCATCCACAATATCTTTCTTCCCCGACAGCACAGCTCAAGTCAATCACCAACTTCAATTTGAATCTCCGAGTTCCCAGCTTAACCTTCTCGTACACAGTCCAATACCGTGCAGTCGATCTCCAATCCGCTCCTCCGCTAGCCTAACTTAGCTGCTGCAATTAATTCCCCTCCCTTCCGACAATAACACTATATATTCCATGTACTTCAGTCCACATCCAACCACAACAAACCCCAAACTAGCCATCACCACCTCCGGTTCTTCTTCATTCACAGCTCCACTTTCATTGCTTCATGTTGAATGGCTGCGCTATATATTCCATGTACTTCAGTCCACATCCAACCACAACAAACCCCAAACTAGCCATCACCACCTCCGGTTCTTCTTCATTCACAGCTCCACTTTCATTGCTTCATGTTGAATGGCTGCGCAATGCTCAGTTTCAGAAATCGATTGTTGTTTCTGTTGTAGGTAACTAGAGAGACCACCTGTAAAACACCAGCTCCATTTGTTGTGATGTTCCGTGCACTGACCCATATTCATTCGAATCTTCTTCTTCTCTAACTCCATCTCGTCTGCCACCTATACTCCTCTCTGATTCTTTAAGATGAGAGCTTACAATGTGTGGTGGTAATAAGCCGGACATGTGGCCTTAAAACCCCAGTGAACTGCACGTACTAGCAAAGAGAATTAGGTGACTCATTAAATTATCATTTAGATGTGAAATGACCCATGTGGTGCGACAAAATTAATGCCCAACTTTATTGTCAGAGATAAATTTAGCCAGGTCTCTCGTGTGCAAGTCGCAATTGTTCATATTACTTTATTTTTAGCAGATTATTCCTCGGATGATCGAATTCGCTTCTACTTTCTAAAAAAGCACAAAAATAGTGTTATTAGCCAAAATATCGAATCCCAACTAATATAAATATCGGTATAAAATGTAACACATACGTGCTTATCAACACCCTCACACTTATATTTTGGTTGTCCTCGAGCAAAACAAATAATATATCCGCTACACAGCTGGATATGAAGAGTGTTGCCTGCTTAACAGCGAGACGGATCCGCTAAACAACGAAACCGAGAAATTTCTGCTAAACAGCGAGACGAAACCACTGAACAGTGGTATAAATATGTCTGCTAAACAGCTAGACAGAGAGACCATCTAAACAGGTGATCATGGAAAAATTGATAAAGAATAAAAAAGATCCGCTACACAGCTGGTCATAATCCTAACAATCATAAAAACTCTTTTTTTTCTTTCAAAATTCCTAACGAAAGTGCCACGCCCCCACACTTAAACATTACATTGTCCTCAATATAATTGAGTCATCCAACGTAGAAATTAAGATGGGAGATTTAAAAATAAAAAATAAAATAAAAGATAGAGTTAAGGGAACAAATATGATGGGTTGACTCCCATGAAGCGAAATGTATTTATTTCTCTGTTTTCAGTAGCACGTTCTCAAACAAGGTGAGGTTGGTACCCCAAAGTACGCTGCAAATCATATATATATATAGTCTAAAAAGTTGGGAATCAACCAAACTAATCAGTTTTGCTGAAAATATGCACCTGCAAACACTATAATCATCCAAAGACATATGTGAATCCATTCCCCATACAAAATTATCCTTAATAATCAATCCATGCATTGTCGGGATATGTAAATCATTCACACAAAGAGGTATAAATTGTTCAATAGCTTCTTGTTGAGGTGCATGCCCTGAATCAGGCTCTAACTCAGCGGAAATAACTTCCATGGCTGATATTTGTTCATATTCAGCAAAATATAGTACACAAACATATATTAGCTCAAATTCACTTGCTGAACAATGGCTCGAGGGAGCAATAGTATCATGACTCATAGACCCACTATCATCTACAGCGGTTTCATTACTAATATCATCAAGATAAGAAAAATCCGAACTTGATAGGTCAGACCAAGGGCTTAAGGGTCAAGGTCAGAGCCTTCTCGGCTGATGAAACCAGTTGAGACTCGGGAAGAACTAGAGGTTTTAGTTTGGGCTTCTATTTATTAGTGTCTAGCAGTGGTGTGGAGTTTAATAAGGCATTTACCTCACAAATAACACTATCATCATAAAAATCATACCCAAAATGAGCTAAGCAAACCTTTAATGGCTCTTGCAAAAGCCTTGCGAGTGCATACTTTATTTTCGCCCACAATACTTCAGGCTAAGGTACCTAAAAAAATCAAATGAAATGCGTAAAAAGAACCAAAATAAATTAAAGAAAAACAAAATACAATTATGTACAAAAAGATATCAAACAGAGAGTATTTTACAACCACTCCCCGGCAGCGACGCCAAAAACTTGATAGGCTCGGAAACCTACAATAAATATACTGCAAGTGCACGACATCTAACTAGTAGACAATGGCAAGTACAGGTCGTTCCCTAGAGGGAAATGGTTAATACCAAAAGAAAATGATGATGACAATAAACAAAATGGGAAATGGTTGCTAGGGTTTTCGATTTCCACCAACTCAATCATATAGAACTCTACTAATTTCTATTTATTACTCAAGACAAATATCGAAATCAATCTCATGTCTCGGAATATGGTATGTGATATTTTAAAATATAGTTTCTCCGCTATAATTTCTTTCGCTTCATGGATAATGATTCTAAAGCATTATATATCAATCCTAAAGCATATCACGCCAAAGGATTTAACCAAAGCACGAAATATCAATTGAAAAGCATAAATAATCAAGAAAATCACATAAACGATTAAACATCAAGCTATATGAAGAGAAATTACTAATCAATGAATCATTATTAGAAATATCATCGTAGAGAACTACACAACCAAATTGGTTTCCATCGAACCCTAACAAAAGTTTTAGCAAGGCATAGAGAAAAGTAAATCAAAATAGCAAACCCTTTTCGTCAAACGACACTGCAGCCGCTTCCCGTTCTTCTTCTTTTCTCTCTATTCAAATATATAGTCTGTTGCGAGATTAATCTAGACCTAGAAAAATGCCTAAGCCCAGTCCAAAACTCCACCAGCACCCATTTGCAAACTCGGGCCCTTCTGACTAAAATCGAACTCCTTCTCACATCTGGCAACATCATCACTTTCCATATTCAGTCAGTGCATCTAACTCTTCACCCCACTGGTTGCCATGGTTCGTGCAACAACTCCAAATTATACTCATCTCCTCGGACTGACCAATCAATCAACCATCTCCTAGCTTTGCTGCTCAAAACCAGCATCACTTCAATCTTCCCCGTCTCGACACCATCTCTATTACCATCCGATCATTACCTAAGTCCGGCCACTGCCTGTATTATTTGTTCCTCGTCACATCACCTCAATCAACTCCTTCCAAATACAGGTAACAACGAACTTCTCTTCTCTGAACGGAGTACCGAGACCCCAACTACTACTGCCATTTCTGTGACTCTGTCAGCTATCAACTCGGCCAACATGACCATCACTGCCTATCGATATGCTTCTTCCATCCACAACATCTTTCTTCCCTGACTGCACAGCTCAAGTCAATCACCTACTCCCATTTGAATCTCCGAGTTCCCAGCTTAACCTTCTCGTACACAGTCCAATACCGTGCAGTCGATCTCCAATCCGCTCCTCCGCCAGCCTAACTTAGTTGCTGCAATTCATTCGTCTCCATTTCGGCAATAACACCATCTATTCCTTGAACTTCAATCCACATCCAACCACAGCAAAACTCAAACTAGACATCACCACCTCCGGTTCTTCTTCATTCACAGCTCCACTTCCGTTGCTTGCTGTTGAATGGCTACGCAATGCTGAATTTTAGAAATCGATTGTTGTTGCTGTTGTAGGCAACTAGAGAGACCACCTGAAAAACACCAGTTCCATTTGTTGTGATATTCCATGCACTGAATATTCATTCGCAATTGCATGGACGAGACAGAGTACCACAAAAAATGTTGCTCAGAGTCTTCTTCTTCTCTAACTCCATCTCGTCTACCACCTATACTCCTCTCTGCTTCTTAAGATGAGAGCTTACAATGTGTGGTGGTAATAAGCCGGACATGTGGCTTTGAAACCCCAGTGAACTGCACGTACTAGCAAATAGAATTAAGTGACTCATTCAATTATCATTTGGTTGTGAAATGACCCATGTGGTGCAATAAAATTAATGCCAAACTTTGTTGTCAGAGATAAATTTAGCCAGGTCTCTCGTGTGGAAGTCGCAAATGTTCATATTACATTCTTTATAGTTGATTATTCCTCAGATGATCGAATTCGCTCTACTTTCTATAAAAGCACAAAAATAGTGTTATTAGCCAAAATATCGAGTCCCAACTAATATAAATATGGATAAAAAATGTAACACATACGTGCTTATCAACACCCTCACACTTATATTTTTCTAGTCCTCGAGCAAACCAATGAATATATCCGCTACACAGCTGGGTATGAAGAGTGTTGTCTGCTAAACAGCGAGACGGATCCGCTAAACAGTGGTATAAATATTCTGCTAAACAGCTAGACAGAGAGACCAGCTAAACAGGTCATCATGGAAAATTTGACAAAGAATGAAAAAGACCCGCTACACAGCTGGTCATAATCCTAACAATCATAATAACTCTTTTAAAAAAAAAAAAAAAATTCTATCAAAATTCCTAACGATAGTGCCACACCCCCACACTTAAACATTACATTGTCATCCATGTAAATGAGTCATCCAACGTATAAATTAAAATGGGAGATTTAAAAATAAAAAATAAAATAAAAGATAGAGTTAAGGGAACAAATATGATGGGTTGACTCCCATGAAGCAAAATGTATTTGTTTCCCTGTTTTCAGTAGCATGTTCTCAAACAAGGTGAGGTTGGTACCCCAAAGTACGCTGAAAATCATATATATAGAGTCTGAAAAGTTGGGGATCAACCCAACTAATCAGTTTTGCTGAAAATATGCACCTGCAAGCACTATAATCATCCAAATACATATGTGAATCCATTCCCCATACAAAATAATCCTTAATAATCAATCCATGCATTGTCGGGATATGTAAATCATTCACACAAAGAGGTATAAATTTTTCAATAGATTCTTGTTGAGGTGCATGCCCTGAATCAGGCTCTAAATCATTGGAAATAACTTCCACGGCTGATATTGGTTCATATTCATCAAAATATGGTACACGAACATATATTAGCTCAAATTCACTCGCTGAACAATGGCTCGATGGAGAAATAGTATCATGACTTATAGACCCACTATCATCTATAGCGATTTCATTATTAATATCATCAAGATAAGAAAAATCAGAACTTGATTGGTCAGACAATGGCTTAAGGGTCAAGGTCGGAGCCTTCTCGACTAATGAAACTAGTAGAGACTTGGAAGAACTAGAGGTTCTAGTTTGGGTTTCCATTTATTAGTGTCTAGCAGTGGTGTGGAGTCTAATAATGCATTGACTTCACAAAAAACACTATCATTGTAGGATCAAAATATCGCCACAGCAATACTCTTGCGAAATTTATAAACGACATTTCTGCGAGCTCTTCAATAACACACTACGAGCGTCGCAGAATAACTCAAAGAATGACGTAACGAATGAGGGTAGCGGAAACACGGGAAGAACATGACGATGCTGCGAAGATTGGAGTATATGCGAAAGAAGACATTACAATTACTGCGAGCATATCGCGAGTCAGATCCGAAATTAAAGGATAACTTAGTTGTCATCCACTATGTAATTTCCTATATAAAGAGAACTTGTAGACTCAGAAAGGGAGATCAATTTTGAGAGTGTTGAGAAAGCTTTGAAGAGAGAGAAAGTATAAGAGAGCGATTGTATTCTTGATTTCTTCCATTTCTTGTAATATTTCTGAGAATTAATCAATAAAATTGTTGTTCTTAATCTTCAAATATGGGTTGATTCTTATGAATTCTTGTGAGGGGTGTAGTGTAGGATTTCCTGCAACTACATAATGGCGCTAGAAACAGGGAAGATAAGTGCGGTACCCTCCATTAGGGAGCTGATAAGTGTCTTAAGACGCAAATATCATGAGGCTTTATATTCGCAAGAATATTTAGGCTTGTCATACTTTTGCAATAATTATACAGAGGCAAAAATCCATGAGAAAAAGATAAGATGAGATCAATGGGTTTTTACATGAAAGTGTAAAGACGTCCTGCGATTTCATCGCAAGACGGCAATGTCATGGGGCTTTGTCTTCGCGAGAAGATCAAGGCCTGTCATATTGTCGCATAGAAATTGACAAAGCACGGATAAGGCAAGATCAATGGGTCTTTGCATGCGAATGTAAGGACGTCCTGCGATTTTGTCGCCAAAACAAAACGTGGCTAAATAAGACCTTTAATTAGGAAGGAAAAATAAGACCACAAGAGATCAAGATTGAATGACTGCTAAATTTACGCAGAGATCATGAGATTATGCAGATATAACT
The DNA here is from genome assembly GCA_023529315.1 of Papaver bracteatum. Classification (NCBI taxonomy): domain Eukaryota; kingdom Viridiplantae; phylum Streptophyta; class Magnoliopsida; order Ranunculales; family Papaveraceae; genus Papaver; species Papaver bracteatum. The sequence continues at coordinate 835,150 of JAJJWX010000365.1, forward strand.
TGCGATATTCTCGAAATTGAGGTAACAATTTACAAACAAAATTAATTCAAAATTAATCTGTCCAATACTTTCATATTACAGATGCATAACAGAGGCAAGTATGGGAATGAAAAGAATGATAAAATTGTTATTCATCTTTATATGACAGATTTACGCAGATAGTTAAAAATTAATAATCATATTAATTAGCCATATTGCAAAAAGAATTGTTTTCTAATGTATGCAGATAGAAACAAAAGAAATTTATACACCAAAGGACATTAGAAGCTGGAGAAAATTCGCAGCAATATATTACAAGGAGAAAGGGATAGATATACAAATATTACAAAAAGATTAAAAAGGAAGACAAAACTATTTAGATCCATCATTGTCTTCGCCAGATTTTTCTTCCTCTTCAATTTCATCTTCATCTTCTTCAGACTCTTCATCTTCTCTATCACAAATGATAAGATTAGAGACGTTCTCTGGAATTTCATTCGCAAGATAAGGATATGCAGAGTGGGGAATTTTATGATCATCACAGACCATTTTAATAGAATCATTGCGAACGCCAACATGAGTATTGCTAAAATTCTCCAGAGTAATCTGAAGTTGCTTTTTGAACTTGAAGCATTTTTCGTTGCGAGAAGATAGAAGTTTTGCGAGTTGCCCTTTCTTTTCTTCCAATTCTCCAATTCTTTGGCGAAAATTTTCTTCAGATGTTGCGAACAAATGACAACATATTAATAAAATAGCGGAGAATCAATTAAAAGATGGATTAGTGGAAAAACAAGAATAACCACCTTCTCTTTCAAAGATCATATCCTTAATCAAGGCAGAATGATCAGCTTGAAGACTAACATCTACACCTAAATTATTTCTGGCGTTATCAAGAATCTGTGCAGCCCAGGAAAACTCATCATCATTACTAATGAGAAGATGGGAGCGAACTTGATTTTCCTTCTTCACAAGAGCATTATTCTCGCAGATAAGTCTGTCCCTTTCAATTTGAATATTGAGAAGAGTTTTATGGAAATCTGCTAAAGTTTGAGCACCGTTTTTAGCAATGAGGTCTTTTTTGTCAATAAGGTCACTGTACTTGGTTCTTAATATATTAGTTTCCTCTTTTGAATCAATATAAAGGAGCTTAAACTTATTGGTTAAACTCAAGTTGAATCTATGTTCAATTTTTAGGAGAAGAAATTTGGATCTAAGTTCATTTATAGAAAGAGATCTTTGATCATCTGAAAGGCTACTTAAAGAATCATTAAGGCGATTGAGGAGGGTATCATCATCTATTGGATTTGGAAAAGAACAAAGGAATACAGTTTCATCATAGATGCTGTAAATATCTGCGAAGAGGACTAACTAAATAATAAAACACAAAGGAATACAGAGATAAAGAAAAAGAGAAAATTTTCTTACCATAAAGTTGATTGTTAGCAGCTTGGAGACTAGCAACCTTATCCTGCGAAGAAGAGAGTTCAGTTTCCAATCATTTAATCTTCTCATGAAGGCCAATAGATCCAAATTCTAATTGTTCGCATAGATTAACAGAATCAGGTTTTAATTCTTCATTTTCTTTGTGAAGAGTAAGAGATTCAGACTTTAATTCTTCATTTTCTTTGAGAAGATTAGCGTTTTTATTTGCGAGAACTGCACGCCTTTTCTCCAAATCTGAGATGACTGCAAAGGAAGCTTTTCCTGCCTGCGAAAGAATGCAGAGATTTTTTTAGGAATTAATTTCGAATTTAAGATGAAAATAAAGAGAAGAAAGGTATTAGTATGAAAACTTACCAAGCTATTGAGTGAATCCAAGAAATTTGTAGATATAGATCTTGAGACCCCGCGAAGAGATTCGTTGTCCTTTAAGATGGGGGCATCACAAATAGAAGCGATAGACTTGCAAGCATCGGTCAGAGGAGTATCACCAATTGTATGCATAGTATTGATAAAAATTCCAGATAAATGAGCCATAGATGATTCAGGTTGTGCAGATTCTTTCACGGAAGAAATATCATTATTGTCACTAGCATTGTCATCATCATCATTATCATTGTCACTGGAACTCTCGCAATATTGAGGGATAGAGGGAGAAGGATATTGAACTTTCCGCTTTTTTAAAAGAGGAGCAGCAATATTCTCCTTGTGAGTAGCGCCTTTACCTTTACCCTTGTTCTTCGCAGTTTTGGAGGAGTCTTCTATCTCATCAATATCCTTCAAACACATATAAAGATAAGAAATAGAGGCAACAATATATTGTTAAGAATTCTAAAGAATATTTCTTACTTCATCTGTGATTGATTGAAAGGCTGATAAAGTGCTGGGTTTCTTAAACTTCTGGTAGTTTTCTTTCAGTCTCTTAATCTGGAAATTTCGCAAACATAAAAAAAAATAAAAAAAAATTGAGTGATATGTAAGAAAATAATAGTAAAGATTCAAGCAAAAGGTGGAAATATACCTCATCATTCCTTTCAGGACATTTGAATACCCAAGGATGGTACTCTGCGACATTCGCGGGTAAGACATGAGAACCAGAAATGTATGGACCCTCTAGAATTAAAGGGAAAACACACCACTTGTTATCATTTGAATGACACGGAGAAGAATTATCTCCAGGATGCCAGTCAATGTCTTGCATGAGTAATTGATCAGCAGCAACATTCTCTTTTTTATGTAAGCGAACACCCCAACAAGTGATGTCTTTCTTCATAGGAATTATTTCATAATTCGCAAAGAAGTTTTCAACAGTATAGTTCGCAAGAACAATCGCGACGTCTTTGAACTTTGTATTTTTAGCCTCATCAGTATAGAGAGATCCCTTGTCGGCACCACGGTTGGCGAACTCAAGTAAAAGACGGATGCAATCTCCACTTAGTTGATATACGGCTCTCGAAAATTTTGCATGAGAAAGAATTTCATAAAACAATGGGAGTTCAGGATTATAGAGGGGAATAAGAATACAAGCTTCAAGTTGGCCTAGCGAGACTATGATTTTTTCTTGATTGCAGGGATGATCAGCAAATAACTTGGCAGTAAGCTCGGACTTAGGGCTTTGACCAGGAATACGAGATAGAATAAAACCTTTATCTTTAAGATTCTTTTGCATCTTTTCGAAGGCAATCTCGTTCTTACGACCGGCTGGAGGCATTCTTTAGTATGGGAATGAATAAGAAAGTATGAGTTTAAAAAGATGAAAATTGAGAAAAGTTACAGTAGCAGGAGAGGAATTTATGGAAGAACAGTGAAGAAAGTTGCAGAGAAAAGTTGCAGAGAAAATAAGAAAGGAAGTAAAAAAGAAGAGTAGGGAAGAATGAAGAGGGTATATATAGAGAGAAAAATACTCGAAAAGATAAACGCATTTAAGGCGAAGATTGGACGTGAACGGTTGGAATGCAGCGGTTGAAAGGGACATGTCAGAAGCTGGATGGAAGAAAAAATACGTGTAATGAATCTGGCGAAGAATGCAGAAACGTGTCAGAACAGAAAAATATGAAAAGATGAACAGCTGCGGCATTCTGAAAAGAAAGAGATTCTCATAATCTTCTCCCTTTCGCAGAGAAGACATGAGAAGAGACAAGAGGTAGGATCAGAATATCGCTACAACAATACTCTTACAAAATTTATAAACGACATTTCTGCGAGCTTTTCAACAACACACTGCGAGCGTCGCAGAATAACTCAAAGAATGACGTAACGAATGACGGTAGCGGAAACACGGGAAGAACATGACGATGCTGCGAAAATTGGAGTATCAGGGAAAGAAGACATTACAATTACTGCGAGCATATCACGAGTCAGATCCGAAATTAAAGGATAACTTAGCTGTCATCCACTATGTAATTTCCTATATAAAGAGAACTTGTAGACTCGGAAAGGGAGATCAATTTTGAGAGTGTTGAGAAAGCTTTAAAGAGAGAGAAAGTTTAAGAGAGTGATTGTATTCTTGATTTCTTCCATTTCTTGTAATATTTCTGAGAAATAATCAATAAAAGTGTTGTTCTTAATCTTCAAATATGTGTTGATTCTTATGAATTCTTGTGAGGGGTGTAGTGTAGGATTTCCTGCAACTACAATCATCATCAAAATCATACCAAAAATAAGCTAAGCAAATCTTTAATGGATCTTCCGAATGGCTCTTGCAAAAGCCTTGCGAGTGCATACTTTCTTTTCTCCCACAATACTTCAGGCTAAGGTACCTAAAAAAAAATCAAATAAAATGCGTAAAAAGAACCAAAATAAATCTAAAAGAAAAACAAAATACAATTATGTACAAAAAGATAGCAAAGAGAGAGTATTTTACAACCACTCCCTGGAAGCGGCGGCAAAAACTTAATAGGCTCGGAAATCTACAATATATATACTGCAAGTGCACAACGTCTAACTAGTAGACAATGGCAAGTACAGGTCGTTCCCTCGAGGAGTGTGAAAATACTACTACTGGCTAATACCAAAAGATAATGTTTTAACGATTTTCAGAAATTTGGAATAAAATCAAATAACAATAATGCTGACAATAAACAAAATGGGAAATGGTTGCTAGGGTTTTAGATTTCCACCAATTCAATCATATAAATCTCTACTAATTTCTATTTATTACTCAAGACAAATATCGAAATCAATCTCATGTCTCGGAAGATGGTATGTTATATTTAAAATATAGTTTCTCCCTTGTAATTTCCTTCGCTTCATGGATAGTGATTCTAAAGAATTATATATCAATCCTAAAGCATATCACGTCAATGGATTTAACCAAAGCACGAAATATCAATTGAAAAGCATAAATAATCAAGAAAATCACATAAACGATTAAACACCAAGCTATATGAAGTGAAATTACTAATCAATGAATCATTATTAGAAATATCATCGTAGAGAACTACACAACCAAATTGGTTTCCATCGAACCCTAACAAAAGTTTTAGCAAGGCATGGAGAAAAGTAAATCAAAACAACAAACCCTCTTCGTCAAACGGAACTGCAGCCGCCTCCCATTCTTCTTCTTTTTTCTCTGTTCAAATATATAGTATGTTGCGAGATTAATATAGACCTATAAAAATGCCTAAGCCCAGTCCAAAACTCCACCGGCACCCATTTGCAAACTCAAGCCCTTCTGACTAAAATCGAACTCCTTCTCACATCTAGCAACAACATCACTTTCCATATTCAGTCAGTGCATCTAACTCTTCACCCCATTGGTTGCCATGGTTCGTGCAACGACTCCAAATTCGACCCATCTCCTCGAACTGACCAATCGATCAACCATCTCCTAGCTTTGCTTCTCAAAACCAGCATCACTTCAATCTTCCCCGTCTCTACATCATCTCCATTACCATCCGATCATTATCTAAGTCCGTCCACTGCATGTATTATTTGTTTCTCGTCACAGCACCTCAACCAACTCCTTCCAAATCCAGGCAATAGCGAACTTCTCTTCTTTGAATGGAGTACCGAGACCCCAACTACTACTATCATTTATGTGCCTCTGTCAGTTATCAACTCGGCCAACACGACCATCACTGCCTGTCTATATGCTTCTTCCATCCACATCATCTTTCTTCCCCGACTGCACAGCCCAAGTAAATCACCAACTCCCATTTGAATCTTCGAGTTTCCAGCTTAACCTTCTCGTACACGGTCCAATACCGTGCAGTCGATCTCCAATCCGCTCCTCCACCAGCCTAACTTAGCTGCTGCAATTCATTCATCTCCCTTCCGGCAACAACATCATATATTCCCTGAACTTCAGTCCACATCCAACCATAGCGAACCCCAAACTAGCCATCACCACCTTCGGTTCTTCTTTATTCACATCTCCACTTCCGTTGCTTGTTGTTGAATGGTTGTGCAATGCTCAATTTCAGAAATCGATTGTTGTTGCTGTCTTAGGCAACTAGAGAGACCACCTGTAAAACACCAGTTTCATTTGTTGTGATGTTCCGTGCACTGACCCATCTTCATTCGCATCTGCTTGGATGAGACAGAGAACCACAAAAAGTGTTGCTCAGAGTCTTCTTCTTCTCTAACTCCATCTCGTCTACCACATATACTCCTCTCTGCTTCTTAAGATGAGAGCTTACAATGTGTGGTGGTAATAAGCGGGACATGTGGCCTTGAAACCCCAGTGAACTGCTCGTACTAGCAAAGAGAATTAAGTGACTCTGTGAACACGTATATTACGCTGGTGATCCGCGTGTTCGCAAACAAGATTAGTTCATACTGAAATCCGTGATTTGTAAACTGTGTACAAGACACAACAGATCTATCGATTCATTGTCTCTGAGTCCACAGACTCGTCCTTGTCTCATCGCATCATATCACTGGGTTTGAATGACAACGTAAATAAAACTCCGCGGGTTTGTATGGAAATAACCACGGAACAAAACGGGGTATGAAAAGAGTATAAAGCGTAGAGCGCAAGTAGCTAACTATAACGTGCATAATAAAAGTGCGGAATATAGAGTGCATAATGTAAAAGCGGAATATGAAGTGCAGAATGTAAAAGAGACCAGTAATTACGTGGTTCAGCACTGAGGCCTACATCCACGGGGTAAATGAGAGGTTTCATTATATAACGATTGATTACATGAAGTCAAATGACTTTGTATTCTCTTACTGAGGCTAAGGAGTCTTGGGGGTTACTTACTCTTCCTATTTCTCTCTCTTCTATTTTGTTTTTCCAATTGACTTGCCCCTCTCTCTTAGGGAGGAGGGGTATTTATAGGAGTCCGTTGCGGGGTCCACGGAAAGATCCGTTGAAATCTTATCGTCTTGTGCTTTGTGCCAATGCACGGACTCCTTCGGTTCCTGTGAGGATCCTTCGCTTTCCTCGTCATTCCCGAAGAGTTGCGGCTGTCTTCTCCGTTAATTGGTTGACACGTGCTGTCTCAGGTGTTTAATGCGGGTGGTTGGACCTCTGGCATGCGTCTGACCATGGATTTCGACTTCTGTCCCATCCGTGTCAGCTTCCGATTCCTAACCGTAGATCTTTGATTTCTCTCGAGATGGGTTAAAGCAGGTCCGAGGGTGTATCAGGTCCTTTGCGGTGGTGCTTTATCTCAGTGGCCCTCGATATGTGGCCTTAGGATGTGTGAGATGCGGATCATTTCCTGCTGGTACACGCTTCTTAGTTATACCCAGGTGGCATCACCTTTTGATGCGTCGCGCCACATGCCACCCACGTGTTCCTCCACGGACACGTGGCGAGTAGTGAAAACTTGTACTTACAATTTGCCCCTTTTCTTCTGACTTAACGTCAGTTGATGTGAGAGGAAAACCGTTACGGATTCCCCACTCTCCCAATAACTCCTACTTGATTTTAGGGCGCGTTTCCCACTATGCATTAACTTCTTGCAATAACTTCCCCTTGGGAGAAGGGGCGGTTTTAATTTCCTTGGATATTTAAGAGGGAGAGAATGTGAAATAAATTTCATTCTCTCCTGTCGGTCCTCTTTTCTCTGAAAATTCTTTTCTTTTGTTTGGACGCCATTAACTGCTGCTGCTGCTGTTATTTCCTGTTACTGCTGCTGCTACTTTAAACTCGAGTCGTCCTTGATTCCTCGTGCTTGTCTGCTGCTGTTGTTCGTTCTTCGTTACGCTTCCACTTATGGTACAGGTAAGCTTTTAATCTTCTTGTTCTTGCTATTTGTTCATTCTCTGCTGCTGCTCCATTAATCTTGCGGTGAAGAACACGTATACAAAGTATATATACTTGCCCCTGTTCTTCATCGTAAGGGTTTCGAGTTCGAAGTTAGACAGCTAGCCGGAGAGTTTATTGTCGCGCCGTCAGCCGGCTAGGGTTTTTGTGTTGTTCTTGTTGAATTCTCAGAATTTTCAACTTTTTGATCTTTAATTGTGATTCTTCGGAATCCAAAACTTTGTTTGTGTAGATATGGCCGACCTTCCGTGGGTTTCTTATCAGACTCCACCGCCAAGCCCCCTAGATCTCCTCCGCGTAGGGACACAAATATATCGCCTCCAGGAGGTTCTCGGGTTCCACAGGTGGACCTTCATCTTTAAAGGGCCTCTTCTATTTATGGTCACAGACATTCCTCTAGGAGAGGAGAGTCTCCGCGGGATGCCCCTGGATCTAGGTATGCGGTTATCCGTACATCCTCCCATCCGCATGATGAACACAGAATCCCGCGTGATGAAAACAGAAGCGAAACTCTAGACGCTATTCCCCTTCGCTCTTTGGTTCCCCTGGTATCTCCGCAGAATCCTCTTCCTGCTCCTCCGTCTCTTCTTTCGAGAGGGAAGTCTGTTAGGGGTACGTCTTCAAAAGCCGAACCATCCAAGAATGTTCCTTTGAAAAGGAAAGCCGTTGATACGAGCCCTTCAAGAGACTCCGCGCAGGACCCTTTTGATGAAAACGCTGCGTTGGTCATTCGAAGTGTTCCGGTTGGTAAGAGGAAAGTTACCTTCAAACATATCGATTTGGAAGCGTTCAAGGAAAAGCATGAACTTCAAGCTTTCGAAGTTCGTTTTTATGCCCCTGATGATGACCTTACTTATGATCTCATCATGGGGTATAAGTTCGATGATCGTCCCTTGTTGACAACCGTGGGGGCCTTCGAGGCGGGTCTTATGCTGCCTATGTATAAATCTGGCGATTCTTTTTACTACGATGTATTGGCTGGCCGCGAGGGTTCTTCGACGAACACCCATGGTCGTTCTGTATCGCAACTACACGGGAATTATCTCCGTTCTTTGAAGGAATGTTATCTTCGTAGTAAGGGGGAAACGTCGATGACATGTTACACCCCCAATCCTGCTGAACGGGAGTGGTACACCCCTGAGAATTTCAACCGCTCCTTCGGGGATTATGTTAACAGCAGGAATCGGAATCCATGGAGTGTGAGTCTTCGAAATATTGCTTCTTCCCGTGGTGAGGTTCGCCTTTTGAGTGAGGTTAGTGATGCCAAGCTGAAGTAGATTCCTGGTACCGAGGGGTCCGCCAATAAGAAGCTTTTTCCTTCTCGTGAGAGAATCAAGCGCGATCATGATTATGAGTGGCATGCCACCGTCATTTAGGTTATTGGTCCGTGGGCTTGGGGATGGATTCCAGGACCCCACGGATGGCGTCCTAATGCTGACAGCATCCCTCGTGATATTCCTCCTGCTCGTTACGGAGATTTCTTCCCCTGGCAGCTTAATTTTGAAGGTATGAATTTTCCTTACGATTTCGATGTTGTTGAGGTTGACGAGGAAGATAGTTCAGGTGTTTTCCTTCCTTCGAAGAGTAATGGTGTTGCGAAGGTATGGGTCCTTCCTTTGTTTGCCCCTTTGTTTTCTTTTCTCAAAGATTAATCGTTCGAGGAAAGGAAAGAACGTTGACATGTCTTCCCACTGCTTTGTAGGTGACGAAGAGAAGAAAGATTGGCCCCAAGCGTTCTTCCACCCTAGTTGTTGATGAGGCTGAGGTTCAGGAGGAGGTTACCAGTCCTGGTAACGAGGACTTTGAGGAAGATGAGTATATGTCCGACGGTGAAGAGCGTACCGAAACTTCTCCTCCTCTACAAGATTATGTTGGTGCTGATGGTTCAAAGGATATCCCTGAACCCACTGAAGCTGCGGGTGTTATTGGTGGTCAGGCTGCGGTGGATTCTTCCTCCGCTGATGGTGCGGGTGTTATTGGTGGTCAGGCTATAGTGGATTCTTCCTCCGCTGCTGGTGCGGGTGGGGACTCGGTTGGCCAAGAATTCTCTTTTGGTCAAGTTCAGCCTGCTGGGCCGTCTTTTGATGCAGATGATGTCATGGGTTTTGCTGTAGATTTTTCTATTCTTTCCCCGAACGATGATTGGGACATACTGGGTACATCTTGCAAGGGGAATACTCCGGAGAATACCTCCTCGCCTGCTTTTGCTGCGGAGAAAACTTCCTCACATGTTGATGCTATGGAAAACACCTCCGCGCCTGTTGATTCTACGGGGAAGGAGCCTGCTGCTGGGGAACCCTCTATTCGCTCCTTGTCGGATGAGTTCCCGCGTTCTTTTATGCTAGAGGGTGATGATGTTGTTCTTGATTGGCTGAAGAAGAAAAATTTGATGTTCGTCCCGAATCCTTCCCCTGTTGTTGTAGGGGAGAAAGATTCTGATGCTTTTACCTGTAAGATGATGCAATTATCCGCTGAAGGTCACGTTGCGGAGGTCTGGGATCGGAATCTGAGGTCGCTGGAAGCTACTTTAGTGGTTGACCCTCCCGCAACAGTTGTCGACATGATGGCCATAGCTGGCGGATATCAGTATGGTTATCCCCACCAGCGCATATTAGAGGTACGCTGCCTTTTTCTTATACTAATGCCTTGCGTGTTCATTCCGCGGTATTCTGACATTGTACCCTTCGTAGGTGATGAGGAGTGAACACTGCAATCATACCTTGTACCAGTTTTTCAAGGCCAAGTCCCTTAAGTTAGAGGGTAAGCTCCGTCACCGAGAGGAGGAGCTAGCCGCGGCCGAGGCTGTTATATCTGCTAGGGATAAGGAGATCGGTGAGCTGAATAACCGTCTCAAGGGGAAGGAGCATCTAGGCGATGCTGAAGAGGGGCTTCGTTTGGAGCTCTCCTTGGTTCGTAGTGAATTGGAGACTGTTAAGAAGACTGATTCGTCTTTCACAGGTTTGTCTTTCGTTTATGCTTGTCTTCGTGTTTTTTTTTTTTAGTAGTTCTTGTTCCACCTGAGTACCCCCACCCTATGTTCAGTGGGTGGAGTTCCCGAGTTGATATGGCTTCGGAATGAGAGGAATCGGCAGAAAACTCGTATTGCTGAGTTAGTGGAACAGCTTAAGAGTGAGGCCGTGAGGTGGAATGCCAAGGCCGAGGTGTGGCGTTTAAGGAACACTCAGATAGTTGATATGCAAAATAAGTATAATGCGGATCGTCGTATTTTTAACGATACTTTAACGTGGACTCGTGATAATCTTCGTGTAGCCCGCAAGACGGCTTCATCTTTATCAACTAAGATGAATCTTTTGGAGGAAGAGCTACGGCAGGCTCGCTCCTCCCAGGATTCCGAAGTACGGGAGTACATGCAGCGTCTTGCTAAAGAAAGAGACGATGCTCTGGCTGAGGCTTCTGCCCTTGGCAAAGCCTTAGCCGCGTCCCGGGCCGACGTGGCTCGTCAAGCCGATTCTGAAAGAAATCTTGAAGTTAATATGTACCGTCTTAATAAAGGAATGGAGGAGCTGAATAACGAAGTCAATCATCTTCGTCATTTGGATTCAATGAAGCAGGTAGAGTTAGACGAGAGTCAATTTTCTCTTTCCATTCTTCAGAAGGATTATAAGAAAATATCCGATGAGTATGATTTTCTTGACGAGGCTCGAGACGCGGTTGTTAACGAGTATGAAATAGCTTCTGCTAGAGTCGAAAGTATATTTTTTCTTTGCTAGGTGTGATTTTAGTGCTTCGTGGTTCTTATTCTTCGTTTTTGTCTTTCAGAGCTCCTGGGACAGCTTCTCTCTTCAAATGAAAAACACAAGGCTGAATCTGAGTTAGAGCAATCTCGAATTGCCTTCGTGCAACAGGAGGGTCAGACCTCGTATTTCAGAGGCTTGGCCACGTCTCATGAACAAGCGGCTCTTTTGGCTTCTTCGGAGGTTAATCGCTTGACTACCCTGTTGTCCTAGGCCGAGTTGCGGAACGCTACTATCACGTACAAGGCTCGTTGTCAGCTGACAGAAGAGACGAACAAGGTGCTATCCAAAATAAAGCATGACCTCCTGATCGAGCATGGTATTGAAAAGCATTATCCTCGTCGTCTTCAGCCTTCTGATAGGTATAGAATACACCTAATTTACTATCTAAGAGTTTATGCTTTCTTTGCTATTTTTCTTGTAAATTATGTATTTTACGTGTGTTTTTGAGCTATTAGGTACTCTGGAGTCACACGGAGGAAAAGGAGAAGAAATCATTCAATTTGAGCTGAAAGGGCAAAAAGGTCATTTTATGGGCGGACACTATCTGGAGCCACGTTAATGTTAAGGGGCAACTCACTTTTGGAGGAGCACTAAAGACAGTCTAGTTAATGTTAAGGGGCAACCTAATTGGATAGCCCTTATCCAAAGAAGACTGCTTGTTATAAGACATCCAAATGGGTGGTCTGTTTCCATGGTCTATGCCCAAACCTGAACCCGGACCCAAACCCGGATCCGGATGTTATAATCCCAACCCTAGAATTGATTCTCCATCATTGTTTGCTACTGAAACAGAAAGAAGAAGCAGCCATGGCTGCTGTTACTGTCGAGAGGTGATATCGAGAGAAATGGAAGAAGATTGTAATGTTAATGGAGAAAATCAGTTCGTATAAGGAATTGAGGATGACTAAATAGAAATTAGGGTTCGAAGGAATTGGGGCGGTTCTGAAATAATGGGATCGATTCATGGAGAACGAATTGAAGAAGAACAATAGCTTCTGGATGAATCACAAGAAGAATATGGTGGTTGTGTTGTTATTAATGTTGAATCGGAGACAGATTGGTTAGGGTTTGCGGCAGCAAGATGGGTTGGTGGAAGAAATCAGGGTTGAGAAGCAAAGCAACCAAATTAAGATGGGTTCCTGTTGGTTTCGAAATTGGATTGGATTTGATTGAGAATCAGAGAAGAAAGGATGGGTTAGTGCTGCAGTGTAATGGGTTCCTCTCAGATTTTGGTTTTGGGTCGAGTGATGGGTGAATTGAAGAACAGAAGATGAGTTTTTGGAATGAATTGCAGGGTTTAGATGGAATTCATGATGGGTGAAATCATATGACGCTGCTGAGAATATCTGTTGAAGAAATCAGTGAATGGTTATTGCTGTTGGAGGTCTGCAACTGCAAGTTGAGAATGGGTTAGATGCTGGTGCTATTGGAGATGTGAATAAGAAGCAAATGGGTGGTGAATTAAGCTGAATGGAAGCTCTGTTGCAGTGAAGAAATTTTGAATTCTTAGATGTATGGTAGGATTGTTACAGGGACATGAAGAAAGAAGAGGCCGGAATTTGGCCTGGGAAAGTCCTATAATTAAACGGAACTCGGTCGGATTTCTATTCCGGCGAGTTAACTCAGCGATCCCGATGACCGATCCGATCCAGCTCAGCGAGTAAGCCAATCCAGCCGACTAAGACAACTGACTCAAAGCTGACTTGACTATATCCGTTGACTTTGACTAACGGTCTGACCAGACTGACCGTTAACTTTAACTGTTGACTGAACGGAATATCCCATTGCCGGAGGAGAATCTCATGTGACCGGCGGCGACGGATTCCGGCCTATTTCCGACCAAAAACCCAGTTTTCCGGCGAGCAAAAGTTGTAGAATTTTGTGTGGATTTCTCTCATGGGATGTGAAGAGTTGGACTTGGAATTGAATGAAGAATTTGGCTTGAATTTGGAAAGAGGAGATGGAAGATTTGAGAAAGACTTGGATTTGGAAGTTGAGCTACAAAAGGAAAGGGATTCTATTCCTTGGAAGATATGGAGAACATTGAAGCCTATAAATAGAGAAGTTCTCTACTTTTTTATACACACTTCCACACTTAGATACACTTAGATACACATATTTATATATCTTTTGCACACTTTTACACACACAATACTTTTATCTTTGTGTGAACTTCTTAGCATGAGTAACTAAATTGATTGAGGATGAATTCCTAGTTCTTAACACATGTTTTGAGTTTTGTTTAAATCTACTTTGAATTTTCACATGATTATCGTTTGTTTTTGCTATTAAGAGTGTTTATGATTGATTAATAGGTTGTTTAGGATGCATACTAAATTGATTTGTTAATCCAATCTAAAGCTAGTGAAAGTTAGGGGATAAGTAATCGTTTCTTGACTCTTTACACAAGTAGAAAACACGAGACCTTGCGGAGGGATTCCGTGGAGCAATTGTGTGTGAAAAAGACGCTAGAAAGTGGACCAAGCGAACCGAGTCTAACTACTAGTACTAAACCTAAGTTCATAAATCTTAATGAGTTTGGGGAATTACATCTTGTAATCGAACCTCAAGGTGGTTCTTTTGAATAGAATCTGATAACTAAGCGAACCTGTTACTCAGTGAAATAAGGAATTTTGGGGTTAGCTAAGCGAACCTGCTATCCTACGGTTGGTGATAATCTATGACTAATAATAAGTGGAAAAGAACATAACTTTAATCATTGTTTTGCAGCGAAGAAGGATTCCTTGATCTATTCTCTCTTATTGATTTCTCTTATCTTTTTAATTGCTTTGTTTATTTTATTTACTTTCTTAAATTCTTAACCAATACCCCCCTTTTGTGTGACAATTCTACAACTAGAATCTCGTGCTCCTCGTGGGATCGACCTTGACTACCCTATATTACTTGTTAATTAGGTAGTAAAGTATTAATTAATTTGTTGTGGTTACGACACGCGTACACCTTCGGCCCCATCTGGTTCCTCGGGTCCTTCTTCGGGTGGGAGCGTTCCTTCACATCAGAGGCCAAGTCCCGCCGCATCGTCCAAGTAGTTTCTTCTGAGTGTTGATCCTTGTTGATTACCTAGTTTTTTGCTGTATTTGTTCAACTTCTTCTCTTGCTTTATTCGTCGGAACTTCTTTTGCTCTTATTTTGTTAAGCTTGTAATCGACTTTTATGGAATGGATCATTGTTCGTTGTTTCTCTTTGTGAATTCTTCGGGATCTGTTTCCCCGCTGGCTAATCCCTTAGTAAGGAGATTCCCAGATGGTGGGCAGCGTTCTAGGATATGGGGTGCTTCTATGTATACGTCCCTCATTCCGTCGACCCGCTGACCTTATTTTTGAATATAATGCCGAAGGTTTTGCCTTCGTGAATATCCTGGGATATGTTACCCCGCTGGATAATCCTTGGACAGAGGATTCCCAGATGGTGGGGTGGTTCAACGTTCTAGGATATGGGGTGTTACTATGTACAAGTCCCTCATTCCGTCGACTCGTTGACCTAATGCGATGCCGAAGGTAATTACCTTCGTGAACATATTTGAGACCTATTTCCCCGCTGGCTAATCCTTGATCAGAGGATTCCCAGACGGTGGAGGTCGATGCAGCGTTCTAGGATATGGGGTGTTACTATGTACATGTCCCTCATTCCGTCGACCCGCTGATTTAGAAACGATCTGAAAATTTCTTTCTGCTGAATGACTTCCGAACCCAAAAGTTTATTTTATTGATTAATCGAGGCTTGCTACTCCTCGTCCAGAGATAGAAACATTGAAAAACATCGTCTTTCTCTTCTGGTATTCCTTACGCAGTTGCAACGCCGCGTTGTGATATAAGGATGGTATGGCTTGAGATACTTGGCGTTCCACGGATGGCGGAGGACTTCTCCTTTTAGGTTGTGCAGTTAATAGGATTCGTTCCCTGCTATATCTTGTATGATAAAAGGTCCCCCCCCCCCCCATGTTGGTGCCAGCTTTCCCCACTTCTTTTCCCTTTACTATTGTGGTATGGTCCTCAGCACATACTGTCCTTCTAAGAAATTCCTAAGTTTAACCTTCTTATTGTACTCTTTTTCTAATCTCCTTTGGTAATTCTCCATCTTTTGTAGCACTGCTTCTCTTCTTTCTTCCAGATCGTCGAGTCTTTCCAGCATCATGTCCGTTGTGAGGTTCTTTTCCCATGCCTCTGTATTCGTGGTTGGCATGATGATTTCCATGGGGATGACAGCTTCGGTCCCGTAGGTCAACAAGAAAGGGGATTCCCCTGTGGATGATCTTCGGGTTGTTCGGTATGCCCATAAGACATTATGCAGTTGCTCGCACCATCGTCCTTTGTGCTCGTCTAATTGTTTTTTGAGAATAAGGGCAAGGGTCTTGTTTGTAGCTTCCGCTTGGACATTGATTTGGGGGTATATTGGTGTTGACTTATTTGTTCGGATCTTGAAGGTATCGAATAGTAAGTCGATATTTTTACCTTGCAATTGGTTACCATTGTCGGAAACAATTTCTGCCGGGATTCAGAACCGACAGATTATGTTCTGAAAGATGAACGTGAAGACGTCTGAGTCGCGTATTCTTGCCAAGGCTTTAGCTTCCACCCATTTACTGAAATAGTCCGTGGCCACTATCAAAAATCTTCTTTTCCCGGATCCTTCGGTCAGAGGTCCCACGATGTATATGCCCCATTTTGAGAATGTCCAAGGACTATCTACTGAGTTTAGCATTGTTGCCGGTGTGTGGATCCATTTTGCGAACCGCTGACATTCTTCGCATTTAGTTGACATCCTTGCAGCGTCCCGTATCATTGTTGGCCAATAGTACCCTTGGGTTTTTGCTTTGTCGGCTAGGGATCTCATCCCACTGTGGTTCCCCGCGTCCCCTCGATGTATGTCTTTTAGCACCAGATGGCCTTCTGATCTAGATAAGCATCGTAATAAAGGACCGAGGAAAGATTTCTTGTACAATATCTCTCCCCTTAATTCGTACCTTCCTGCTTTTGATTGGACCTTCCTGGCCTGCTTTAGGTCTCGGGGTAATATTCATTCCTTGAGGAGTTGGTGGATGCCCCTCCTCCAGTCTTCTTCGTTTCTGAAGTCTTCGTCTTCATCCGCTCTTGTCATTATGTCATCCTCTTGAAAATCGTCCGTGATTTGTTCTCCTACGTCATCGTTGGCCATGTCTCCATCCGCGGCGTGCTTCTTATTTGCAGCACATGTCTCTGGGGGATGGATCGATGGTTCGTAAACTCTGGCGATTTTGATCACTTTCGTATCTTTGTTTTTCCACATAGACGAGATGTATGCCAGGGCATCCGCGTGCCTGAGCTCTTTTCTTCTTAAATGTTGAAATGTGATATTTGGTATTTGATGTGCCAGCGTTTGTACTAGTGCCATGTATGCCGACAAAGTTTCGTAGTATACATTATACTCCAGCTCTATTTGCCTGATCACCAGTTGTGATTCGCTGGTTAAGCGCACATCTGTTATGCCCATCTCGATTATCAGACGTAGGGCATGTACAACAGCTTCATATTCGATGATGTTATTGGTGTGTTCTTTGAACTCTAGTCTGAACGGGTGGATGATTCGGTCTCCCGTGGGGGTAGTGATTACGATGCCAATGCCTGCGCCTTCTTTGTTCCTCGAGCCATCGACAAAGATTTCCCATTTCCTTTGGTTTCTTGGCTCGAGGATATCCACTGGATCTTTGCCTTCGCTGCTTTTTGGTAATCCTGTTGTGTTGAGACCTTCAATCAAGATTTCTTCGTCGTCGTTCAGTGGTAGGTCTGCTAGGAAATCTGCTAAGACTTGTGACTTCTTGGAGTGCTGGATTTCGTGTATGATGTTGTACTGATCGAGATGAGTGTTCCATTTTGCGATTCTTCCCGTTTTTCCCACGCTTTTGAGGAAAGCTTCTAGTGGTGCTTTGCATGGAACGCGGACGTAGTGTGTTAAAAAATAGGTCCTTAACTTCTGGGTAGCCCATACTAACGCCAGAATGAGTTGTTCAATCTTTGTGTAGTTCCTTTCCGATGTATTGAGAGTCTTTCTGACGTAGTAGATGGGCTGCTCTATCTTCATGCTGGTTTTCACCAATACTGCACTGACTGCATTCTTTGTCGCTGCTATGTATAGGGCTAGGACTTCATCGGGATCAGGTTTCTGCAAGATGGGGATTCCGGCAAGGTATTCCTTGATTTCTTTGAAGGCTTCCTCGCACTCTGACGTCCATTCAAATTTACTACCCTTTTTGAGGATATTAAAGAAATGCTTGCATCTATCCGAGGACCTGGATATGAATCTTCCCAGGGCTGCTAGGGAGCCGTTTAGCTTTTGCACTTCCTTTAGGTTCCTTGGAGAGGGAATTTCTGCAATAGCCTTAATTTTAGCCGGATCGACTTCTATGCCTCTTTTTGTCACCAGATAACCGAGGAATTTCCCCGAGGTGACGCCAAAGGTACATTTTTCCTGGTTAACCTTCATGTTATGCTCCCTCATTGCTTGAAATATATCTCTCATATCTTGATGATGGTCTTTTTGTAGCTTACTTTTGACCAGCATATCGTCTACGTAGACTTCCAAAGTATTTCCTATCCACGGCTTAAAGATGGCGTCAACCATTCTCTGGTATGTTTCCCCTGCGTTTCGGAGTCCGAAGGGCATCCTTACATAGCATTAGAGACCGTGCGGGGTGTAGAATGATGTATGATGTTGATCTTCCTCAAATAAGAACACTTGGTTATAACCGGAGTATCCATCCATAAAGACATCTCTTCGTATCCTTCTACTACTTCGACCAGTTGATCAATGCTTGGAAACTGGTAGTTGTCCTTGGGGCACGCCTTGTTGAGGTTGGTGAAATCGATGCATATTATTACCCCGCCGTTCTTTTTAGGTACGATGACCATGTTTGAGATCCATGTTGGATATTTGACTTCCTTGATGAATCCAGCTTCTAGCAGCTTACAAAGTTCCGTTTCCACGGCTTTGTGGTATTCCGAAGCAACTTTTCGTACCCTTTTCCGGAAAGGACGTGTGCCTTGATTTATACGAAGCTCGTGCTGGATAGTCTTTGGGTCGATCCCCGGCATGTCTCCTAGTTTCCAAGCGAAGATGTCCGCGTGTTCTGAGAGCAGCTTTATTAAGTATTCTTCGCGCTTCTTATCCATGAGCGTCCCGATTTTAATCATCCTTGGCTCTTCTTTAGTTCCTATATTAACCTCCTTCACTTCTTCTACAGGAGTAAATGTGGGCTTGGATTTCCATAGGAGGGGAACCTCCTTTAATTGCTATTTGATAGGCTCATCACTTTACTTTGCGACTGGAGTACTCGCCTTCATGCTTTCAGTTGTATGCCCCGTTGGAAGGCTTTTTCCGGAGATCTCTTCTAGGTAAGCATTGATGGCTTTTTCCTTTGCGTTCTCCTTGTTATGGGATCTTCGGCTCTTTCTCCGTTCGTCTTGTTCGTTGTTGAGCTGGCTTTGTAGGGCTTGGCACTCTCTTACCAAGACTTGATCGCCTTTTATTTCCATTACCCCTTGGGGGGTTGGGAATCTGAGGTACTGGTGGTAGGTTGCGGCCACCCCTTTGAGCTTATGCACCCATCTTCACCCTATTATAGCATTGTACGGAGATGGTGCGTCTACCACGCTGAATCGGGTGTCAACCTTCATTGGTCTTGCATCAACCTGTAGGATAATATCTCCTAAAGGCTTTGTGGCTGCCCCATTAAATCCGTAGATGGTGTGATACGAAGATAGTAGTTGTTCATCGTTGAGCTCCATTCGTTTAAATGTATCATAGAACAGAATGTTGACGAAGCTTCCACCGTCGATGAGGATTTTCTTGATATTGCATCCCGCAATCGGCAGTGTGGGAACAAGGGGATCGTTATGATCTTCCATGTCCTTACCTACATCATCTGTGTCGAAAGTCATGGATGCGTCCATCCATTGCTCGTGCTCGTCTACTTCTTCCCCATCGATTTTGTAAAGCTCGCAGTAGTCTTCGAACTGTTTTCTCAGCCTCTTACCTATCTGAGCCATTAGGGAGGGTCCCACGGACTCAGAACAGGAGATGGTGTTAAGGGTGCGGTTGCCTTCGGGTAATTGGACTAGTTTGCTTCGTTTAGATTTATCTTCTTTGCCGTTCCTCTTCATGTATTGTTGAAGGTATCCTGCGTCTACCAGCTTCTGAATCATTATCTTCAGGTTTTTTCACTTCTCCGTCCAGTGACCGTTGAAACAATGGTACTCACAGTATTCTTTGGCATGTTGTGATTTAGGTGGTTGTTGCCCCTTGGTTCATGGCCACTCCAGTTTTTCGCGGCCCTTTATTTCTCTCAAGATGCGCGAGTAACTAGTGTTCATCTTTGTATAGACTTGATCCTCGAATTTTCTGACATCTCCTCTGTGGTAATTCCTGCGTTCTCCCCTATCTTCGTTGAATTTCCCGTTGGAACCGTCTCCCGTAGGTCTGTTGGATTGTTCCGCAGAATTTGTTCGTGGTGGACGCTGGGTCTGAGCTCTGGGGTTCTCCCGTTGTATTTCTTCTAGTCTTGCGTGCTTTTCTATGATTACTCGGAGATCTCCCTCGGTGGCTGGGATGATTCCTTGGATTTCGACGAAAAGCGGGCTCATTTTGTCGAGCCCCCACTTGTAGAAGTTGACGCTGACCACTTGATCTACATTTCCAATTGCTTGACAGATCTTGTGCCACCTGTCTGTGTATTCCCTGATTGTTTCCTTGTATTGGACGGCTAGTGAGAAGTGCTTATCCATTCCGGTGTTTACCACCTTGTTGTACATGTAAGTTGTTAAGAATTTCTCCGTAAGCTGGTCGTACGAGTTGATGGAATTTGATGGCAAGTTATCAAACCATGAGAGCGCGGACTCCTTCAGACTTGAAGGGAAGTATCTGCACAGTATGGCTTCGTCATAATTCCATCGTGCCATTATCCGATCATAATATCGAAGATGGGTGGATGGGTCGCTAGATCCGTCATAGCATTCAAATGCTGGAACTGAGAATTTTTGCGGAATAAGAGCCTTGGCCAGGTGTGGCGTGAGGGGGGTAGTGCTTACTTCCTTCATCATTTGCTCCAGTCTTCCCCCTCCTTGCCTAGCCTTTATTTGCTTTATCTCCGTCATCATCTCGGCGCGGAGATCTTCCATTGCTCGTCGGTGCTCTTCCTTGTCAGAAGGTTGCTCCATGCGCGGGGGATAGTTATCAAAGTAATCCGAGTCATGATGGCTATGATTCGGGTCAGGCCTTAGTTCTCTTCTCACATCTCTTCGTTTCGATGGGTCTGGGTTGTTTGCCAGCACCATTCTTCGGTACTGATTTGGCCTTAGCGTCATGGAACTTGCCTCGTCACGCTGGATTCCCGCGTCTTTGCTATGGGTAGCTCTGAGTTTCTGATTTTCCTGTGCCAACAGAGCTACCGCCTCTGCGTACGTCTTTTGAGTTCTCCTTAATTCTTCTAATTCTACCCTCAATTGGGCAGATTAGATCGATTCTTGATTAGGAGTTCCTTCCGGTAATTGCTGCTCCGCGGCCATTGTTTGATCTTCGTCGATGATTTGAATCAGGGGCTCAGGTGGATCTGGATGTGGGTACAGCTGCTGCAGAGGTTGCGCAGACTGCGGGAGCAGCTGTTGCACGGGCTGTGGGAGGGGATGCTGCACAAGTTGCGGGAGGAGCTGCTGCATGGGCTGCGGGAGGGGCTGTTGCACAAGCTGTTGAGCGTGTGCGCTTGTTAGGAGTGGCTGGTTTACTTTGAGGGGTACGTTCTGCTCGTCGGTGTGAGGCATCCCGTAGAGTGGTTGTTGTACCCCTGACTTTGCCATCCCTTCACGCTGTTCAGGCCGTCTGGTGGTCGTGGCTGCTCTGGAGGCCGCTCCTTTGGATGCCCCAGTTCTCGATGCTGCGGTTTTTGCCGCTGCGGATTTTAGGGCTTCCGTTGCAATAGCGGCTGCATCCAAAAGCCTTGAGCTTTCCGCTGCTTGCTGAATTTTGTCTGTGCCTTTAAGTTTCTCTCCCTTTTTCTTGCTCCTGGACATTACTGGTGTTGTTCGGGGTGTTTCTTTTGATGAGGCTCTTGCTTTTCCTGTATCTTTTTTCTTCTCCATTTTTAGTATCTTCCTGAAAGAGTCACCACGTACGGAAAAGAAAAGGAGTGGTCCGCAAGGGATCTGTTAGTAGTGTTCAGGAAAACAGATTCCGGAGGTTTGAGGATGAAAACTTAGAAACCTTTTCGAAAATGCAGATCTGCAGAAATATACGTGGGTATGTCCACACGCTAGATTTTTCAAATATGAAAACTTAGTAATTATTTCGAAGATGCAGATCTGCCAAAATATACGTGGGTATGTCCACACGCTAGATTTTTCAAAGACGAAAACTTAGTAATTATTTCGAAGATGCAGATCTGTCAAAATATACGTGTGTATGTCCACACGCTATATTTTCCAAAGATGAAAATTTGGTAGTTATTTCGAAGATGCAGATATTCCAAAATATACGTGGGTATGTCCACACGCTAGATTTTCCAAAGATGAAAATTTGGTAGTTATTTCGAAGATGCAGATCTGCCACAATATACGTGGGTATGTCCACAAAAAATGCTCCGGACATTGCTATTTTCAGAGAGCAACGCTCGGAACAGCCAGAGTTTTCAAAATCACAGGACAAGATAAATCTTTTACCGGGACAAGGTCCCTGTTTCTAGCGCCAAATTGTGAACACGTAAATTAAGCTGGTGATCCGCGTGTTCGCAAACAAGATTAGTTCATACTGAAATTCGTGATTTGGAAGCTGTGTACAAGACACAGCAGATCTATCGATTCATTGACTCTGAGTCCACGGACTTGTCCTTGTCTCATCGCATCATATCATGGGTTTGAATGACAATGTAAATAAAACTCCGCGGGTTTGTATGGAAATAACCACGGAACAAAACGGGGTATGAAAAGAGTATAAAGCGTAGAGCGCAAGTAGCTAACTATAACGTGCATAATAAAAGTGCGTAATATAGAGTGCATAATGTAAAAGCGGAATATGAAGTGCAGAATGTAAAAGAGACCAGTAATTACGTGGTTCATCACTGAGGCCTACATCCACGGGGTAAACGAGAGGTTTCATTATATAAAGATTGATTACATGAAGTCAAATGACTTTGTATTCTCTTACTGAGGCTAAGGAGTCTTGGGGGTTACTTACTCTTTCTATTTTTCTCTGTTCTATTTTGTTTTTTCCGATTGACTTGCCCCTCTCTTAGGGAGGAGGGGTATTTATAGGAGTACGTTGCGGGGTCCATGGAAAGAGCCGTTGAAATCTTATCATTTTGTGCTTTGTGCCAATGCGCAGACTCCTTCGGTTCCTGTGAGGATCCTTCGCTCTCCTCGTCATTCCCGAAGAGTTGCGGTTGTCTTCTCCGTTAATTGGTTGACACATGCTGTCTCAGGTGTTAATGCGGATGGTTGGACCTCTGGCATGCGTCTGACCACGGATTTCGACTCCTGTCCCATCTGTGTCAGCTTCCGATTCCTAACCGTAGATCTTTGATTTCTCTCAAGATGGGTTAAAGCAGGTCCGAGGGTGTATCAGGTACTTTGCGGTGGTGCTTTATCTCAGTGGCCCTCGATATGTGGCCCTAGGATGTGTGAGATGCGGATCATTTCCTGTTGGTACACGCTTCTTAGTTATACCCAGGTGGCATCACCTTTTGATGCGTCGCGCCACATGCCACCCACGTGTTCATCCGCGGACACGTGGCGAGTGGTGCAAACTTGTACTTACAGACTCATTCAATTATCATTTGGTTGTGAAATGACCCATGTGGTGCGACAAAATTAATGCCCAACTTTGCTGTCAGAGATAAATTTAGCCAGGTCTCTCGTGTGCAAGTCGCAAATGTTCATATTACTTTCATTTTAGATGATTATTCCTCATATGATCGAATTCGCTTCTACTTTCTATAAAAGCACAAAAATAGTGTTATTAGCCAAAATATCGAGTCACAACTAATATAAATATGGGTATAAAATGTAACACATATGTGCTTATCAACACCCTCACACTTTTATTTTGCTATTACTCGAGCAAAACAATGAATATATCAGCTACACAACTGGATATGAAGAGTGTTGTCTGCTAAGATAGTTTTTTTTTATTGTTTTTTTTTTATGAATATGAACTTGTGTTAGTTTTTTTTATGAAATCTGAATAAGCTGTAAGATCAGTGTTAGTATCAAAAGTATAAGATAAACCATAACCGATAATATGTTATGGTATCACATGATCTTTTTTATAGCTGCAAGATGAGATTCCTTTGGATTATCCAAAAATCTAGCACAACAACCAACATAAAAGCAATATCAGGTCTCGTAGCTGTAAGATATAAAAAACTTGAAAAGGCGGGGGTCTAACAACCACACCCAGTATTTCGCATAGCAATCTGTATGGATTAACTCTAATATACTTTCAAGAGAATCAACTAGATAGTCAGACTCAATCTTAAGAAAAGTATATCCAAGAGTTATATCTTAATTTCTCAATTCAATCTGCAATAAAATAAATGGAAATTTGCGAGCCCGATGGAATATAAGAAATAACTTGGACAATATCAAAAACTAATATCCAAGTTAACCAACAAACCAAAGGTAGAATTCACAAACTGATTGAACTTACGCATAACCTGTGATATTTTAATTATATAGAAAATATAATGCGGAAAAGAAATAACATAGACACCAAAAAATTTGTTAACGAGGAAACCTTCAATGCAGAAAACCCCAGGGATCTAGTCCATATTTGAACACACATTGTATTAAGCTGCTATAGTCACTAGCCTACTATAAGTTAACTTCAGACTGGAATGTAGTTGAGACCTAACCAATCTCACATTGATTAAGGTACAGTCGCATTCGAATTCCTTACGCCTCTGAATCCCAGCAGGACTCTGCGCACTTGATTCCCTTAGCTGATCTCACCCACAACTAAGAGTTGCTACGACCCAAAGTCGAAGAATTGATAAACCAATCTGTCTCACACAAAAAAATCTATTAAATAGATAAATTTGTCTCCCACAGAAATACCAGGAAGTATTTTGTTCCGTCTTTTGATAAATCAAGGTGAACAGGAACCAATTGATACATCAGATTTATATTCCCGAAGAACAGCCTAGTAATATCAATCACCTCACAATAATCTTAATCATATGGTAGCGAAACAAGATATTGTGGAATCACAAACGATGAGACAAAGATGTTTGTGACTACTTTTTATCTTGCTTATCAGAGATTAAATTTCGATCAAATCTTAGAGAAGATAATACTCAAACATGATATAAAACAGCAAGATCAGAACATGCAACTACAAAGAAATAGTTAGGTCTAGCTTCACAATCCCAATGAAGTCTTTAAGTCGTTAACTGATAGGTGTCTAAAACAACTTGATATTTATCTATTGTTTATGCTTTCTTCGCTAAGTTTTCTTGTAAAATCATGTATCTTATGTTTGTTTTGAGTAATTAGGTACTTTGGAGTCATTTGGAACAAAAGAAGAAGAAACATGGAAAAAGTATCATCTCATGTGCAACTGCTGTTGGAGGCGAATTATTTCTCATTATTTTTTTTTATTTCTTCATCTCTGTCTGAAAAGTATGTCGGCTTTAGTGATGCAAATTCTGTCTGAAAAGCATGACAGCTTTAGTGATGAAGATACATGAAAGAGAAGAAGTGGATTTGAGAAGTAAAAGATGGTTGTCGTTGGTAAAAGAATTCAAAGAAGAAGAAAGCGTTCATTTGGAGCGCAAAGGAGCAAAAAGACCAATTCACAGGCGAGCGAAGCTAGCTACTATTGAACAAAAAAGAGAATAGGCATGTTAGTTCTCTGGAACCGACAATCAATTCATCATCTGGGTACCCTTTATCTACCTTACAAGGGTGGCTATATCGACTAGCCTTATTCCTACACAACCCTAGAATTCAGAGGAAATGATTTTCTCAATCATTTTGCTCTAACTATGAGTGAGAGAGAGGATATGGTTGCGGTGTTCATGAAGACTGGAATTTGAGTCGAGATGAACCAGGTAGAGAAGGTCTATTACAGCCGAGATAGAGATGAATTTGCTCGAGCTTCTGGTGTTTGTTTGCCAGAAAACCAGCTGATGGATTTGATGCCGTATCTGAATGGTTTTGGATCTGGAAGTGATGTTGCTGAGTAGAAATTGGACAAGATGGTTTTGATGGATGATCGAGAAGTAGGAAAGAACATTAAGAAGAATTGGACAGAGTTTTTTAGCAAGAAACCAGCCAAAGAGAATGAACTGAAGTTTCAATTTGTGAAGGAATTGTGACAGTTTATGGTTATTTTTGAGTTCTGGAATGTTTAAGAGAACGGGTTTGTCTCAAATTCATGTCTTGCAGGGAAGTTGAGAGTATAGAAGGTACTCCACTGAGGGACGACAACTGCACTAGGTTGCGTACACAACATGTTCAGGTAATTTCCTGAATGAACTTTTCTTCACCAATTCAAGCTAGTTAAGTTTGTATGCAAGGATTGTTGCTACAATTATATGAATGGGTACTTGTCATGGTGCTGGTAGTTGTTGGACCGATCTTGTAGGGTTCTGAATGAGATGGTGGAAGGGCTCGAATGGCGTCTCAGATGATGAACTGGGACAAGTGGTTTACATGGGATGAATGGTTGGTTTGAGCTGGATTCTTTGATTTTTGTTGCTAGTTACCCATGGGTCGATGGCAGTGAAAATGTACTCTTGATTAAATAGCGAATGGCCATGAGTTTCAGGGTTCCTAGACAGCTAGGAGTTTATTCTGAAGCTGATATAAGGTAAATAAGTCAGGCAGAAGAGCTGGTTTGCCACGAGTCTATGGGAAGCACATGATATAGGATCTGGTGGGTGTTTGACACTTGCTAGGTGGTGTTATCGACACCAACTGAGAAGAGAGAAATGGGTACCAGTTTGTCACAAGTTTGTGGCTGATTTTGACTCAATAAACCAGTTTGTTGGTGAACTTAAAGTTGCTGAAGCGGTTTGAGGCAAATGGCTCAGGCTGTGCTACTTTGGCAGATGGAAATGCTAATGGTTTATATGAGAATGAGGTTGCGGAACTGAAGTTTAGATGGATGAATGAGTTGGTATGGAACTACATGGATTGATGGTGTTGTTGTGGCTTCTAGTGGAGTTTCTTCATGTAGATGGAGGTGAAATTGCATGTTACAGTATAGTTGTAGTCTGGTGAGATGTGTAGATGGGTTTAATGCAGTTTGATTGTGAAGTTGCAGTGGCAGGGTGTGATTAAAGATTGCAGTTTCAAGGGCTAAGACAGTGTTGGTATAGTTCTATTGGAAGGGGAATTACAGTGGCGACTGAAGTGGTGTTTGGGATGCAGGTATGAGATGAAATTGTAGGAGTTAAGTGGAGTTGCTGCTGAAGTGGTTCCCAGGAATTTGATATGCTTAAAGGGAGGTTTGAGTGAAGAAATAAAAATGATGATACTGCTGAGTGGAAGAACGGTAAGTTGAGGCTACAGCTGTGATGGCGCATCATAACATATGGCATATGCAAGAGTGCAATGGCTCAGGCCTTTGTAGTTCAGCCTAGTTAGCCCACTCAGATGAGCCAGAAGACTGGCTCGAACTTGACTCAAAGATGTTGACCGTTAGTCATTCGTCAACTTTGACGTTGACTGTTACTTTGACTCTGAAACGGTGACCAGCGACATGATTCCTGGTCACCTGAGATGGATATGCCGGAAGTATTCCGGCCAACTTCCGGCACTTTCACTAGTTTCCGGCGACTTCTTTTGGGCAGAGTTTCTACATGGGTTTTTCTCACTTTTGGGCTTGGTGGATTTTCATCTAATGGACTTTGGAGATTGGACCTAATTTTAGAAGTTGGAGAAAAGCTACAAAAGAGAAGTTTTCAACAACTTTGGGATATCACGTACTCCCCCGTTTCATAAACAGGGAAAAATATCGTTTGGTCCTTTTTTAGGTGGGCCCATGTCTGTTTAGTCCTTTGGTAAAACGCCTTTACTGTTTGGTCCATAATTATTTAAAAATATAAAACAGACAAAAGTACTCTTCCGTGTTAATTTTTACTTATTTTCTTGTAGCAGTTCATTCCAGAAATTAAGTCCATACAAAAACCTAAAAAAACAGATTTCATTCCAGAAATGAAGTCCAAATAAAAACCTAAAAAAACAGACTTCATTCCAGAAATGAAGTCCATATAAAAACCTAAAAAAAAATAGACTTCATTCCAGAAATGAAGTCCATATAAAAACCTAAAAAAATAGACTTCATTCCAGAAATGAAGTCCATATAAAAACCCAAAAAAACAGACTTCATTCCAGAAATGAAAGTCCATATAAAAACCTAAAAAAAAAGACTTCATTCCAGAAATGAAGTCCATATAAAAACCTAAAAAAAAGACTTCATTCCAGAAATGAAGTCCATAATCATCATCTTCTTCGACATCTTCAACAGCAGCAGCATAAAACATCATCGTCTTCAAACAGCAGAAGCAACATTGTATTCATCACGTTCATCGTTTTCATCGTCTTTAACACGAGCAGCAACAGATCTTGAATGTCTTCATCGACGTTCATCGTCTTCATCATCTTTAACACGATCAGCAACATATATTGAAAGTCTTCATCATCGTCGTCTTCATCTTCTTTGTCTTCATCATCATCATCTTTTTCGTCTTCAACATATATTTAAAGTCTTCAGCAACATATATTTAAACAAATCAAAAACAAATCTAAGAAATCAACAACATCATCGTCTTCATCTTCTTCGTCTTCATCATCTTCATCTTCAACACGAGCAGGAAGAAATCAAAAACATTGTTACGGATTTATATTTCCATCAAAAAAAGAAAGAAAAACAAGAAAGGGAAAGTAGATCTGAATCTAGAGAGGAGAGAGAAAAGAAATCTGAAAATGATTTCTTTTTTGGTAATAAATCCTATATATGTTTTTTTGAAAGGGTATTTCTGCCAATACAAGATGACATTTACATCATCCATGACATTAGCGTAGGACCAAACAATAATTTTTAGGACCAAACCATAATTTATATTACAAAATAGGACCAAACAGATAGTTGACTGGGTCAAATGGACTAGACTCTCTCTAATATATTATTCCTAGGACCTAATGGTATTTCCTACTTCATAAATATAGTCTAGTTTGACTTTGTCAAGATATTAAGGAGACCATAGTAGTTTACATTGCTACCCTTAATTACTTGTCTAATTTATTTCAATAAAAATGTTAGTAATAAAAACTACCAAAAAAATTATTATGAGATTGAAAAGATTATAGAGATAAAATATTGTATATTTATGGAGTATAACCTTTATAAGGAATTTAATTTGGAATTTGTCTTTAAAAAGAAATGAAGGATATATTTGTTTCCTTAGTTATACAGATGTCATTAATATTTTAGATTGGGTATACAGATTTCATTAATATTTTAGAAGATTGGGTCATATTAAAAAAGAATTTATGAATATAAAAAACTTAAGGGCATGTTAGAGAGTTCATTGGAAAAATATGACTATAAACAGAAGTTTGACACATTTTTGAAACAGACCAAAATGGAATAGAGGACGGTCTTTTTGAAACAGAGGGAGTATTATTCTTGGAGCAGAGGAGAGAGCCGTTTTTGTTTACGCTACTAGGGTTTGATTTGCTTTCATATTCTTTAATTCATTATTATTATGTTGATGCTCCATAGCTATGAGTAGGTAAATTTTATATTATTAGTTAAGGATGTTTTCTCTCTTGATTATCGTTCATATCTCTATTGTTTTTAATATCACATGATTGATGTATTGTGATAGGATTTAGATGTTTGTTAAGTTGAGTGGCCAATTAATTGAACTTGCATCTTGTCCATAGCTATTTTAGGGTTTTTCATCAAGCGATAACCCAAATATAAGTAGCATTATATGATTATAGTTTGTAGTGATGCACTCTTGTAATCATATTTAGAGTTTGACCATTGTACGAATTGCCATGCGCAATGTATGACAATTGCATTGATTAGCCTATTTCCCAAATTTAATGCTCCTAGGAATTGAACTTAATTAGCGCAAGGCGTTAGGTTATTCTTTAGGTATAATTCACACACATAGCTCTAATGTGTGTGTTGGTGAACTCAGGAAATTATTGTATTATCTTGCTCTCTTGATATTCTAGGCTTTTGATAATAAAAGAGATTAAATCGTAATTCTAATCATATATGCAAGCACATGTTTAAGATTGAAGATGAATTCCTTGACCAATATCTTTCTCTCATTTACTTTCTCCAATTTACTTTGCTTTTAATTTACTTTATTTTGATAAAACAAAAATCCCCCCATTGGTTACTAAGAAACTATAATTTTTATAACAACAATTGCCTCTCAGTGGAAACAAACTATTCCTTACCTTGTACTTCATTTATATTTTGTTGAGTAAGAAAGTGAATTATTTTTGACGCATACGACATCGATCATTAACCTACATGGTTTTGGAAAAAACCTAAGGTTAAAGGAGAATCGACTCTAGTCGCAACTAGTATCACACAAGAGGTGTGGGGATTAGGTTTCCCAGTTGTTAGAGTTATCCTTTATATAGTCTTAAAATCAGGGTTTCAATCAATGTTATCTTGGTAACAAATCATTCAATATTCACCGTTAGATGAAAGCCTGATTAGACTCAAGCTAATATCTTTCAACTGTTAGATCGAACTTAGCTTGTTACACACAAATAAAAAGTGACTTCATTTAGATATGAGTAATCGTGCCTAAACGTGTGCACCTTGTTGGCTCGACAATAGTTAACCAAAGTTAGCCATATGAACACTTTCATATCAACCTTATTTATCTTAACCAAAACTAGTTCAAATGACTCAAATGAAACTAGTTCTAGAGTTGTTCAATTGTTTATATTCTCATAGAAGTATATAAGAAACAATTGAAGCAAAATCAATTTTGATCCACTCGAATCAATTCATGAACATTATAGCCACGGTTTTGCAAAAAATTGTATTTATTATTATATAATGTACTAGTTCATGAACAAACCGATTTTAGAACATAACCTACTCAAGTATGCAAACTGGTACGCATACCTAAGTGGCCGGACCAAGTTTGGGTTCGCCAGTATGCGAACGGGTATGCATGCCATCCAAACTCAGTTATATCCCGGAACTTGAAACTCACGCCAGTACTCATACCGATATGCATACTGAGTTCCCGGACTTTCATAAACCAACAAGTACGCATAAGGATATGCATACTATGGTTCCCGGACTTGGAATATATTGCAACAGTTAGCATACAAGTACGCATACTGTGCTATATCCAATCATGGTTATTTGTTCTAAACACCCATTTCAATCATTGAAACATTCTTAGAAGACGACAATAGCTGTCTCACACAAACTATTAGCTTCAAAGAAATTTTCAAGTGACCGAATGATCAATACGAAACATTCCGAGTCTACATCAAATGATTGTCTCACGCAAATCATCTAAGATGTTACAAGGCGATTTTCACATGATCATCTTTTGACTTTCGTCAAGAATATAAGATGAACTTGGTTAAAGCGAAAGATTACCAACACATATTTTGATAAATATGTAAGTGAGTTAAACTCAGCTCGAAATATCATATGTGTATAATCGAAGTTTATATAGCTATACGACTTTTGTCTCAAATAGGAGATAGAGTAGATAGACTTTTGAGTGATAGATGAGTTAAAATCTCCATATACCTTTTGTTGATGAAGTTCCACAAGCTTCCCTTAGTAGTTCTTTATCTTCAATCGATGAACTCCGCGAAGTCTAATGCTCAACTACACTTTCTATCCTAATCTGAGACTTAGCTATAAGTAGAAATCAAGACTTATAGTTTTGGCAACTAAACTTGACAACAAGCTCGAGATATCAACGCTTGTGAGTTTGACCGAGAAGTGCTCTAACAATCTCCCCCTTTATCAAAGGGATGTGCTGGAAAAAATATTGATTCTATCATTCATGACATACATTCGAGTTTTGGCAACAACTCAGTCAAAATCGATAAAAAGATTCTTACAGGTGATGTTGCAAGTTCCATCCATTGGAGAAATCCTTCCTTTAATCATAAGAAAAATGAGCCAAAAATTTCAAATAACCCTTAGTATCATCATTACTATGATTATACTTTTGGAACATTTCACAAATATCAACCGGAGAAGATGCATGAGGAGTCATATGCTCATCTTGCCTCTTGGTAACAAGATTGACATCACCCCATTTGTATATTACTTGAAGTGGGGCAAGTAACGGTATGATTTATTTTGTGTCTTTATATTATGGGTTAGTTTTCTTTTTTTTTTTGTCCACCTGAGGTTAAATAAAGAGATGTAGTTCTACTATTATCCTTTTACTACACTTTATTGATTCTTTCATAGTGTGCGAACCTTGATGGTTGAACGATGTAAAAATTCCTCTTTCATTCTGAGGGTCGCGGTTCATAAATGGGTTCAAGCCTATCAATGTGTATATAAGAGTTGTGGTACGCGTACCCTTCTTCTCCCTTATCTTATCTGCGTACGGATTCATGTGTCATCTCCATTAAAACATCTTTGGAGATCCAAGGGAGGCAAAGGGTTTTATTAATCTTCAAGAAGCATATCAAGTGAAAAGACGAGGGTACCCAAATATACCACAATATTTTTTATTCGATCATAACCTATTCAATCTCTACCATGTATAAACCTCTTGGAGCAACAATCACTCAAGGAATATTTCAACACACTATCCACTTGAAATAAGGTTAGTCCGGACTGGCCTAAAAATTGCGAAAATATCAAAGTCAAGTGGAGAAATCTAATACACTTTGTGTGATTGTCTATGGATATGAAATCGATACATTACTACAACAAAGTGTTCACTTGATAATAGGTACGGTATAACCGAAATCTTATAGGATAAATATCAAGTGCCTAGTTAACGTACAAG
Organism: Papaver bracteatum; assembly: GCA_023529315.1. Lineage (NCBI taxonomy): Eukaryota > Viridiplantae > Streptophyta > Magnoliopsida > Ranunculales > Papaveraceae > Papaver > Papaver bracteatum. The sequence goes on from JAJJWX010000365.1 coordinate 867,566, forward strand.
TGTATTTACTTTAATTGTAATATAAACACAATTATAATGCGGAAATAAAGTAAAGCACACACCAGAATTTTATTAACGAGGAAAATTACAATCGTGTAGGAAAACCCCGTGACCTAGTCCAGTTTTGAATACTAAATGAATTAAAACGTTACAAAAAGTAAACCTGCAACTTCGTGTAGACAATTCCAAGTAAACTAAAATCCTAGTGACTCAGCTTCAGCAATATTCTTGTTTTGATAATATCTAGCAGATTTGAAGTTCTCAATAGATATTTGATACTAGATATCCTAGTAGAACAAGTGTTCTCTTTAGGACTAAATCTAATATATCTTCTTAATGGTTCACAATAACTTCTTCTAACAATATTTCAACTGGAAATACAAGATTTCTTTAGATCATATTCCAAATAGTAAAGTATAAAAACTGTTTGGTAACCAAACTCACTTTCTAATCACAATACCAAAATATATGATAAAAACACAGTTACGGATCTTCTATTTTTAAGACCCGTTACCGGATCCGAAGCTCTTTAGTTACAAGATCAAACAAGATAATGATTACCGAAGTAATTAATCTTGATTACAAGGTTTATGATAAAATCACAAATAACTTGTTGATCTAAAAAGGCTTATGTTCATCGAAAATCAAGTCACGGAAAGTTACACCAAGATCAAAACACAAGAATAAAAGTCTTCAGATCTTCAAAGTCTTCAATCTTAGATTTAATCTTCAAAGTAATAACCTGTAAAAACAAACTTGATTCCTTATTGATTTGTCGCACAGAACGGAGTCTGTTAACAATGGAAAATCAATGAATCAATCTTACGGATCTAGAAAAACTTAAATCCATAGAAACGTTAAATCTTTGATCTAGTTTGAGTGAGCCTGATATCAAAAGACAAGGTTCTCAAGAATAAACAAACTAGGTGCAATCAAAGATTCAAAAACCGTTAGTCAATCAAATCAATAATCGAAAACTAAAATAACAATGTAATCATCTAGTTTTCCACCAACTGTACTCGTAGAGCTTCTTGATCCCACAGAAGTCTTTAAATGAGTGGTCGTAAGAGATTTCGCCTAATTAGGGCACTTTCCTCTTCGGATAGACGGTTCCACCAGAAACAACAAAAATATGAAGTTTGCCTGGCTTTTAGGATAGTTTGCTCGAAATGCAAACTTAGGTATTTATAGGCCAAGGATGTTTGGACACCAAGGAATTTACAAAACCGAATATTCTCAAGATATGCAATAAATTCCCAAATCGGTTTTCATAATTCCTGAAAATGCTTTGTCCAATATTTTCCGAAATCTCTCAATAGAAAATATCCAATTAGTAAATGCACATTACTAATTTTTATTCTCTAGAGATATGCATTTAATTACTGGTAATCAAAGCATATACAACTAACAAACTTAATTAAAAGATTCTTAATTTATTTCGGACCGGGATCTCCTAGAGTAATTAAGGAATATCTTTGAACAATAAATGATAAGAGTTATTTTTCGTGTTCAAAGTATGTTGACATGTTTTGTAAATCCTCTTTCATATTTACAATCTTGGAATCGATTATACCACACTTCCAAACAAGTTTAGAATTGGTTCATATGTATTCCAAAACAACTATGTGATTGATCAAATATCTAATCAAAATCATGGGTTCAATTGGTTCTACCAATCATTAGGATCGGTTCTACCTTAATATGGATTACTTGTGATCGAACACACAAGTTACCAAAACCTGTTACATCAGTCACCAGGATCGGTTACGTCAATTACCAGGACCGGTTACCATATACTCATGGTATTGCTTGTGATCGGTCACACCAGTTACTAGGATCGGTTACACCAATTACCAGGACCGGTTACACCAATTACAAGAATCGATTACACAACTCTTTTGTGATCCTTCAGACTAATTACTAGGATCAGTTACACCAATTACAAATATCGATCATACCATATCAGGTGATTACTTAGGATTGGTTACACTAATTAATAAAAACCAGTCATAACAAATCATAAGTCAAACACTGTGATTAGTTATACCAAGATACATAACAAGTTATGATCGGTTCCACTAACTCATACATATTGGTAATCCAAAGATATGCAATGAATAACAATACCAACAAGCCTAGCGATTTTCCTTTCGATTCATACAACAAGTTCATGAATATACTTCCTTTAAACAAATGTAAACATTGTTTCCTAGGATGAAATCTTCACCTTTACCCATACACATAATCATACTAGCATTCATAAGATTATGTTGATGTCGTATTTACAAAGTTCAAAAGATAAGCATTATACTTCGTAATTCAATAAATTCCTTGCCACTTTGATCATAATAATATGACCAAGTCTAATACTAGAGTATTATCTATAACCTCTCATGTTATGTGATCAATCTAAAAGATTTGAAAGAAATAAGATAAAAATAGAACAAGTCAAGTTGTAGTTAATAACCTCAAGCTGAAGGATAATGTCTTTGTTGTCTTCAATCCATCTTCAGATCTTCATGAGTAACTGGAGCATAATAATTCTATCGTTTCTATCCTAGACTAACGAAGTTGAATCTAGTTTACTTATTAAGCGACTCGAGTTTTGGAACTAAATATGACAACCAAACTTGACATATCAACGCTTGGTGGGTTTAACCGAGCAGTGCTCCAACATCAAGTTTTTCCTTATTCTTGTTCTCTCATTTTTAGATCTCAAGGGGAATTTCAAGGTTTCAAATAAGGTTTCAAAAAACTTGGATTCATCTTCTTCTAGCATGATTTTACCAAAAAATCAAGATTCTATTAGAATTAGATTTATCAATGATTCCAGTAGTTAGGTCTTTGAAAGGATTTCTTCTAGTGGGTTCATTCTAGAAAATAAATTGGATATGGTTAGTGGTCATAAAGAAGATTTGATTTTGCTTTGAAAAATTTAACCTTGGAAACATTTTTAATGGTCTTGGTGAAGGATTTGACACTCTCACAAGAATCTTCTATGCTAACATCCATGATGTTGATCTTGATCTTGATGACATGGAATTCAATACCATGATAAATAGAAAAAGGATTCTTGTTAATAGAGAGTTGATATCAAGGATAACCAAAATTCCTTTGGGTAATTTTCGCTTTCTTAGACCAAGGGAAGAAAGGCCATCTTATGAAACCGTTTAAACCGTCAGAATTTTTCTTTGCAGCGAAAGTCTCGTTAGGTTCATATCTACCAATATGTTTTGCAATAGAGACACCGTCTACTATAACCGTTGGAGGATCATATCCATTAACAACATAAACCCATGATTGAAAATCACGCGCTTGAAGAAAAGCACGCATAACAATTTTCCATAATTCGTAATTTGAGCCATCGAAGACTGGTGGTACGTCTACAGAGATAACACTTCTGTCCATAGAGTCAGATTGCTACAAGCACAGACTTATGAAATCTTAAACGTGTTTTCCTTCTCTGATACTGATTGAAAGGCGGGGGTCTAACAACCTCACCCAATATTTAGTTTAGGAATTCTGTATGGATAAACTTCAATATAATTCCAAGAGAATCAACTAGGCAGTCAGACTCAATCAATAGAAATATATCTAAGAGTTGTATCCCTATTTCACAATGTAATCATCAAATCAAACAGATAGAAATCCGCGAGCCTAATTATTATGTGAAACAACTTCAACGGCACCAAAGACCAATATTCAAGTGTCAATCAATTTATATCAACAACCAAAGGTTGGAGTATCTAATTGATTAAACTACGCACAACCTGTGAAATTTCAATTATATTGAAAATATAATGCGGAAAAGAAATAACACAGACACCATAAATTTTGTTAACGAGGAAACCACAAATGCAGAAAAACCCCGGGACCTAGTCCAGATTTTAACACCACACTGTATTAAGCCGCTACAGACATTAGCCTACTCCAAGTTAACTTCGAACTGGAATGTAGTTGAGCCCTAACCAATCCCACACTGATTAAGGTACAGTCGTGTTCCTTACGCCTCTAAATCCCAGCATGACTCTACGCACTTGATTCCCTTAGCTGATCTCACCCACAACTAAGAGTTACTACGACCCAAAGTCGAAGACTTGATAAACCAATCTGTCTCACACAGAAAATCTATTGAATAGATAAATCTATCTCCCACAGAAATACCTATGAGTTTTGTTATGTCTTTTGATAAATCCAGGTGAACAAGAACCAATTGATACACCAGACTTATATTCCTTAAGAATATCATAATAATATCAATCACCTCACGATAATCTTAATCGTAAGGTAGCAAAACAAGATATTGTGGAATTACAAACGATGAGACGAAGATGTTTGTGACTACTTTTTATCTTGCCTATCGGAGATTAAATCTCGATCAAATCTTAGAAAAGATAGTACTCAATCATGATAGAAAACAACAAAATCAGAACACGCAACTACAGAGAAAATTGTTGGGTCTGGCTTCACAATCCCAATGAAGTCCTTAAGTCGTTATCCTATGATGCATCCTGGTTAAAGCGAAAGCTTACCAACATATATTTCAAGAAATATGTAAGTGAGTTAAACTCAGCTCAAAATATCAAATGTGTATAATCGAAGTCTATATAGCTATATGACTTTTGTCTCAAATAAGAGATAGAGTAGATAGACTTTTGAGTGATAGATGAGTTAAAGTCTCCACATACCTTTTGTTGATAAAGTTCCACAAGATCCCCTTAGTAGTTCTTCATCTTCAATCGATGAACGCCATGAAGTCTAATGCTCAACTACACTTTCTATCTTAATCCGATACTTAGTTATAAGTAAACTAGAAATCAAGACTTATAGTTTTGGCAACTAAACTTGACAAACAAGCTTGAGATAGCAACGCTTGCGAGTTTGACCAATCATTGCTTTAATAGATAGGTCGTAATACGATAGAACAAGTAAGATCAGAATACGCAACTACAGAGAAAATAGTTGGATCTGGCTTCACGAATCCCAAATAAAGTCTTCAAGTCGTTAACCTAATATGGTTTTGGAAAACCCTAGGTTAAAGGAGAATCGAATCTAGTATGCAACTTGGACATAGGAAAGTGTCAGGATTAGGTTTTCTAGTTGCTAGAGTTCTCCCTTATATAGTCTTTCAAATTAGGGTTTCTTACAATCAAAGCTAAGATAGCTTAGTAACAAAGAATTCAATATTCACCGTTAGATGAAAAACTAATTTAAGATTCAAGCTAAGTATGCTTAATAATAAAGCAATTAATCTCCACCGTTATATGGTCTTAGCTTGTTACACACAAATGAAAATAGTTAACCGAAGTTATCCATATGAGCACTTTTATCTTAACCACATTCATCTAACACTTCTAGATCAAATATGATGATCAATCAATCATGTAAGATAATCAAATGAATCTAATTGTGTTCCACATAAAGTTGTTCAATTGTTCACTATCTCATAGAAATATATATGAACAAATTGAAATAAAATCGGATTGATTCGCAATCGTACAAAGTATTTATACAAGAATCAATTCATTAACATTAAGCCACGTTTTGCAAAGATTGCATTCCTTAATTCATAAATGTTTTAGTTCATGAGTATGAGAATCATACTTAGCTAATTTTAGAACTTAATCACCGTGTTTGCGAACCAGGTACACGAACAACAGCTCCGGACCTTGACCTTGTCCATCTGTTCGCATACTAGGTGCGCGACCATCAATCCCGAACCCAACTCAGGTAGAACCGTTCGCATACCAGGTATGCAAACAAGGTTCCCGGACCTTGACAGTTAAAACCGTTCGCATACTTGGTATGCAAACACTAGGTATGCATACCGTGTTGTATCCAAACATGGTTTATTGTTTTTAACTCCCATTTCAATCATTGAAATATCCTTAGAAGATGACAATAGGTGTCTCACACAAACTATTATCTTCAAGTAATTTTCAAGTGATCGAATAATCAATATGAAACTTTCCAAGTCGGCATCAAATGATTGTCTCACACAACTCATCTAAGATGTTTCAAGGCAATTTTCACATGATCATCTTTTAACTTAATATTTAGTTTCCAACAAATAAATTATTTCCAACTGAACTCGTCAAGAATAACGATGAACATAGTTAAAGCAAAAAGCTTTCCAACACATATTTGGAGAATGATATAAGCGAGTTAAACTCAGCTCAAAATATCAAATATGTATAATGTAAAAGTTTATATAGCTATACGACTTAGTCTCATTAGAATATAGAGTGGAATAGACTTCTAAGTGATAGATAAGTTTTAGTCTCCACGTACCTTTTGTTGATAAAGTTCCTCCAAGATCACCTCATTAGATCTTCGTCTTCAATCGATGAACGTCGTGAAGTCTAAAGCTCAACTACATATTTTATCATAATATGAGACATAGCTATAAGTAGACTAGAAATCAAGACTATAGTTGTGATCAACTAAACTTGACAAACAAGCTTGAGATAGAAACGCTTGCGAGTTCAACCGAGCAGTGCTCTAACACTACTATTCTAGTTCATCGCCTGGAATGAACCTTTTTTTTTGTACTTCATCATATTACCGTGGGAACATGCAGTTCATTTATTGGAATGAACTGATATAACTGTTATTCAATACCGAAAATGAACTGTTATTCGCAGCTGGATAATGCAGTTCATTTACTGGAATGAACTAGTGTTCATATCTTACATGATAATGAAAAGGTAATCTACTATCCAAATATTGTAGTGAAAAAGACAAAATATATTAGAGTATCTATGACATTAGAAGCTAATTCACACAATATTAGACATATAGAGTTTTCTATTTAATCTAGTTCATCATCATCAAATAAGGAGTTGTTAATGTAGTCTTGGTTGGTGAATTCACCCCAGATCTCTTCATCTCCTGATTAAGTGAGAAGTTTGTATGCCATTTTAACCCTCTAGACTTGCAACTTGTTTACCATTTCAACTTTCTTAGTTAGACTATGCGAATTAATGGTTGTTTCCTTGACACTTCTTTTTATCCAATAACATGTGCACAACATACAATTTGGGTATTTACCCTGGTCTGGTACTTATTATAAATTTTCAAAAGTAATGTTGCTGTATTTTCCCCTTTTTTGAGCTTGTATCCATATGTTAATGTTTCATGCAGTAACCAGTCATTTTTTTTACCTCAGCATCCCATTACTTACCAAGTTCACCTCTTTTGTAGCAGGAAGGGAACATTCTCTTTCTTTCTGCGGCTTTATACTTTTTGGACATACTAGTTAGCTTAGAAGAATCATAAATCACTTCTATAATAATTCATCTTTCTTTCTGGTTGAATTTAGTTCACGTTGTCGCAATCAGTGCTAACATAAATTGTCAATACATGTCCTCAAAGTATGCTTTAAAGAATCTTAACAATACATACACTTATGTTAAATATGGGAATTTTTAACGTTCGATTTCAGTAACTTAAATTCTCTATCGATCTCTCCAGGCTCCAACCAAAGCCATAGGCTTTCAAAAACTCAGTTGCCATAAAAGGGGTGTCATCCTACAAAATCCAAAATAACAAAATTGGAAAACATAACCAATTGAAATGATATCTTACACAATTTTATGAATTTGAAGTTAAGAAGAAGCGGCTCATACCTTTTAGATTTGCAAAGTCCGCAAATCTTCTTTCTATTTGGAAAAATATGGAGAAAAAAGAAACTCCTTAGCTAAACCTTTTTTAGTTCTTACCTTTAGATTCCCTCGTGAGATAACTGAATACTTAGTTACCATGATTTGGATTGGAATTGTTTTCCTATTATTAACACGGTTTCCTTCTTTAAAAAAACACAAAACAAATAATTAAAAAAAAAACGGTTTTATTTCTGGGTTGTGTTATCCCGCACTGTCGCGTATAAAATCAATATGAGCTAGCAAGTTTCGAGCCGTTAGATCGAGCAATCTGTCTCTAGATTAGGTTTCAGATGAAGAGACAATAATTAAAATAAATATATAAACGGCTCCTCTAAATGAATCTAGTTTTGAATTGCAGGTCCTGTAACCAAAATTTCTTTTGTCTCCTCTGATTAAGGAGGTTCCATACATTGAAATGGGAAAAGTATTCATCCCTGATGTCAGCCTCATCTCAAAAATGCCGATTTGAAAATACCATTTAAAAAAAAATCTAAACACTTGAGTTCATCAGTTGAGATACTATGATTTGTAAGGCAAAACCAATTCAGAAGATTTGAAATTCAAAAATCATTTGGGTAATCACTATTTCTTCTCTTTATTAATCTGATTAACAGAGAGGGATTTGATGTGTGTTTCGTATCAGGCTTCCATGAAAAGCTTGTTTCAAACTAAATTAGGTTGATTTATAGTCTCATATAAATATCTTCAACTGGATATACATTTATGGCTATTGATTAGTGGGTTTCATTAAATAACCAAGAGATTAAGATCAAGGGTGAAAAATAACATAAAACAGTAAGTTAGACAGAGAAAGAACCTGGGAAAATTGATAATTTCAATGGATGTTTCACTATGTTTGTATCTACTGTAGATATTCATTTTTTTGTTGATCGAAAAATAATCCTCTCACGCTCACTTCCTTAGCACTCAAACTAAAAGGTTACAGAGAAGGTATAGTTGGAGACAGAAAAATCATGGGGAAGAAAATCCAGACAAACAATAGAGATCCAGAGGTTTTTTTTATCAAAACTGAAAAGTGACAAAAGGAGTTTTTTGCAATTATTTTTTTTCTTTACAGCTGTACCCATTGAGAAAGGTATATCTCACAATTTAACTGCTAGAACGTTTCTAGCTTATAATGCTACACCACAGTGCCGTGTGTGATAGCACTGGCCTTCCTTTTATCGTTAACTAATTGGTTTCTTAATTATACACGTTTTATTTATTTATTTATTTATTTGTATTACACGATTTTGTTTTTTGTATGGCAGTCATAGTGGTTTTACAGAAGTATTCTCCACCTGAGGCGGTGTTGCTGCCTTACAGTTAAGTATTTGGTGTAAACATATTGTAAGGATATTAATTAGGTTAAAAATTTCATGGAAGTGTTGTCCACCATGTTTTTTGTCGACAGCGTTACTAACGGACGGTTAAATATTTGATGTAAACAAAGTACAACCTAATTTTTAATATTCCGACCAACAGAGTTACGCCAAGTGTCCTCACCATAGCCTCTACATTAGAAAAGGCCTATCTTGGCCAATAAAAAGCGACGGTTTCATCACTGTTTAATGTGAGAGATTATTTTTTCAAGGCCTTTAAGGGGGAAGATATAGGAAGGGAACATTATTTATATACCCCTAGTACCCATTAAAAAATACCAATTCAAACGTAAAATATAAACTAAAATACCCTATCATGTTGGAGTAACAATTAGAGAATGAGAAGAACTTCTTATTGATAAAGAGACATCATATATTACATACACATAATGTTATTTATATACATGTAAGGGAAAACCTAGTCATCTAATGGACCACACATCCATGGGCCATATTCCCTATAACACCCCCCCTTGTGCGGTTCAACAATGGAACTCCAGATATAGTGCGTCACATATAGTGCTTCGAATGTAGTTCTTCAAATATCGTTGTCTCCTTGATGACTTGTGCCAAAATCAATTGCCTTACTAAAACTTCGACAAGGAAAAACCCAGTGGGATAAAACCTTGGTACATCTATTCACATGTAGTACTTCATATGTTGTCTCGTACTTTACATGTAGTTCATCACATGTAACACGATCTTCAAAGATCGACGAGTCTAAGTTAATTGCCTCGTTAAAACTTCGTCAGGAAAACCCAGAGGGACAAAACCTGAACTAAAAAAAGAGAGTACAATATTAAGCAAACTTAGAACATAGTTGGACTCCAATATGTTGCCTCACTTAAAGCTTGACAAGGAAAACCCAGTGGGATAAAACCGTGACGGAGGGAAAAGAGTACAACGTGACAGATGCAAGCAAAGTTGATCCGTTGCAGATGATCAATTTGCTCCGTTGAAGTTGACTAGTTGCTTCACAACTCTTAAGGAATAAAATCCTCGTGGGAAACACAATAACCTTAGTTGGGAAATTATATTCCCGGTGTCTATTGTTGTCTCATTAAAAACCTTTCTGAGTAACAAAACTCACTGGGGAAAAGTAACCTCGGTGAAGGAAAATAATTCAAAACACCATTAGATGTTCCCCCTGATATCAGACAATTTTCATTAGTCTAATGCAGTCAGAAGGAGTTTATCACACTTTACTTTGGTGACTTGAATGTTTATAAGACCATGTTGTTGATTCTGAAAGTTATAAAACCGTGTTGTTTATAACACCATTAGATGCTCCCCATGATGTCAGATAATTTTCATTATTCTAATGCAGTCAGAAGGAGTTTATCACACTTTACTTTGGTGACTTGAATGTTTATAAGACTATGTTGTTGATTCTGGAAGTTACGTTGCTTAATAGAATATCGCGTTTCATTTCTTTGAATCAGATATTTTCAGTAATATCTACGCGATCTTTATGTCTTCAACATACTTGATGTTTTTAGTGTTATCTCGCTAAAAACCTTGTCGAGTAACAAAACCCTTTGAGAAAAACTATTCTCGATCGAAGGGAAAAAAGTACAATATAGCTTCAATTTCGAAGTAAAATATGTCGACATCATATCCTTGGATCCTCCCCCTGATTACTTTCAGAGTTGTTCCAGACAGTTCCTTTAGTCATGTACTTTTTGAAAATGAATATCGGTAATGACTTAGAAAATAGTCTACCATATCCCCCCCTGATTACTTTCGTTGGAGAACATATTATTTTTCCTTCATAATCAACAACCTTTGGATTGCAGTTCCTTTAGCATTCCTTTTTTATGTCTTTGTAGGGATAAAACAAACTCATGTCAGTGGTTACTTTTAAGTATATGAATATGTTCATTATACCATTCCAATGACGTTGCGTTGGCGCTGAGCTATATCTAACTAACAAGTTCACTGAGGATGTAACATTTGGTCGAGTACATTATGCTAAGTACAATAATGCATCTATTGCATTTAGATAAGGGAATTTCATATCCCAACACATCTTCGTCACTTTTCTTTAAAGGTAATGGTCATTTACTTATTTTGTACTTCAACTAATCATAGAAGTTCTATCAGGATGCGTGTCTTTGTTAAATTTCCTGACAACTTTAGACATATGCAAACTGGTGGAATAATATAACACACGCTCAGTATTCGGTCGAGCTTTCCCTAGATTTTTCATCTCAAATTCGGATTTCAAATAGCTCTTAAGGTCTCTTATTACATCAAGAGTACCCATCATGTCTTTACCATCGACATAGATAACTACAATTCCAAATCAAGAACTTTCTTGTGAATACACAAGGAAAAATTACTTACTTGTCTATCCCCTCCAAATCAAATAGACGCTTAGATGGGTATACCACATCCGCCTGATTACTTTAATTTATAAGTGAGCGTTCTATCTAACTATAAACGCACTATGTGGTTTAGAATCACTTAATTTGGTAAACAAAAGGCTATCAAGTACTTTTGTAAATATCTACTATCTCTTGATTCTTTCAGAGATATATAACAATCATACACATATGCTGCATTTTAAGTACTTTTGAAATTACCAAGCTAACTAAGTAGTGGAACGCTATAACATTCATTACTAGAGGACAATTCCAGGGCTTTGTGAGAAACCTCGCGCCACAAGGCGAGTCTGGATACTTTGAGACTTCATTCTTCCCACTGTGCTTTATGACAAATAATCACGTATGTCCCATAGGCTTTACACTTGGTTGGTTAGCATTATCATACCAAATACCTGTATATTTGTCAAAGAACCAAGTTCCACCTGGATTGTGTAGGCCAAATATGCTCTTTGTTAACATTAAATAATAAAAAGCATGGTCCGATCTCATACTGCTCTATTTCCTTGAGCAACTATATATAAAAATAATCATTAATATGCTCGCACGATATTTCCATTGACTCTTGTGTGTTCTCATAATCCTTTAGGATTTCATTGTTCTCTGGAATCATTAAACTTCGTAGCATCCTCCAGTTTTGATTCATGGACATAGTCAGAGACGATCAAATGAGATGATTTCATTAATGATACAAATTATAAGTTGTTCCTTACTCATCTACTTCCTTTCTAGGTGAGCATTGATCGAACCTGGTGGTCTCTCTATATTCATTTATGGAGCCACGGCCTCAACCACACTTCCAGTAAGTGCAGTTGCAACACTTTAGTATATGGTGTATATCCCTTATCGAGGATTTATAACCTTGCAGGTAGGTTTGCAGCTGGTATGTGTGATCTCATCACTTTAGCGATATCAGTGTACATTCTAAAAATCGATTATTCTTTGTCACTTTAAAATTACATTTGTGGAGTACTAGAATCAATATGAGACACGGTGAGAACACACCACGAAAATTCCTGTCGTTCCCTTAGAAAATACTTTTTCTTATCTCCCCCTAACGACTAAAAGATTGTCTTATCAAAAATGACAACCCGTAAATCTAGCAGTAAGAGATCTCCTGCCAAAGGTTTTAAAAATACGGATAACTGTTGGAAATTCTTGTCCAACATAGTCACTTGATCATTTTGATGACCCATCATAGTACGATGTAGAGTCGTAAGGGCACATATATAGTTCAACCAAAATTGCATAAGAACAAAAAAATGTCAGGATTATATCCAGTTACCAACTGGTACGCAAAGAATGGTTGACCAATTGTGGGTTTAAAACGAATAAGTGAAGATACGTGTAATATTGCATTTTCCCCAAGCATTTAAAGGTAGGTTTGTACGCATAAGCATTCCTTAGGCACCATCTGTAACCTTTGATGATAGCCTTTGCAATACCATGGGGTATATGAAGCTCTACATTGATCTTATTAAACATGCAATAACCATCAAGTCCTTTTGATGTGCACTAGCTAGCATTTTCAATGGGTGGTGAGCCCTTATATGTATAATATGTGCTAGTAGTTTTCCAAACGCAAAACTTATTGGGAACTATAACTAGTTCAAAATTTCAAAAAATTCACCAGATCCATAAGTCACTTTTATGGTCCGCATTCTGCATGAATATTTTTCTAAATTTCACCTCGTTTATTTTTCTTCTAATGTGTAATTTTTTTTACCATTTGCATCTTAGGATGGTCCCGGTCCTGTTTTACTGAAGACTTTGTGAAATGAGTGATATGCTTTCTTATTTAGAAGCATAATTGGAAGGGGGGGGGGGGGGTTGTGCATCTAGTACTTTAGAAAACACTTATTGAGAGATATGTCGTCACTTTGCATTCTGTCAATCTTTTTCCCATTTTCGTTCACTCAAATAATGTGATATTTGTATGAGATCTTTCAAAACAATCATCATGTCATAAACAAAGTTGTTTTATGGTTATGTCCAAAGCCTGTATGAGTCAGTTCCTAACATTTCATCGTCATAGTCAATATGGATTCAATAATCTAAATATTATAGTGAATTACGTTGCACTAGGTTGACTCATTAGTTTCTCTAAAATATAGTTCCTTCCAAATATATTAGAGACTATAAAATATGCAATCAATTACATTCTCATCATTGTGATGTTCCACATGATATCCATTTGCACGGGTTACTTGGGAATTTAACAAGGTGTGATTATCTCTTGGTACATCTAGAGATTTTGTGACATCTTTGTTCTATCTTAAAAATAAATTTTGAGAAATGCTACGCCTGATGATCCAATCCTTGTAGTCAAATTATAAGGAAATAGTTCAACAATTAATTTAAATTCCTTAAGAGTTTCGTGTAATAAGTGGTGTGACCTTATTACGTAACAAAATAAATCTATCTCATTTACTTTACAGTGTTACCGTTCATGAAGATGATATACTTTTCATCATAATGTACGAATAATCCTTATAACTCAAGTACTTTTGAGTATATCTCAAGTTCTTTAGAGTATTTCAATCTCATGAAAATGATATACTTTTCATTCCATAAGTGCAAACAATGAATTTAATTCTTCGCAAAAAAATAGTCTTTTAGCTAATGAAATATATGTCAAACTATCATGTAGACAACATTTTAGGATCAAAATATAGAATCTAACCATACGAATTCAATTGAATAAAGGTAAGAAAAAAATGTGTAAGTGCATTGACTTGGAAATTTTTTTGTTTCCATTAATGTTAATGTCTAGGGCATGACCTTCTTCAAGAATATAGTGTGTTCTTTTTCCTTTAAACTCCCTATATCTCGTGTAGTTGACTACTAATATATGATACTTGCATTACAACGATTGTATTATTCTCAGTAAAATGCTTATACCAAGATTTGCAACTCTCTTTAGTATGAGTCAGAATTACATCTTTGTCCCATTATAGGTAGATACATTTACTTTGTATCATTACTACTAGAGCAAGAATTACATCTCTGACTCATGGAAACTTTTTGAGTATCTTTCCACAAAACATGAGGTGTGCTTTTAATTACAACATATCATTGTCAAAGTTATTGACTCATTATAGTATAACAAGTGGATTACATCCTAGTGAACATTCAAGTTCGGGGGAAAATGAATGTTTTGACAAACTTCCTTCAAAGCATTACATCGTCTGAAGTTAATATGTCGCCTTGGAAATGTTGAAGGTATGGCTTCCTCTTTGAAAGGTGTTTTTACAAGTTGAATATTTTTATGATGAAAGTATTGTACTTGTGCACACAAACTTCCACATCATAGAGTACTTCTGAGTTCAAAAGGTCAAATTAGAGTCAAATTGGTTTAGTCAAAGTCTGGTCAACTATTTGGTCAAGACCCAGTCTATTGGGTTGACAAGGACATGGTTAATGAATATAAACATATATGGTTCATTATATATGAAATATTCATGCCCATTGATAATAAGTTTGAAACTATTAGCATATCAGCCCAAAACATATCGTTAACCCTAAAAATTGACAAAATTCTTCTTTAAACTGTTCTGATCGACAGAAAAATTTATCATCGTCCGATCATGATGAAAGTTTTACAGCAGATTCATCACAATGTTTAGACAAACATATTAAAAAGGTATCTGATTCACGTTTCTGTGGACACAACAGGAAATATCACGTACGTTGGAGTACTTTCCATGGTTGGATCTTTATGAAATTTTTACAGTATCTCCATGAGGATAATATATACCACACTAGGTATCACCGGGGCCTTACGCCCCGGATCAACCTTTCCTTTTACTTTTACTACAACGTAGTCAATTATACAATATATAACTTATATATCGTAACCTCTACTTTTAGAATTAAGTGTACATACTTTAGTTCTTTGTAACACCTACTATAAGACAATTAAAACGCATACTATATAAGACCATTAATGATGTGGTGTATTTTATGAAATGTACATGCCTATAAAAAAAACTATTTTCTCATTAAACACCTAAAATACATCTCGTTAAAATACTATAAGACCATTACAGTAAGCACATTTCTTTTTATTCTTTTTAAAGGAATAAAAAGTATTTCATGACATACATACCGATAGGAAAAAATTATGTAATACTGTTGCTTATCACCCAAAGATTTGTATACATGCTTCTAAGGGAAAAAAAAGGTTGGTATAGTAATTCAAACAGAAAGAATTAGGTCATTTTTTTAAAGGAAGGTGTTTGTACCATAAGCAAAAATACCACTTGATGGGCCGAATCGACACTTGAATCATTTACTGGTCCTCATCCAAGCCCACTAACCAGTCAACCAAGGCATCCCAGTCTGCACAGACCGGTCAATGGTCAATATCAGTCAATGGTCAAAGACAGTCAATGGTCAAAGTCGGTCAACTGTCAAGGTCAACATCCGGTCAAGGTCAACATCCGGTCAAGGTCAATGGTCAAAGTTAATCGTCGGTCAACTATCGAAGTCAATCACACCCCCAGCCAATTTTCGGTCTTATAGCCAGCAACGCTGCTAACCAATTCCCAGCCTAAAACTCTTCCGCATTGCCAACCAGTCTCCATCCATGCTGTCAGCCAACCTCCATCCAGTCTTCCAGCCAATTATGCTGCCAACCACCATCCATCCAAACTTCCAGCCGCTAGTCCATCTTGACAGCATGCAGAATTTACCATACAACACTAAATGTAGCAGTTTCATACATGCAGCATTAATCCCAACAATTTCATGAGAATTTATCATAAAGGCATTTAAGGGGCAGTTTCATGCAACAATTATGATGAAGACATAAATGGGAAGTTTCATGCAGAATTCATGATGGGAGCATAAATGGGCAGTTTCATTTAGAATTCATTATGGGAGCATGAATGGGGCAGTTAATGCAATTTATGTTTATGTTGACATTAGATGTTGAATTGTATAAATAGGGAGAGCAGAAATCAGGACGAGGGGGGTGGTAACCAAGGTGAGAGAAAAGAGAGAATGTAACACAAAACATGAATAAAATATTTCTCCCCAAGGGGATTCATCCGTGGATGTAGGCAACCATGCCGAACCACGTTAAACCTCTGTTTCTCTTTTGTTCTTCAAATCAACCCCGAATCCAAAATACTAACCAAACTATCCATTATTTGTGTTTCGTGCCCAAAAGTGATTTTGGGTACAAACATTGGCGCCGACTAAGGGGAGTTTCGAGAAAAATAATCGTATTCTCTCATTGAGAAAAGTTGTACAAAAGGCTTCAAAATCGTTTCCGTGAAAAAGCAGTCCGAGCATCTTGAAAAATCAATGCATGATCCAGTTGATCATAGAATCCGCTGGTCAATTTGATCATAATGGTCGCAGATCCAGTGATCGCGACTGCTGCTTGACGAAGATAATCGCACATCTGCAGATCCAGTTGATCGCAACTCTCGCAACCAAGAATTGTTGTCTCGATTTGTTGAAGCTATTACTTTCGGATCTACTGGAAATCGCATCACTACAAAAATCGATGACGATCTTTCTTTGGGATGCTCGGTCCACGACAAAAGATGTAGTGAAACATCATCAAAATTGTTGCTGGATGTTCAATCCGCAACATAGATGGGTTCAGTTCTAATTTCAACCGCAGTGATCCGATTCTTCTGCAAAGATACCGATTAATCGCATTATTGCAGTCGATTGATCAGAATGCGCAATCAGATTTGTGGATCGAGATCTGCAAAGATAATTACCGTCGGAAACTACTAAAACGGAATCACTATTAAGACTGGCAAAACACCCGCTACAATGTTCGATCCACAGTAAAAAATGTCTTAAAAATATCATCAAAATTGTTGTTGGATGTTCGATCTGCAACACGGCTTGCTTTTTGATTTTGCTTCCAATCACGCAGTCACCTGATCACAACTGATGCGGACGATTAATTACATTTATTGTGATCAGTTGATCGCCACTGCTGCAGTCCAGCATCGCAGTCGGAATCCACCAAAGATGACTCACTGCGAGAATCACCAAGATTGTTGTCAGGATGTTCGATCCGCAACATATTCAAGTCCAAAGTTCAGAAGAAAAAAAATTGCTTCTCAAATAACGCGTCATCCACCTATTCGAGTTTGCGTATGACAAAATCGCTATTGTCATGATCGTAGAGGTGACAAGTTGCTTACATCTGTAGGGGCTTAAATACCCAAGAGAAAACCTCCGGAAAAGCGTGTCAGAAAAGTCCGTAAAGGTGCAGCAAAATCATGGTGAAAGGTCCATTAAGAAACAACAACGGTTCTAGAAGAAAAGTCAACAGTTCCTGAAACTGTTACAAAGACCGTTGCGAGGAAGAAAAGGCAACAGCTGCAATGGAACAGATCACATTTCAGAAGGCCGTTGCAAGAAGCCTTCATAGCAAAGATCACAGTTCGATTAAAAAGCGTCACGAAAAGTTTCCAAAAAAAAAAAAAAATCAGCAGCAGCAGAAGCCGGCGGCCATAGCCGAGCAGCAATCGCCGATCAATCGGCGATGAATGTGAAAGTACCCGATGTAGGAGATTAATCGTCGGCGATTATTCCGGGCTCTGATTGAGTGCGGCATTTCACAAGTTAATTCTGTAGCCCTGATTCGGTGTATCTCGGTGCAACTCTAATCGGTAGTCCTAACTCTGTGTGATGCGATGTAACTTAATAACGTAGCCCCGGATTTTTCAGCCCCAAGCCGTTAGCCCGACGGATTAATACGCCCCACTTGGGCTTGGTCTAAAAATTTGTTTCGTTGATATCTTCTTCGTCCCGCGTCCGAATTGGGTGATTTTTGGCTCGTTGCCATCGCATTTTAATATCCTACGACATGAGGGTGAAATTTTACAATTAGAGAATAATATTTTTCCGGTTCAACAACATGTTTGAAGCAGGGGCTAATAAGACCAATTT
This sequence comes from Papaver bracteatum, assembly GCA_023529315.1. Classification (NCBI taxonomy): domain Eukaryota; kingdom Viridiplantae; phylum Streptophyta; class Magnoliopsida; order Ranunculales; family Papaveraceae; genus Papaver; species Papaver bracteatum. Next base: position 885,920 of record JAJJWX010000365.1, read on the forward strand.
TGCTTCACCGATAACTTCTACTTCGTGCATCCAAATGGAGTGATTTTCGGCCCAATGAGAACGTATGTCAATTCCCAACGTCATGAAGGTGAAATTCCAATTTTCGGAGAAAATTTATTTTTAGAAATTTAAAATGACAGCACCAGAAACGGTCACATTCAATCACCACTGAAAAATCTGAGTCAGTTGATCAAGCGATGAGTCCTTTTCTACATAAATATTACAGCCAGTTGATCGAACTGTTGTAATCAAGTTTCATAGCAACAGCTGCTGGCATGTTGATCGAACTTCCACAGTCCCTTTTAATTCCTACAGTCCAGTTGATCGAACTGTTGTAGTCCGAATTTACCTAAAATTGTTTCAATACAGTTTTCCTCACCACTGCTTCAGTCCAGTTTTATGCATAACCGTTATCAGTCATGACTAATCACATTCTTGAAACACAGTCCCATGGCAACTATCTTCAATCCAGTATGGACTTGGCTGGTGCATCCCAGTCCCGCAGGCAAATCAATTTACAAAGTCGAGACAAGACGTATGGCAACTACACTAGTCATCATCGCTGGAAAACATCAACATAGCTAGTGGGCATCCTAATCATTTCATCTGCATCTTCTCAATGAGGGGATGCATACATTTCAATTCTGCGCGCATCTGGAATAGTAGGACTGGCCCCCCGCGCGAATTCCAGATAGCAGACATTTTCAAAATCCCATGCGCGAGAAAAATACAGCAAGGTAGTGCACCCTTGTGCAAGCATTGAGCAGCATGACAATCACCATCTTATGGGGGCGAGTTGCATATCACTTCAACGTGACTGACTATCGCTTGGGGGCGAGATATGTGACACCTCACGGTCTGAAATGACTCATTTGGGGCAGGCTGCGTAAACACTTTATACGATTGGGGGCAAGTTACATAGCACCTAAATGCAATGCGGAGTTCAGCTTCCGTAAATCGAAACTTCAGGTAACCCGAACTTCTTAATCCTCCAACGAGTTGCAGGATTAAGAGGGGGCGAGCATACACCATAATATTTTTACGCAATTATTATTATCAGTAATTTTAAACTGCCATAGTTGTATTGATTGAAAAATTGTACTCCAGTTCAAAGGCAACTGCTGCACTCGGTTGGACGCGACCGATGCAAATCCGATTGCCTCCGATCTATACTCGGTTGGACGCAAGCGATGCGATGCAGTGGCACTCGATTCGACGCGAATCGATGTTGTCTAGTTTCACTTATAACTTTTACATCTATGTTTTTCGAACCATTTAAGTCATGTCCCTCAGCAGCAACTGCAGTCCAACTAATCGTTGCTGCTGCAGTGTAGCTTTATTTGTTCTCTTTGAGTCCGGTGATCCTGGTGATGCGAGTCAAGCTTATGCTCGTGATTCCGAGCCAACTAAACGCAGCTGCTGCAGCGGAACTTTGTTCGTTGCTGCTGCACTCTAGCTGATCGCACCTGATGCAGTCCAACCATGCTCGCAGTTCCTACAGTCCAATTGAACGCATGCGATCCTTCTTGAACTTTGTTCGTTCTTCCGCATTCAGTGATGATCGTGATCGATCCAGCCTTGCTCGCAGTTCATGCAGTCCAACTGAACGCAGCTGCTGTAACGGAACTTTGTTCGTTGTTGCGGCATTCCAGCTGATCACAGCTGATGCACCTTAGATATGCTCGTTATTCCCGCAGTCCAGCTGATTACAGCTGCTGCAGGCCAACTTCACTCAATGTTATTATCGCTCAATTCCAACATCACTCCGTTCCAGTATCACGCTGTCGTTCAGTCTAGTTCATCATCCAGTATAGTTTTTAAGATACAACAACGGTTTGTGCCCAATTTCTTTACGCCAATCTCCCAATCACAATAACCTCACTTGGGGGCGTCTTGATTGTGATTTCCGCAAACAAAAAAGGGAGTTCGCCAATCACCTCAACATCAATAATCCACACCTGGGGGCGAGTTTTATTGTTTCCTAGGAAAACGAATTTTTCTTAACCCCCAACAAGTTGGAGGTTAAGAGGGGGCGATGTTTGTACCATAAGCAAAAATACCACTTGATGAGCCGAATCGACACTTGAATCATTTACTGGTCCTCATCCAAGCCCGCTAACCAGTCAACCAAGGCAGCCCAGTCTGCACAGACCGGTCAATGGTCAACATCAGTCAATGGTCAAAGGCAGTCAATGGTCAAAGTCGGTCAACTGTCAAGGTCAACGTCCGGTCAATGGTCAAAGTCAACCGTCGGTCAACTATCGAAGTCATTCACACCCTCGGCCAATTTTCGGTCTTATAGCCAGCAACGCTGCTAACCAATTCCCAGCCTAAAACTCTTCTGCACTGCCAACCAGTCTCCATCCATGCTGCCATCCAACCTTCATCCAATCTGCCAACCAGCATCCATCCAAACTGCCAGCCGCCAGTCCAGCTTGCCAGCATGCAAAATTTACCATACATCACTAAATGTAGCAGTTTCATACATGCAACATTAATCCCAACAGTTTCATGAGAATTTATCATAAAGGAATTTAAGGGGCAGTTTCATGCAACAATTATGATTAAAACATAAAGGGGCAGTTTCATGCAGAATTCATGATGGGAGCATAAATGGGCAGTTTCCTTTAGAATTCATTATGGGAGCATGAATGGGGCAGTTAATGCAATTTATGTTTATGTTGAAATTAGATGTTGAATTGTATAAATAGGGAGAGCAGAAATCAGGACGAGGGGTGGTAACCAAGGTGAGAGAAAAGAGAGAATGTAACACAAAACATGAATAAAATATTTCTCCCCAAGGGGATTCATCCGTGGATGTAGGCAACCATGTCGAACCACGTTAAACCTCTGTTTATCTTTTGTTCTTCAAATCAAACCCGAATCCAAAATACTAACCAAACTATCCATTCTTTGTGTTTCGTGCCCAAAAGTGATTTTGGGTACAAACAGAAGGTAACAAATTATTGTATACTTAATAGTGTATACGATAGCACTTCGCTTTGAACTGATTTTGGACAATAAATCATATTCCTTCAACAAACAGAAAGGTGTTAAGGGGCTTGATATTAACAGAACGATATGACAACGAATAACCAACAAAAAAACTCATTGAGTAATACGATTCAATATAAAAATTCGCAAACTCATTAACAAAATTGCAAACGAAAAAAATTTAACCCTTATAAAAGAGTAAATCAATAATCCCAAGAAAAAAAAGAATTAAGAGCCCTAGATAGGTACATATTCATACCTACTGCAGTCTACATTGGTACTTATATCATTTTCAACCAAAATATAAAAGAAGTAATATATGCTAATTAAAAATCGACATGAAAATAACCATAAAGTTTAACGTAAAACGCAGAATGACATTACCTTTTAATTATATTTGACTTTTGCTAATCATTTAACTCGAAACCAAAACTATGTATTTGAGTTGCTCTCCAACTCTCGTATTCTTTCTTCAGTTTTGTACCCTATAAGACCTTCTTTGCATATTTTTATTCTTTCTCGATCCTAAATTCTAATGTTTACACAGTTTTTTGATGTAGATGTTATTTGAACGTTAACATATCCTACGTTCTTGTCTTTTTTTACTTTTCATTCTTCTTTGTAATAATATTTCCTAAATTCTTCTATTTTCTCTTCAGATCCATGATTTGGGAAAAGACTCTTATTATCATGATTTTTATATATTTGTTATGTTACTTATTTTTCGAGAAGTTAAATCACTTCTCCGTCTATTTCTTTTATTATCTTCTTCTTCAAACAATATCAGAAAAACATGATTTATTATTTTTTAAACGCTGGAAAGATGTCTCTTTAATTATTTTGCACCCGGCCCCTCATTAGATTCTGAATCTTCTCCGAAAGTTTTCCGCAGTAAATAAGCTTCAAGCATTTTTAATATCACGCGACAATAGATGAGTTGTTTAATTTTTTTTGCTGCATTGTTGATTTTGTCAGTGTCATCCAATTCTAAAAATTGGCTAAACGTGATGCAATTCTAGTCTTTGTCTAATTTTTATATTTTCTAAACTTTGTCAATTCGTGTTTTTGTCTTCTCTTTTCTCTTTACATATATGATATATATTACCTTGTTGTAATGAACTTCAATCCAATCTTTTTTAGATTCATAAAATTCAATCGGATAATACTGCGAAAACTTGGTCTCGTACCCATACCATTCTCCATATATATTTTGTTCCAACTCATACTTGTCACCGGGATTCATTAGTTTTCTATTAAGGAAATAAGGGCGTCGTGTGTAGGTTTTTTGTTGTTGTTGTTGTCTCATACCAAACATTGGTTTGATAACGATTTGTTCTTCATCTATTGAACTATTTTGATCTGAAGTTTGAACTATCTTGTTGTGCAGAGATATTTTTCTCTTTCTATATTGCTCTCCAAAACCATTTTCTTAAAGCCATATCTTGTTACGAAACTCTGTTAGTTTATGTATTAGTAAACCTTGTTATTATGTTGGTTTATATAGCCTATTTTTGATGTCTGCTTGTGATTCATATGCTTGAGTATATACGGAATTCTAAATGATTTTGGAAATTGTCTAATTTTAGGAAAATATGTAGATTGTTTGATACATTTGATAAAAAAAATAACCTATACATTTGATTAAAAAAAAAACCATATGTATTATTTGTATTAACTTTTTGAACAATTCAGTTTACCTCTTTAATCAATTCTGCTTACTGTTTAGTCAAATATTGCAGAAGTTTGTAATCAAAGAAGACCTAGAGGAGAGCTTGGAGTTCCAGAGCACATCCTGCAATTGAATGAGAATCTTCTGTGAGCTGCAAAGAAGCTAATTGCATTGGGAGTATTAATGTTTATCTTCAAGGTTAGTAAACTAAACCATCATGGTGTGAAATACAATCTCATATTTCCTTTTACTTAAGATTAATATAGTTGTAATTATAATTATTTTTAATTTTATTTTTATGATTAAATAATGCAACTTATTAAATCCTAGTTTCATAAACCCAGAACCTAGAAACAAATTACAAATTGAACATCGTCTTCCTCCCAAACTAAAGAAGATACATTTTTACAATTTTTACAAACATTTTTTAACTAACATCGGCTAAGTAAATCCTCTGCTAATATTCATCAAAATGACGGAAGCAAATCAAAATAGAAATTGGGAAAGATGTGACAGTTCAATTTGTCAGAATTGAGAAAATAGAAATTCGTCATGGAAAAACATATTTACCTGCAGTATGTCTGTGTAATGATGATGATTTAGCTGGTTAAGGTGGTGTTGATGGTATAATGGCGCTGGTGAATCGAAGCTGATGATTCATCCACTGCTTTAACACACTTCCATAATAAACATAACGTTCTATCGGACAGGATCACCTCAACTGTTTACAACTAAGGACCCCCGAAAGCTATTATTACATACATGGCTGCAGCCATTGATCAAGGATTACTATAAGTTAGTATATTGTCCACCGCATAGTGAAGGATGTATCCGAAATCTGATTTCATTAGTTTAACTTTAGGCTTAGTGTTGATATTGGCAAACTGTTGCTCTTCTTCTACATGGATGTAATCCCTTGTCTTCAGAACCTGTATAAGAAAGAAATGGAATGTTCTATCAAAACACAATATTTAGTGGCATATACATCTTGCCATCAGTAAGTAGTTCAAAAGACGTACCAAGGTCTCGAAAAACATTCTCGATGCTTCCTTTCGAGTTTTACCAGATAAGAGGTTGTCCAGGGGAATAACTTTTCTTACTTCTCCATTAGCAAGTTCTTTGTCAAATATGGTCTGGAGGTACTTAGCAACGTCTGTAAGAAAATATCCCAAAGTTACAAACATGCATTAAATAAATTATTTTCCAAACTGGATCACTCTTTAAGTACTCTACTGATATAGATTTCAACATCATTCTAGAGATCTCACGCAATGATTTAGCAGGGAACTTGTAGGGAAACAAATCCCAAAAGATGTGTAGATGACCTACCAAGTCCCCACTCATCATATGCGTGTCTTCTTGAATCTTGATTCACATTGAGCATGGGGCTACAAAATTGAATATCTAAAGGAAGGTAGAAAGCCTAATTAGGATGTCCTACCACATCATATAAAATGTTTTACCCTATCTATTCACTCATAGTGTTCTGGATAACTTTCGGTTTGCATCCAAAGATACTCTAAGTCTAATGCAGTCATTCTCAAGAGGAATATTTACCAGAAGATCAAATTTTATAACATAATAGAAGAATTTACCTTGTCCTTGAAGACCATCCAGAATTTTTTTGAATTCAGGGTTGTTTTTCAGTATTAGGCATATCATTATCTTCTTCGTCTTGTTCTTCCACTTCATTGTCATCGAAGTACAGAAACTCTGCAAAAAAGGAACCATTTAAGAACATTACACAAAAAAAATCAATTTTACATGCAACAAAAAATTGTTTACATGATACTGACTGTGCATGCAATCAATTTGATTTATCAATAACAACAAAAAACTAATAAGGGAGAAAATATTCTTGAAATCAATATGAAATATGAAAAGCAGAGAGAATCAATATTAATTGGAAATAAATTTCAATCTTATAAGTAAATCTAATTCAATTTGAATATAGATTCTTATAAGAAAAGTTAGTGGCTGAGAAGTTGGAGTAAAAACCCTAGAAATTGATAAACCCAGAAAACCATAACTCTGCCCAAACCATTATAGTGTTTGCCTCCATAAAAAGCATAAATCAACCCCTATCAGACGCTACTATACATGGTTTGCCTGATTGTAGTCGGAGCCTATAATGTAAGGTTGTTGATAGTCATGATTTGATGACATATATCATAAATCGTTCTAGAGAAAGAAAGACGGGTATCTCAGGGGTTAAGGTTAGACAAACTCCCATACATAGAACAAATCGTAACGATTTTTTAAAACCGTCTGCTTCCCAGCCGTCCAAGCAAAATCCCAATCCGAAGCTTCCCAACCTTCGGATGCCGGTCCCCGTTGAATGACGTCCGTCTGATAGCTTTTGCTATCATGACACAAAGACCACCTTTTTTTATAACAACGATATAAAAATTACAGAATAATCCAACGGTTAAAATTATACTAAACCTAGGTTTTCGACACTGTTATAATTAGGGTTTTCTGAACGAAGACAGATCTACTAAAATCGGAATTTGGAGATTGCATCATATTCCGACTTGATTGAAATTTTAACAGAGTACATTACGACTAATTGGGTAGAACATACTAATTTTTCATGAAAATCTAACGGTAAAATCTCTACGTTTGATAATCATGCTTTCGTGGAACCCTAATATATACTATGACACGAAATTTCTTTGTTCAAAAGAAAGCTTTTTGTTAAAGGGAGAGCAAAAAGTGATCCGAGGAGAGTAAAAATCGTTGTTGACTCGCTAACTCGGTCGGTTCTCACATTGAGTCAATAAATATATATTTTCGGACCAAAAACACCCCTCTCAACCAACGTAGTAACCCTACTTATCTTCAACCTAATGCCATGTTATGACTGAAATACCTATTGTTTGTTGAACTCTTTGGATAATTTGAGATTTGAAAAGTATATAAACAATTTAGACACGACAACAATTCGATTAAGAAATATCTGATGGTCGTTAGTAGAATATTTATGCTATCTATACAGGGTTACGAATCTGCAAAGAACTAGGGCTTGTTGATCGATTACCAATGTCTTGGTTTGTGTTCAAGCTGTGAATGCTAATCCATTATATTTACATTATAAATATGGGGGAGTATTGAATTTAAACTAGTCAGGGTAAAATTACTTCTACATTTGCAGTTGAGATTGATGACTTAGTTTTTGTAATTGGACTGTTGTGGAAGCGGCATATCGATGATGAATTAATGGATTGAGTGTTCGTTTGTCTTCAAAGTGGTATTGATTAGGCTTAGATATAGAAGAGTTATTGCACCAATCGAACAGTTGGAGTACTGCTTATGGATTGACATTTACACAATCCAACATTGATTTCCACTTAGAAAGCAATTCCAAATATAGGGAAGGTGGATTTATTTATGGATACATGCTGCTTCTAATCGAATAATAAGGAGTAAGTTAGTCATGAATCATGATCACGGTTCTCAATTTTTTGCTATAAAATAGGTTTGGGTGTGTGAGTGTGTCAATGGAATGGGTGTCATTAAGGATATTCTAGTCCAAGTTAATTGGATCGATCGAGTTGGCGAGTCAACAACGATTTTTGCTCTCCTCGAATCGCGTTTTGCTCTCCCTCTAACAAAAATCAAAAGAAATTCCTAGTAACGCATCCATGGAAGAAAAAAAAAAATCAACCGATCCAATCTAGCTCTGTGGTTTAGCTTCATGCATGATAACGTGTTGGAGTAACAATTAGAGAAGGAGAAGAACTTCTTATTGATAAAGAGAAGGAGAAGAACTTCTTTGTATACATGTAAGGCACCATTACCCCGGATTGGAAAACCTAGTCATCTAATGGACAGCGCGCATCCATGGGCCATAAGCCTATAACATATACTACTTAGTGTTTCTCTCACATACAAAATCTCCCTTGAGTCCTTGACCCATCAAACACCACCACCACCATTACCCCACCAACACCAGACCACTGCCCACCACCACCACTATGGACCAAACAGAAATTTCATCACAAGAAAAAGGTTAAAAATAAAATAAAACATACTACGCGCCAGGTAGGGGTCGCACCTACGACTTTCTGCTTAGGAAAGTGACGCTCTATCCACTGAGCTACAGGTGCTTGTTGGTGGTTTGATTAAATGCAATTATTATCCCATGTGGTAGACTCCGACAAGTGATAAATATTTCTGGAAACACTCCTCTTGAAAACAAGCGGGAAAAGGATGAAAAAAACAGCAGTCGTTACGTTACTATGATCCCCAAATGTCGAACCTCTGCTTACGGTCTGTCTCACCATATCAAAATCCCCAGTTTTAGCAGCTTAACTGATGCAATTATCTCACCGTTCAGTAATACGAACTGTAACCAGTATTTCGAAACCCCTCCGTCTTCACTGAGTTCTAATTTTCAAATCCAAAATCCCTTATTTGAACACAATGAAATCCATAACTCTTACACAAATTCTGAGACATACGAGGATCTCATTAGTCGATATGAGGGTTCTACGAACTCGAAAGACGCTGAGAAACTTAAATTACAAATCATCAAGAATGGATACTCTAGTGATTTTGTTTTATCTAATACACTTATTAACATTTATGCCAAAAGTAACGATATGGTAAGTGCCCAAAAAGTGTTCGATGAAATGCCTGATAGAAATGAAGTTACTTGGAATTGCATGATGTCTGGATATAACAAACAGAAAATGTCTAATCGGGCATGTTTGCTATTCTGTTCTATGCTTTGCTCCGGAATAATGCCTTCTCATTATGGATTTGGTGCTGTTCTTCGCGCTTGCCAAGATTCTGGACCAGATGGACTTAAATTTGGAATGCAAGTTCATGGTTTTATTATGAAAACTCAGAACTCACTGGATGTTGTAGTTTGTAATGTACTGATGACGATGTATGGGTCTTGTAGTTTGGACTCTGTGGTATGCGCTCGCCGTGTCTTTGATGAGATACCGATGAAAAATTCTATATCTTGCAATTCTATTATTTCAGTTTATTCACGTACAGGAGATGTTTTGTCAGCTTTTGAGCTTTTTGTGGCAATGCAAAGGGAGGATTATGGGTTCAAATTTTTTCAACCAAGTGAGTACACATTTGGAAGTTTGATAACCGCTACTTATTCATCCGTCAGTGGTTTTGGTCTATCCCTGCTCGAGCAAATATTCAGTCGGATCCTTAAATCTGGATTCTTCAGTGATTTGTATGTTGGTAGTGCTTTGGTTAGTGGGTTTACAAGGTATGCATTACTTGATGATGCTAAGAAGATTTTTGAACAAATGAGAGAGAGAAATGCTGTATCCGTGAATGGATTGATGGTTGGGTTGGTGAAACATAAAAGAGGAGAGGATGCTTCAGACGTTTTTAGGGAGACGAGGGATTTGGTCGGTGGAAATTCTGATTCCTTTGTGGTTCTTTTAAGTGCATGCGCTGAGTTTGTGTTGTCGGTTGAAGGAAGGAGAAAGGGTGGAGAGGTTCATGGACACGTGCTCAGAAATGGTCTTATTAATTCGAAGGTTGCAATTCCAAATGGACTGGTTAACATGTATGCTAAGTGTGGTTTCATTGATGATGCTTGCAAAGTTTTTAAGCTCATGGAGGTCAAAGATGAGGTCTCGTGGAACTCCATAATAACTGGACTTGATCAAAATGGACGCTTTGAGGAGGCAATGAAAAGTTTCTGTAGAATGAGAACTGGGTTTTTGCCATCAAAGTTTGCACTAATCAGCACTCTAAGTTCATGTGCAAGCTTAAGGTGTATTCAACTGGGAGCACAACTTCATTGTGAAGGGATCAAACTGGGTCTTGACTTAGATGTTTCTGTTTCGAATGCACTCCTTGCACTGTACGCAGATTCTAGGTATCTAGTTGAATGCCGAAAGCTTTTTGCTTTGATGCCGGAATTGGATAAGATTTCATGGAATTCTATGATTGGGGCATTAGCTGATTCAGAGTCGCATATAGAAGCAGTTGAGTGTTTCCTATGTATGATGCGTGATGGATGGGATCTTAATAGAGTAACATTCATAAATCTTCTCGCAGCCGTTTCATCGCTCGCAGTTCTGGAGTTAAACCAGCAGGTTCACTCCCTAGTGCTAAAATGTTGTGTTTTAGATGGCGATGTTGTTGAGAATGCACTTATATCTTGCTATGGGAAGTGCGGACGAATGGATGATTGCGAAAAGATCTTTACTAAAATGTCTGAAAGGAGGGATGAAGTATCATGGAACTCTATGATTTCTGGATATATCCAGAATGGTCATATATCCAAAGCCATGGACTTAGTCTCGCTTATGATGCAGAAGGGTCAGAGTTTTGATTGTTTCACCTCTGCCACAGTTCTCAGTGCATGTGCCTCTGTTGCAGCATTAGGGCGGGGGATGGAAATTCATGCTCGTGGAATGAAGGATTTTGTAACATCTGATGTTGTAGTGGGAAGTGCACTTGTCGACATGTACGCTAAAAGTGGAAGAATTGATTATGCTCTGAGGGTCTTCCATTTGCTGCCTCTGAAAAATAAGTTCTCTTGGAATTCAATGATATCAGGTTATGCACGGAATGGGGTTGGTGATAAAGCACTAGAGCTGTTTATGGAGATGCACCGGAGTGGTCACAAGCCGGATCATGTCACCTTTGTCGGTATCTTATCGGCTTGTAGCCATGCAGGCTTTGTTGAGCAAGGATTCAAACATTTTGAATCTATGAAAAACGAGTGCGGTTTGGTTCCTGGAATGGAACATTTTTCATGCATGGTGGATCTCCTTGGACGGGCTGGCAAGCTTGATATGGTGGAGGACTTCATTAAGGCAATGCCAGTGAAGCCAAATGCTCTCGTATGGAGGACTGTTCTAGGAGCTTGCTGCAGAGCAAATGGCCGAAGAACAGATTTAGGAACTAAGGCTGCAGAAAAACTTCTGGAGTTAGAGCCTCAAAATGCTGTGAACTATGTGCTTCTCTGTAACTTGCATGCTTCTGGAGGCAGGTGGGAAGATGTAGCAAGAGCCCGGTCCATGATGAAGAGGGCAGCAGTGAGAAAGGAAGCCGGTAGTAGTTGGGTTACCATGAAAGATGGTGTTCATGTTTTTGTAGCAGGAGACAAATCTCATCCAAACATAGATGAAATCTATGCAAAGCTAAGGGATCTAACCAGGGAAATGAAGGATGCTGGTTACGTACCTCAGACAAAATTTGCCCTGTATGATCTTGAAACAGAAACAAAGGAAGAGATTCTAAACCACCACAGCGAGAAACTTGCAGTAGCTTTTGTTCTCCTTAAAACGTCAGGATTGCCGATAAGAATTATGAAAAATCTTCGAGTGTGTGGTGACTGCCACTCTGCATTTCAATACATATCTAGGATTGCTGGGCGGCAAATTGTGTTGCGGGATTCAAATAGGTTTCATCATTTTAATGATGGAAAGTGTTCATGTGGGGACTACTGGTAAAATTACTGAATTACTGATGAGACCCATTGCCTTGTGGGTGATTTTGTGAAAGAGTTCATCTGGTGATCAAGAATGAAAGCGGTATTGTTACACAGTTCAAGGAAAGAAACGCGGACAGGTTATGAGCGTTTTAGATAGAGATAGACTATAACATAGCTGCCTACTTATGTTAATATGCCAGCAGCAGTTTTGAAGGTTCACAAGGAGTTTCATAATCAGATGACATTGCTGATAGTTTTAGGCCACATCAACCGGTTCCAGAACAGAACAGTAAGTAACATACAAACCTTTTAATTCAATTCTTAATTGAGGTTTCAAATTCAATCATGGATTGGGTGCACATAAGTTGTCAATGTTGTTCTTAAAGTAGTTGTTTACAATAAAGCACAATACTGAAATTCATAAGAAGTAAAGAACATATTTATTTTCTCACGTCATCAATTACCAAATTGACAATTTTCAATTCAAATGGGGAAGTCAATATACCACATTCACCTCAAGGAGTTACAGGCAACTGCGAATGGAAAAGAAAAAAGAAAGGAACAATCTGCATATGGATGCTAAGCCAAAAGAGCCACAACAAGTAACGGAGAAACATAACTCTAGGTCTTCACGCTCATCACATGTCTCATGAGCATTTGAACAACTTCAGCAGAGATTCGAGTGGACTCTGACGTAAGGGTATTGATCTTTTCCTCCGTCTCTACTTCAAGTCGCTTCACATTAACACCCGAGTCTCCACTCGTCTGTTGAAAAACCAGGACCCGCAAAATATAAGCATTAAGCAAAAACATAAAGCCAGCATGACACAGAACGTACAATCCCATCCTCAGGACATAGAAACCTTGGTGAAAGCCAGAATTTTTTTCCCAAACATTAAAAGATACCTTTCTTTCTTTTTGATCGGTAAAAGATACTACCTTTCTTTCATCAAGTGATTAGATCATGACTTCAGTCATGAAATGTGCAACAGACGAACAGAACTGATGATAACTCATATCAAGTTGAATTCAAACACTTAAACTCATATTGTGTTTTATATACCTCGGCGACTTTTCTCTGAAAGTCAGCTTCCACTTGTGCTCGGAAATCACTGATATCCTTCTCGGCCTCTAGTTTTGCCTGTTTCATCCTAGTCATTTTGTCTGGACAGGAGATATAGATTCAGTATAACTACAAATGCATATGGGCAAATACAAATTATCAAATAAAAATCAACTGTAGCCTAAGATCTTTCTTATGGTTCCATATAGACAGTAAGTTACATATCAACTGTAAATCACTGACATACAAAAAAGGTAAGGGAATGCACATGTGGATTGCAATTATTAGGGTCACAAATGACACGAAAGACATCCCAAATCTAAGAATTGCAGATTACAACAATTGCGGATTACAATTGAAACTACACATGATCCAGACTGAAAAGCATAATAAAATTAATACCATTCTTTGAAGCATTGACAATGCTCTGGGCTTCTTGTTCTGCAGCTAACAAGAGCTGAATTCCACCTTGTTTGCCAGATTCCATCTTGTACTGCAAATGCTAAAACATATATAAAAGAATCCCTAGAAAATCAGATCAGCATATCCCAGACAAGGTGATCTAACAGATTCTAATCTTAATGCCTAATTAGATCATTATTAGATGCAATTAGATCGACATAATCATTAAAATTTCTAAATGGATACAATCATAATCTAGATTCAATCAAAGCTTTTAAAATTTCCAGTCAATTTCTAAATAATATAGAGAAAAGTCACAGATCAAAGAATCTTCAGTAAAGGTAATTTTAGAGATCTATGTACTAGTGCTTTAAGATAGGAACACTGGAAAAGTTATTTACCAATCTAATTGCAACAGAATGTAAATATCAACATTATAGATTTGTAAAGATTTTTGGGGGGGAGAGAAAGAACCTGATGAAACGGAATTGATCTAGAGATTCAACTGAGAGAGACGATCGCGACTATTGTGATGTGCTGGATTTGAGAGAACGCCAATATATCGCTGGAGAGTGTGGAAGAGGGACGACTAGAGGTTAATATTGGTCTGGATTTACTAATATGCCCTCTTTTTCCTCGGTGAACACTGAGAGTTACTGACTTAAAATAGTCTCCCATTGAATCAAAACTTGATTGAAAGAGTAATCCCTGAAAATATTCAAAGTTTGAGTCCACAGATGCACAGAGCGAACTATTCTTTCGCCTTTTACACGCGTAAGCCTAGTTAGCAAGCCGGGATTCGGCATACGTATGGAATGGCAAACGTACGGATATTATTCGGATTTGTAAAAATTAAATTCGGTCAACTATCCGGTTTTCGGTTCGTGGTTCGGCAGTAGTACGGAACGGTATACGTACGTGTATAATTCGCTTTCCAGATATCAGTTCGGCCTCCAAAATTCGGCAGACATATATAATAAATTAATACTTATATAGTAAATATTTATAACTATAAATGACTAATTTATGGTTTATATGGTGGTAAATACATTTTAATATGAAGTAAAAATGCATTATATAAAAAATATATGAAGTAATTAACAAAAACCAGCGCTTGGCACAATGGTTTGGGTTACACTCAGTGAACGTTAGTACTTAGGTTCGATTCCCTTCAAACTCAACATTCCTTGTGAAGATAATAAATGCTCACCTCACCGAACTAAACGGCCGAATTATCCGGATCCACGAATAATTCGCGGATTATTCGGTTACCTCATATTGAACGAGTATTAGGTTCGGGGTTAGGAGAGAACGCATACAATTCGAAAAACTTATCGATTTGGGATAATTCGCGAATTATTCGCCGAATTGCTAACTAGGCACGTAAGGCTATTGGATATTTTGTTTGGAAAATAAATTACTCCTTTGATTTTTCTTCCTAATTACAGTAAGTGAGAAGAAAAGGAAAATTGTATCGGGTCAAATTGGGGAAATTATTGTTTGGTTCATTTATAGCTGGGATCACATCAGTTTAGTCTACTGACAAAATGCGTGTCCTTGTCCATAATTATTTGCAGAAATCCCTAACAAACCGCCTACAATACTAAACAGAAACATCATATCAACATTTTCTTCTCACGGTGGGGACCAAAAATGGGACCCTGCTAATCCCCAACAAGGCTGAGACTCACCTCACTGTGAGAGAGTAGTTTTTATGTTATTTCTAGGGGAATGTAAGAAAATGTCCTACAATTAAGACCCGATTCACAAAATGATCAACATACTGCTACAAATAATTAACTAAATTTTCACACTTCTGTTTGTGTCAGAGTTAAGTTGCTGGGGTCGCCAAAGTCAAAGTTAAAGTACACTACCAATTTACTCTATCGTCCCTAGTGAAGATATTTACACCTGCGTCGTTGGGTTAACTCTGAATGGGATAGTTAGATCTAGAGAATCATCCGACAGTTCGAGATGATATGGATTAAAGACTAATAAAACCTAACTCGATCTCACATTCTCACTACATTCGACCACCGTTTCTCTTTTTCTCTAACTCATGAGTTTGCAACTAAGGAAAGATGGAGATCATGGTGGATGCAATATATGAACAGGAGAGCTCGTGTTTATTGAAGATTGGAGATCGTGTTTAGTATTTTCTTTACCGGTTGTTCGTGTTTAGCGTTAGGTTTAGTTATCACTGGTTGTTGTTCGTTGTTCGAGGGCAATTGATGATGAAGATGGTAAATGCAACGATGTTAGACAACGTAAATAGGTTTATTTAGCCCCTGATATTCAAATTCGAGTATTTTAAGAAACCTTATATTTCAATTTGGAATTTTGGATTTGGGGATTTTTTTTCTAAAACCCTAATTTCAGTTTTGTTACATTTCAATCGATCCTGGCTGCAAGTATTTAGCATCATTAAGAAATGGACTGATTATTTATGTTGGTGATTTTGAATGGGTTGATGTTGAAAATGAGATTAGTCATTCTTAGTTGAAGAGATTATTTGATTTCAGTCCATCAAATTTTTGGTTAATGGCTACTGCAAATCATCACTTATACGAAATGTTTGAATGTGTTACTAATGTTAAATTTGTTGTTGTGGGATTGTCAGAAAATTTATGTGTTAGTAATTGTTGATATGTTCAATTCATATAGCTATATCATACGAACGTCATTAATTTGTTGGAACCTGCTTCTATTTGTTGAATTATGATGTTAATTAAGGGGGAATGATCGGTAATGCTCATTGTTACAACATCCCTATTGCAAGAGTGATTGTGGTGGTGTTTTTCTTGGTGCCTATAGAGGTCGTTGTCTAAAAATGGTGTTGAGTGTTCTTTATGGTTAGAGTAGCCAGTTCATGTATGTGGCCATTAGTTTGGATTAATTAAGTTGATTCTTCTTTCCTTAATGAATTCCCAAAGAAAATGTTTTTGCTTATGTTAAGAGATGATTTCTCAAAGAAACTGTTTACTGATTTAATGTGAGGGTTTTGAAGATGTTGATGGAGGTAGAAATGGACCAAATTGTTGTTGTGGTGATTTTGAAGATGTTGATGGAGGTGGAAATGGATCAAACTGCTAACTGCTAGATGTTGATGTGGTGGTTTTGGAGTGCAAATGGACCAAATGGTTGTTGCTAAAGTACTGGTCCAGAACACACCCACCATGGGCTCCTAAAGGTTCACCATTCCGGTTTCAAGGTCTAGATGGTGCCGTGTCTGATTAGCTATGGTTAAGATACTTGAATTGTAAGGGAAGGGTATATAAATAAAAATTCGAGACCATTTTTATCAAAACTGTTAGATCAGATGGTTGATTACCATTTTGTAATCCAAATTAAAAAGTATGACTATTTTGTAAACCAATTACAAAAACTATGACCATATTGTATTTGGCCCTTGTTTTTATTGGTGGTCTATAAAGAATGATTGAATTGTTTGAAAATATCAAAATGACCAAAATACTTTCCGTACTATTTTCGCATAAATTTTAGTAATTGTTCTTCCCGTAATGATTCATCTTCTCAGATGAATTCTGATTTCCCTACTTATTTTCTCGCAGGAGTTCATTCTTTTTGATGAAAATATCAGGTGTTGGTAACACTTTTTGTAGATCTGATTTTATTTTGTTTGATGAAACTCTTTTTCATAATTGTTAAAATTCTGAGTTCATTTTGTTTGATGAAACTCTTAATTTTCATAATCGTTAAACTTCTCTATATTTGTTGAAATTAATCTTAACTTTATCGTACATAATTGCGTAACAACTTTTTATATAAAATAAAATAAAATAAATGAAGGTTCACATAAAGAAATAAACTATGATATCAACAAATCTGCACCAATAAGAACACATAACAAAAATTTCATTATTATGAACAAAAAAACAGAGTTCATTCTTCCGAATGGATACTTAATCAAAAACAAACTCAATCAAAATCTGAAAAAACAAAGTTTATTATTTAATATGAACACATAACAAAACCTAAATAAAGTTCATTATTATGACAAAAAACAAATTTCATTCTTTCAAATGAACACCTAATCAAAAAGAAACTAATTCAAACTAGAATAAAGTTCATTCTTTCAAATGAACACCTAATCAAAAAGAAACTAATTCAAACTAGAACAAAGTTCATTCTTTCAAATGAACATACAACAAAAATTTCATTTTTATGACAAAAAGTAGGGTTCATTCTTTCAAATGAACACCTAATAAAAAACAAACTAATTTAAATCTAGTACACAATTTATTCTTTACATTAAAATGAACACACATCAAAACTTCATTATTATGACAAAAAACAGAGTTCATTCTTTCAAATGAACACCTAATCAAAAACAAATTATTCAAACCTAGAACATAGTTCATTCATTAAAATGAACACATCAAAACTTCATTTTTATGAAACAAAAAACAGAGTTCATTTTTTAAAATGAACACACAACAAAACTTTATTATTATGAACAAAAAACAGAGTTCATTCTTTCAAATGAACACCTGGTCAAAAACAAACTAATTCAAATCTAGTATAGAATTCATTCTTTAAAATGAACACTCTAAAAAATCCAGAAACTTGATGTTCATTTGAAATCTAAGAACAAAATCATTTCAGACAACAAAAATAAAAAATAAGCCATGAAATTAACACAGATCTACAGAAAAATCGAAGAACAAAAAGATAACTTACAGAGATTACCTCACTAGAAAATCAAATCAATCTTTGTAATCATCAAATCAATCTTCATATTTTCGTAATCTTCAAATTTTCTTCTCTATAAATAAATCTTCGTTATCAATCTTCATCCTCTTTAACAGCAACAGAGAAAGTTAAAATCAATCTTCAAATCAACCTTTGTAATCTCTGTAATCAAATCAATCTTCGTATTCTCTTAAAATCAATTTCATAAGCTGTAAATTAATCTTCGTCATCTTCGTAACCGTAGAGAAAATAAAATCTTCATCGTTTTCGTCTGCTGTAAATGAAAGCACCAGAGAAGAAAACCAGATAGGAGAGAGAAAGTAGATCTGAAAATGATTTATTCTCTACTAATAAATCATTATATATATATATATATATATATATGAAGCAAAAGGGTATCATAGGCATTGAATTTGATGATTAATTCCACCCTTGGACCAAACAGTAATTTTTGGACCAAAGGGTAATAAAAATATAAAAAAGGACCAACTACACATTTGACCAAGTCAACGGGACCAAACTCACTTATTTATATCAATACTGGGACTATATGATAGTTTGTTTTTTTTTTTTTAAAGAAAAACTGAAAGGATTCTTATTAAAGCTCAAAGGCAAACATAGTAGCATTACATCACTCCTTTCTCACTTTCTAACCTAGACTCGACACACAGAGGGAGTTCAGAACTCTATTTCCTAGCACAATCATTATTTCTGGCATACTTCGCAAGTAGATCAACTACTTGGTTGCATTTTCTATATCTAAAACAAACTTAAACATTTCCTAAACACTTAACTAGATGTTGACAATCTCTGATGACATTAGCATCTTCCCATCTGGTAGTAATTTGGGTACCACTAATGCTTTCCATGACCTCTTTGTTGTCTCCCTCCACTATGACATTTTGTAACTGCAACTGGACGATCCACTGTAGAGATTTTAGCATTGCCACTGTTTCAGCTTGAGCTATATCTCTAGCTCTTTCTACCAGAGTCCAGGATTCCACCAACCTCCCTATAAAATCTCTTATGATTAGAGCAATATCAGCAGTAAAATGATCATGTAATATAGAAGCATCAATATTAATTTTTAATATTCCTATAGATGAGGGATTCATCTATTGTTATTGGGACTAGCCTCATTTCTGTCCATCAAGCTTCTAGCAACCTGGTCTAAACTTGTATTTGGTTTATATGAATTTTATTTTCATTGCAGTAGGTTATAATCTTATGCTTTAGGCTTGAGCTAGTGCATCTTCTGTTGTTCAAGATGAGTTCACATCTAGATTTCCATATGAACCACATAGTAACAATTATCATATTAATTGTTGTTCTTCTTTAGAAGCAGATGTTGTTATCTGGATTAATCCAGCTTATCAGCCATTGTTGTATGTCAGTGATATTACCAATCTCTTTACAAATCTCTGGAGCAACATCATTCCAAACATTTCTTGCAAAGTTGCAAATGAGCATCAGATGGGTAATAGTTTCTTCATCAGTGTTGCATCTTTGGCACTGCACTTGTTGATCTTGGTTATATCTTGCTATTCTCTCACTCACAGGGATTATGTCATGAGCAACTTTCCACAAGAAAAGTTGACATTTGTGTGGAATCTGCATATGCCATAAGCTGAGCCAGAACTTAGCCTCCTCTTTGTTTGCCAGACTCTGGTTCTTCTGACATAGAATGGCCTTATATGTGGAATTAACTGTAAATTGGCCACTTCTAGTTAGAGGCCAAACCAATTCATCTTCTTGCTACAATGAAGGTCCTATGTGCATGATTTTTTCCATATGTTCTTGAGTGAAGTATTTCTGGAGAAGATTCAAATTCCAGCTTTGAGTATGTGTGTCAATTATCTCATTCACTTTCAGATAGTAAGGGTATTCTTCATAAGTTAATAAATTTTGTTGCACTTGTGGAGCAGTGAACCCTTCTATCCAATTGTCTCTAAAGGCATAAACATTCTTCCCATTCCCAATCTGCCATATATGAAATTGTTTCACCCATTTGATTCATGTACATATTCCTCTCCAAATATCATTCCCATTATTTGAAACATCATCTTGCAGAATATCTTCATCTTTGAAATGTTTTGCCTTCAAAACTTCAGCCCATTTCTTGAATCAATCTCCAAGCAAGTTAAGTAACCATGGCTTCATTAAAAACTTTAAAGTTTTTAAATCCCAAACCTCCCCATCTTTTTGGAATATTAACACTATCCCAAGATTTGAAGTATCCTTCTCCTCCTTGTTTCTTGTTCCACCAATATCTTCTTTGCATTGCTTCAAGTTCATTTATGTTTTTTTGGGGTAGCATGAAACAACTCATCTGAAACTGATCCATAAAATTTGTGACAGATTGAATTTGAATACTTCTACCAGCTTGATTGGTAATGCCAGCTTTCCATTGAACTAGTCTTTTCTGCATTTTCTCCTTTATGTTGTTGAAGGAATTTGATTTCTTTCTTTCAATGAAGTGATTTATACCAAGATATTTTTCTTCCATTGGCATGCAATCCATGTTCAGGATATTGCAAATTTGTTGCCTGACATCCTCATGAATATTTTTGTTGAAGTGTATGCTTGATTTGTTGAGATTCACCATTTGACCAGAGACTTTACAGAATTTGATGTTAATATCCTTGAGGTTGTTGATGGAGCTTACTTTGGCAGAGTAGAATAAGATGCAGTCATCTGCAAAGAAAAAGTATGATATTGGAGGGCTTTTCTTGGCTGGGTATATGGGGATTATGTTTTTGCTATCGACTGAGGCTTGAATCATTCTGCTAAACCCTTCTATACATATGATGAATATATAAGGAGATAGGCTATCTCCTTGTCTTAATCCTCTTGTAGGCTGAATAGTTTCAATTGGTGAACCATTAAGAAGAATATATATATTTTTAGTGGATATGTATTGACCATTGGAGTGGATAGTTTTCTTCTTAATAAAAGTCTTTTTCTTTTATTTCTTGTGTGGATAGTTTTAGTGACCATTGAAGTTGCCGATTAAAGTTGCAATTAGATTAGTGACTGCTGGAATAGCCAATCAAATTGGGATGACATGGAAAATTAATGTTGGAGTAACCAATCAGATTGCGATGACATGGAAATGTTTATGTTGACATGGCTTTACCAAATGCAGAGGTCTAAGAAATACAACAGGTTGAATAGAAGCACAATCTTCAGTTCTTTCTATCACGCTCTTATAATAAACATACATAGAATCTCCGATCTTCACTTTTCTCTACGAATCTTACAAAAAACATATACAAAATCGTCAATCCCCAGTCACCAAATGTATGATAATTAAGTTGAAACTATAAATGTTTTTTCCTATCATACCTTTAGGTTCTGGATACTGGATACTAATATCCAAAGCCAGAGGGTGAATTGTCGTTGATAGTGAAACATGAATTTCGAAACAGATCTCTTTTTAACAATGGCTGAATTTGAAGAGACGTGCAAGTGTAAATGTGCATTCTAAAGAGACGCCTTGTTTAGTTTCTTTCGTGGAGATCTAATGTAAGATATGGTGTCTGTTCAACTTTTCCCAAACGTTTTTTTCTCTAAAAGACCTCGAGTTTAGTTTGGTTGAGATCTAACGTGAGATATTGTGCCTCTTCACTTTTATGTTGACGACGTGTCCATTATATACTTAAGGGTGCAATGATGTGGACCAATCAAATTGGTCGTTCTGGTGATGACTGGGAAAATTGTTGTTGACATGGCTTCAGCAAAATTAAGAATGATTGTGGCACTAACATGTGGCGACTTGGGGTCCCTTATTAATGGAACCGAAAATTTTGTCGTTGGATAGTTTCAATTGGTGAACCATTAAGAAGAATATATATATTTTTAGTCTTCTGATAATGTTTATGATGAATTTCCACTCCATTCTATCAAAAGCCTTGGACATGTCCAGCTTTATTGCTACTGCTCCATTATTGTTTTTGGTGGTTTTCATGTATTGTATGACTTCAAGAGCAATAATTTTGTTGTCAATGATGTTTATTCCTGGGACATAAGCAGCTTTCCATGGGGATATAAACTTATGGATAAGAGGTTTCATCCTATTTGTCATGATATTTGATATTATCTTGTATGAAATGTTGCATAAGCTTATGGGTCTCAAATCTGAAGGGTTTTGGATACAATTGTTTTTGGGTATGAGAGTTTGAAAGGTGTGGTTGAGTTCTTTTAGAAGTTTTCCTTTCTTGAAGAATTCTTGGACCATTTTAATCACATCACCACCCCACTATTTCCCAATTTTGTTGATAGAAACCTGCCTGAAAACCATCTGAACCTGGTGCTGACCAAGCTCTTATCTGGAATACATTACTCTTGATTTCTTGTTTAGTTGGAATAGCAATTAGCTTCATGTTTTCTTCTTATATGATGCAAGGGGAAATGAGGTTGAATATTTCATCATCATCTTCAGGCAAGCTAGAAGTAGCTATTTCTTGGAAATGATCTCTGAGAAAAGCAGCAATATCTTCTCATGTGTCCTTCCACTCCCCTTGCTTGTTCTTCAGAGCATAAATTTGGTTGCATCTTCTTCTATAGTTTGCTTGAGCATGAAAACTTTTTGAATTTCTATCTTGATACTTGATAGTGTTTTCTCTGGATTGTTGATAGGCAATTCTGTTTTTGACTTCATAGAAATTATTTAACTGTTCTTGGAGTCTTTGATGTTCTTGATTGTCTATCACTTGTTGATTCAAACAGATTTGAATTTATTCTTGAGCTTCCTTAATTCTCCTATCTGTATCCCATATTCTTTTATTCTCCACTCTTTAAGACCTTTGTTGACAGCTCTGACTTTGCTAGTGAATTTGAAGGCTTCAGTTCCATGATTGTTGCATCTCCATCTTCTCTTGATTTCTTCCTTACAGGTTTTATTTTTTAACCAGTGTTCATAGAATCTATAAGGTTTACTTAGTTTTTCTGCTTGGGGGTTTGTGATTAGAAGAATTGGAGCAGGATCTGAGCTAAATGGTATAAGGTTTTTTAGTGTGGCATTTGGGAAGAGGTGTATCCATATGGGTAAGCAAACAACTCTATCCAATCTAGTTCTGACTTGATTTAGTTGATCTCTATAGTTTGACCATGTAAAAGGGCATCCTGAGAATGTGACATCCATAAGACCTAAGGAGGTAACAGTATTAACTACTATGGGATGATATTGAGTGGGGTTAATGGAGTAGCTTTGTCTTTCATAACTGGATAGTGTGGAATTAAAATCTCCCATATTATAACCCATGGCATACTCATATTTCTTCTCATTTCTTGGATGAAGCTCTACTGAACATGTCTATCATTATCATAGGTAGAACTATACATACAAGTTAGGAACCACTCTTTGTTAGCTTCATTATTTTTTATGATAACATTCACCATAAATTTAGAGCTATGAATGAATTCTAAATTCATGCCATCTTTCCATAATAAAGCTAGGCCACCAACTCTAATTTTGTCTTCATTACACCAAACATTGGGGTACTTCACTTGTTTTAGAAGATATGAGGCTTTTTTTACTGTTGACTTTGTTTCAGAGAGAAAAATAATGTCTGGGCTATAGTTGAAGATGCAATTTTTAAGATGGTCTCTAATTAGTTTATTTCATATCCCTTGAAGGTTCCAAGCTAATATTCTAATTTTTTGCTTAAAAATGAGGCAATGTTTACTTAAAGTATTAAACTGTTAAAAAAAAGTTTAAGCAAAAATGGTTTAGATAGCTTACCCCTGAGTTTCCTTTTCCTGCATCTGCACCTTGGTTGTTGTTGATATATTTATCCCAATCTCCTTCTTCTTGAGGTTCCATTTGAAAGTTATTGCTCATGTTTTGTTGACTAGATTCACCCTCTTCATAACCCTCAGTCATCTGGTTAGAGCTCACCCTTGAACTTTCATTTCCCCTTGTTCTCTTAAATTTTCTATAGATTTCACTTCTGCTTCCTTGAACTCTGATGCTTTAAAAGGAATATTAGAGTTCTACTCCTCTTCAACTGGTTCAGTGTACATATAATGACAGTATTGTCCGTCTTTAGGCCTAACAAATATAACCATATTTGACTTTTTGTTCTTGTTGGTATTCTTTGGTGAAATTCTTGTTGGAGCATCATCAATATTCCAATATTCATTCCTTATCATGTTATAAGGAATCTTGTCAAGAAACATAAAGAGATTCTGAGATAAATCTCTCATATCCTTAGCTTTGTCTTTACATTCATCCTTGTTATGATCAATGATGAAGCATGTTGGACACAGTTAGTGAGGTTGCTTCTGATAATATAAAGTTATCCATTGAGTCAGCTGCATTTTGGGCAAGAACTCCTCTGATGAGAGATTTGGAGATATAAATTTCAATCAGAGCTCCTACATTATATGACTCAACTGGATTTGCATTTTCAGGATCAAGCTCCTTCACTTCTTTTAATAACTTCCGCATTTCATTAGCCACAAACACATTCATGAACTCTTCTGGAAGGTGTTTGAATATGACCCAGGTTGATGTTCATCAAAAGCAATATCTCTTTAATTTTGTGTTGGATTCCATGGTTTTATGATCCACACATACCCATCCAAACACCATGGTGCTTCAGACAGAACCCAACTCCAATCTTCCTTGGATTCAAAGGTGACTGTGAAGATATTTCTGCTTTTCTTTCTGAGCTCATAATTGCCAATCTTGTTTCCCCACATCAACTTAAGTTGTTTTTAAGCAAAGCCTCTACTCATGGATTCATGGGTGATGACATTTTCGATAATGATGGTTTCATTTCTATGAAGAACGAGACTTGGGATGATTTGTGCAACATTGATGATATGCCTAATGTCATCCGAGGAGTTAATTAAAGCTCCATCAATTTGGTTGGCAAGGTTGTTAACATCTTCAGAAGCCATGACTGAGCTGACAAGTATGATATTTAGAATGCAAAGGTAGTTGATGATGATATTGACTATGATAATCACATATTTTATAGAGGGGTTTAAGATTCCCATCTTTCTACGTATTTGATTAGGATTGAAACATGTATAATCTTTCATAACGATTTTGACAAATTGCAACCAATAAGAGAAGGGACCTATAATTTTCTTCAGGGCTGACTTTAATCGAGATGACGGATTCTTCAAAGTTTCCATGGAAACGAGAAAACTCTCTAGTTCTGGGACAAACGTCTGCAACAACACCACCAAGGTCTTAAACAAGACAAGAAAACTCGAACGGAATCAGAGTCTGTAATCCATAAAACAAAACAGTGAGAACTTTTAGGAGGAAGAAAACAAAAGGCGGGGGAATCTAAGATTTAAAAAGAAATTAAACTATTTTTGGGTTAGAGAGTCCCTTTAATCAATGACAGGGAGCAATAACTACTCAAACGGTAATTAAATTCTTTTAATTTTTGACATGCAGAAGGATTGGTTCACATTAATAGTGACCAAAGTTTGTGAGTTGATCGTCGAGTTGCAGAGCTTGACTCGGACCGGTTCCATTTGACATCGCTTTTTCTATTTGATAGTTACTACGGTCAAATTTAGTTAAGGAGTAGTTGCTCCGGTAAATGATAATTGACTCATATGTCGGAAATGTCAATGTTGCATTGGGGTCAGAAATGTCAATGTTGCATTGGGAAGGCAGTGGGGTGATCGAGGAAAACATTTTGCTCTAGTAGCAACAACACCATGATCAAACATGTGTCTGTTTATGATGTCATAAAACCTGAGATAAGAACCATGGTTATCACTTACTTTGGTGACTTCATCGACGGATACATGTTTGGCCATAATGTAGCTAGATCAAATAAAAACAAGCACAAACTTCAAAAGTTAAACAGTCATATTTGAGCTTTCGGGAATTGTGCTCGACAACCTAAGTCAACGGTCTGAATCACTTGGAACTGAAAATTGTGAAAAAAACAATCAGAAACATTAGTCTTTCTCTTATTTCAAATTTCAGTTTACTGACATTATTAGAAATTCTTTTAGTGTGTTCTTGTTCGAATTAAAGTGGTACAAACTTGGAATACGATGACATTTTTACATGGATTTATTGTATCATGAAGTCAACAATTTTGTGAAAATCGAAAATATGTTTTAGAAATATCAAAACATTGTCTGGCGATTCTGTGGTTTCTCCTGGAAAATTTTCCTTCAATTTTATGGCTTCTTCTGAGGCTTATTAGGATGTTTTGTGGTTGAATCCTTCTTTAGCTAAGCAAACTCAGGATATTCCTAAGAATACTCTTCTTAACGTAGCAAAGCAAGTTTTTTTTTTAGAGATTATGAATATTCACAACCATTAGAGGTAGACGTCTCTGATAAAAGGAAAATGTATTTCGATCCGTATATCAGAAGAAGAATATTAGAAATGGGTGAATGATTGCAAGAATTGTCTAATTAGTAACTAACTCTACCAACGGGTTTTGCCCCATAAAAGTCGACTAAACTTTATAGTGAGTTAATGGTGAAATGACGAGGGTACCGAGTATATGACAATCTATTCATATCAAATTATACGGACACACCTTGTGTAATATACAAAAACAATAATGGATAAATAATTATTTCAACAAAATGTCACTTGGTATATAGTCTAAGTTCGCAATCGAACTAACTATTGGATAGTACCAATTCTATTAACGTACAAGTGCAATTACTTAACTAGAACTATAATAATTATTATAATACGGAAATTAAAGTAAAAGCACGATACACAAGATTTTGTTAACGAGGAAAAATGTCTGCCAGAAAACCACATGACCTAGTGAAGAATCTTAGAATTAATCCGCTATACAAATTGACTAGCAAAACTTCGTATATTTAAGACCATGTAAACTACCCCTAGGTACTCAGTTCCTTCACTATACCTGCGCTTAAAACTGATCTGTTTTACGCACATGAATCCGAAGACAAAGTCCACTATCTTGAGTCGTTTCGCATGCTGTGATGACTTCCTCTCTCAACTCCTTTGGATCATAACCTGAAACAATAAAGGACTAAATATGTTTAAGTAACCAACCCACTTATCAATTTCTCAAATAATAATTTTGATCAGAGATAAAGTAAAGCGAAGGATCTTTCATTTAATTAATATAAATTCATTTGGTCAAAAACCAAAATAATGATTATTGAAATAATCTATCTCAGTGAACTAGGTCTATCCAAGCAACTTTACAAGGACAAATAACTAGACAGTTTATTCGATCTTTACAACAAGTCTTAAGTCTATCGGAATAAACTCCGCAAGAAGGGTCGCAAAGATTAGAAACCATAAAAGGAAAAGTCTTCAAGTCTTCAACATATTCAAAGTAACCACTGCATAAATAACGTGATTAATATTAATGATCAGCACTCACACAATGAAGTCTATTAACGTTGATTGATCAAAAGTTTTTTCCACAAATCTTGAATCACTAGACAGTAATAGTCAATCCTAAACATGAGTGGAATTATATCAAAATACAAACTCCAGTGAATCAAAAATTTGATAGATCAAGAATAATTATACTGTTAGCCAATTAAATCAATTAATTGAAAACTAAGATTACAATAAGATTTAGTTTCCCGCCAACGGTACTAATAAAAGTTTTTTTATCCAAAGAAAACTTTAAACGAAGGAAGTGCAAGAGATTTCACCTAATTAGATTATTTTCTTCTATCAACGAGTTGTCTTCCCACACAATAAATCAAGTTGTACATTCAAGGGGTGAGTTTGTAAGAATACAAGCTCCACTATTTACAAGCTCCACGATTTTAGAAACGGATGACAATGCTTGTTTGGAAAACACGGTATAACCAACTCTATAAATTCCCAAAGATATGCAAAGAATATAATTTCTGAAATTGTGAAATACCAATTGTATTCCAACTAATAAACCGATGTCACTCTTAGATGACAACTAATATTATCTGGCTAGCATACTTTCGTATACTTTACTAATATAGAAAATAGAGATGTGCGAACCTTTGGGATATGGTAAGCATATATATTTAAATATTTAAAAATATATTGAAAATCGGTTTCAGGATCTTGCTTTGAGTAACAAAGAAAAATACTTAAAAATTTATATATATGTGAGTTTAACACATGTTCAAATTAATATATAGACATTTTATGAACTATTAGAGCGTCGCTCGGTTAAACTCACAAGTTTTGGTATATCAAGCTTGTTGTCAATTTTAGTTGATCAAAATTAAGTCTTGATTTATAGTCTACTAAAGTCAGTCTGGGACTAGGATTAGAAGAGCATGATAGTTAAATATCAGAAATAATCACCAATCGACCTTGAAGTATTGAAGACTAAAGACGACATCAACGAGAACTTCTTCAACAAAGATATATGAAGACTGGCTATCCTATTTACTCAAATCCTCTACCATTCTATCTACTAAGGCATGTCGTATGAATTTAATATCACGATGAACATTGCAAAGAAGATTGAAAACTATAAGGAGTAATCAAGTTAATTCTTAAAGTGCACAAACTGTTTCACCAGTTCACGAACTTGAACTTGTAAATATAAAAGACTTGATTTTTAATATCTCAATTAACCCACGTACATGAAATAAATTGGTCAGTTCGCAAACTAATCGATTTTGAGATAGTACCGAACACCATTTATTTCAGCGTACTTGAATTGATTGCCAGTTTGCGAACTAGTTGATTTTTGATGTTTTATGTAAACTTTATATTTTGAAGTACACAAACTGTTTGCACAGTTCTTGAACTTGTCAATGTAAAAAGCTCCAAAGTTATGAGACGGATTTTTAGTACACAAAATATTTTGACAGCTAGCATATTGATTCGGACTTGTAGAACTTAAGCTTATCAATTTTAGAAGTACTTAATCATGGATTTCTTGTTGAATCAACCTTCTCCAATTCCACCAATCACTCCTCCAATTACACCACCAACCTTTACCTAACTTCCTTGTTTTCTTCACCTACTCCACCAACCTTTACCTAACATGGACTTCCTTGTTTTCTTCATTTACCTACTCCAATATTTAATTAATGTAATTATTTAATTCTTGTAATGTTCGTTATAAATACCTCCCATTTTGGAGATGAAGAATAACAATTAAACTTCTATATTTTGAACCTTAAGTTTGAGTTGGTATCAGAGCTTCCATGGTGAAGCTGAGTATTTCAATATAGAGTGAGTGCTTCTTATCAATCATTATTTCGCTGCTATCTTAAGGTTCATTTTTTAATTTTTGTTGACAAGATTATTTTTTCTTCAGTCTCTTATTTCATATCACTAATTTACTGTGATATTTATTGTTCTACAATTGAAGTTATTGTTCTTGATCTACTAGGGACGTGAGTAAAATTAATTACTACTCTTAGAAGTCAAAACTGTTTTGATTTCTTTATCGTAATTATTTTTTTCTATTCGACGTTCATTTCGTCATGCCTACTGGTGATGATACCGGAGCTGCTATTACTTTTGTGATAAATTCGGTACCGTCTCAGGAGCCGACTTCGATTCCTTATGGTGTAAAATTAAATGACAAAAAATTTACTCTTTGGTCTCAAATTGTATCTATGTTTGTCTCAAGTAGAGGCAAAAATGGATATTTAAATGTCTCTACCAAACAACCCACTGAAGGTGAATCGACATATGATGAATGGTGTATGAAATATTCTCTTGTTAAAGGTTGGCTTGTTGGTGCTATGGAACCAGAATTAATGAATGTATTCATTCGTTTACCTAGTGAAAAAGATGTTTTGGATGCAGTGAAACATCGATATTATGAAGGGGCTAATAAATCAATTCTTTATGATTTATGTCGAAAGGCTATGGCAAAAAAGCAAGCAGGTCGACCCGTGGAAACTTTTTATTCTGATCTTACGATTATTTGGCAATAACTTGATTATCGTAAACCAATTACTTTTACCCAAGCAGGTGTGATTAAAACTTGCAAAGCAGAGATTGATGAAGAGCGAGTTTAATTATTTCTTGCTGGTCTTGATGATTCTTATGATTCTGTTAGAGGAGAAATACTTCGTAGTACTTCACTACCTGGACCCGAAATAGTTTTTTCTATTGTGAGGCATGAAGAACAACGTCGTAGTACCATGATGAATCAATTTGTTTCCCCTCAAATAGCAATGACGGTCAACAAATTTGGGAATTTTTCGCAACAATCTTCATCACAAAATACTGGTGGAAAATGTACTTATTGTGGAAATGGAAAGCACACTGTCGAAAACTGCTTTAAGAAGAATGGTTATCCTGAGTGGTGGAACAATCGTTCAAAAACAGAGAAAGGAAAAGCAACTATTTGTTCTACGAGGATGACAGCTGAAGCATCGATATCTACTCCAATAGTTGATGATCTTCCATCGACTATCAATCATCTCATTCCGCAAGATCCAGGTAATATTGGCCTTGCTCTAATAGCTGCTAACTTAAATAAGGATCATGGTTGGATTCTTGACTTCGGTGCCACTAATCACATGACATTTGAAGCATCTATCTTGAAAGATATATGTGCACCTGATTGCTCAACTGTTTATAATGCCAGTGGGGTTCCATATCCGGTTACCGGAGCTGGGAGAGTTGATTTAAATTCTTCCTTGACCTTAGAGCATACTTTGTTGATTCCTTCTCTCTCTAACAATCTTTTATCAGTATCGCAAGTGACTGCTCAATTAAATTGCGTAGTATTAATCTATTCGACTTTCTGTTTTCTTCAGGATCTCAGCAACGGGGAGATAATTGGGTGTGGTACTAAGAGAGGGGGGTTGTATTATGTAGAAGATGTGTGTGAAGGATGGTATTTGTCAGCCAAGGGGTCCTCTCATGCATATGATGATCAAATATTATTATGGCATCACCGGATGGGTCATGTTTCTTTCGGTTATTTGCAACACTTATTTCCAACCTTATTTTCAACCTGCAAACCTTCTTATTTTAATTGTGAAACTTGCATCTTAGCAAAGAGTCATTGTACTACTTATCCTGATAGTTTTAACATAAGATTATTTCCATTTGCTTTGGTTAATTCTGATGTTTGGGGTCCTTGCCGTGTTACTAGTAATTCAGGATTTCGTTGGTTTGTTCTATTTGTAGATGATTGCACTCGTATGACTTGGCTTTATTTGATGAAAAATAAAAGTGATGTAGCTCATATTTTCAAATCTTTTCATGCAATGATTCAAACACAATTTTCCACCACTCTAAAGGTCCTTCGTTTTGATAATGGTGGAGAATATGTTAATGAAGCTTTACAAGGTTATTTTCAGGATCATGGTTTAGTTCATGAGACTACTTGTCCTTATACGCCACAACAAAATGGTGTTGCAGAGCGGAAAAATAGGCAATTACTTGAGATTACTAGAGCCTGTTTAATTGGAGCAAACATGAGGCCACATTTATGGGAAGAGGCCATTACTACTGCGGTGTATCTTCTTAATCGTGTAACCACTAGTGTTTTGAAATTTCAAACACCTTTGGATAAATTGGCTTCGTTTGTGACAATTCCTTCTCAGCTTAAACTTCCTCCACGAGTATTTGGATGTGTGGTTTATGTCCACATACAAAAACATTTGCGCAGCAAGCTAGATCCATGTGCTCTAAAGTGTGTATTTGTTGGTTATCATCCGTACCAAAAGGGTTACAGGTGTTATCATCCTTCTACTTGCAAATTTTATGTTAGCATGGATGTTACCTTCTCTGAGAAAGAGAAGTTTTACTCAGCACATGATATAGGTTCTCCTCTTCAAGGAGAGAACAATATTGAAGAGTTGAATTGGATGGATTTATTTCCTACTAATAGTGAGATAAATCTTCCTCTCATGGAAGAAAGTTCAAGTACTCCTCAAGCTTCTATCGATTTGGGTCTGACTACTATGCAACCTCCAGAAACAAATCCAGTGGTAGAAACTCGTATTGCTGAAGACCCCCTCCTTTCTTCTACAATGGTAGATACACCCAATAATCCTCCGGATGATATCCCTGAGGTAAGCATTGATTCTTTGATTAGTACTGACAATACTTGTGAATTGACTAAGACAGATAGGTATAGTTTGCCACAACGGAGTAACCGTGGGGTGCCACCAGATCGTTGGTCACCTGAACCGATAAAGAAGATGAAATATCCCATTGCAAACTACATGTCTACCCATAGATTATCAGAAGATGGAAAAGCATTTGTCAATCAGATGGAAGATGTTACCATTCCTAAAAACGTACAAGAAGCATTACGTGATCCAAAATGGGTTGATTTGATGAAAAAGGAGATGATAGCGCTGGAAGAAAATCATACATGGGAAATAGTATTGTTACCAGAAGGAAAGAAATCAGTTGGTTGCAGGTGGGTATATGCTATCAAGCATAATTCAGATGGCTCTATTGACATGTATAAAGCAAGACTTTTGGCTAAAGGGTTTACCCAGACTTATGGTATTGATTATCAGGAGACGTTTTCTCTTGTTGCAAAAATCAATACTATTCGAGTATTATTATCTTTGGCAGCAAATCTAGGCTGGCCCCTGCAACAATATGATGTAAAAAATGCATTTTTACATGGTGATTTACAAGAAGAAGTCTACATGTCATTACCTCCAGGTTATAATGCTCCGAACGATGCTAACATGGTTTGTAAGCTAAAGAAGGCCTTATATGGTTTGAAGCAGTCTCCCAGAGCTTGGTTCGGGAGATTTCGTCTAGCAATGAAGAAATTTGGTTATACACAGAGTAACGCTGATCATACCTTGTTCCTAAAAAGGGTTGGTGAAAAGTTAACCACGCTTATTATCTATGTGGATGATATGGTGGTAACAGGAAATGACCCTGAAGAGCTGAGTAATCTGAAGAGTTGTTTGTATTCTGAGTTTGATATGAAGGATCTGGGTGGATTTAAATACTTTCTTGGCATTGAAGTTTTACGATCTGAAAAGGGAATTTTCTTTTCTCAGCGAAAATATGTGATTGACTTGTTGAAGGAAACCGGTATGCTGGGTTGTGAGCCGATTGGGTCTCCTATGGAACAAAATCATGGTCTTGAAGAGTGTTCTGATCAAGTACCAGCTGACAAGGGGCAATACCAGAGGTTAGTTGCCCGTTTGATTTATCTTTCTCATACAAGACCTGATATTGCATATGATGTAAGTGTTGTAAGTAGATTTATGCATAATCCGGGTCAACAACACATGAATGCAGTAATAAGGATACTGAGATATTTGAAGTCCGCACCAGGAAGAGGGTTGATGTTTTCAAAATATGGACATCTCAATGTATCAGGTTACACCGACTCAGACTGGGGAGGCAAAGGCGATAGGAGAAGATCGACATCTGGGTATGTTACCTTCGTCGGGGTAACTTAGTAACTTGGAAGTCTAAGAAACAACAGGTTGTTTCCTTGTCAAATCTTTCAAGCGAGAATATAGAGCAATGGTAAAAGGCATTTGTGAATTGTTATGGTTGAAAAGGCTTATGGGAGAGCTTTGTTTCCCATCTGAAAAACCTATGAAGTTGTTTTGTGATAATCAGTCAGCAATCAAAATTGCAGAGAATCCGGTGCAACATGATCGAACGAAGCACGTGGAAATTGATAGGAACTTCATTTATGAAAAACTTGAAGAAAAAATTATTGAAGTACCATATGTCCGAACAACACAACAGCTGGCAGATATTCTGACTAAGGCCCTATCAAATAATATATTTAACGATTCACTTGTCAAATTGGGCATCTGTGACATATATGCACCACCTTGAGGGAGAGTGTTGAATCAACCTTCACTAATTCCACCAATCACTCCTCCAATTACACCACCAACCTTTACCTAACTTCCTTGTTTTCTATACCTACTCCACCAACCTTTACCTAACATGGACTTCTTTGTTTTCTTCATTTACCTACTCCATTATTTAATTAATGTAATTATTTAATTCTTGTAATGTTGGTTATAAATACCTCCCATTTTGGAGATGAAGAATAACAATTAAACTTCTATATTTTGAACCTTAAGTTTGAGTTTTCTGGAAAACTATATGACGCACTCTGGTTGCATACATCTTCTTTGAAATTCAAAGCAAAGTTCTCATATACTTTCATGCACAATCTATGTAGAGAAGTTTTGCATACTTGGCAGTTTTATACAAGACAATAGTTTACGAACTTAGCTTTGTTTGTAAGCTATCAAGGTTGTTCATCAATATAAATAGAGGACTCCCTACCCACTAGAAATTTAATCCCGCCACTTTTGAGACTAGAGTCGTCTTCTGAAACCTAGGTTTTCTCTGAGAAACATAATTAGGTTACGACTTTGAAAGACTTCACTAAGAGACTCATGAAGCTCGGTCAGACTACATTTTACCTGATAGTTCTTGTCATCTAGATCTTGTATAGATCTTATAAGTTCACGAAACTTTAGATCATAAACTTGATTGATAAAAATCTCAAAGTACTCTGTGACTCAGACTTTGTGATTTCATAAGATAGATATCTAAATCACTTCTGACATGATTTTTTTAGGTTGTTATTATGAAATAGAATTGATTAGTCATATCTATAACTTTTGAAGAGAATAAGTTCAACCTAATCTTGAGTTTGACTTGATATCTTCTTATCTTGAAGATCCCTCGTAGCATATAGATTTCCATACCTTAATTGAATATCTTTCTAAAGGAAATCAAATAGGTTTTTTGTTAGTCATAAAGTCTTCACTTAGGTTGAAGCAACCCCTAAAATGTAAAGGACGTCAACTAGCGGAATCTAAAGCTGAATTACTTGTATGGTCGATTTGGTCTAAACTATATTCTAATCGGAAGTATGATAGTAGGCTAGTGACTGTAGCTGCTTAATACAGTATGGTGCTCAAGTTCTGGACTAGGTCCCGGGGTTAATCTGTTTTGCAGTTTTCTTCGTTAAAATTTTTTTGATGTCTTATGTTATTTCCTTTTCGTATTAATTTGTTTATCTTTGTGATTGAAATATCACACGTAATACGTCAAAATAACCTAGAAGTTTTTAAGCCAAAAAGACTAAACATAACCTACAAGATTTAGATTTATTCTTAAGAATCCGTATCTTGAAAGAAAGATTATAAAACTTCCCAATATTTTATATTTACTGTGTGTACAAATGCAACGTTTACAG
Organism: Papaver bracteatum; assembly: GCA_023529315.1. NCBI lineage: Eukaryota > Viridiplantae > Streptophyta > Magnoliopsida > Ranunculales > Papaveraceae > Papaver > Papaver bracteatum. Next base: position 921,295 of record JAJJWX010000365.1, read on the forward strand.
TAAAAAAAAATTTCATTAAAGATAGACGAACCGTGAAAAAAAAAATCCAAAAGAAACCCCATTCAAAATTTCAAACTCACCCAACAAGATGTGGGGTTCACCTCGTTGTTCTGACTTAATGAAAGTACATAAGCAAGAACCATTGTTCAAACACCAGCAGAAACATTTTACAACCATTTTTTTTTTTTTTAATCGGTAAAAAAACTTTTGTGCTGGCAAATTACTTTATCACCATACTACACTTTCACCGGCATTTTACGATGCAACAGCTACAATAGACATTCATGTCAAGTCCATGTGGAGGTCTCCAGGGGTTTCCCGACAACTGCCTCAGCATGCAAATCTGAATTCAAACACACTTTAAAGAACAAAATAAGCCATGACATGTTTCGGGCCCTAAAAGATAATCAACTGTGGAGTTTGCCATCCACCACTGGGGGAACGAGTTACTCCACCCAGGTTGATAAAAGAAGTTGGGTATATTTTTCTGCCTGTTTGCTTTACAACCAGGAGATAATTTAACAATAGAGAACAATTGGATGTTAATTCCTCATAGTTTCTTTACAGGGGAACTGAATTTTTACACATTGTAATCACTGCTCTGATATGAATGTGAATGCCTCGTTCACCCAAAAATTAGAAGAAAAAGATCAACAAAAATGAATATTTGGCTTGCTAACTTTACAGTTCAGTGTTGGTCAAGGCATCTGTGTGTGTTTGACATCTACAGCATTATCGTTCTCCTATTCAAATCAACTTTTAGTAAGTCATACTACCATCTAGTTCCTTGATAGTTCTCCGTCTCCATAATGCTGTCTTTGGGTCGAATTTTAGTTCCCATGTAGGCCAGTAACGAAGATCCTGCTTAAGTTTGTGCACTTCAGGGTTCCCATTTAAGCCAACTATTCTTATACGAACAAACTCCCCGTGCTCCAGTCTCTGCAAATTGTATAGTAAAGAAAATATCATATACACGAGAAAAGGGAATAAAAACACAAATAAACAATTATCATTGGAGGAAGGGAAAGGAACACAAGCAGGTCAGATAGTCCAAGGATTATGGTGCAAACAAACCAAATCTGGTGATTAACTTGGCGCTCCATAAAGCTGGAATTTTGGCGAGATGGTTCCAACCAACCCTCGATGTGGGCTGAGCCCAAACAAAATTCCACCCCTTAGCTCATGTTTACTACTTTATATCGTTATTTTGTCCTGTTTAGTAATGTGAGCAGATCTACATCTAGGTTCGGCCAAGAGGAAAGTTTGGATATGCATAACGTTATTCGGCATGCCCAAAAGGTTGAAACGCATGTATTTGTAAAGCTGATTAGTATTTGTACGGATCCTACTTGGGATGGAACACACCTTTGTCACTTCAACAAAAGAATCCAGATCAGGAGTGAGTTTTCCATTGACCTCAACTATCCACAGGCAAGCGGTGAGACCATATCTATGTGCTGGACTTCCACCGCACCATCTGCAAAACAATAAACATACATTTTTTAACAACTCTTAGAAAAGTGATTGTACAGTTGTGGGCATGTTGTGGTGGGAATGATAGGTAGTCGTGACGGTCTCTTATAAAATTAACAAGGCTGTACACTCATTACACTAACTTTTCAAACAGAAACAGTTAACTCAAAATACTGACGAAATTAAGACAGGATAATTCTTACCTAGACACATACACGCCATTCCCTTCTTCGGGAAGAAACCCAAGTGCCCGGACTGCTGAGTGAGGTTCTTGAACAATAGATCCACACCAGTGTACCATTCGTGTAGTGCCACTGCCATCTCTAACATCAGTCCCCACACTAACATCAATTTCTTGTCCCTGACAGGTAGCACAGGAAAGCATACAATCAAAAGACGGATACAGGACGAGGTTAAGCATCCGGCTCTTCTTTATGTTGAAATACAACAAAGTAGCAGAAGATTTGCTTTTACTCACATCCCGGAAAATTGTCATATTAAGTGCGCCATCGTTCTCTTCAGATTCATCCAATCCCTGGCAAGCCCTTTCTATGTCCTGGAAACATGTAATGGGCTCTTTGTTGATTGCTAAGACCATGTCGCCCTGTTCTAATTTGTTTTCAGCTTTTGATCCAGCCAAACACCCTTTAACACGTAACACTTGACGCCTTATTGGATCTTTTTTCACAAGAGCCTGTGAACATAAAAGGTTGTCTTAGAAATATAATGATACGAACCAAAAAAGCATTTATAGCAGTTCAAATGAGCTACTGGAAAAAGATTAATCTGCCTCCGAAACCCATTACCATTGCCAGACTTATTTGTATGCTTTCCGACTCCAAGCATGTATTTTGATATTATGTATGAACCATAGATCAAGGAAAAAGATATAAAGAAGATCTTTACTTGGACCCAACTGTCACTCAATCCAAAACTCCTGGCTTTGGAAGGTAAAATCCGATAAAGTTCAGCATCCAAGATTCTAAGAAGAGGCATTGGCCTTGTGATGCCATTCATGAGTAGAAGTTGTTCCCTACCACCATGTGTTATCTTGTCAAGAACTTCACTGACTGCATAAATAGGAATTCCTCGAACACTAAAGCTCATCTGCATTGAAATACTTACATTATCAACTTCTGGCTAAAAAAAAAGAAATAAGGCTGTAAGATTAGGTGAAGAAACAAAACCAATGGAACGAACCTGAGAAAATCTTCCCCACATAGCTTGAACAAATCCACGCTCATCAGAGAGCACACCCATGAATGATCTACCAAAATCTAAGACAAACCAAAAAGTAGTCAGCAAACAGATACACATGAGAACCTATATGACTAGGATGGTAAAAGGTACCGGTATCAAGTTCGATGACTTCCATATTGGTTGCTTTGTACCCTGGGCAGTCATCAGGCCAGCAATTCTCCAATACAGCAGAGGGATTGGTAACATTCGATTTCCTTGACGTTGCTTGCAGACTTTTATTCAAACCCACAAGAAACACTGAATCACCTCGCCGCAAAGCAGGTTCTATCACCAGAATGGAACAGATGGATGATATGTTAGAAACACACATACATATATGTTACAATGTACCTAGACATGCTTATGTTCATGTATTTTTCTCTTGCCTGTTATTTATGTCTCCTTCTATTAGGCCTTCCCTAGCAAATATTAAGGATGTGTTCGAACTGTCAACCTCTCTCCAAATGATTAGGCTGATAAAAGTCTAAATTGAGAAAAAAGGAAAGTTTGCAGCTGTGCTGTTAAAGGTTGGTATCGCCGTTGACTCGGCAAGCATCTAGCTATCAAAGAGTTTCATGCTCAAAATAAATTTAGCATTGAGCAGTTCCAAAACTAGCACACTTCTAGTTACATCATCTGCACATAGTAGGCGGCGGCTTTAAACGAAAATCATCTTGCATCAGTTGTCTTCTACTACTTTCATGTATCAATGCATCTTTTCTATACTCAAGCTATTGACAATAAAGTTGTTGGGCAGTGTAGGGAAACTCAAATTACCAGGTAAAAGTTTAGCAGCGCGAACTGAGGCACCTGCAACACCTAGAGAGGAAGGATCATATGCAACGAGAGCATAATTATGAACAGGGTGGAGGAAAATAACCTGCAAGGCAACAAAAAATGGTGAATCATAACCATGACCAGTGGAACCGGATGCAACACCATTATTTTAACACTAATTTACCTCCCCAGGGGTTTCTATATGAGATGCGGCAAAGGAGAGCATTACATCACAAGCAGATACAGGAACTGTTTTTTTGTCAACAGCAACCAAACCCATACTTTGGGAATGATGAACAATAACACCAGTTCCAGAAAAGTCTTGGGAGTCCACCCCATCCACCTGACACGACAGTGGCACATGAACCTGAAAATTCGTTGACCAACCAAAATCAGCGCATTCACACATTAATAATAAGCAAAAGTATATCCGAAAAATTAGCTAATCCCATCAAAGTTTGTATTATATACATTATGATTGTAGGGATAAAATGAAGGACAGAGTCGAGAGACGTGCCACTATGATTAACATCACATAACATGCAAAACACACAAAGGAAAGCGAAATCAGATTTTTTAAAACTACCTACTTAGTAAAATAATGCAAATATCTTACTTCAAGCCTGACAAGAGTTGGCTCTAATACTCGTTCAGCAACTGAAGCATTAGCTGTTGCACCTCCTGAATCTTCTACATGGCCAGCATTTTCTAGAAATCTTGTTTCCGCCAACCTTTCCTCCACAGTTTCATGTATGGAGCGGTCCTCAAGAGACAAATAATCATCCAGTCGTTGCTTCTTGGTCCCAACATTAGATTCTACCCGGAAGTGTCTATCCTCCCCAACATGTTCATCAGTAACCACACTTCTACATAAACCATCCGTCCATTTTTTTTTTGCATCTTGAACTCTAGGTGCTATCGTGACAGCCTCACTTGTAGTTAACAAATTAGTTTCAGATGGTTGTTCATATCTGTGACAGTTGATACTTGATGACAAAAACATTGGCCGATGAGGCAATGCAGGTCTTGATGTCCATAAACCAATACTATCATCACGGGTATATATCTGAGGAGGTGCATACCATTCATGCTGGTCAACAGTGACCAAAACAGACTGCAAAAGCAGAGAAACAATACAGGATAAAGTGACATGGATATTATTTCTAATCAACAAATGTCTGTCTCACGACGCAATTATAAAGACCATCTCACTAAGCGTTTGCATGTTCGACAGCAACATTCATTAGGTTGTAAAGTAAAAAGGCTGCTCATATAAGTAAACTCTCAAGTGGTTCATAAATATATATCATTGCAGTTAATTACCTTGCTGCGATGACGATCCCAATAGCTTATATATTCCAAAGGAACTCGGGCACCACTAGAGAGCTCAGATAGCACCGATATTAGGTCATACAGCTTTGATATCTCCTTCCCTGCAAATTTCTTTATTATGGCATGGCGAGGAACAGCCGCTCTAGAAAGCATGTATCTGAAATTTTGCAATGCAACAACAGATTCAACCGCTAGATGCAATAAAGAGATTTTTTTTTTCCTTGCTCCGGATTTGATGGTTATATACAGAGGTGTGCACATAAACTAAGAATATTTAATAAGTAGAACACATTCAGGTTTTTGTGGGAAATAGTAAAAACAAATCCAGAAAGAGCAATACATATATAGTTAGAGAAGGGAGTGCGGGAAGCAGATTACATAAATACTATAACCTTCCAAAAACAACACATGAGAGAAGTGGCTAAATTCAAGAAGTAATTTGCAACAGACTTACCCTGGTTCAGTAACATACACTAAACCACATTTGAAACGAAAATTCCTAGCCTGCATTACGAACAAGGAGTAATTACTTGGCTTATAAATGAGAACACATATGATTAGGGAGAATATGCCATGCAAGTATAGGACACCATTTTTGGTTGTGGTCCTCAAACGTTGGATCCATTCTGCAATACTCGAATTATACACTCTGGGCAATTTTGAGAACTAGAACTTTTTTAGTTATTTAGCTATGGAAGTAAGTGGCCTGTGTTGCCCATTTTCCTGTGATCATTGTAGGCCATTAACACATCAATTTAAGAAAAGTTGATACTCACCTGATGGTAAGAAAGAGACTGGATTACTGCTCCACTTACTTCCAAGAAAGAATTCGGAGTGATGGAATGCAGATCTTGAACCTAGACCACCAGCATAAAACATACAAGGTTTGACATTATAAAAGGTTTTGTTACCTAAATAAATAAACCTTCGCTGACCCCACATAGTAGGTAGTGTCTGGCTGTGTGCCTAGTTAGCAATAAGGTGCACAGGATCATATAGCACGAAGCTAGAGTATTATTTGAGGAACATAAAAAATTGCATGTCCTGCATCAACGTCCTACTAATAGATGACACATGAATATATAATAAAATCTACTACGTGGAATGAATTTTCCGATCCGATGTACCCATTCAAGTAGCTTGAAGCCTTAAATACACTTAAGATGTGCTACAGAACAACTATTAGTGCATAGATTAAGCAAGGATAACATTTTGGCCGAATTACCTTTATATTCACAATTAATGAACTGTCACCCCTTTCAATCAGCAAATCAATCTTCTGGTCCACGCTATTATCAAGTAAAGTCTCCAATTTTAAGAAATGAGTAATAACCTGTACCCGAAACACTAGTAAGTTAAATTTCTCATCTCGAGGGTGCATGCATTCAAGTAATAAGCAGATATTGAAATACACAATAGACTAACATGGTCTTCCAAAGACGTAAGTTGCTCATATACCAACAAGGATCTCTGATTATCAAATAAATAGTGGCAGAGGATAAATCAGCCACCCGATAAACATGCAAGAAAATTACACGTATAAATAAAAATGATTCTTGAAAAATATTGCAAGCTTGGTTATTTTTCTTTTACAGTTCTAATCCCTTATACTATGTATTACTTGTATTAGGCGGTATTTAAAACACTTGATGTAGCTCATCTGCGTTACGACCTTGATTTTTCAAACATTACCTCTCCATTTACCCGGACAAGAACATCACCTGGCTCCAACAGTTTATGGGCTGGGCCATCTGGTACCTGCAATAACCGCATTGTCTTAGTATACTATCTTCTAATTACAAATTTGAAATTTCATAATACCATTCTAGTAAATCAGACCTTAACAAAACAAAAATAAGTTCAAAGTCAGACATAGAAGTTCTCACCACAGAGTCAACAACAAGCATTCCTGTCTCGCCAGCTGGTGATGCGTGCCTGACCATCTAACAAAGCACACAGAGAAATAAGTAAGTTTGCATATGCAAGAATCTTAGAAAGCTCCACATATCGTGTAATAGCCTCCAAACTACCTAAAGTTTTCAACATCAGCCAAAATCCACAAAAACAAAGTAAATGAAAAAAAGGGTACCTGTTCTGTTTTACTTGTGAGTCCAATCCCACGTGTTTCATTGAATCCCTTATGAAGAAACGTTGCCTATAATGCAAACAAAGTCATAGAGAAGATAATTGTTTCATTTAGAAAAGAATGAATTTTCGACTTATCGCTTATTTCTTCTGTTTAAGGAACTGAATTGTTTGTAGAATCCAACAATGCCAAACTTTACATAAAAGCAGTAGCTAGGTATCTATTGATTGAAGTTTAACCAACGAACCTGAAGTGTACCACGAGGAATAGTTACACCCCCCCATCCACTTCCACATGAGTCCTTACTCTTTTGAATATAACTTAACGCCCTCACGACCTGCCAATGAAAAATAAATAAACGACGAGCATGAGACAGAATTCAGCAACTCTATTACAAGACCTTTGAGGCCTTTTTCAATTTGCAACTACAACAAAAAAGACCTACAAGGGCTCATATTATTTTTATGTTTCTTTCAGATAGAGACCTTGTTAAGTTTATGTTGAAATCTACAGCATACGACCCCTAAAAGTCCATTACAATAAAATAAATATGTGCTGCATCGCTAATAGAGAATACAGTACCAAAACCATAATTGTTAAAAAGCACCTTAGATGTCAAGCCAAAAATAATTCAAGAGATGCAAGCAGCTAAATTTGAGTCGACTGCGAGAAAGCTGAAATATGATACAATTTAATAAAAAGAAAAATACTCACGCGCTCTAAAGGTAGAAAAAATGCTGAAGCACTTTCCTCTTTTCCTGCTGCATTCAAGGCCACTGCTCTTCCTAGCCAGTCCACGACTGGGGAACCACTTGAACCCCCCTTTGTCCCAGATGCAGCCTGTAAAGGAAAGAGAAGAATAACCAAAACCTTGTCAACAGATGAAGGAAAAGTCAGCTCCTTATTCCTAGAACAAGAATACTGTACATGATTCCTAATATTAAACCACTTACTTGCATGTAGAACGTATTGAAGTCATTGTAACCATCACTGCAAAAATGAAAGTAAACTTATCAGCATCTCACTATTGATAAAACACAAATTTGTCCATTTTGAAGATTCAGCTATGAATGAAGCAACTCAAACAACAAAACACGTACTATCTGCACCGGGGTGCATCTCTATCCAGACGAGCTAGTGTCCCAGTCAGAATTGAAACCTATAAAGTATGAAAGAAATCACTAGTCAACAGATTGACAAATTGGTTGTATAAGCAATATATGACATTTGTACAGAAAATTAGTAAGTAAGAATCTCTTGAGCTGACTATCAGCATTGTTGGACTGATGCTAAAGAACAAACCTTGAAGATGAGGACATACAAGGATACATAAAATGAACCACGATATAACAACATTCAATTTCTTCCCCTAACTTCTAAGCATGCAACTGCTGCAAAACTTCTAGACATGCATCCAAATATGCCTAAAAATTTCCAATTTCTGAAACTTATGTCTTCACCAGTCCAATGTTCCACCGGGTAGGCTCACACTCCCTGATGATGCACACAGGATTGAGTTCTTTTATTTCAGCAATCGGCATAACAGATAGACTTAGAGAGAATACCTGTTCATTGCTATCATTACCCACAACTCTAATCTCCAGCCCGACTGACGCAGCTTCAGGTGCTAGGGGAATCTCTTCATAACTCAGAAATTGCACGGTATCAGGATCATAACGAAAGAAACCAAAATCATGGACCTAGAAGAAAATTATTTGTGTTAGTCAGATGTAATACAAACTAAGCCGCATACTCAAAAAACATCTAAATATGTCTCTAAGATTTTCAAATTTCACTATCCAAAACTAGAACATGGTAACAACATAAATATTTGAAAACCAAGTCTTGAAAAGCCAACTTACTGGATCTCTGTAGATAGGGAAAACTGGAACTTCTTCCCTGTTAACAAACATAGCTTCAGCAACCACAGGGCCTAAAACAGAAACAGGATAGTCTAATAAACAACCAGAAACTGCTGATATGCAAATACAAAAGACAAATAGACAAATTAAGCACTTCAAGAAACTATAATATCAAGTACTAAACTTGAGAATACTACTGGCGGATTACTAATAAAATCGATAAAAATCAGGTACCAGATTGGACGACATGACGATTAGTAAGTATAATTCCTCGTTTCTTGTCAACAACAAACCCTGTAGCACAACTGTAACCTGCACATTCAGTATCAAATGCTTTACATGCTGTCACTTTCAAAACAACTACAGCTGGTACAACTTTAGATATTGCTTTTCTCCAATCTTCAGCACTTGCAGAATTTGTTCTAAACCAAGAATTAATCTTCAGTAGTTGCAAAATTTTCTTTACAAAGTGGATCAATATTTGTTTCAAACTTAATGCCATTAGGAGGCTGCCTTTTTGACCAGATTTCCTCTAATTTGCAGTAAGTAACAAAGAAAATAATAAGAAGCTTACAACGTAAAATTGTAGTAAGTACAGAGAAGAGAAAGATGGAGTAAGCAACATGGTTTAAATTCATATTAATAGATAAATGACAGATCATAGAAACGTGCTTCATTTGACACTGTGTCGACACTTTTGGCCATGTGGGACCCACAAGATCAATTAGAAGGCAGAGAACGATGTTCTCATTATGTCGAACATGTATACAAATTAGTGAATTCAAAGATTTCACTCATGATAATGACAGGGTTTGAGAAACAGATATTTCGTACATATTACATCATCCAAAATCTATCTAACAAATAAATACTTCCTAGTATAATTATCCTTGGTAGTGACATTGTGTGTCTGTGAATCTAGAATACCGAACTCATCTTCACTGCTCACAAACCTGAATATACTAAGCACAAAATTATTATATCAGATATTCATAATATACTAATAAACAAGGAAAGTGAACTTCAAAATTTTAAATGGGCAATTAAAAATACTAAATTGTTTGCAGAAATCTATAAGCCCTAAGTCTCAAATCAAAGAAAAGCCCAGATCGATATTAAGAGAAGAAATTAGGAATGATGTGGGATAGAATTGTTTGCCTGCCCTAATTACTTACCAGCTCTACGGTTCCTCACGGGAAGATGAGAAAGATTGAGGAGGAACCCTCCGGGAGATTTGAATGCTAGGGGTTCCCTTTTCTGAAACGGGATATATTGGCTGCCAGTAGTAGCTATAATTTTGTTGGTATTATTGTTCGTGGATCCAAAACCGAGGGAAAATGAATGAACAACTTGAGCTTGAATCAGAAGCCATCAGAAATTAACTACGGAGAAGCCATAAATTAGAAAGAACATGTGAAACTTCGATGAATTAATTCTATTCTATATTCTATAAAGGGAACTCCCTTTACTGTAGCCAGCTGAAGCTGCAAAAAAAGTTCCGATTTTGCCCTTATATTTACCCCATGGAAAATGAAAATATAATTCGAGGGCAAAATAGTAATAAGCCATGGCAAAAATGGGAAATTTTTTATTTTACCCCTAAACAAACCTAATATTTGTGCTTCCAAAAAAATAAAATAATTGGGGGGCATATTAATAATTAATTTTACTTTGATGAGATGATAATGGCAAAATTAACATTTCACCATTGTTGGATCTCGAAGAGAACTTTGATGAGAATCAACTACAAAATACCGTATCCAAAAAAAAAGTGTTTAACAATTTTGTGAACCCATGAATAAATCTACAACTTATGGGAAATCTCTGCATATATATATATATATATAGCCTAGAAGAATTAGTTGGGTCTTGGATGTAAATTAACCCTCAAACCTTGCAACCTCATTGACCTGATTGTTTGACATTTGTTTTACATCTGTGTTTGTTTTCCTTACTTAGTGGTGATGATGGGGTGATTCATGGTGGTGACGACGAAGAGACGGAAGCGGTTTTGAGAGAAAAGGGCAGAGTAGACAGAGAAGTAGAGATGAGCGTACAGACTCAAGAGAAACCTAATTATACTATTGATCCAACCACGTGCGTACGCACGTGCCGGAAACTCTTGTAAATTAGAAAGAAAAGAGTGCAAATTTGTGCACCCCGCTAAAACCGGGGTGCACATTCCCCCTGAGATTAACTTAGCAAAACTGGACAGTGGTTTTACCTTTACTTTTCCTACTTTAATTATTTTCAGTTTTAAATGAGGAATTTTTTATTTTTCTGTCCTCTTGTTTCGTTATTTTCTTCTATCTTTAACTTCTTCTTCATATAACCATTTTCTTTGCTAAAGTCATCATTTATATCAGATGAATTCCATCAGATCAATATCTTTCTGATCAAAAATAAATAAATCAATGATGTTGATTATATAAGTGATGCAATTCCCGTAACATTATAGATTGGATCATGATGATACTAATTGACAAGTACAGTGATACAAAAATTCAACTTTTTACCGATTGATTAATTAACAATCTATAAGACTCGTTATTTCCGGCGTAACATTTACGGACAATCTTCGGAAAATGAAGCGTTTAGGTGTTTCACTTTTGTGAGTGTAGAGTGAATATATAACAAAGGATTTTCTCCAGTTCTAAGCAATTGGGGTATGAGATTTTCAGAGGTAGAAAATTCAATTGCCATGATCGTATATATTGATTCTTATTATAACCAATATGAACAATCACAACAATGGGATGATGTGATCATCTTCATAAACACCATGGTTGAAAGCTCATAAGCTCGTATTAAAACTCCAGAAGGTCGTTACAAGTTCCCATACATGAAAACTCATCCTTTTGGTTTCCTACATTGCATTCACAGCAAAGTCATCATTTCATCACTAAGGTACGAATTTCAATCAATTTTATTGAATTTTATTTTTTGACCAAAAAAGACCTAATCGTTTGTATTTGAATTGATGATCAGTTGACAGTTGCTTATCTTAAAGAGAGAACAACACAATCACAACTAACTCTGAATTCGTCTTCATCGTCGTCTTCTAGCTATAGTGCTAATAGTATCTATCAAGCAGCTAACTCTGAATTCATCTTCATCGTCATCTTAAAGAAAAATTAAAATTTTCAGTAGTCTTTTTATCAAGAATTAATAATGATTACACAGTCTCCCTTATCACCGATCAAGAAAAAAATTTGAAAGAATAAACACACAGTACTTAGTTCAAGTCTTCAATGGAGGAAATAAAAGTAAGTCCTATTTTTTTAGGGCAAATGTTAACTTGTATACCAGGGCATACATTAAGGAGATTAAAATACTATTTTTTTTATTGTATTTAACAATTTTTGTCGATAAACTTCAAAATATCGGAAAAGAAAATTTATTGCTTTTAGGTGCGCTACTTCCGGTAATACCTTTCTAAATCAAATCTTTTTTTATTTTGCAACCAAACCATTGAGTTTTCTCCTTCTCTGTCTAGTAAGACCACTGATAAAAATAAAAACCAGTACACCAACTTCAAACTCTTTCTCTTGGATCCGAAAAAACCAAAAATCTCTAGATCAGTAAAGTTTCTCTTCAAAAATCCGATTTTTCAATTTTCATTAGGTCGAATTTGTATTCATAAATTAATCAATGGATTCATCAGAAGATTCAACAATGGCTACCTCAAGTCTTCTGCCTCTTGCTTTTGTTTCTCAACAACCATATGTTTCGGAACTTCTTTTGTTTACTCTTGAACGTCTTCATAAAGTATCATCAGATCCCCTCAATTTGGAGACAAATGCAAGAAGTTGCAGTTGGGAATTAAAAAGTTTTTGTTGCTGTTGTTGATGCGTTTGGTTGCGATCTGTGAACAAATTTATCCTGCTGATAAACATCTTGAATCCAGGAACAAACCCAAATTCTTAATTAAGCACATCAAAAAAAAAAAAAAAGGTTAAATTAATGAAAACCCAAGTTTGATGGGAGATTTGACGAATTAATAAACATCTTCTTCTGATTTAATTTGGTGAACACCCAATTCTTTTTCCATCATCCTTTTAGAATTAGATTTTGCATGTCATTCATCAATATACAAAATTAGCCTCTGATGTGTTACTGAGTATGCATCTAGTTTATAATAATTTATACTAGCACCCATCATATGATATCATTAAGATTTTACGGTATCAGTATAAGAATGGAGATGATGGATGTCGTTACTCGTGAGATAAAAATGGAGAAGGAGAAGATAACAAAGGAAATCTATCTATATATTTATTCTTATTGTGGTGGATGGAAAAGATAAAGAGGCAAGCAAAGAAGGAGATTTCATTAGTTAAAGAAGGTCTATGTTACATAGATATAGTCCTTTATATACATTAGGAATAAGATCCTATATACTATATTGGCCCGCACATCCATGGGCTAAAGCCCTACAACACTCCCCCTTGTGCGGTCCAATAGAACTTCATATGTAGTGCCTCGGATGTAGTTCTTCAAATGTCGTTCTCTCCTTGATGACTTGTGCCGAAATCATTTACCTTACTAAAAAATTGACAAGGAAAAACCCAGTGGGATAAAACCTTGGTACAACTCTTCACATGTAGTACTTCACATGTTGTCTCGTACTTTACATGTAGCTCATCACATGTAATACGATCTTTAAAGATCGATGAGTCTAAGTTAATTGCCTCGTTAAAAACTTCGTCAGGAAAATCCAGAGGGACAAAACCTGAACTAAAGAAAAGAGTACAATACTAAGCAAACTTAGAACATAGTTGAACTCGAATATGTTGCCTCATTAAAACCTTGACAAGGAAAACCCAGTTGGTTAAAACCTTGACGAAGGGAAAAGAGTACAACGTGATAGATGCAAGTAAAGGTGATCCGTTGCAGATGATCACTTTGCTCCGTTGAAGTTGACGAGTTGTTTCATAACTCTTAAGGAAGAAAATCCTTGTGGGAAAGATAATAGCCTTAGTTGGGAAATTACATTCCCAGTGTTTGTTGTTGTCTCATTAAAAACCTTGCCGAGTAACAAAACCCTGTGGGAAAAAGTAACCTTGGTGAAGGAAAATAGTTCAACACACCGTTATATTCTCCCCCTGATGTCAGACAATTTTCATTAGTGAGACACAGTGAGAACACACCACGACAATTCATGTCGTTCCCTTAGAAAATACTTTTTCTTATCTCCCCCTAACGACGGGAAGACTGTCTCATTAAAGTGATAACCCGCAAATCTAGCGGTAAGAGATCTCCTGCCAAAAGTTTTAAAATGCAGATAATTGTTGGGAACTCATTTCCAACATAGCTACTTAACAGTTTTGAAGACCCATCATAGTACGATGTGGAGTCGTAATGGCACATATATAGTGCAACCAAAAATGCATAAGAACACAATATTAGGCTTAAATCCAGTTACCAACTGGTACGCAGAAAAGGTTGACTAATATTGGGTTCTAAAACGAATTAAGTAAGATGCGTGTAATATTGCATATCCCAAAGCAATAAAGGATAGGTTGGTACGCATAACCTATTTCTTAGGCACCATCTGTAACCTTTGATGGTAGCCTTTGCGAGACCATTGGGCATAAGATGCTCTATATTGATCCTATTAAACATGCAATATTCATCAAGTCTTTTTGATGTAAATTATCTAGAATTAATAAGGGTGGTGAGCCTTTTCCACTTTCTATTGTGTAATATGTGCTAGGAATTTTTAAACACAAATTTCTTTGGAACTATAACTAGTCCAAAATGTCATAAAGTTCACCAGACCCATCAGTCACTTTTATGGTCCGCATTCTGCATGAATATTTTTCTAAATTTCACCTTGTTATCTTTGTAATATGGATTGTTTACCATTTGCATCTTAGGATGGTCTCGATCCTGTTTTACTGAAGACTTTGTAAAATGAGTGATATGCTCTCTTTACTTAAAAGCATAATGGGAGGGAGGAGGGGGTTGTGCATCTGGTACTTTAGAAAACACTTATTGAGAGATATGTCGTTACTTTGCATTATGTCAATCTTTTTCCCGTTGTATCGTCCACTCAAACACATCGATGTACATATGAGTCGTTTCAAAACGAAACATCATGTCACGACCAAAGCTCCTTTATGATTATGTCAAAGTATGTATGATTCAATTTCCAATACTTCATCGTTGGAATCAATATGGATAATCCAAATTAATACTATAGTGATTTACATTTCACTAAATTGACTCATTAGTCTCTCTAAAGTATGTTTCCTTCCAAATACTTTAGTGACTATAAAAGATGCAATCAATTACATTATCATCGTAGTCAGGTTCCACATGATATCCATTTGCATGGGTTTCTTGGGAATTTAACAAGGTGTGATTATCTTTTGGTACATCTAGAGATTTTGCTACGTCTTTGTTCTATCTTGGAAAAAAAAATGAGCAGTGCTGCGCTCAATAAGATAGTCAATTGGCCAGGCAAGTTCTTGTTTCCATTAAAGTTGATGTGAAAATTGGTTGCTACTATGATACACACATTACATTGTATATATCAACACATATGACCTGGTGCATTTCCAACTCTGTCTTTTTCCCTAGCTAGAATTACATCTTAGCTTCATCCCATATTCAGTTGATACCGGTACTTTGGTGTCATTACTACTGGGAAAAAATAAATTTCCGTCTCATGATATATATGTCCCTTTTCACATGCTTTATATGAGTCATTACGTCTAACCCTTATTACTTCGGGGTTCTTTCCATTTTTAATTTTGCTACATTTAGCTTAACTTGAGAAATTTCTTTATCTCAATAGTCTAAGAGAATCTCACTACACATGTCAACCAATTACTTTAGGATGAATATATTACTAAAAAAAATAATTAATTCTCTTGTGATCATACTTCAACATATACCGGTTCGTTAATATTATGGATGAAGTATAGAAATAAAAATTTTCCGACTCAAATAAAAATAATTGGGAGTTCTTCCATAAAAAATTGGAATACATGTGATTTTATTTGAACATATGTTTTGAAACTATTGAAAGATTAATAGTTGAGCAAGTGGATACATTGCACAGAACATTCAAAAAAATTGGGAAAATATCAAGTATCCAATAAGGTGCTCGAGTAATTTTAAGCCCCAAATGAATACATTGGAATTGAGTTGGTACAACCAATTAAACAAAATACACCATTCAACTATATTCAATATCATAATCAAGAGAACTAAATAACATTAACCAAAATTCTTAATGTTCGAGATTAACGGTCATAATTTAAGTTAACCGTTTATATAATATGGGCTTATCTTAAGACAAAAATAAAATAAAATAGAACTTCACACGTTCTAAAAACAGGTAAATAAATAATCCCAACGAATATTCATAATGTAAAAGCACGTATTAGTTGGTTACATACCTCGATTTTTGGTTCCCGCTATATATACCCAAAACCGGAACGGCTTTGCTCGCGCACGTTTTGGAACCAAATTTGAACCGAACCGTAACAGGCCAGCTCAGAACAGGTCTGGATCGGCCCAACTCGGGAACATGACTGGATCGTCCAAACTCGGGGACATGACTGGATCGGCTGGGTTTACATAAACTCTTCGTTTTCTATTTCCACGGACGAGACCAGATCTGGATGGGATGGACGCAACAAGAGACAGCAACGGATGGAGCTGGGATTAGATTCTCTTTCTCCTCTTTTCCCATGGATCTTCTTTCCTTCCTCCTCGAATTAATTATACGTGGAATGGTATTTATCTCATTTCAATTCCAGCGATTCCAACATTATCTTGACGGTACATCATTGTGATGATAACGTATTGTGGTGGATGGAAAAGATAAAGAGGCAAGCAGAGAAGGAGATTTCATTAGTTAAAGAAGGTCTATGTTACATAGATATAGGTCCTTTATATACAATAGGAATAAGACCCTATATACTACATTGGCCCGCACATCCATGGGATAAAGCCCTACAACAATTCTATTATATAAAGGGAACTCCCCTTAGTTGAAGCTGCAATTTTTGTTACCCATTTTTCCCCTATCAAGTATTTAAGTGAATATATAGTCTTGGTATTAACTAGGGATAGTTTGGACTATTGACACATCTAAAAAAACGTGTAAAAAATGCATTGGTTCCTCACTGTGTGTTGGTATTATCAAGTACGAGTAGTAAAAAAAATCGGAAAAAAATCCCGTCTGGTTAATGAAAAGTTACGGTGGGCCCAGTAGATATTTCTAAAAATCTCTCTAGAAAATTAGATCCCATTTTTGCAGACTCTCCCATTTACTGAATCATCTTTGCGCCATTCATCTACCACGTGTAGAGCTGGCAAACGGGCGGGCCGGGGCTGGCTTGTTGCCAACCCGCGGGTTACGGGTTATCACGGGCCAAAGATTGCGGGTTGTTATTCTTCACGGGTTATCATTTCTTCAACCCGAACCCGTAGTGGGTTAAGCTTGCGGGTTTACAGGTTAGCCCGGCTTGTTTAATTAAAATTAAAATTTAATTACAATTAATGACAAATTACAAGGATCAAACACAATTAATACAGGATATGCTTTAAAAAACAATTATTACAGGATCAAACACAAATCCTTTCAAATCCTTCCCTGCAACACCTAACATACATGTAATCACTCCATTTTCAGCTCAACCCATTATTGGTTCAACTGGAGCAAGATCTCTATACACAGTTGTGTTGTGTTCTCTGCTCAAACTCAGACTCATGCAAATCAACCCATGGCAATCACCAAGACTTCAATTCCATAACCCGCAACACCTTCAATCCCATAACCCGTGACATCAATAACACTGCATCATCAACACTCAATAATCCAACAGCGAATTAATCAATTAGTGATAGTAGATATAATTTAGACAAACGAAAAAAGAACTTTATGTTAACAAAATTCCTTAAGTCTTATCTTCAATACTCAAGATTCTAAAATAACCAAAAACATAATTCAATAAATCAGTAAATCAATCCCGAACCAAAAACATAATTCCTTAGCCTGACCAAAAACATAATTCAATAAGTGCAGTCATTGCTTGATTCTGAATACATATAAGGGTTGCTCATGTGCATCATACACACACAAGGTAAAACCTACAGATGAGCAAGATATTAAGATGCCAGTTTATAAAATATGTAAGTGTCTCAGTGGCTTCAATCATTAAAAAAGCAAAGGAAGCAGTGAAATTCAAAAAATGGCTGCCACAATTTATGGCATAACCAAATGACCATTGAATATTAAATTACTTCAGTAATAAAAGCAGGGATCATATTTCCGTTTTTGATTAAGCACAACGAATCCTCAAGATTTCCCCAATTTCAAATTCAGAAAACTTCAATTTCCCCTATTAAATCAAAATCCACATCGAAATTAAACTGCCCTAAGTCAAAACATATGGATTATGGAAACCCACTTTGCAAAGCTGTGAGAAATCAAAAAGAGAGAAATCAGAAATTTGAGATGAGAACCATCTTACAAATAAAAACCTAACTCTAATCATCATCACAGTTGAAAATTTGAAATTATAGCAAACGAAAAAACCTAACTCTAAAATCTCAAATTTATCAAAATTAAATCATCTCAAAAAATCCATAAAGAAAACATTAATAGGCTTGCGATTAATTACCTTCATCATTGGTTTCAGATATGGGTTTGGTTTAGTGTTGATTAAACACCCAGACGATATCAATTTAGTTTCTACCAGAAGAAAATGAAAAAGAAGAAAAGGAGAAAGAGGTGGTTCTGATGGAGATGAGAATCATGAGATGATGGATGCCGTTGTGAGTGAAGAAAACTAGCCTATTTCTTCTTTTATTAACTGGTGCTACAAAGAAGAAGATAAGATATGAAGAAAGATTTTGAGAAAAGAATAAAGAAAAGAAGAGACGAAGAGACAAGTGGGGGTATGTGGGGGGACACGTGTGACGTGTGGGAGGTTAACGGGTTTACAGGTTGAACCCGCGGGTTTACAAGCCGGTCTGGGTTAACCCGTTTTTCAACAAGCCAACATCTCTCCAACCTTAACCCGGCTTGTTTAGAAATCAGCCGAGCCGGGCACGGGTTTTTAAGGGCCGGTCCGGGCAAACTTGCGGGTTTTCAGCTTGTTTGCCATTTCTAAGCACGTGCATACGCTGTAAATTTCGAATTCTCCCCTCTAAATACTATATAGTGTTCTCCACCAAAAAATACTTTAAGGGCATATTTGTAATTTAATCTTCACTATTCACAAAAATGAAATCACTGGACAGAGAGGGGCTACGCCAAAATGTAAAAAATTAGTTTTTTATTTCCTTGAGGTGCGTGAGAGCAAAGAGAAAAAAAAGAACCAGACTCCTGTTGGTGGTCACCGGCACGTGCATAGCACATGCGATCGTCTTGTAAGAGATAAAGAGAAGGAAAGGTTGGGATTGATTATTTAATTATTTTCCATTAACAAAACCAAAGGGTACTAGTGGAACACTAATTTATATGGTGGCTGAGGCTAGATTATTAATTGCTTCTATAACCTGTTTCAATTTCCTAACTAAAATAAAGTCAATTATACCCGTGTTAACTTGTATACGGGTATACAAGTTAACATGACCCTTGGGTTCTCTTATCTTGTATACCCGTATACAGGATAAGAGGCATTTAATAACCCACTTTTATCTAGGTTTCGCTGCTATTGTATCGGAATAATCTCTACAGAATTAATTATACCAATGCGCAGCGTATTTCCATAATTACCCTTGCAATAAAATAAAAAGTCACATTTTTTTAAACTCCGGTTCATCTCTTCATATTCGTCACTTCTCTTTCTTCTTCCATGTGCGGAAAATAACCAAATGGAACAGAAAATCCTGTTATAAGATGTGTGCTACAACTTCATAAAAATAAGATTGTATTCACTAACACATCAAAAAACTAATTTTATTATTGATTAAGGACATCCAAAAAGAAAATGAATGATGAAATCAGGGTAAAGGAAGAGTGGGTGTTTATTAGTCAATATTATAGCAATTTCTCTAGCTATGTTATGTATCATTGATTTGGATGAAACGTTTATTGTCAAATCTCCCAATAGACTTGGGTGTTTATTGATTTGTCAGATCTGTTTTTTTTTTTTTTTTTTGGCTTTGATCAAGATGATTTTTTTTTATCTTTAATTGTAATCAAGATACGGGTATCTATTGATTTATCGTTTTTCTATTTATTGGATTTGATTAAAAGGGTTTTGAAATAAATCCGTTTGCTACCTGATCTTTCAGTAGATTAGAAACTTTTTCATGATGATTTTTCGGAGTTTAATCTAGCAGTGAGAAGAATATAATTTTGCTTTTCCGGATTGTTTCTTAGCAATCAATAACAAAGGCAAACAGTATGCCAAAACTAATTAATTTGATCTATATAGACGTCCAAAACAAGATTCATCTAAATCGATGATTTCGTTCAATCAGATTAAGAAAAACATAATCAATTTTATGGCATAAAATATCTCATTGAAACTGAAGAACATAGCAAACTTAACTAGGGGTATGAGATGGAATTTTAGCTCTCATTGGTAAAGGAAATTTATATCTTCAAGATATTTAAAATTCCAATAAAAATGTAGTTGTGGGATTTCCCACACTACACCCTTGTTAAGGTTTTGCTATAATCAACTCATAATTGAAGATGAAAAATGACACTTTATTATTTTGGTTTCAGAAATGTTTACAGAAATGGAAGAATTCAAGATTACAACTATTCTCTTGAAGTTTCTCTCTCCTCAAGACTTTCTTAACTCTCAAAAATACATCATCCTTTTCTGGACACATTGGGTCTATATTTATAGGTAGTTACATAGTGGATGACAGCTAAGTTTCCCTCTTATTTCGGGTTGATTCTGCGATTGTACCGCGATAGTTACAATGTTAAATCTCGCAAGTTTTGTAACCATCGCAGAACAAACATACTTTTCTCAAGTTTTCTTCAATCGTCAGTTATTACGTCACTCTTTTGAAGGCTTTTGTGACACTCGTGAAGTGTAGTCGAAGATCTTGCGGTGATGCTCATTTGGGAAGTGTTGTTAATCTCGCAGAGAATAGATGTAGCGATATTCTGGTCCTACATCTTGCCTCTTCTCATGTCTTTTCTGCAAAGAAGAGAAGATCATGAGAACTAAATGCCGCAACTACTTATCTTTTCACATCGATCTCTTTTCTGACACGTTTCTATATCCTTCGCCAGCTGTTTTCATGCATTATTTCTTCCAATAAATCTTTGACACATCCTTTCTAACCGCTTGGATTTGACCGTTCATTTCTTTTCTTTGCATTTATTGCGTTCATCTTCTTCGAGAAACCTCTTCTTCTATAAATACTCCTTTCATTCTTTTCTTTTCCTCTTTGTACTTTCTTCTTCTTTTTCTCTGCGTAACTTCTCTGCAAGTTTACTGTTCTTCCGTAAATTGTGCGTTTGTTATCACTGTGATTTCTTTCTTATTTTTCAACCTTTTCTTTCATTCCCATACTCAAAAATGGTTGTTGCTGGTGCTAAAAACTTGACTGCTTTTAATGAGATGCGAGAAAAGCTCAAAAGAAAAGGTTTTACCTTGTCTACAATTCCAGGTCAAAGCCCTAAATCTGAACTTTCTCTCAAACTATTTTATGATCATCAATGCTCTCGCCAGAAAATCATAGTATCGCTAGGTCAACTTGAAGCTGGTCTTCCCCTTCCTCTCTATGACCCAGAAATCCCATTATTCTATCAAATAATATCTGACGAGAGGTTATCGCGAGTGATATATCAATTAGGTGGAGATTGCATTAGATTGCTACTTGAATATGCTTCTCGCGGTGCTAATAAAGGATATCGCTATCCCGAAGCTATGAAGAATCCTCAATTTAAAGATGTTCCCATTGTCTCTGCAGATTATACTGTGGATAATTTCTTCAAAAATTACAAGATAGTTCCTATGAAGAGGGATAGTACTTGCTGGGGTGTCCGCTTGAAGAAAGAAAAGATCGTTGATGATAAGGCTCTTATGTTAGACATTGATTGGCATACACCTACTAATCAAGGTCCTCTCCACTCTAGCGATGACAAGTGGTTTATTTTTCCATTATGTCTTGAAGGTCCTTATATATCTGGTTCTCTCCCATTACCTGCGAATCTCTCAGAGTATGAGCCATGGGTCTTCAACTGGCCTGAAAGATCTAAAGATGTATATCCTCTCAACTTTTTGCATTATTATTATTCACTATCTTCTTCATGTTTTTATATTCTCGCTAATTATTTTGATCTTTCTCAGATTGATAGAATGAAGCTCAGCTACCAAACTTTTAGGAAGCCCATCACTTTCTTAGCTCTTAAATCCTTCACAGATGAAGTAAGAAATATTGTTTTATTAGCTTTGACAATATATTGTAGCCCCTATTTCTTATCTTTATCTGTGTTCACAGGAGATTGAAGAACTAGAACCAATCAAACCTACGAGAACTAAGGAGAAATCTTTAAAGGTTAAATCTACTGTTCCTCCCAAAGGGAAGTCTTCTTCCCCTCGCGGTGAAGAATCTGGCGATCATGATAAATCTACTATTCCTCCCAAAGGGAAGTCTTCTTCCCCTCGCGGTGAAGAATCTGGCGATCCTCCTTTGAAGAAAATGAAGACCCGACCTTCTTCTTCTTCAACTCCTCAACCCATTCCAGATAAGCCAAGTGTTGATTTTGACAAGGATAATATTGACGAGGATTTCAATGATAACAGCTTCCCTTCTATAAAGAATTATTCTTCTTCTGATTCTTCGATGGCTCATTTATCCAAAAAATTTGGCAAAAATATGTTTGGTATCCCAAATGAGTATGGAGATGAAGCTATTAATGAAATATCCCAGTCCCTCGCCAATGTCCCATACTAGCTGACAGTGATTCCCTTCGCGGGGTTTCAAGATCGCTGACTCCAAGTCTCTTAAATTCACTTGGCAGCTTGGTATGTTTCTACCTGTTCATCCTTTTTGTGTATATATTGATATTTTTGTCAGACATTGATTTATATAGTTCTATCGCAGGTTGGAAGATCCGCTTTTGCTGTTGCTTTTGATTTAGACAATAGGCGTATTACTTATGAAAAGAAAGCTGCTAATCTTCGTCAATATAAAGAAAAACTAGAAGTTAAAGTTGTTGAGCTTCGCAGGAAAAATAAGCAGTTGGAGACTGAAGCTTCAGTTGACAAGCAAAAAATCTCTGATCTTGATAAAGCCAATCAACAACTCTATGGTATGATTTATTTATTTTCTCTTTTAATTCTTCTCACCCTATCGCAGCTTATTCAAGCAACCATTTTTGCAGATATTTATGGTCTTACTGACGAGGCTACATTCTTCCCATCCTTCCCTGAACCTGTAGATGATAATACCCTTCTTGCTTGCCTTAATAGTTCTTTAAGTAACTTCTCGGACGATAGGATTAGACCTCTCTCTATTGATGAACTTAAATCCAAACTTAATCTCTTAAAAATTGAACATAGGTTCAATTTAAATTTAACCAACAAGTTTAAAAACCTTTATCTTAGTTCAAAGGAAGAAGTGAATAGATTAAGAAAAAGGAATAGTGATCTTATTGATGAGAAGGATCTTGCTGTTAAAAATGGTTCCAAGACCCTAGCAAACTTTCATAAAACTCTTCTTAATGTTCAAACGGAAAGAGATAAACCTATCCGTGAGAATGAAGATCTTCTTGCGAGGGAAACTCAAGTTCGATCTCGTCTCCTTATTAATAGCGATGATGAGTTTGCTTGGGCTGCGAAGATTCTTGATAACGCCAGAACTAATTTAGGTGTAGATGTTAGTCTTCATGTTGATCAAGCGGCTTTAATTAAAGACATGATTTCTAAAAGAGAAGGTTATCACTCTTATGATTTCCATAAATTATTTCCTAATTGAATCATCCTTATATGTATTAACTTTGTTATCATTTGCTCGCAGCATCCGAAAAGAACTATCGTAAAAGATTTGATGAGTCAGAAGAAGAGAAAAGCCAACTCGCTGGAAATCAATCTTCTCGCAATGAAAAGTTTTCTAGATTGAAGGAAAAATTTAAAATCTCATCTTCAAATTTTAGTAATGCCCTTCTCCGTGTTCGTAATAACGATGTTAAACTAGTCTGTGATGATCATGGTATCCCTCATTCTACATACCCCGATCTTGCAAAGGAAATTCCAGCTGATTCCCCAAATTTAGTTATCTCTGATAGCGAAGCTGAGGAGTCTAGCGAATATGATGAAGAATTATCTGGCGAGGAAGATAAATCTGACGTAGATAGAGATTATAATGATAATGATGAAGAAGAGAAATCTGGTAATGAAGAGAAATTTGAAAAAGAAAATAGCTCTGATGAAGGTGTTGATGGATCTACTTAGTCTTGTTTCTTCTCTTTTTCCTCTTTGTAAATTTTGTACATTTACTTTTTGCTTCTCGTAACATCGCTGCGAGATTCTCCAACTTGATGTGTAAACTTCTTTTGCTTTTATTTGTATGAATTAGAAAACAATTCTTTTTCTGCAACATAATCAATCAATCAGAATTATTATCCTTTAATTATTTGTATAAATGTATCATCTAAGCAATTTTATCATATGATGGATGAATAATAATTTCATCATTCTATGCATTCCCATACTTGCCTCTATTATTCATCTGCAATATGAAAAAATTGAGTAGAGATTAGATATTAGTTGTGAATCAAATTAAATTTGGCTCAATATCGGCGATGTTATCGCTAGCAATAATTGCATAACTTTATGATTTCTGCGTAGAATCGCAAATCTCATAAATTCTGCGAGCATTATCGTAATAATCTTATGGTCTTATTATGCCTTCCTAATTAAAGGTCTTATTTTGCTACATCTTTTCTTTCTGCGACAAAATCGCAGGACGTCTTTATATTTGCATGTATTGACCCATTGATCTTGTCTTATCAATTTTTTCAACATCTCTGCGACAATATGATAAGTATAAACTCTCTTGCAAGAATTAAACCTTATGACATTGCCGTCTTGCGATGAAATCGCAGGACGTCTTTACACTTGTTAAATGTAAAAACTCATTGATATCATCTTAACTTTTCTCTTTTGGCTTGTTTCCTTTGTATAGCTTTCGTCACGCGACAATATGACAGGCCTAAATGTTCTTGTGATCATAAAGCCCCATGACATTGCCATCTTTAGACACTTATCAGCTCCCTAATGGAGGGTGCCGCCCTTATCTTCCCCCTGGTTGCCCCTTCAAGGAGGGAACATCGGCCATACAAGACTAGCTCCTCCCATCCAGATTTGCCAACAACCAGCTGTTTTCACAGCCTCTTGTCCTTTATGCCTATATGGCTTATAGTTACAAGACTTCACCCTAAGTGGGGTTTTCTTCAGGCCGAGTGCATCATAGCCAAGACTTTCCAAGGATGGCCAGGGTAGTTTCTTATGCCCCGGGCACCCTTGACTCAACCGTGTAGTTGCAGGATTTCCCATACTACACCCTTGTTAAGATTTTGCTATAATCAACTCATAATTGAAGATGAAAAACGACACTTTATTATTTTGGTTTCAGAAATGTTTACAGAAATGGAAGAATTCAAGATTACAACTATTCTCTTGAAGTTTCTCTCTCCTGAAGACTTTCTTAACTCACAAAAATACATCATCCTTTTCTGGACACATTGGGTCTATATTTATAGGTAGTTACATAGTGGATGACAGCTAAGTTTCCCTTTTATTTCGGGTTGATTCTGCGATTGTACGGCGATAGTTACAATGTTAAATCTCGCAAGTTTTGTAACCATCGCAGAACAAACATACTTTTCTCAAGTTTTCTTCAATCGTCAGTTATTACGTCACTCTTTTGAAGGCTTTTGTGACACTCGTGAAGTGTAGTCGAAGATCTTGCGGTGATGCTCGCTAGGAAGTGTTGTTAATCTCGCAGAAAATAGATGTAGCAATATTCTGGTCCTATAAAAAATATCAAGATCCAATACAAAAAATTAATTATTTAATCACTCTTATCTTGTATACGGGTATACAAGATAAGAGGACCCTATACAGTAAAAGTAAAACATTGATGAATTAATATTTTTGTCATCGTTGAATTCTATCAATTTAGCGAAGTATTAATTTATTGATAAATTAATAAATTATTAATATATCGAAACATATTAAATTTTAATTTAAAAAATAAATGTGGATATCATTTTCGTATAATACCAAATATCCAGAAATTTTATTTTCTAGTTATCTTGGAAATCTTGTGCATATATATATTAATGAAGAAAAAAAATGAGGAGAAGGATGCATCCCAATTAGACAAACCAAAGTCTAGACAAGGATTATATCCTTTAGCCTTAAGATATATTCACCCTGCACTGGTGCTTACGGATTATCGATGTTTGTCTTCCAGGATACAACGACATATTTCTCGATGTAGTAGCACTCCAAACTTTGAGAAACGGCGAACCAAAACTTAAAGCGATGAACTCTCTCTTTGACACAAAACTTGAAAGATAATTTTAGAATACAGTAGAATGATAATTAGGTTTATGATTGATTCATATCTCTAAGTGTGTGCAGGGTATTTATAAAAATTGTTAGAGCACTGCTTGGTCGAACTCGCATGCGTTGCTATCTCAAGCATGTTTGTCAATGTTAGTGATCAAAACTATAAAGTCTTGATTTCTAGTCCACTATAGTTAAGGTCTCGGACTAGGATAGAAAGTGTAGTTGAGCTCAAGAACTCCATGGAAATCATCATACAAGACGAAGGAATACTCAAGGAACCAGTGGATCTTCATCGACTAAAAGGTATGTGGAGACTTGAACTTATCTATCACTCAAAAGTCTATCTACTCTATCTCATATGTTGAGACAAAAGTCGTTTTACTATATAGACTAAAGATATACACATGTGACATTTAGAGCTGAGTATATCTCGCTTATCTATTTCTCGAAATGTGTGTTGGTAAAGCTTTCTCTTTAACCAAGTTCATCTTTTCCTAGTGACGAAAGTCATGTTATGTTTCAATCACTTTGGAAATTGCTCTGACAAAAACTAGTTTGTGAATAACAACTATATGACGTCCTCTGAGAATGTTTCAATGATTGAAATGAGATTTTCGACAATATAACCATTGGTGGATATAAACATTGTTGTGGTAACACATATATGTATAAGTCCTTAGCACTTGAACCGAAGTTTGCAAACTTTGTTGATCAAGTGAAAATCAAAACTTGAGCAGTCAACCCAGTCCGCGAACGCAGTCCACGAACGTGCGTGGTTCTCGAACCTGAGAATTTCTGTTGGAGTTGTATCTCGGTTTCAGTCCGCGAACTGAAGGAAGTTCTCGAACCTGAGAATTTCTGCTGGAGTTTGTGAACTCCAACCGGTTACTTAAGTCTGCGAACCTATTCCGCGAACCTATTCCGCGAACTTGAGTGGTTATGTCTAAAAACGATGTTCATGAACTTATATAAATGATCTAAGGAATGCTATTGCAAACCGTGGCTTTATAGTTCATGAATCGATTCGAGTGAATCACATCGTTTTTGCTTCAATTGTGTCTTGTGTAGTACATAAGATCTCATAGCAATTGAAAAACTCTCTAACTAGTTCATTTGAGTCATTTGGACTAGTTATGGTGAAGAAGAATATGGTTGATATGAAAGTTATCATTTGGATAACCATTTGGTTGACTAATATTGAACCAACTATTGTACATGTTTGGGCACGGTTACACAAACCCAAAATCGTCAAGTACATGCGTATATGGAAATCTAAGTTTTCGATCTAACAGTTGAGAGATATTAGCTTGTATCTAATCAGGTTTTCATCTAACGGTGAATATTGAATTCTTTGTTACTAAGCTAACATTGATTGCAAACCCTGATTTGAAAGACTATATAAGGGAGAACTCTAGCAACTGGGAAACCTAATCCCCACACATTCTGTGTGATACTAGTTGGATAAGCTAGAGTCGGTTCTCCTTTAACCTTTGGTTTTCTTCTTCTAAAACCTGGTTAACGACTTAAAGACTTCATTGGGATTGTGAAGCCAGACCGATAGTACTTTTCTTGTAGCTGTGTGATCTGATCTTGTTGTTTCTATCGTACGAGTACAATTGTAATAATTGGCTTGAGATTTCTATCTCTGATAGGCAAGATATAAAAGTAATCACAAACATCTTCGTCTCATCGTTTGTGATTCCACAATATATTTTTTTTGCTGCGTCGATTAAGACTATTATGAGGTGATTGATAAGACTAAGCTGTTCTTCGGGAATATAAGTCTGGTTTTATTGATTGGTTCTTGTTCACCTTGATTTATTAGAAGACGGAACAAAACTCATAGGTTTATTCGTGGGAGACGAATTTATCTATCTTGTAGACTTTTCTGTGTGAGACAGATTTGTTTGATTAAGTCTTCGACTTTGGGTCGTAGTAACTCTTGGTTATGGGTGAGATCAGCTAAGGGAATCAAGTGCGCAATATCCTGCTGGGATCTGAGGCGTAGGACCATAACTGTACTTTGGATCAGTGTGAGTTTGATTGGGGTTCAACTACAGTCCAGGATGAAGTTAATTTGGAGTAGGCTAGTGTCTGTAGCGGCTTAATACAGTGTATGTTTAATCTGGACTAGGTCCCGGGGTTTTTCTGTATTTGCGGTTTCCTCGTTAACAAAATTCTGGTGTCTGTGTTATTTCTTTTCCGCATTATATTTTGTTATATAATTGAAATAATACAGGTTGTGCGTTGTTCAATCGATTAGAATATCCGACCTATTGGTTGTTGATTTAAATCGATTGACACTTGGATATTGGTCTTTGGTACCATCCAAGTTATCTCTCTTTGATTAGACTCGCGAATCATATTTTCTTGAGTAAATCAAATCAAGATATTGAGATAATAACTCCTTGAGTATTTTATATTGATTGAGTCTAGTTGATTCTCTAGAAAAACAACTCGGAGTTGTCCATACAGATTGCTAATCGAAATATTAGGTGAGGTTGTTAGACCCCCGCTTTTTCAGAAATTACTGGTACCTCTTCAATAAAGAGTCATGATGCTTCAAGTACCTCTTCAATGAAGAATCATGATGCTATAAGGATTTTTCCAATGGTTGTGTCTTTTGAATTCCCTTCACGTTTTCGGTTTTAGGTTTTTTTTTAGTTTTCAAACGTGAAACTAGAACAGACTTAACTTAAATTACAGGCTAAATTAAGATTAAGCCCAAACCATTATGTGCAACCCGAAAACCAAATCCAAACCGGTACTAGACCAAATATTTTTCATTCATATATATACAAAATTGTATTCAATTTTCCAACAATACCCTATATGAATGAAAATCCATTGACTAACAATGAAAATGATAATGCAGACAGACACTAAAGAGAGTTCAAACGGAAATAAATTGCATGGGGATAGGTAGCTTTCGCCTTGAACCTTCCTTAGTGAATAGCTATCGGGCTTACTACTAGGTCGGTGTGCCAGAGGCTTTGAACTGTCAGTTTTTAAGCGTAAACCAAGACAATAATTATCACACAATTTATTTCTTCACCAATTTGGTTCTCATGGTTGTGTTCATTTCGTCCCTGAACAATTCTAGGAATTCATGAAGCACTTTTAGATGAACCTGGCCTATCAAAGGTTCTCACGGAAGCGGTCACACTTCTCACATCATATAGGTGATCTCCTATTAAGAGTATCCTGCCATACCCTATTTGAAATTTTCCAAATCTTAGGAATCACTAAAAGCAATGCTTATCCTTAACTACGCGACATGCAGCACTGTGTCATCATAGGAATGGGTAGAAACATATCTTTATTCATGTTCCCCCGTTCTTCATGTGAATCGTTCTTAATTTATGTTGTCTCGTTGAACCTAGATCTTGGGATCTCTAGTCAACTAGGTTTGGTTTTCCCTTAATACGATTCTTTAGATGTAGGCTTTA
Source organism: Papaver bracteatum (assembly GCA_023529315.1). Lineage (NCBI taxonomy): Eukaryota > Viridiplantae > Streptophyta > Magnoliopsida > Ranunculales > Papaveraceae > Papaver > Papaver bracteatum. The sequence continues at coordinate 951,029 of JAJJWX010000365.1, forward strand.
AGCCCATTCCCCTCGATGATATCTAAGTTAGAACTATCTTGATTAGATCGATTTCTATTAATCTGATTAAAAGTTCTCTTGTTACTCAATTGTTCGTTTGAGTCACTTAAACTCGCACCCTTTTTTTTTCTATCTTTACATGGAAAGATATATGCGAAGAATACGACATTTCTAGATTCAATTATTGTATTTGTGTGAATATCTCAAATTTCTTATCTATGTACCAGAAATATATAAGCACTACTATTTTCTGCATATCCAATGAAAACTCCATCAAAGGTTTTGGGACCTATTTTTACCTTCCTATGTAAAGGAACTTCCACTTTTGCAAGACACCCCCACACCTTTAAGAATTTATAGGAAGGTTTATGGCCTTTCCATAATTCATAAGGAGTACTTTCATTTTTCATATTGTAGTAGCATGAAATCCCACACTACACCCCTCACAAGAATTTATACAATCAAGTCATTTTAAGATGAACAATCACAATCTTTATTGATTAATCTCACCAATTTTACAAGAAATGAAAGAAATTAACAGCTGTTCTGGACTTTGTCTCTCCTAATGACGTGCTCAACACTCGAAAAAGATCTCCCCCTTTCTCTCTCCTGCCTTTCTCTTTATATAGGTGTTTACATAGTGGATGATATCTCAGATACAGCTCATATTTCCCCTATTTTAGGATCTCGTGCTACGTTCTCTCAGGCTCTCTTTATAATTTTGCAGGCTCTCTCTCTATAATTTCGCAATCTCTGCTACATTCTCTCAAGCTAAGAAAATAATTAAATCTCGCACACTAATAAAATGTGTTGTGCGATATTTGGATCCTACATCTTGCCTCTTTTTCCTTGAATATTGTTTGAAGAGCGATCTTTAAGGAAAAATCCTCTTTGTTGTAGTTGTTGGAGGAACGAGCGAAAGAATATTGGACTTGAAAAGTACGTACTTGCCTCTATTCTTTTGTGAAGTTCCGGAGTTTTACGAAGTAAATAAGAAGTATCATCTCTTGAAGTATGCGAAGTATGAAGTATCCTTTGAGAAGTATAAGAAGTACTCAATCCTCGAAATATAAGAAGAATCTGTCCTTGAATGAGAATAATAAATATTTCCTCTATTCATGCGAAATTATTACTCCATTTTTTGTGAGGATTCTTTTTATTCATCAGTGAACGTCCACTTTGTAAATGATTCTTGCCGAGAAGATAAAGAATATAAAATGTTTTTTTTTGGTAATCCATAGTTGCCTCTGTTCTTTATCTATGAGGGTAGAATCGTTGAGAAAATGTTGAATGAGCGAGTTGTTTCTTCATTCTTATCTTGCCTCTGTCTCTTGTTTTGTGCTCATGCGAAAATATAATCTCTTCAAGTTGCTTTTAATTGTGTGAAATAACTGAGCGAAATAACCACATTCTACAAAATAATCATATTCTGAGAAATTCTGACACATTCTGCGAAATTCTGGCACATTCTGCGAAATTATGAATACTTCTGCGAAATTCTGAATAATACTTCTAAGAGATTCTGAATAATACTTATTTGTTATTTTCGCTATCTCAGATTCATTTCCATGTATATATTCGTAAACTTATTTGCTTACATATAATCATTTTCGCAAGCTTATTTGCTTACTCATTTTCTTATGTGGTCTTATTTTTCCTTCCTAGTTAAAGGCCTTATTTTTCCACCTCTTGTCATTGCAAAAAAATCACAGGACATCTCTACACTTTCATGCAGAAACCCATTGATCTTGCCTTAAATTTTTATTTTGTCAATTTTGTTGCAACAATATGACAGGTCTAAATATTCTTGCAAAAATAATGTCCCATGACATTGCCGTCTTGCGACGAAATCGCAGGACGTCTTTACACTTTCATGTATTGACCCATTGATCTCGTCTTATCTTTCTCTTTTGTATTATTGCCTCTTCAGAATTGTTGCACAAATATGACAAGCCTTAATACTCCCGTGAGTAAAAAGCCTCATGACATTTGCGTCTTAAGAAACTTATCATCTCCCTAATGGAGGGTGCCGCCCTTATATCCCCCCTGGTTTCCCCTTCAAGGAGACGTACTTCTGCCATACAAGACTAGCTCCTCCCATCCAGTCTTGAAAAGAACCAGTTGTTTTCGCAGCCTCTTATCCCTTTTGCCTATATGGCTTATGGTTACGAGACTGCCCCTAAGTGGGATTTTCTCCGGGCCGAGTGCATCATAGTCAAGACTTGCCAAGAATGGACATGGTAGTTTCATACACCCCGCGCACTCTTGGCTCAACCGTGTACCTCGGCGCCTTGATCATACTCTGCACTCATTAGGAGAGTCCTTATTACCTTAGTCGCCCAACTCAAGTCATATGCTTAAGTTTAGAATCCAAGGTGCCTCTCCAGGATGGGCTTTATTGACCCCAAATCTCCATGACTCGAGTTTCAGTAGCGCTGTAACCTTATCACTGAGCCATGCAAGAGGTACCCCTTCCTATAACGTACTTTAGGTCTTACATTTGCTTATTGCAAAATTTTATTCGCGAAATAGGGTGTACGCCATAAAGGTTCGCCCCATTCTTGATCTTAGATTTTTATGGATCTTAAATCGTCTCTTGCGAAATTTTCGCATTTCTTTATTCTTTCGTTCATTCTTTCATTTATGTCATTTCTTTCATTCCCTGTGAGATATCTGTGCGAAACAATCATCAACCCTCTTCTTTGCGAAATAATCAAAGACCTTGCGAAATAATGAAAGACCAAATTCATGCCTCTAACCAACTAATTGTACTAGAAATTCGCAACTGCACAGCTACTGCGCGAACTTAAGCATTGATGGCTTGTTTACTATTGAGTGAGATTTAGCGGGCTTGGGAAAACTGGGCTTGGACGAAATTCTCTTTTAGTACATAATACTCTACAGCTATTTGCTTGAACAATCAAATAGTTGAATTGGGCTGATTCTCGTAACTATGCGAGATTCTCGATGGGGCTGGTCATAAAGTTGATTCTTGGAGTTTAATGATGAAGTAGTTGTCTCTACTATGTCTTTTCTTTGTTGATGTTCCTCTGCTTTGGCTGAGATACTGGTTTTTTCACAAGTTATTCTGATTTTGCCGATGTTACTGGAATGGCTAGCTCCTTCCTTGATTTATCCTTCTTTACGAGATGGGTTATTGGCCTTGGTTGATTCGTTGTGTGTTATATTTCTTTGCTTGAGTTAATTTTTATTTCTTCTCTGCTGCTTTTCTCTTATGCGGCTAGATTGCAAAGAAAATGTACACTACGAGCTCTTTGCAAAATAACTCCCTCTAAATATTTCACTGATGGTTATTGGTATGAAGTGTACTAACTATATCTTCTCTGTCTATAAGTTCATTGTTTTCGAATGTGCTCCGGCGAAGCTAGCTGTGATTATATTAGCTTCGTCAAATTCCTTTGCTCTTTAAGTTTGTCTCTTCGCTGGCTCGTATCTATGAAGTATATATTCACCGCCTGTTGCTGGATTTATCATGCCGTTTACTTAAAGTGCTAAAATTGTAGAAATGTAGTTGCAAGTCCCGTTGTTCGCTGCAAAATAATTCTTCCTTCGCTGGTGATCACAAAGTTCCCTTGGAATACTTCTCCTTTATTTGTTTTAAGTTTTGAGGTGCAATTTCTCTTAGCCATTCAGTTTACATGTACATTCTCGTTTCATCTCAGGTACTGCTTTGTCGAGTTTTTATGATGGGTTTTCTTGCTATTATAATTGTGGGTGCTCCTATTAAAGTAAGAAATATGAAGGTAAGAAGATTCCCCTTTTAACTACGACCAATTTATTGAGCATCACTAGCTCCACTGGATTTTAGCTTTTTATTTTCATACGGTTCTTTAACTGAATATTTGCCTCGTTTTTCCTTGCTGATATTTCTCCCATAGGGCTCATATGAACTGACTTGCTGAGTCTTGGATATGAGATGATTTAATTCATTGACTGCTTATACAACTAACTGATCCTGTTTATTTAGAATCTTCCCTGGATTGGATGAGAACTCGTAATCTGCTTTAGATGCCATATTTGTCACCTTTGGCTTGTCTCATAGATGAATTATTTGATTTGCGAGCTCTTCTGTGATGAGATTTGTTGTTCTCTGTTTTAAATCTGTTAACTGGTGGTGATATCTTCGCGGTTTTGATGACTTTGATTCCTGCGCAGATTAAGTAGCTTTTGCCCTGCTTTTTTGTGTTTTATTTTCCCTTGCAGCTGTGTCTTTGAAGTTCGCTTGCTTTGTGCTTGAGGTCCTATTTTGTTGCTCCAACGTCATCTGTGCGGCTTTTTTCGCCCTTTCTCTAAATTTTGTCAATGATGCTTTTCTGTTTTTTTTTTCTCCTCTGCGATGATATCGCAAGTTCATTATAAATCATCAGATCCGAATGCTTAAAGATGAAGTTTGAGAAATTGGAAGTGATTTAATACTTTTTGAATTGATTATTGATGTAGATTCTGTTGGTTCCTCTTTGGTTGCACTTGCTTCATCGTTGTTTCAGTTCTGCATAAGGTTACTCATCCTCTCAGTCCTAACCTATGTCTTCGCAGGAGAGATTTATGTCTTCGCAAAACTTCCTCTATGTCGAACCAAAGCTCCAGTGATTACTATCTTCGCGTGACTGTGACGTGTTTTCTTCATCCTATAATTATTTCTGGACTTGTTACTGCAAACGTTAGCTCATCGAACCCCTCCTTCAGCGAAGTCATCGCATCAAGTAGTTCATCCGTGGAGATATCTTGACTTGTTTTATGAGATTGCTCTCAATCTTTTGCTGTAACATCAAACCATTAAGAGAGAAATTAATGTTTGTCAGTCAAATCTTCAAATTAAATTGAAATTTCAACATTTAATGTTTTCAAAATTAGTTGATTGGGTTTTGTAAACAAATTCTAATAATCGCAAATCTGTGGGGAAAAATCCGTATACATCATATCTTTTAAAAGAAAGATTTTGGAGAAGAACAAGTTATAAATTTTGTAAAAATCTTTTTGAAATCTCTCTTTAAATCCATAAATTTAAACGTGTTAAAGATAAATTAAATAAATAGTAATAGGATTCATCCTTTTAAACTGGTTGGTGGTGCAGCTTTGTTTTTCCTTTTATCTGCTTATCCTACTGTTGACGAAGATCTATTGTTCTGTATCTTTCTTCTATGTCTTCCTCAAATTTGTTTCCCTCTTTTATTGTTTCTGGTCTTTATGCAGCTTTAACACCTCTCGGTTTGTAGATCCAGTGAATCCAATTCTAACAATAGCTAATTTCTTTGAATCTTCTTCAATCTAAAAAGTAGCAGTCCCTGTTTCTAGCGCCAAAATGTAGTAGCAGGAAATCCCACACTACACCTCTCACAAGAATTTATACAATCAAGTCATTTTAAGATGAATACTCACAATCTTTATTGATTAATCTCACCAATTTTACAAGAAATAAAAGAAATCAAACTAAGAAATTAACAATTGTTCTGTACTTTCTCTCTGCTAATGACTTGCTCAACACTCGAAAAAGATTTCTCCTTTTCTCTCTCATGCATTTCTCTTTATATAGGTGTTTACATAGTGGATGACAGCTCATATTTCCCTTATTTTAGGATCCCGTGCTACGTTCTCTCAAGATCTCTTTATAATTTCGCAGGCTCTCTCTCTATAATTTCGCAAGCTCTGCTACATTCTCTCAAGCTAAGAAAATAATTAAATCTCGCACACTAATAAAATGTGTTGTGCGATATTTGGATCCTACACATATGAGGTAGTTAGTTAAGGATATAATTTGCGGTAAGGAAAGCTTCCCCCACAAATTATCCGGCAATCCTGAACTTAGTGATAGAGCATTCATCATTTTTTTCAATGTACGATTCTTGCGTTCCGCAATACCGTTTGATTGTGGATTATAAGGAGCAGTGGTTTGGTAAATAATTTCATGCTCCAAACAAGGTTTCGTAAATGGTGAATCATACTCAATGCCTCTATCATTTTTCAAAATTTTAATCTTTCTATTCAACTGATTTTCTACCTCATTCTTATAGTGCTGAAATATGTCTATTGCATCGTTTTTCCCTCTCATTAGATAGACATAGCAATAAGGAGTGTGATCACCAATAAAAAAACAATGAAATATTTTTTTCCCATTTCTTGTTTACACTGATTTAAAATCACAAATATCAGTATGAACCAAATCTAGTGGTTTCGTATGTGTTTCAACCGGATAAAAGGATGACCTTGTTAGTTTTGCTTCTACAAAAATTTCTCATTTATGATTTAAATCAATGTGTCATTTTGGTATTAGATCCTTGTTAATTAATTTTCGAATGGAACCATAATTAACGTGACCTAATATACCATGCCATATAATTGATGGCTCAATCAAATAAGAAAAAGCAATTTCCTTTTGTAGGAAATACTATATAGTCCTAGGAATAATATATTATAGAGAGTCTAGTCCTGTTGACCTAGTTCATTGTGTGTTTGGTCCTAGGGTTTTGTCCACCCACACGGAATGTCCTTTTCTGTTACAAAAATACCCATGCACGTGCAAAAATTATTGTTTGGTCCTTTTACAGACTTATATAAACAGGAAACAACAAGAACCCAGTTTCAGTTTCAGAAAATTTTCTCTCTCCTCTCCAATCTATCGATTTCCTGCAGAATTTTAGTTTCTAGGATTTACGAAATCTTCCTCGATTTCGTTTTTAATACCAAGATAGATTCATTTACAGTATATTAACTTGTTTATGAAGATTGATTTGATTACAGAGTTAATTTGATTACGGGGTTTGATTTTGGAGTTGATTCGAGGCTTTTGGAAGATTGATTTGAATCTTTTTGGAGATTTGATTCGGGTATTTCTGAAGATTGATCGAGGCTTTAACTTGTTTATGAAGATTGATTTGATTATGGAGTTTGATTTTCGAGTTGATTCAAGGCTTTTTGAAGATTGATTCGGTTGGAGTTTGAAAAAGCGGGGGTCTAACAACCACACCCAATATTTCGAATTAGCAATCTGTATGGAAAAACTTCCAATATACTTTCTAGAGAATCAACTAAAAAGTTAGACTCAATCAATAGAAAAGTATATCAAAGAGTTTATATCTCTATCTCTCAATTTAAATGTTACTCAAGAAAACTGCGAATCTCAATTTAAATACAAGAGAGATAAACTTGGATGGTAACAAAGACCAATATCCAAGTGTCAATCAATTTAAATCAACAACCAAAAGGTCGGATATTCTAATTGATTAAACAACAACACAATACCTGTATTATTTCAATTATAAAGATAAACAATATAATGCGGAAAATGAAATAACACAGACACCAGAATTTTGTTAACAAGGAAACCGCAAATGCAGAAAAACCCAGGACTTAGTCCAGATTAAACATACACTATACTAAGACGCTACAGACACTAGCCTACTCCAAGCTAACTTCGGTCTTAACTGTAGTTGAACCCCAATCAATCTCACATTGATCCAAGGTACAGTTATGCTCTTATGCCTCTGATCCTAGTAGGATACTACGTACTTAATTCCCCTAACTGATCTCACCCACAACTAAGTGTTGCTACGACCTAAATTCGAATACTTTAATAAACCAATCTATATCACACAGAAAAATCTATGGTAACAGATAAATCCGTCTCCCACGAATATACCTACGAGTTTTGTTCTGTATTTTGATAAATCAAGGTGAACAGGAACCACTTGATAAAACCAGACTTATATTCCTGAAGAACAGCTCAGCTTTATCAATCACCTCACAATAGTCTTAATCGACGCAGCGAAAAAAGATATTGTGGAATCACAAACGATGAGACGAAGATGTTTGTGACTACTTTTATATCTTGCCTATCGGAGATTGAAATCTCAATCCAATTATTACAATTATACTCGTATGATAGAAACAACAAGATCAGATCACACAACTATGCTAAAAGTAGTATCGGTCTGGCTTCACAATCCCAGTGAAGTCTTTAAGTCGTTAACTTGGTTTTAGAAGAAGAAACCCAAAGGTTAAAGGAGAATCAACTCTAACTATGTGTTAGAGCATTTCTCGGTCGAACTCGCATGCATTGCTATATCAAGCATGTTTGTCAATGTTAGTTATCAAAACTATAAAGTCTTGATTTCTAGTCTACAATAGCTAAGGTCTCGGACTAGGATAAAAAGTGTAGTTGAGCTCAAGAACTCCATGGAAATCATCATACAAGACGAAGGACTACTCAAGTAACCAGTGGATCTTCATCGACTAAAAGGTATGTGGAGACTTGAACTTATCTATCTCTCAAAAGTCTATCAACTCTATCTCCTATATTGAGATAAAAGTCGTTTTACTATATAGACTAAAGATATACACATGTGATATTTCGAGATGAGTATATCTCACTTATCTATTTCTCAAAATATGTATTAGTAAAGCTTTCGATTTAGCCAAGTTCATCTTTGCCTAAGTGACGAAATTCATGTTATGTTTCAATCACTTTGGAAATTGATCTGACGAAAACTAGTTTGTGAATAATAACTATATGACGTCCTCTGAGAATAATTCAATGATTGAAATGAGAGTTTAGACAATATAACCACTGGGGGATATATACATTGTTGTGGTAACACATATATGTATAAGTCCTTAGCACTTGAACCGAAGTTTACCAACTTTGTTGATCAAGTGAAAACCGGAACTTGAGCAGTCAACTCAGTCCGCGAACGTGCGTAGTTCTCGAACCCGAGAATTTCTGCTGGAGTTGTATCTCGGTTTCAGTCCACGAACTGACGGAAGTTCTCAAACCCGAGAATTTCTGCTGGAGTTTGTGAACTCCAACCGGTTACTTAAGTCCGCGAACCCAGTCCGCGAACTTTAATGGTTATGTCTAAAAACGATGTTCGTGAACTTATTTAAATTATCTAAGGAATGCTATTGCAAACCGTGGCTTTATAGTTCATGAATTAATTCGAGTGAATCACATCATTTTTGCTTCAATTGTGTCTTATATAGTACATAAGATCTCATAGCAATTGAACAACTCTCTAACTAGTTCATTTGAGTCATTTGGACTAGTTATGGTGAAGAAGAATATGGTTGATATGAAAGTTATTATTTGGCTAACCATTTGGTTGACTAGTATTGAACCAACTATTGTACACGTTTGGGTACGGTTACACAAACCCAAAATCGTCAAGTACATGTGTGTATGGCAAGCTAAGTTTTCGATCTAACGGTTGAGAGATATTAGCTTGTATGTAATCAGGTTTTCATCTAACGGTGAATATTGAATGCTTTGTTACTAAGCTAACATTGATTGTAACGCCTGATTTGAAAGACTATATAAGGGAGAACTCTAGCAACTGGGAAACCTAATCCCCACACATTATGTGTGATACTAGTTTGCTAATCTAGAGTCGATTCTCCTTTAACCTTTGGTTTCCTTCTTCTAAAACCATGTTAATGACTTAAAGACTTCATTGGGATTGTAAAGCCAGACCTATACTACTTTTCTTGTAGTTGTGTGATCTGATCTCGCTGTTTCTACCGTACGAGTACAATTGTAATAATTGGCTTGATATTTCTATCTCCGATAGGCAAGATATAAAAGTAATCACAAAAAATTTCGTCTCATCGTTTGTGATTCCACAATATCTTTTTTCGCTGCGTCGATTAAGACTATTGTGAGGTGATTGATAAAACTGAGCTGTTCTTCAGAAATATAAGACTGGTTTTATTGATTGGTTCTTGTTCACCTTGATTTATCAAAAGACGGAACAAAACTCATAGGTTTATTTGTGGGAGACGAATTTACCTATCTTGTAGACTTTTCTGTGTGAGACAGATTTGTTTGCTAAAGTCTTCGACTTTGGGTCGTAGCAACTCTTGGTTGTGGGTAAGATCATCTAAGGGAATCAAGTGCGCAGTATCCTGCTGGGATCAGAGGCGTAGGAGCATAACTATACCTTGGATCAATGTGAGATTGATTGGGGTTCAACTACAGTCCAGACCGAAGTTAATTTGGAGTAGTCTAGTGTTTGTAGCGGCTTAATACAGTATATGTTTAATCTGGACTAGGTCCCGGGGTTTTTCTGCATTTTCGGTTTCCTCGTTAACAAAATTCTGGTATCTGTGTTATTTATTTTCCGCATTATATTTTGAAATAATACAAGTTGTGCGTTGTTCAATCAATTAGAATATCTGACCTTATTAGTTGTTGATTTAAATTGATTGATACTTGGATATTGGTTCTTTGGTACCATCCAAGTTATCTCTCTTTGATTAGACTCTCGAATCACATTTGCTTTAGTAAATCAAATTGAGAGATTGAGATAATAACTCCTTGAGTATTTTCTATTGATTAAGTCTAGTTGATTCTATAAAAACAACTCGGAGTTGTCCATACAGATTGCTAATCAAAATATTGGGTGAGGTTGTTAGACCCCTGCTTTTTCAATTAGTATCAGAGAAGGAAACACGTTTAAGACCTTACAAGTATGTGTTTGTAGCGATCCGACTCTATGGACAATAGTGCTATCTTAGTAAATGCACCACCAGATCCAGGGATTTCAGAATTCTCTTCCATGACTGATTTGATAAAATCTATAGAATAAATTCTATCTAAACCTCCACCAGGTTTAAAATTCCTTGAAGTGTTTTCAGAGCTTGAAAAGAAGCTTGAGAGTTTATCTCTTGATGTTGAGTTATGCCTCCAAAAAGAGCAAGAATCTCTTGACAGGCTAAATCAAGTTACGATGAATAATATTCATGTTGAGGTTGATATTGATTTACTAATCAGTGAGAGCAATGCTCCTCCTCTGCATAATCCAATTAGTTATGATAAACTAAACAAAATATAAGAGGAGTTTAAATCTCAGTCATCCGAGTGTATCACCTCAAAGCATGAATTGATTCGTTGCTCAATTATTGATACTTCCTATCAAGATAGTAGTATTGTATTCTTTTATGAAGAATCTAGGACGTCTCTTTTTATCAAAAGAGTTTCCCTTTGCAGTACTAAAAACTATCTGCAGAAACTGTTTTTTATAAGTTGGAAATCAAGAAATCAGAAACACAAATCTTTTTGGGTTCTCTTGAAGTTCTTTGATAGACTTATAAAAACAGTTCCTTGGGTGTTTCTCAACACTGCAAGATTTAAGAGTTGTTGGAAAGAAACTCTTTCTTGGTGCCATGGTGAGCACGATATTGTTCACCTCAACACAACCTGAATGTGTTGTAAGTGCATCCTCACCAAGGAATGTCCTGCTATGAATACAGTGAGGAAAGCATGAGAATTGGGGCACAGATTATGTTCGATAAGTCGATTGGATTCGTCTAAAAAGCTATGTCAATAAACTTGAGCAATATTTGTGTTTTTATTTGCTTAGTAGTTATAATGATCCATGTACCTTGCTTATCATTCATTTCTACCTAACTTGATCTGTGTTTAAGGTTCTTAAATGTTTAGGTTTGGAAATAGTGGTTTGGGATGTTTGGACTTCATGGTACACATACAAAGTATGCATAACATCTTTTAAAACCAAAATCCAGGAGTTTAAGTTCGCGGACTTGAAAATTCGTGTGCAAACCCGTAAGTTCGCGGACTTGCCTTTAGACGTCGATATTTCAGTCAACTTGTTTTGGCCGTAACTTCTTCATCCGAACTCGGAATGAACTCATTCTTTTTGCATTCTATTCCTATTTGAATTCTATTTAAAATGGATATGAGAAACCTTGAATTTGGATGAGTTAAGATTGATATTTGCCCTGACTCTTGTTTTTTAATATTTTGCTCCGTTTCGTTGCACTTGTTCCACTTCTCTTGAACTTGAGCACTTGGAGTACTACTCTTCTAAGTTAATTTGTAGCTTTTAAAAGAATGTTGTTGGTGAATCACAAAGAAGGAAGTTCAAGAATGGGAAGTAGTACGCATTACTATGGGATTCTTGAATGTTCACAATCATTTTATGTGAACTATGGTGCATGGTCGTTAATGACTTTGTATGTTCTTCTTTGTTAAGAAGATATTTTTTGTACGCCTATGGTAGCTATTCTTTGTATAAATCAAGGCGAAAAAGATTGATTCTACCCTCTAAGGACAAATCATCTTATATGTGCATTACGAGTTTGTCTTGATGCCTATAAAACTTCTTATGAGAATTTATTCTTGTTTTTGAGAAGGATTACTAGTGTTTTGGAATAGCCATTATTGTGATTACACATAGCTATATCCAATGTTTTTCATCTTCTTGTTTTTAGATTTATTGGCTTAAATTCTAAACTTGTTTGGAAGATGATAGTTGCAGTATTAATCTCTTGATTTTATATATTGCAATATTTTGATGGGATACGTCCGTGAACTTGATTGTCCCATATTTTGTCAAAAGTAAAGTCATTCGTGAATTGATATGAAAATATTGATAAAAGAATGAATAGACTTTTGAAAAACACAAAAGTTAAGCATATATTGTCAATTATTTATGTAAGATAGGTTAAAATATTTTGTGATTCAAGGATTATGTCTATTGTATGTCATTGTGCAAATGGTGATAGAAAAATAGAATGAATCCTTGTGTTATCCACGGTATAGATCCTTATTGATCCATTTTTTATGTATTACCGTGAAGGCTCCATTGTGTATTTTATGTTGAGCACGATACGACTAAGTCGATTCCTTATTGGCATGGTTGGTTGTTCAATGAGATGCTATATGTTGAGCATTAAGAACTAAATTAATCAACTTGTGTGGCTATTTAGTTTGTATTCCATAAGTTTTCTTATGTTGAGTACATGTACGGTTAAGGTTGTCATATCTTATGATAGTCTTAGTCAGGGTTCCATAATCTCTTACGTTGAGCCCAAATGAACTAAATCAATCATCTAGTATGGTTATTTAGTTAGCACTCCGTAAGTTCTTCTCATGTTGAGCATAATTGACTAGGATGGTTTGTTAAAGTCTCCATAAGTTTACTTGTGTTGAGCATATTTAATCAAATTAACCTTGGTTCGCTTGGGGTAATATGATTGATATTTCTTGTTGGATTCCAAATTCATACTTGTATGTAATTTGTTGAGTTTAAAGAAATCCTTCTTTTCTTTTGAAATTAAGGTTGCACTTGTTGTTCCTTAGGGAATGACATATTATGGGGGAGAGTTCTTTTGAACTTGTGCTTAATTGCCAAATCTTTGTGGGGAGTGCGGCTGTGGAATATTATAGGGGCTATCTTGCGTCTTTATAAACTCCTTGATGAATGCATTTAGCTTCGGCTTTATGATTGCATCTAAACAAGATGATACACATTTACCTTTGATCATGAAATGTCTCTTACGAAAATTTCATTAGGATCCCGTTCTTATACCTTTGCCAATTTTATTGACAAAAAGGGGGAGAATTAATATTGATCGTTGTCGTATGCGTCAAAAATAATTTCACTTTCTTACTCAACAAAATATAAATGAAGTATAAAGTAAGGAAGAGTTCGTATCCACAGAGAGGCGATTGTTGTTATCAAATTCTAGTTTCTTAGTAACCAAAAGGGGGGGATTTCTGATTTTTGTAAAATAAAAGTAAAATAAAAACAAAGTAAATAGTTGGAAGTAATCAATAGAGAAAGATATTGGTCAAGGAATTCATCTTCAATCTTAAACATGTGCTTGCATATACAATTAGAATTACAATTTAATCTCTTTTATTATCAAAAGCCTAGAATATCAAGAGAGCAAGATAATCTGAAAATTTCCTAAGTTCACCAACACACACATTAGAGATGCGTATGCGAATTCTACCTAAAGAATAACCTAACGCCTTGCGCTAATTAAGTTCAATTCCTAGGAGCATTAAGTTTGGGAAATAGGCTAATCAATGCAATTGTCATACATTGCGCATGACAATTCGGACAATGGTCAAACTCTACATATGATTACAAGAGTGTATCACTACAAACCGTAATCATATCATGCTACTTGTATTTTGGGGTTATCGCTCGATGAAAACCCTAAAATAGCTATGGACAAGATGCAAGTTCAATTAATTGGCCACTTAACTAAACAAACACCAAAATCTATCACAATACATCAATCATGTGATATTAAAAACAGTAGAGATATGAACGATAATCAAGAGAGAAAACTAATGCATTAATCAAGCACAAGTTTTAGAAATAGGACTACATCCTTAACCAATAATATAAGATTTAGCTACTTATAGCTATGTAGTTCATCATAATCAATAATCAAATAAAGAAGATGAAAAATAAATACGAAAGGAAACCCTAGTTTCTGCTATCCTCCAAAGCTCCAAGTAGAATACGTGATATCACAAGTTGTAGAATTTTTTCCTTTTTGTAGCTTTTCCTTCCAAAATTAGGTCTAGACTTCAAAGCCCAACACCAAAAAGTCCACCAAGCCCATGTGTGAAAATAACCCAGTAAAAATCTCTGTCAAAAGTAGTCGCCGGAAAAATGGGTTCATCGCCGGAATCCGGCACCGGACCGGAGTTCAGGTAAGTGGTCAAACGAACCAACTCGGGTCAACTCAGAAAGTCAACTGAGTCAAAGAAGAGTCAAACCGAGTCAGCTGGGCTAGTCAGAGTCAGCTCACTGACTCATTTGAATACATGGACTGAGCCATTTGCAGCTTGCATGTGCCAAACTTAGTCAAGCACAATGATTGCACTTCATCATTCAGTGGTGCAATTGCTTCAGTTCTCAGCTGCCAACCCATTGCAGAACAACCAGTTCCACTCATTGCAGTTCATCTCCTTCTCTGATTTCAACATGACACTCTCCTCATACACAGCCCACTGATCCATGGCTAACCAGCAAACCACTAGTACCAACTGCCACCTCTACCCACAACTTCAGTTGTACTTCATAACATCATCAGATCCCTGCAGTCCTTGTTGGCTATAAACTTAGCCACTGCAATTTTAGTTCAAATCCATCTCTGTATCTTATGCACTGCATCATATCCATTGCAGCCTAAGCATACATTTGTCGCTTCAAAATCAGACAGCAAAAGCTTCCCTTCCACCTGAGTTTCATCTCAAAATCTCCATAACTTCAACCACACAGCTGACCCTGCCATTCCCTTGACTGCCCACTATTTCAAACCAACATCTGTTAACAAACTTCCTCTATCTCACTTGAACCAACCCATTACAGTATGTAACTCCACAGTCACCAGCTCATCTTGGCTCAACAAAACCATCAGTTCAGCACCCAACCTAACAGATTTTCTTGCACACTGACATAGAAATTCCTGCATGTAACTCATTCCAGTAGTTTCAGATTGAACTACATCCACCAACCACCTAAATCCAGTTCATCATTCCAAGCACAAGATGCACCCTGGCTTCAAACCCATGACACCAATTCTTCGCAGCTACGTCTCCTCTCTACAGCATCTCAGAACTGTTAACTGCAAAACCACTTCTGCATCACACTCTCACTGCTTCAACCATGGATTCATCCAATAATCTACCTTGCTGCAATTAGCTCCAGCGTCAACCATCACCAACTGCACCAATCCACTGCACTTGCACCTATAACCCTTGCAGCTTCAAATTTCATGCCTCCATTTCAATCTGTAATTGCTTCAATAACAACAGCTGCAACCACATTTACTTGAACCCATTTCATTGTTGGTTACAAATCAAAACCTAACTCTTATTTCTATATCTCTGATCAAGACCTTCGTCACAAGCTCTGAACCCTTCTAGCACAGCCACCATCTTTCTTGTTTTCTCAATTCACAGATCCAACACCCAATTTTGACAGCAACAACCAGCATCATTCTTGGTTCAATTCCTTCACCAAGGCCTAAACACTCAATACCAGACCACCAATTCCTGTTCAAACTCACAGCAACATCAATTTTCCATTCGATTTCTTCCCAAGTATAGCATCAATTCTTCAATAACACCACCATTTCAGTCACCTCCATCTCAGTACCACAACCACCACCTGAACTGCAATTCAACTCCAACTCTGCAATTCCAGCTCCTTCTTGAACTCTTGATAGAAACTCATCACAACCATTCCTTTTGTCGTACCAACACTTCCATTTTATCATCACAACAACCTCAAACCTTAGCTGCACTCAGGAACCACCCTAAATTCCCAATTCATTCTCACCAAAATCAAACCAAAGTCCGTTGAGTTTAACCCATCGTCAATTAACCTTAACGAAACTCAAATACTGTCTCAATCTCCTCCATCGACTATGGAAAATAATCACCATCTCCCTGAATTTAATCATCTCTAGCTTCCCATAAAAGTCAACATCGTCTCTTGTTACAGAGGCTACAGACTCAAACTCATCAGAACAATCATAAGCACAATCATCTCTGTCTTCAGATCAAAACGTAACTCTAATTTCTTCTTCTAATCCTTGTAAATTTCTGATATGAGAACCCTCAGTTCATATATTTAATTCACCATCTACATCTCAACCAAACGCATCTGAGACTGATTTCTTCTCAGTACCACCAAACCCATTTCGGATTTCAACAACAACATCATCATCTCCATGAGTCTCTTGAAATATCAGCAACCATTTTTGGTTTTAGATGAAGAAATAGAGAAAACTAGGATTTTGTTATCTCTGAAATCTAGGTTGTATGTAGTAAAGTTATAGTGGACATATCCACCAAAGTGAGACGGATAAGGGGTAACCAGGGTAACTGTAGGGATCACTCATCAAATAAGGACCACCGAGGCTCTTTGCTCCATGCTTCTCTAGACTAAGCTGTAGTGGTTGTCCTCTTCTTCCTCCATTGTGCTCCCACTATTGCTTGCATATGAAATAACATTTTCTCCTTTCACCAACAACAACCGTTCCTTATTTCTCAGATTCACTTCTTCTCTTCAATGAGAGTCATCACTAAAGTTGTCTTGCTTTTCAGACAGAAAATTTGCATCACTAAAGCCGACATACTTTTCAGACAGAGATGAAGAAATAAAAGCAAATAATGAGAAATAGTTAGTCTCCAATAGCAGTTGCACCTTTTTGACTTTAAAACGAGGTTTCTTCTTCTTTTGTTCCCAATGACTCCAAAATACCTAAATAATCAAAAACAAACATAAGATACATATTTTACAAGAAAACTAGCAGAGAAAGAATAAACAATAGATAAATATCAAGGTGTTTTAGACACCTATCAAATTCCCCCACACTTAGACTTTGCTAGTCCTCGAGCAAATCAACCAAAATAATTATAAAGAATACATACAACTCCGCATCGTCGAGGCTACGGTCACTTTTAGCATAAATAACAAGCCTTTGAACCCCTAGGTGTCCCTAGTGGATGACTTTTAGTCTCATGAAGGTTTACAAGAGGTCTGCCTACAAAACCTATATTTCCAACTTCGTCTATTTGTGACAAATCAATGAACGAATCCAAAATGACTGCAGGAGGAGGTACCTTGAGCAAATTCAGTTCATATTTAAGTAAATAAATCTCTAATTAGATAGTCGAACAAGCCACAATACTCGGAAACTAACAAACCACAATCACAATGAAAAGATTAAGAAGATGGATATAGATGTAGATGTTGGCGAATGTTGACAAGTGATCGATGTTTCCCATATCTGTCTGAAGGTGACTGCCAAGATGAACCTATGCATCCTATTGGATTGATCTACTGGTCTGAATTCTAGTGTCAACACACTAGAATATACAAGGGAACCAGTGGTCAACAATCTTAATTCTACATCAACTCAACCGGCATATACAAGGGAACCAGGAGTGACTTTATTCAACAATAATAATATTTTTCTTTTCTTTTCTTCTTTTCACTTTTTTTTTTTAGACAGCATGATTAGATCTTTTGGATCCAAGCGCATGTTTCTTTGTCAGCAAGCATGTGATAGTTGCCTTGGATCCTGCATTCCACGCTTGTTTAGGCGACGGAGACAGGGACAACGTTTCACACATACTGCTATCCAAGTGTCTTTTTTATTCCGTTTGGTCTAATTGGTCGGTCTCTTTTTTTTCTTCCTTTTTCTTTCTAGAAACTCAATCACTCTATTTCATCCTAGCAGTAATAACAAGTCGATGTTTAGTGACCCACCAAAGCACTTAGAGAACAATAGATAAATATGAAAAAATAAAAATAGATTGTGATATGGTAACAACTATCATGTTATTTATAATTTCTGAGCTATGTCCATCCTTTTAGTTAATTGTTTCCTCAACTCCTACAATCAAAATGGTTCCATCCACTTATAGTGTCATCCTAAAGGCACAAGTTTTTAGATTTCGGAGTTCATAAAGCACAATTTTTTTCTTGGTTTTTCTATTTTTCTGATTTTTTTTTTACTAAAAGCATAAAACATAAAACAAACTATACAAACATATAAATGCTCCCCCACACTTAAACTTTACATTGTCCTCAATGTAAAATTGAATCGTCCAAAGAAAGTCCAAGGTGGGAAATTCCGCAAATGATATGCAAAAACAAAGAAAACAAAGATAAAAACAAATGCTTAAAAATTAAAAGATAAGGTAAAGATACAAAACCGATGGGTTGCCTCCCACTTAGCGCTTGGTTTAAAGTCGTCAGCCCAACGTTCTTCTTGTTTGCTAAGACTTCTATAGAGAGAGCACTTCCAAAAGTTTAACTCCTTCCACGACATCCGAAGAGAAGTTCTCATAATATGGTTTCAACCGATGCCCATTCTCTTTAAGTTCATTTCATGTAGCCAAACTACGAATTTCAACTGCACCATGAGAAAACACATTAGTCACAATAAAAGGTCCAATCCAACGCGACCTTAATTTACCTGAAAATAATTGCAAGCGAGAATTAAACAAAAGCACTTTCTGCCCAATGCAAAATTGTTTCTTTGTAATCATATTATCATGAAATGCTTTCGTCTTTTCCTTGTAAATCCTTGAGCTTTCAAATACATCATTGCGAATCTCTTCTAACTCTTGAAGTTGCAACTTCCTTTGATTTCCAGCACCATCCAACTCCATATTGCATTGCTTAATAGCCCAAAATGCCTTATGCTCAATTTCTACGGGTAAGTGACAAGGTTTACCGTAAACAAGCCTAAAGGGAGACATCCCAATAAGTGTCTTGTATGCGGTTCTATACGCCCACAAAGCATTATTGAGTCGTGAACTCCAATCCTTCCTTGTTGGATTCACCGTCTTCTCGAGAATGGATTTCACCTCTCGGTTGGAAACCTCGTCTTGTCCATTTGTTTGTGGATGGTACGGTGTTGCAATCCTATGCGACACATTGTACTTCCTTAACAAGGTTTGCAAGAACCTGTTTTTGAAGTGTGAACCTCCATCGCTAATTATAGCCTTTGGAATTCCAAACCTTGCAAAAATATTTGCTTGCACAAAATATGAAACAACTTTAGAATCATTAGTTGGGGTGGCCTTAGCTTCCACCCATTTGGAGACATAATCAGCAGCAAGCAAGATATAATAATTTCCACTAGAATTGACAAAAGGGCCCATAAAATCAATTCCCCAAACATCAAAAACCTCAACAAATTGAATAATAGTTTGTGGCATTTGATTTCGAGCACCTAGATTGCATGTTCTTTGGCACCTATCACATATAATACAAAATGCATGTGCATCCTTAAACAAAGTTGGCCAATAGAAACCACATTCTAGTACCTTGAGAGCGGTTCTCTTGCTCCCAAAGTGTCCTCCACAAGCATATGAGTGGCAAAAAGACAAGATAAAGTTAAATTCAGATTCGGGAACACACCTTCGTATTACTTGGTCACTACAATGTTTCCATAAGTATGGATCATCCCATATGTATTGGTTTCCTAAATTCTTAAGTTTGTCTCTCTCAGCACGAGACAAGTTCTTTGGGATTTGTTTAGAAACTAAGTAATTAACAATATCAGCGTACCATGGTTCTCCAAAGGCAATTGAGAATAGTTTCTCATCCGGGAAGCTTTCACGCAATGGGATAGTTTCCTTGTGATAAGTGCATTTTGCATATATATTTTGTGTTAATTCCATGCTAGTATTTGTTGGTTTTCTTGCAGATTATTGTGTGTTACGCTTGTTTTCTCTTATTTGTTTGTTATTAGGTGAATAATCCAAAAGAAGTGAATTTGAGCTTAGTTGTGCAATAAAAGAAGCTAGCTAAGAGTGAAGAAGGGCCAAAGACCAAATAGAACTCGTTCAAATACAAGATTTCTACTTTTCATTATGAAAGGCGAAAAAACGGAGTCATTCGGAGTTCATACGATGAAGTTATGGGCAAAATAGTAAAATAGGAAAAATACTCATTTTACAATGGAAAAATACTATTGGCACTCTCACTTTGGATAAGGGGCATCCTTAGTAGACACCTTCTAAGCACACTCCCGGTTTGGATAGAGGGACACCACCTTCTTCACGGTTTCAAAACCAAAATTTTGGCGGGAAATTTTGTTCACCTGTGTAAAATTTCTGGGATGAATTTGGACATGAATTTTGGAGATTTAATGGCCGGGGTTGATTGATATCACCCTGGTTTTATTAAACAGGGATGGTAATGAGTTTCTTTCGTCAAATAATGGCTATATAACTCACGAGTGGAGCTTTCCGTTGGCGGAAATGGTGATGCTTAATCTTGGCAGTGATCAAGGGTGACTAATCTTAATGGAGTGCTGTTGGTAATAGGTGAGAGTGAAGGTGAACAACAGTTATAGCATGAGAACTGACGATAAAGAGCATGGAAGAGATGCTCGAGCAAGTAAGTAAACTTGTTGTGGTTGAGCTCGAGCATGGGCTGTTAGACATGGAAGATGTGGTGCTGTTGCTGTTTGCTATTGGCAGTGATACTCGAGCTGCTGCAACGGTGACTGAGTGAAGACATAGGAGGCAAAGATAGCTCTGGATTGTCAGTAGCATGAAGTTGCTGTGATGGGATGATGACGAGCTCGATGTGTAGCTGATGAAGTGGTGATGCCATGAAGAAATTCGAGTTTGGCAGTGACAAGTAGAGTTGGTTGAGTATTGTTGTTAACGGAGATAGAGAATAAGATGATGCTCGGGTTCGCTGCTGTCAAGAAGGTGTTGCTGATGAAGCCTAGCAAATCTCGGTGAGACAGAGCACGAACATGGGAGTACTTTTGGACGGAGTTGAGAGACGACAGTCAATGACGAGATGATGACGTTCGGTGGCAAGTATGAAGCTGGAAAGTGTTATTGCTCGGCTGGGAAAATGGAAGCATCAAAGCATGAGGAGCTGACAGAAAGTGGCAGCGTGGAAAGGACAGCAGCAGCGTGGACGGAAAGATGGAGGAACGGTCGAAACATCATCATGGGAAGCAGCATGGAGGCATGAGACGAAGAGACAAAGCGTGGAGAAGAGACAACAAGGCATGGGAAGATAACACCCAGTACCACATGCGCACGAGGTTAAAGTGTCCAGCACTTGCATCAGATGGATAACAGGGATGCACATATCAGTTTTTTCGGGTATTCTACCCTATAAATAGCATTTGAACTCTTCTCCCAAGGCAGACCCGGATGGGGACTCTAGACGATTCCACATCCCACACCTCTACATCCCACACTTCTTCTTTCATTTCCTCTTCTTCTTTCATTCTTTCTTCTGTTTTTATTTGTTAGTACTTTTAATTATGAGTAGCTAAATTTTCTATCTAGGATTAGGGAGGAAATCCTACTATGTGTGCTATAATGTTTTGATTATTTTCTATAATAATTCTCTTGGTCCTTATTCTTGATTTGTAACGGTAATAATTTTCTTCATGTGTCCTATGATGCTTGATAATTGATTTATATATTCTATGTTAGAGAATAGCATTTTATAGTGAAAAAAATTGTTAATTATTTGAGAAAAATAATTGTTTGAAAAGATTTATTTTCCGAGACGTATTATTTGTCCTAAATCGTCTTGAGTAATTTTGGGAGAATGTTATAGGAAATAGTTATAATCATTTAGTATGTGTAGTAGTGATGGAATCTTGACATCCTAGACTCTTTTAATTGAACACAAGAATCATTTTTAGCATTTCCATTATTTTATAAGTTTTATAAAAATCACCATCTTTTTGTCTAAAACCGAATCTTTTAAAAAGTCCGAGAATCAAACCCTATACTTACCACTTGTAAAACTGCATCAGTTTTTGGCGCCGTTGCCGGGGACTTGCCTTTAGGTTAGGTTTTAGATTTTTATTTTCTTTTTAGTTAAATTTTAAATTTTAGGTTTAGTTTAGTTTAGTTTTTTTTTTTTTTTTTTCTTTGATTTTACTTGGTATTATTCTTGTTATTTTTCTTTATTGTGCAGGTAATATTCTATATTTATTGTGGAATTGCATACCAAAAGAGAATTTGGAATTCGAAGCGGAAAAATTTGCCAAAGCTTTTGGTGAATGTGTAAAAAGACTTGGGAGTAAAGAGCAAAGATAAAAGAGCAAAAGAAGAAATTTTTTTTTTTTACATAAAAAAAAAAAAGAGTTTATTTTATTTTATTGATTGTATTAGGATTTCTATATTCTTGTAATTTTATATTTCTTTTGCATTTTTTTTTTTTGGGACTTTGGACTTGGACATTCTTTTATTATTTTTTTAAAAAAACCCTACGGAAGGGTAATATTAAATATCAAATTGTTTGCAGAGAAGGACGGTGATTACAATATCACCTCGGCCCCTCGGGTTCGTGCATGACATAGGAGTCGTGGCCCGAGTCGACAACAATGGTTCATCCCCCGTATGATACGGGAGGTAAGTTTGTCGAAACACTCGCGAATCTCCTGTTAGCGAGTTACTGTATTCCTTCGTTTGCATATATGTTGAGGACTTGAATACGGCTGTTTTATTTTCCTAGTAAAGGGCAAGGACTGGCCATACAAGATAAGGGTTCGGATTTCATCACCGTTCTCTTCTTGCCCGCCTTAGGAAAACGATACCTACGCGAACCTAAGCTTTAAAATTTGAAGTAGAACGAGACCTATAAGGTAACGAGCTTAGTAGGAAAGTCGTTCGAAAAATATTGGTTACTCTTTAGGCATACTCCGAAATTCATGATGGTTTCTGTAAATTGAATGTGTGACTGCGCCGCCTTGTAATACGGTGAGGCCTTGAGTATCAAAGCTCTAGCGACTTCTCTCGCCTCTATTCAATATACTTTAACTCAGATTGATTCAGAGGAGTTTACTCAGATTTAACGAATTCCCTTTCGAAGGATTAGAAGCTGGTCTAGAAAACAATCTAAGTGGAGCCATCATGCTTTTTGTTTGCTAGAAATCAGCAGGTTTACTGTGGTGGAGTCAGCCTTTTTTGTGATTGAATAGAACTTCCCTTCCTTGTTTGTGTTATTCTATTTTTATTTCTATCTTTATTTGGTCCTAAAAAATAAAAATAAATAAAAATAAAAATAAAATAAACACACCAATTGCTTCACTAGTATTATTGTGTGTGTATGCGACGTTGGAAACGGGTAGAACATCGACTTGTAGAAAACGACCTTTTTAATTTAAGTCCGACCCGTTACACGGATTTAGGTGGTAATTCTATTTTTACCGAAATGGTTAATGAAAATGATGAGGGTGAAGTTGTGCCAACCAAAACCCTTAGGGACCGTTTAAACCCGTCTAGGGTGATACGTGAACTGGGGTTGTCTTACAAGCCACTACCGTGAAGTTTGATATTAAACCTGGGACATTTGGCATGCTACGTAAGTTTAAGGGAATAGAGAATGAGAACCCGTATACCCATATCCGTGACTTTGAGATGATTTGTGATACCATGAGTTATCCAAATGTCACCAAAGACGATGTTAGGTTACGTTTGTTTCCCTTTTCCCTAGAAGAAAGAGCCAGTGAGTGGTATCATATCATTCCTTCCAAAATAATCACTACTTGGGATGGACTTGTAGAGGTTTTCGTTAAGAAATTCTACCCACACCATAAGACTGCTGCTATTCGACAGTCTATCCAAACCTTTAAGCAAAAATTAGGTGAACACCTACACGGTTATATAGAAAGGTTTAATGAATTGTTATACCAATGCCCACATCACGGCTTTGATAAAGCCCACATGGCCTAAATTTTATATGAGGGCCTTGATAGTGAAACCAGAATGCAGGTAGAAACAATGAGTGGTGGAGAATTTACCCATCAAGACCCAGATGAATGTTTTGACGAGTTGGTCGAGTTAGCTGAAAAGACCCGTCAATGGGCTTCAATGAGGGAGCCCGAAATAACTAGGAACCCTATCCTTAGGGTCAATAGAGTTGATAATGGGTCTGACATCCTTAGGCGTCTAGAGGCCTTAGAGATAAACCAAGGGTCCAACCAAACTATGAGCTGTAATAGTGAGCCCAAAACATATCCATGTACCAATTGTGGTGATCAAAGTCATATTGGATCTCAGTGTCCCCAGTTTTACCCAACTGAAACTACTCGTGACCAAGTTAGTGTCCTACATGGTGGTATGAACTCTAAATATGAGGTTCGACCCAAGTTTGACCCATACTCAAATACCTATAACCCTGGTTGGAGACATAACCCGAATTTCTCATGGTCTAAAGGTAACCATCAAGGTGGCCCGTCGAGTAGCTCACCACCCAATTTTCCTAGGAACCAATCTCAAGTTCAGGAACCGAGCCCAGTTGATAAAAAGGTGTCATCCCTAGAGGAAAGTCTAAAACTCTTTATTGACCGTAGTGTGATAAACCATGCCGAGACTACCCAAAATGTCAACCATTTAGGTCAGAAGCTCGATGAATTTGTCTGACGAGTCAGCGTAACCAACAAAATAGTGACCGAGCTATTGCCAACCTAGAGACTCAAATAAGTCAACTTTCGAACCGGTTAAATGATAGAGAGAGTGGGACATTCCCTAGTCAAACAACTCCAAATCCGAAAGGATTTAACCAGGTTAATATGTCGGGTAGTTCTAAACATAATGAACATGTCAAAGCAGTTATCACCCTTAGGAGTGGTAAAACTCTAGAGAACTCGGTAGAACCACCTAAGGACAAGATTCCAAATTTGAAAAGGAGACAGAGTTGACCAAACTTCGTCTAAAGACCTTAATGGGCCTGAGTGTGCTAAGAGTCCAAGTGAGAAAAACCCCGAGAGAGTGTACATACCACCCGCACCATTTCCTCAAAGACTAGCTAAGAAAAAACCTAGTACATATCTGAAATCCTAGACATCTTTAAGCAAGTTAAGGTTAACTGCCTTTGTTAGATGCAATTAAACATGTACCCGTTATGGCCAAGTTCTTAAAAGAGATGTGCTTTGTCAAGAGAGAGGCGAGTGTCCATAAAAAAGCCTTTTTGACCCAACAAGTTAGTTCCATAATCTCACAAAAGTACCAGTCAAATTTAAAGATCCTGGTTGTCCTCTTTGTCACATGTGTCATAGGTAACCAAACGATAGACAATGCTCTATTAGATCTTGGGGCTAGTGTGAATCTTTTACCTTTCTCGGTTTATGAACAACTTGGACTAGGGAGATGAAGCCAACTAAGATAACACTACGGTTAGCCGATAGGTCAGTCAAAATCCCACGTGGAATTATTGAAGACGTTTTGGTTCGGGTAGAAAACTTTATTTATCCTGTTGACTTTGTGATTTTAGACACTCAACCCGTCTCTAGTCAAGATATCAATATCCCAATCATCCTAGGTCGTCCGTTTCTAGCCACTGCAAATGCAGTCATACATTGTCAAAATGGCCTAGTAGAATTTTCCTTTGGGAATCGGAAAATCTCGGTGAACGTCTTTAAGGCGTTACAAGCCCCACAGATCCACGAACACTATGAGTCTATATGCATGATTGACTCTCTAGTGGAGAATACCTTTACCACCAATAGTGTTAGCGATCCTTTAGAGGCGTGCTTGGCCCATTTTGGAGCTTACTATGATGAGGATAGTTATTTTGAAGAAGTTAATGCGTTGTTAGACTCTGCGCCGATAATGGATTATGGAAAATGGCAGCGTAAACCAGAACCTCTTCCATGACCATAGATAAACCCCTCCCATCATCAGTTAAGGCTCCCACCCTTGAATTAAAGCCACTACCAGATACACTGAAATATGTATTTATTGGTAATGAGAATACTCTTCTGTCATAATTGCCTCGACTTAGAGCCCGACCAGGAAAGTAGACTAGTTAGTGTTCTTCGTGAGCACAAGGCGCAATAGGGTGGACTATAGCAGATTTGAAAGGAATTAGTCCTGCTGATTGTATGCACCACATCTACTTAGAAGAAGGTGCCAAAACCTCAAGACAAATGCGAGAGACGTTTGAATCCTAATATGAAGGAAGTTGTTCGACCGAGGTGCTCAAGTTATTAGATGTGGGTATCATATACCCCATATCGATAGTAAATAGGTCAGCCACTGTTCGGGTTGTCCCAAAGAAGTCGGGATTACGGTAGTTGCGAATGAGAATAATGAATTGATACCTACCCGTGTTACTCTTTGGGTGGAGAGTTTGTATAGATTACCGTAAGTTTGAACTCAGCAACTAGGAAAGACCACTTTCCTTTACCATTCATCGACCCAGATGTTAGAAAGATTAGCGGGCCACAACTATTATTGTTTCCTAGATGGTTATTCGGTTATAACCAAATCCCTATAGCCCCGGAAGACCAAGAGAAAACAACCTTCACATGTCCATTTGGTACTTTTGCTTACAGGCGTATGCCTTTTGGGTTGTGTAATGCACCGCAACATTCCAACGTTGCATGCTAAGTATCTTTTCGGACATGGTTGAGCAATTTCTCGAGGTCTTTATGGACGATTTTTCAGTGTTTGGATCCTCTTTCGATGAATGTTTGCACCACCTTACACTAGTTCTAGAACGTTGTAAAGAAAAGAACTTAGTCCTTAATTGGGAAAAGTGTCATTTTATGGTTAAATCTGGAATAGTGTTAGGACATGTGGTGTCCTCTAAGGGAATAGAAGTTGATAAGTCCAAGGTTGACCTAATTTCCAAATTAAGACAACCTAAGAATGTAACCAATGTTAGATCTTTCCTTGGACATGCTGGATTTTACCGTCGTTTCATCAAAGACTTTAGCAAGATTGCTTTACCTCTATCGCACCTACTTGCTAAAGATACTGCCTTTGTATTTGATGAAGCATGTGTTCAAGCTTTTGAGAAGCTTAAATTATTGTTGACTTCTGCCCCTATCATCCAACCACCCAATTGGAACCTCCCATTTGAAATCATGTGTGATGCGTCCGATTATGCGGTTGGTGCTGTCCTTGGCCAACGACATGATAAAACACCTAGTGTGATTTATTATGCTAGTAGGACCCTAAACGATGCCCAGATGAACTACACAACCATTGAGAAAGAAATGTTAGCCATCGTTTTTGCTTTGGAGAAATTTAGATCATATCTCCTAGGGTCTAAGGTCATTGTCTATTCGATCATGCCGCACTCAAGTATCTCCTTTCAAAGAAGGACTCTAAACCACGGCTGATTAGATGGGTATTGTTGTTCCAAGAATTTACTCTAGATATTCGTGATAAGAAAGGGTCCGAAAATGTTGTAGTTGACCATTTATCCCGTATCCTTGATAAGACTAGAGATGATGAGATACCAATCCATGACACGTTCGATGAACAACTATTTTCCATCTCCGAGTTACCCTGGTTTTCTTGACATTGTCAATTATTTGGTAATCGGTCAAATGCCCGACCATTGGTCTAAACAGGATAGAGCTAAATTCTTGTCTCGAGGTTAAATACTTTTTTCGGGATGATCCATACTTATTCAAGTACGCCTGATCAGATCATCCGTCGTTGTATTCCGACAACGACATATCCGATGTTCGACGACTTTTGTCATTCTGGAGCTTGTGGGGGTCACTTTAGTTCTAAGAAAACATCTGCTAAGGTTCTACAATCTGGTCTTTATTGGCCAACTATGTTCAAGGACTCCCACCTATTTTGTCAAAGTTGTGAGAGATGTCAGAAGTTAGGGAAGTTGACCCGAAGAAATATGATGCCACTTAATCCTATACTGATAATAGAAATATTTGATGTGTGGGGCATAGATTTTATGGGCCCGTTTGTCAATTCCTATGGAAATTTTTACATCTTATTAGCTATTGATTATGTGTCTAAGTGGGTTGAAGCAATAGCTACCAAAACAAACGATCGCCATGTTGTGATCAAGTTTGTTAGAGAAAATATTTTCTCTCGATTTGGTATGCCTAGAGCAATCATTAGTGATGGAGGATCACATTTTTGTAACCGGTCTTTCGAGACGCTCATGAAGAAATACTCCATTACTCATAAGGTTTCTACACCTTACCACCCACAGACTTGTGGCCAAGTAAAAGTGTCTAATAGGCAGATCAAGCAAATTTTAGAGAAGACCGTAAACCCTACCCGAAAGGATTGGTCTTTGCGCTTAATAGAAGCATTATGGGCTTACCGAACCGCTTTTAAGACTCCACTTGGGATGTCTCCGTATAGACTTGTCTTCGGTAAAGCCTGTCATTTGCATGTAGAATTAGAACACCGAGCTTATTGGGCTATTAAACGGCTAAACTTTGACCTACCTGTTGCTGGTGATAACCGTAGACTTCAGCTCAATGAGTTGGAAGAAATTCGTAATGATTCTTACCAAAATGCGAAAATTTACAAGGAGAAAACAAAAGTTTTTCACGACAAATCGATTCTTGAAAGTCGTTTACACCAGACATAAAGTTCTCTTGTATAATTCTCGCCTTCACCTTTTTCCTGGTAAGCTTAGATCTCGTTGGACTGGCCCATTCTATGTTAAGACCGTGTATCCGCACGGTGCTATTGAGGTGAGGAATCATGATACTGGAGAGACTTTTAAAGTCAACGGTCAGCTATTGAAACCATTCATCGAATTGACCAACCCGGATGTGGAAAATACAAATTTACAGGATCCCGTTTATCACGACTAATTTTCTGCAGATACAGTAATGTCAGTCAAGACATTAAACTTAGCACTTCTTGGGAGGTAACCCATGCTCATACAACAAGGTAATATCTTTCCTTAACTCTTTTGATTCAAATAGTTTCTCTTTGTTCATGTTTTTAATTTTATCTTTAGAACATTGAGGACAATGTAGAGTTTAAGTGTGGGGGAGTGTTTTGACCTTTTGCATATAGAATTTTTAGCCTTTTTGATTAAAAATTTTCAAAAAAAAAAAAATATAAAAAAATTATTTGAATAAAACCTCCAACTTTTAGAGATTTTAGAGTCACTAGCATACTTCTAGGTATGTTTACATAGAGAGTTCTGACCGACATAACTGAATTTGGAAGTGTTAGAGAACTACATTCGGATTTCTTACGAATTGGAGTGTTAAATAATGGATTTAATCATGCCGGTGATGCAAATTAGGAGCAGAGAGAAATGCATTATTAGAGTTGCTGATCAATCATTAGTGGAGACTACCTATTTTCAAATCAACAGAGGCACCAGACCAGATTTCTTTGTAGCTGACTAAAGAGCTTTCTTTTGAGTGTGTGTCACCATACGTAAATTCCGGGTAGAATGGTGAGCTACCCAACTTCACACTATTTTCAGCACTATTTTTGATCTCTTGAGTGCTAATTTTGTCAATCATGAGGGTGTCGTCTATAGATGAAAACCTCCTTCTTGTAGTTTGATTTGCAGTTAGCACCATTCTCTCTCGCCAACAACAGGTCCATAGAAACACATCATCAGCAAAGGAGCGACATCAAAATCTACAAGGAAATTTGAAGAAGTTTAAGGTTTTTAAGCAACAATTCAAGGAAGAGCAAATTTTATATCTAAGTATGAAGACTTATTTACAAGAGCAGAGAAAATCAAAAGATGAAAAATATTGAAGTTTATGATACAAAGACAATACAAGTTGTGAAGATCAAAGTGGTAAAGTACTTCTTTCATGGCCATGTTAATTTTATTATTGTAGTTGCAATCTTAATTAAAAAAAAAAATGAAAAAAAATGAAAAAAAAAAAAATGAAAAAAAAAAAAATATACAAAATACAAAAAGATTTGCATTTAGGATTTATTTGTTCAATAAGGCCATGGGGAAGAAAAATATATAAAGAAGTTTCAAGCGACAAGAAATAGAGGAAAAAGAGTTATAAATTGTCAAAGTTCTACGAAATTCAAGAATTTATCATCAACGATTGAAGACCGAAGACCAAGATGAAGAAGACGAGCCGAAGGAAGACGTTTCTATTGGATGTTGTGAGAGTGGTGTTATCATCAGTGCAATCAGATGTGAAGGTGGTAAGTACTCTCATCCTTGCTATAAGTGGTTGATTTCCTTTCTTAGAGATCATCAAAAAAAGTCTTTTACTTCCCACGATTTTGTGGGGTCTCCAAAAATAATTCGGAAGGTTTCCTTCCCACCATTCAACGTGTGTAGGAGTTCTATCTTCATTCCTACCTGCACACATGTGAGACCCATAAAAAAGCTGTCTTATTGAGTGCAATTATCATAAAATCCTTTAAGTGAGGCAGAAGTCGAGGCGAAATGCTTATTGGTCGTTTCTCAAACACGCATTCTCTCATTATGGTGTGATTATTTCTCACTCAATATTTAAGAATGAGAATATGTTCTTTGGTATTTCTAACTTCTTATTACTAGCATGCAGAAACTCTATGTCCTCATAACTCTTTGGATGCTTGGGACGCTGGATCGCTTTGAAGTTGGAGTAGGTTTTGTGGGTATACCTCTGGTAAAACCTCCCGAGACTATAACTCGGCCACTAGGGACACCTAGGGGTTTAAAGGCTTATTGCATACGCTAAATGCAATCGTGATGCCTGCGACAGTGAGTTAGGATTTTTAGTTTGCTCGAGGACTAGCAAAATCCAGTGTGGGGGAATTTGATAAGTGCATTTTGCATATATATTTTGTGTTAATTCCATGCTAGTATTTGTTGGTTTTCTTGCAGATTATTGTGTGTTACGCTTGTTTTCTCTTATTTGTTTGTTATTAGGTGAATAATCCAAAAGAAGTGAATTTGAGCTTAGTTGTGCAATAAAAGAAGCTAGCTAAGAGTGAAGAAGGGCCAAAGACCAAATAGAACTCGTTCAAATACAAGATTTCTACTTTTCATTATGAAAGGCGAAAAAACGGAGTCATTCGGAGTTCATACGATGAAGTTATGGGCAAAATAGTAAAATAGGAAAAATACTCATTTTACAATGGAAAAATACTATTGGCACTCTCACTTTGGATAAGGGGCATCCTTAGTAGACACCTTCTAAGCGCACTCCCGGTTTGGATAGAGGGACACCACCTTCTTCACGGTTTCAAAACCAAAATTTTGGCGGGAAATTTTGTTCACCTGTGTAAAATTTCTGGGATGAATTTGGACATGAATTTTGGAGATTTAATGGCCGGGGTTGATTGATATCACCCTGTTTTTATTAAACAGGGATGGTAATGAGTTTCTTTCGTCAAATAATGGCTATATAACTCACGGGTGGAGCTTGCCGTTGGCGGAAATGGTGATGCTTAATCTTGGCAGTGATCAAGGGTGACTAATCTTAATGGAGTGTTGTTGGTAATAGGTGAGAGTGAAGGTGAACAACAGTTATAGCATGAGAACTGACGATAAAGAGCATGGAAGAGATGCTCGAGCAAGTAAGTAAACTTGCTGTGGTTGAGCTCGAGCATGGGCTGTTAGACATGGAAGATGTGGTGTTGTTCTTTGTTTCTTTGTTGGAAGTGATACTCGAGCTGCTGCAACGGTGACTGAGTGAAGACATAGGAGGCAAAGATAGCTCGGGATTGTCAGTAGCATGAAGTTGTTGTGATGGGATGATGACGAGCTCGATGTGTAGCTGATGAAGTGGTGCTTCCATGAAGAAATTCGAGTTTGGCAGTGACAAGTAGAGTTGGCTGAGTATTGTTGTTAACGGAGATAGAGAATAAGATGATGCTCGGGTTCGCTGCTGTCAAGAAGGTGTTGCTGATGAAGCCTAGCAAATCTCGGTGAGACAGAGCACGAACATGGGAGTACTTTTTGACGGAGTTGAGAGACGACATGATCAATGACGAGATGATGACGTTCGGTAGCAAGTATGAGTTCATCCGGAAAGTGTTGTTGAGAAGATAAGTGACATTGAGAAAATGGAAGCATCAAAGCATGAGGAGAGCTGACAAAAGAAAGTGGAGCGTGGAAAGGACAAGAAGCGTGGACGGAAAGATGGAGGAGCGGTCGAAACATCATCAAAAGAAAGCATGGATGCATGAGGCGAAGAGACAAAGCGTGGAGAAGAGATGCAAGGCATGGGAAGATAACACCTAGTACCACATGCGCACGAGGTTAAAGTGTCCAGCACTTGCATCAGATGGATAACAGGGATGCACATATCAGTTTTGTCGGGTATTCTACCCTATAAATAGCATTTGAACTCTTCTCCCAAGACAGAGCCGGCTGGGGACTCTAGACGATTCCACATCCCACACCTCTACATCCCACACTTCTTCTTTCATTTCCTCTTCTTCTTTCATTCCTTCTTCTGTTTTTATTTGTTAGTACTTTTAATTATGAGTAGCTAAATTTTCTATCTAGGATTAGGGAGGAAATCCTACTATGTGTGCTATAATGTTTTGATTATTTTCTATAATAATTCTCTTGGTCCTTATTCTTGATTTGTAACGGTAATAATTTTCTTCATGTGTCCTATGATGCTTGATAATTGATTTATATATTCTATGTTAGAGAATAGCATTTTATAGTGAAAAAAATTGTTAATTATTTGAGAAAAATTATTGTTTGAAAAGATTTATTTTCCGAGACGTATTATTTGTCCTAAATCGTCTTGAGTAATTTTGGGAGAATGTTATAGGAAATAGTTATAATCATTTAGTATGTGTAGTAGTGATGGAATCTTGACATCCTAGACTCTTTTAATTGAACACAAGAATCATTTTTAGCATTTCCATTATTTTATAAGTTTTATAAAAATCACCATCTTTTTGTCTAAAACCGAATCTTTTAAAAAGTCCGAGAATCAAACCCTATACTTACCACTTGTAAAACTGCATCACCTTGTCCACAGAAAGACGGCTCAAGTGATCCGCAACGGTGTTCTCAATTCCTTTCTTGTCTTTGATCTCAATATCAAACTCTTGCAAGAGTAAAATCCACCGTATGAGCCTCGGTTTCGCCTCTTTCTTTGTAAGCAAGTACCTAAGTGCTGCATGATCAGAAAAAAAAAACAAATTTTGTACCAATTAGATAAGAGCAAAACTTTTCCAAAGCAAAAACAATAGCTAATAACTCTTTTTCAGTGGTTGTGTAGTTTGGTTGGGCCTTATTTAATGTTCTAGAAGCATAATAAATGGAATGAGGTATCTTCCCCACACGTTGCCCAAGCACCGCACCAACCGCGTAGTCACTTGCATCACATATAATCTCAAAAGGCTTGCTCCAATCCGGTGGTTTAATGATAGGGGCTGAAATCAAAAGTTCTTTCAAACGATTGAATGCCGACATACACTTTTCATCAAAGTTAAAAACCACATCTTTTTGCAATAAGTTGCAAAGTGGTGATGCTATCTTGGAAAAATCCTTGATGAATCTACGATAAAAACCTGCATGACCAAGGAAAGAACGTATCTCCCTCACCGTAGTGGGAGGGGTTAGAGCACGAATAAGGTATATCTTAGATTTATCAACTTCCAAGCCTTTAGAAGATATAATATGGCCTAAAACTATGCCATGAGTTACCATGAAATGGCACTTCTCCCAATTCAGCACAAGGTTTGTTTCAACACATCGTTCAAGAATTAGTGATAAATTGTTCAAACAAAGGTCAAATGAATCACCAAAGACACTAAAGTCGTCCATGAACACTTCAATTATGTTTTCAGCATATTCTGAAAATATACTTACCATACACCTTTGAAAGGTAGCTGGAGCATTGCATAAGCCAAAAGGCATCCTTCTATAAGCAAAAGTACCGAATGGACAAGTGAAAGTGGTTTTCTCTTGATCCTCGGCGCTATCACAATGATCGATTGTAACTTTGAATAACCATCAAGAAAGAAATAATAAGAGTGTCCAGCTAAACGTTCAAGCATTTGATCAATAAAAGGTAATAGAAAGTGATCTTTTCTAGTAGTGGCATTCAATTTCCTGTAATCAATACAAACCATCCAACCGGTTTGCACACGAGTTGGGACAAGTTCATTCTTATCATTCTCCTTCATCGTCACACCTGATTTCTTTGGTACAACTTGTACCGGGCTCACACACTTGCTGTCGGATATGGGGTAGATAACACCCACTTCCAAAAGCTTGAGTATCTCCTTTTTCACAATTTCCATCATGGGAGGGTTCAAACGACATTGCGTTTCCCTTGTAGCCTTTGCATCGTCCTCCAAACGGATCTTGTGCATACAAACGGCAGGGCTTATACCCTTGATATCGGAAATTTTCCATCCTATGGCAGTCTTGTGCTTCCTTAGCACCCTTAGAAGTTTTTGCTCCTGTAATTCACTAAGCTCGTTAGAAACAATCACAAGAAACTCTTCATTGTCACCCAAGTACAAGTACTTTAAGTGACTTGGAAGAGGTTTCAATTCTAGCTTTGGAGATTTAACAATTGAAGGTACAAGCTTTTCATCATTGCACGGTAAAGAAACATATGAAATATTCTTAAGTGCAGATTTTTCCGGTAATGAGTTAAGAGAACCAATGGTTTCCTTAATCTCATCACCGTACTCCAAACCGTTATAAATAGGTGTAGTGAGCACGGTTTCCAAAGAATCAGCGCCATTCAACTCAAACATTTGTTGCGCCAATGTGTCCATCACATCAACGGAGAAACAAGAGAGGACATCACTAGGATATCTCATCGTCTCGAAAATGTTGAAACGTATTATTTCTCCATCAAACTCCATAGTCAGCGTTCCCTTGTCAATATCAATAATGGTTTTCGCCGTTTTCATGAAGGGACGCCCAAGTAGAAATGGAAGAGACGAGTCCGGTGAACCTTCATTCATCTCTAAGACACAAAATTCAGCTGGAAATATAAGTTGATTAACCTGCACAAGAACATCCTCAACAATACCCATTGGGTAAACATTAGAGTGATCGGCTAATTGCAACACAATTCCATCCTTTTTAAGAGGACCAAGATCAAGTGAATTGTACATAGATGCAGGCATAACATTAACGGATGCACCGAAATCCAACATAGCTTTGTTAAATGTAGTGTTACCAATAGTGACGGGAATGTCAAAGCTACCAGGGTCCTTGCATTTCAGTGGGAGTTTGTGTTGTAAGATTGCCGAGGCATTCTCCCCCATACTTAGTACTTCATTACCTTTGAGCCTTTGCTTATTAGTACACAAATTCTTCAACACCTTTGCATACTTTGGAACTTGCTTTATAGCATCTATTAGTGGTATGTTCACATGGATCTTCTTGAGAACGTCTAAAATCTCCTTTTCTAGTGCCTCCTTCTTGGAAATTGCAAATCTGCGAGGGAAAGTTAAAGGAGGAACATAAGTAGAAATCGGAGTTATAGAGTTAGGAATAGGTACCTCAGAAGTTTGGGGAGAATCCTCATTCTTCTCCTCCAAAACAGGTTCCTTTGGTGTTTCCACCTTGCCCGAATCAGTAACTTCGGGTTGCACAAGTTGTGTACCATTTCTCAACGTAATTGCATTAACACCCTCCTTTGGGTTGATAGGTTGAGAAGGGAGTTTCCCACCAATTTGTGCCTTCACTTGGTTCAACTCAGTAGCCATGGAACCCATTTATGTGTGCAAATCCTTTATCGCACTCTTAGTCTCTTGTTGGCTTTCTTTAAACATAGTAGAAATTCCTTGCATCATTGTTTGAAGCTTTGAATCGATATCGGAACCTTGATTTTGCATTGATTGTTGTGGTTGTTGAAATTGTTGTCGCGGCTGGAATTGTTGTTGTTGAGGTTGAAATCCACTCGAATGGTTGAAGTTAGGTTGTTGAGCCGCTCCTTGCTTATTGGAATAGCTAAAGTTAGGGTGATCTCTCCATCCCGGATTGTAATTGTTTGAATAAGGATCATATCATCTTTGCTGATTTGGAAATATCACGTTAGCTTGCTCATTGACGTCTTCATACCCATGAGAACTTGGTATCACCGCGGCTGCAACTTGTTGCATCATTGCTGACATGTTACCCATTTTTTGACGAAGTTCCTCTACCTCGCTCACTTCATTTACTCTCCTAAGAAGCACATCTGAACCACGACTCAAGAATTGTTGGGAGTTTGCTGCCATGTTCTCAATCAACTCTCTAGCTTGTGCCATCGTCTTGCTCACTAGTGCACCACCACCCGCAACATCAATAAGATTCCTATCACTTGATTGGAGTCCTTTATAGAAGTATTGGATAATCATAGCGTCGCTAAATTGGTGGTGAGGGCACCTTGCCACCAATCTCTTGTATAATTCCCAACATTCATATAAAGATTCTCCCACATTTTGCTTCATCCCACAAATATCCTTGCGTATTTGAGTAGCCTTTGATGCAGGAAAATATCTCTCTAAAAAGAGTTTCTTCAACCCATTCCAAGTTGTGACATTTCCGGGAGGCAAATAATACAACCAATCCTTAGCACTATCCGCCAAAGAGAATCGAAACACTTTCAACATAGCACCATCTGCCTCAACATCAGATGGAAGCATGGCTGTGACAATGGTGTGGAAGTCCATAAGATGCTTGTTTGGATCTTCATTCACCATGCCATGGAACTTAGGCAATTCTCTAAGCAACCCCGGCTTGATCTCAAAAGTAGAGTTTGTATGAATACAACCCTGCTGAGTATCAAGCTTGTGCGAAGCCAAGTCCTTGAGTGTACAATTTGCATCACCCATTGCTTCTTCTTCTTCTTCTCCTTCTTCTTCAAAAGGAATCTCGTGTTCTAGAACTTCTCCTTCTTGATGAAGAGCTTCGTGTTCTACTACCAAGTTTTGTTCTTCCGTTGTGCCTTGCCTTGGTTGGAGTATTGTGCCTTTTCGAGTAGCTATCACGCACCTTGGATAATTCCAATCTTTAGAATCCAGGGATTAGGTACCTGAAAAAAATTCTCGCAAACAAGTGAGAAACAAGACAAGAAACGTAAAGCAAATATGCAAGCAGAAATAATAAAAATAAACTAAAAACTATATAACAAGCCGAATGCCTCCCCGGAAACGGCGCCAAAATTTGATCGCTGTCGTATGCGTCAAAAATAATTTCACTTTCTTACTCAACAAAATATAAATGAAGTATAAATTAAGGAAGAGTTCGTATCCACAAAGAGGTGATTGTTGTTATCAAATTCTAGTTTCTTAGTAACCAAAAGGGGGATTTCTGATTTTTGTAAAATAAAAGTAAAATAAAAACAAAGTAAATAGTTGGAAGTAATCAATAGAGAAAGATA
Organism: Papaver bracteatum; assembly: GCA_023529315.1. Classification (NCBI taxonomy): domain Eukaryota; kingdom Viridiplantae; phylum Streptophyta; class Magnoliopsida; order Ranunculales; family Papaveraceae; genus Papaver; species Papaver bracteatum. The sequence goes on from JAJJWX010000365.1 coordinate 988,376, forward strand.
TTGGTCAAGGAATTCATCTTCAATCTTAAACATGTGCTTGCATATACGATTAGAATTACAATTTAATCTCTTTTATTATCAAAAGCCTAGAATATCAAGAGAGCAAGATAATCTGAAAATTTCCTAAGTTCACCAACACACACATTAGAGCTGCGTATGCGAATTCTACCTAAAGAATAACCTAATGCATTGCGCTAATTAAGTTCAATTCCTAGGAGCATTAAGTTTGGGAAATAGGCTAATCAATGCAATTGTCATACATTGCGCATGACAATTCGGACAATGGTCAAACTCTACATATGATTACAAGAGTGTATCACTACAAACCGTAATCATATCATGCTACTTGTATTTTGGGGTTATCGCTCGATGAAAACCCTAAAATATCTATGGACAAGATGCAAGTTCAATTAATTTGCCACTTAACTAAACAAACACCAAAATCCTATCACAATACATCAATCATGTGATATTAAAAACAGTAGAGATATGAACGATAATCAAGAGAGAAAACTAATGCATTAATCAAGCACAAGTTTTAGAAATAGGAGTATAGGACTATATCCTTAACCAATAATATAAGATTTAGCTACTCATAGCTATGGAGTTCATCATAATCAATAATTAAATAAAAAAGATGAAAAATAAATACGAAAGCAAACCCTAGTTTATGCTATCCTCTAGAGCTCCAAGTAGAATACATGATATCACAAGTTGAAGAATTTTTTCCTTTTTGTAGCTTTTCCTTCCAAAATTAGGTCTAGTCTTCAAAGCCCAACACCAAAAATTCCACCAAGCTCATTAAACCCATGTGTGAAAATACCCCAGTAAAAATCTCTGTCAAAAGTAGTCGACGGAAAAATTGGTTCATCGCCGGAATCCGGCACCGGACCGGAGCTCAGGTTACCGGTCAAACGAAACAACTCGGGTCAACTCAGAAAGTCAACTGAGTCAAAGAAGAGTCAAACCGAGTCAGCTGGGCTAGTCAGAGTCAGCTCACTGACTCATTTGAATACTTGGACTGAGCCATTTGCAGCTTGCATGTGCCATACTTAGTCAAGCACAATGATTGCGCTTCATCATTCAGTGGTGCAATTGCTTCGGTTCTCAGCTGCCAACCCATTGCAGAACAACCAGTTCCACTCATTGCAGTTCATCTCCTTCTCAGCTTTCAACATGACACTCTCCTCATACACAGCCCACTGAGCCATGTCTAACCAGCAAACCACTAGTACCAACTACCACCTCTACCCACAACTTCAGTTGAACTTCATAACAGCATTAGCTCCCTGCAGTCCTTGTTGGCTGTAAACTTAGCCACTGCAATTTTAGTTCAAATCTATCTCTGTGTCTTATGCACTGCATCATATCCATTGCAGCCTAAGCATACATTTGTCGCTTCAAAATTAGACAGCAAAAGCTTCCCTTCCACCTGAGTTTCAGCTCAAAATCTCCATAACTTCAACCACACAGTTGACCCTGCCATTCCCTTGACTGCCCACTATTTCAAACCAACATCTGTTAACAAACTTCCTCTATCTCACTTGAACCAACCCATTACCGTATGTAACTCCACAGTCACCAGCTCATCTTGGATCAACAAAACCATCAGTTCAGCACCCAACCTAACAGATTTTCTTGCACACTGACATAGAAATTCCTGCCTGTAACTCATTCCAGTAGTTTCAGATTGAACTACATCCACCAACCACCTAAATCCAGTTCATCATTCCAAGCACAAGATTCACCCTGGCTTCAAACCCATGGACACCAATTCTTCGCAGCTACGTCTCCTCTCTACAGCATCTCAGAACTGTTAACTGCAAAACCACTTCTGCATCACACTCTCACTGCTTCAACCATGGATTTATCCAATAATCTACCTTGCTGCAATTAGCTCCAGCGTCAACTATCACCAACTGCACCAATCCATTGCACTTGCACCTACAACCCTTGCAGCTTCAAATTTCATGCCTCCATTTCAATCTGTAATTGCTTAAATAACAACATCTGCAACCACATTTACTTGAACCCATTTCACTGTTGGTTACAAATCAAAACTAACTCTTATTTCTATAGCTCTGATCAAGACCTTCGTCACAAGATCTGAACCCTTCTAGCACAGCCACCATCTTTCTTGTTTTCTCAATTCACAGATCCAACACCCAATTTTGACAGCAACAACCAGCATCATTCTTGGTTCAATTCCTTCACCAAGGCCTAAACACTCAATACCAGACCACCAATTCCTGTTCAAACTCACAGCAACATCAATTTTCCATTCGATTTCTTCCCAATTATAGCATCAATTCTTCAATAACACCACCATTTCAGTCACCTCCAGCTCAGTACCACAACCACCACCTGAACTGCAATTTAACTCCAACTCTGCAATTCCAGCTCCTTCTTGAACTCTTGATAGAAACTCATCACAACCATTCCTTTTATCGCACCAACACTTCCATTTTATCATCACAACAACCTCAAACCTTAACTGTACTCAGGAACCCTAAATTCCAAATTTATTCTCACCAAAATCAAACCAAAGTCCGTTGAGTTTAACCCATCGTCAATTAACCCTAACGAAACTCAAATACTGTCTCAATCTCCTCCATCGACTACGGAAAATAATCACCATCTCCCTGAATTTAATCATTTCCAGCTTCCCATAAAAGTCAACATCGTCTCTTGTTACAGAGGCTACAGACTCAAACCCATCAGAACAATCATGAGCACAATCATCTCTGTCTTCAGATCAAAACGTAACTCTAATTTCTTCTTCTAATCCTTGTAAATTTCTGATATGAGAACCCTCAGTTCATATATTTAATTCACCATCTACATCTCAATCAACCGCATCTGAGACTGATTTCTTCTCAGTACCACCAAAACCATTTCGGATTTCAACAACAACATCATCATCTCCATGAGTCTCTTGAAATATCAGCAGCTATTTTTGGTTTTAGATGAAGAAATAGAGAAAACTAGGATTTTGTTATCTCTGAAATCTAGGTTGTCTGTAGTAAAGTTAGAGTGGATATAGCCACCAAAGTGAGACGGATAAGGGGTAACCAGGGTAACTGTAGGGATCACTCATCAAATAAGGACCACCGAGGATCTTTGCTCCATGCTTCTCTAGACTAAGCTGTAGTGGTTGTCCTCTTCTTCCTCCATTGTGCTCCCACTATTGCTTGCATATGAAATCACGCTTTCGCCCTTCACCAACAACAACCATCCCTTATTTCTCAGATTCACTTCTTCTCTTCAATGAGAGTCATCACTAAAGTTGTCGTGCTTTTCAGACAGAAAATTTGCATCACTAAAGCCGACATACTTTTCAGACAGAGATGAAGAAATAAAAGCAAATAATGAGAAATAGTTAGTCTCCAATAGCAGTTGCACATTTTTGCCTTTAAAACGACGTTTCTTCTTCTTTTGTTCCCAATGACTCCAAAATACCTAAATAATCAAAAACAAACATAAGATACATATTTTACAAGAAAACTAGCAGAGAAAGCATAAACAGTAGATAAATATCAAGGTGTTTTAGACACCTATCAAATATGAAGTTCACACTACAAATATATATGGTTTTTGGATCATTATGTAAAGGGGAGTGGTTTCCATGTGAGATGGAGTATTGACTAAGGGGGAGTGAAGTATCACCATATTATTGTTGTTGAAGTTGTGATGCAATTGGACTTTGACGATGTGTAATAATACTATGACATTACATAACAATAATTGAGAACTAATGCTTTTCTCATTGTTATACTACGGATTTTCAACAATGATGATGCTAAACTTACAACCTTTGGGATCATTGTACTACTTGGAAGTGACGAAGATTTCGAGTATTGTTGAAGATTAGACATGTGGAATAGGAGCTACAAAGTTTATTTATATATTTTTTGTATTCCATATGTATTAATAGTTTTACCACTAAATTTGACAAAGGGGGAGATTGTTAGAGCATTGCTCGGTCGAACTCGCATGCGTTGCTATATCAAGCATGTTTGTCAATTTTAGTGATCAAAACTATAGAGTCTGGATTTCTAGTCTACTATAGCTAAGGTCTCGGACTAGGATAGAAAGTGTAGTTGAGCTCAAGAACTCCATGGCAATCATCATACAAGATGAAGGACTACTCAAGGAACCAGTGGATATTCATCGACTAAAATGTATGTGGAGACTTTCACTTAACTATCACTCAAAAGTCTATCTACTCTATCTCCTATCTTGAGACAAAAGTCGTTTTACTATATATACTAAAGATATACACATATGACATTTCGAGCTGAGTATATCTCACTTATCTATTTCTCGAAATATGTATTAGTAAAGCTTTCAATTTAGCCAAGTTCATGTTTGCCTAAGTGACGAAATTCATGTTATGTTTCAATCACTTTGGAAATTGATCTGACGAAAACTAGTTTGTGAATAATAACTATATGACGTCCTCTGAGAATGTTTCAATGATTGAAATGAGAGTTTAGAAAATATAACCACTAGGGGATATAAACATTATTGTGGTAACACATATATGTATAAGTCCTTAGCACGTGAACCAAAGTTTGCAAACTTTGTTGATCAAGTGAAAACCGGAACTTGAGCAGTCAACTCAGTCCGTGAACCTGCGTAGTTCTCTAACCCGAGAATTTCTGCTGGAGTTATAGCTCGGTTTCAGTCCGCGAACTGATGGAAGTTCTCGAACCCGAGAATTTTTGCTGGAGTTTGTGAACTCCAACCGGTTACTTAAGTCTGCGAACCCATTCTGCGAACTTGAGTGGTTATGTCTAAAAACGATGTTCGTGAACTTATTTAAATTATCTAAGGAATGCTATTGCAAACCGTGGCTTTATAGTTTATGAATTGATTCGAGTGAATCACATAATTTTTGCTTCAATTGTGTCTTGTGTAGTACATAAGATCTCATAGCAATTGAACAACTCTCTAACTAGTTCATTTGAGTCATTTGGACTAGTTATGGTGAAGAAGAATATGGTTGATATGAAAGTTATCATTTGGTTGACTAGTATTGAACCAACTATTATACACGTTTGGGTACGGTTACACAAACCCAAAATCGTCAAGTACATGTGTGTATGGAAAGCTAAGTTTTTGATCTAACGGTTGAGAGATATTAGCTTGTATCTAATCAGGTTTTCATCTAACAGTGAATATTGAATGCTTTGTTACTAAGCTAACATTGATTGCAAACCCTGATTTGAAAGACTATATAAGGGAGAACTCTAGCAGCTGGGAAACCTAATCCCCACACATTTTGTGTGATACTAGTTTGCTAAGATTGAGTCGATTCTCCTTTAACCTTTGGTTTTCTTCTTCTAAAACCAGGTTAACGACTTAAAGACTTCATTGGGATTGTGAAGCCATACCGATACTACTTTTCTTGTAGTTGCGTGATCTGATCTTGATGTTTCTATCGTACGAGTACAATTGTAATAGTTGGCTTGAGATTTCTATCTCTGATAGGCAAGATATAAAAGTAATTACAAACATCTTTGTCTCATCGTTTGAGATTCCATAATATCTTTTTTCGTTGCGTCGATTAAGAATATTGTGAGGTGATTGATAAAACTTAGCTGTTCTTCGGAAATATAAGTCTGGTTTTATTGATTGGTTCATGTTCACCTTGATTTATCAAAAGACGGAACAAAACTCATAGGTTTATTCGTGGGATACGAATTTATCTATCTTGTAGACGTTTCTATGTGAGACAGATTTGTTTGCTAAAGTCTTCGACTTTGGGTCGTAGCAACTCTTGGTTGTGGGTGAGATTAGCTAAGGTAATCAAGTGTGCAGAATCATGCTGGGATCATAGGCGTAGGAGCATAACTATACCTTGGATCAGTGTGAGGTTGATTGGGGTTCAACTACAGTCCAGACCGAAGTTAATTTGGAGTAGGCTAGTGTCTGTAGCGTCTTAGTATAGTGTATGTTTAATCTGGACTAGGTCCCGGGGGTTTTCTGCATTTGCAGTTTCCTCGTTAACAAAATTCTGGTATCTATGTTATTTCTTTTCCGCATTATATTTTGTTATATAATTGAAATAATACAGGTCGTGCGTTTTTCAATCAATTAGAATATCCGACCTTATTGGTTGTTGATTTTAATTGATTGAGACTTGGATATTGGTCTTCGGTACCATCCAAGTTATCTATCTTTGATTAGACTCGCGAATTACATTTGCTTGAGTAAATCAAATTGAGAGATTGAGATAATATCTCCTTGAGTATTTTCTATTGATTGAGTCTAGTTGATTCTCTAGAAAACAACTCGGAGTTGTCCATACAGATTGCTAATAGAAATATTGGGTGAGGTTGTTAGACCCCCGCTTTTTCACTATGTAACTAGTATCACACGTAAGTGTGGGGATTAGTTTTCCCAATTGCTAGAGTTCTCCCTTATATAGTCTTTCAAATCAGGGTTTGCAATCAATGTTAGCTTAGTAACAAAGCATTCAATATTCACCGTTAGATGAAAACATGATTAGATTCAAGCTAATATTTATCAACCGTTAGATCGAAAACATAACTTGTTATACACACATGAAATGCACGTTTGTGGGCTTGTGAAAACCGTACCCAAACTTGTACATTAGTTGGTTCAACATAGTTAACCAAATGGTTAGCCATATGATAACTTTCATATCAACCATATTCTTCTTCACCATAACTAGTTCAAATGACTCAAATGAACTAGTTAGAGAGTTATTCAATTGCTTAGATCTTTATGTACTACACAAGACATAATTGAAGCAAAAACGATTTGATTCACTCGAATCGGTTCATGAACTATATAGCCACGGTTTGCAATAGCATTCCTTAGTTTATAGAGATGAGTTCATGAACATCGTTTTTAGACATAACCTACTCAAGTTCGCGGACTTAAGTTCCCGGATGGAGTTCACAAACTCCAACATAAATTCTCGGGTTTGTGAACTTCGCCAGTTCGCGGACTGGGTTCGCGGACTGAAGCTCACGCACTTCTCTGGTTTTCTTGATCAACAAAGTTCGCAAACTTTGGTTCAAGGAATAAGGAATTGTACACATATGCGTTTCCACAACAATGCTTATATCCTTCATTGGTTATATTTTCTAAACTCTCATTTCAATCCTTGAAACATTCTCAGAGGGCATTATATAGTTGTTATTCACAAACCATTTTTTGTCAGAGCAATTTTCAAGGTGATTGAAACTTAACATGACTTTCGTCACTAGGTAAAGATGAACTTGGCTAAAGCAAAAGCTTTACCAACACATATTTCGAGAAATAGATAGGCGAGTTTTACTCGACTCGAAATACCACATGTGTATAATCTTATTCTATATAGTAAAACGACTTTTGTCTCAAGATAAGATATAGAGTAGATAGACTTTTGAGTGATAGATAAGTTCAAGTCTCCACATACCTTTTAGTTGATGAAGATCCACCAGTTCCTTGAGTAGTCCTTCGTCTTGTATGATGATTGCCATTGAGTTCTTGAGCTCAACTATACTATCTATCCTAGTCCGAGACCTTAGCTATAATAGACTAGAAATCAAGACTCGTAGTTTTGATCACTAACATTGACAAACATGCTTGAGATAGCAATGCGTGCGAGTTCTACTGAGCAATGCTCTAACAATCTCCCCCTTTGTCAATTTTAGTGACAAAACTATCAACATATATGGAATACAACAAATATATAAATAAACTTTGTAGCTCCTATCCACATGTCTAATCTTTAGCATTACTCGAAATCTTCGTCACTTCCAAGTACACCAATGATCCCAAAGGTTTTAAGTTTAGCATCATCATTGTTGAAAATACATAGCTATAAAAACGAGAAAACAAGAGTTCTCAATCATTGTTATACAATGTCATTGTATTATTACACGACGTCAAAGTCCAATTGCATCACAACTTCAACAATAATACTATGGTGATATGTCACTCCCCCTTAGTCAATACTCCATCTCACATGGAAACCACTCCCCTTTACATAGTGATACGAAAACCATATGTATTTGTAGTGTGAACTACATATGAATTCTCTCCCTTTTTGTCAATAAAATTGGCAAAGGTACAAAACGAGATCCTAATGAAATTTTCGTAAGAGACATTTCATGACCAAGAGTAAATGTATATCATCTTGTTTAGATGCAATCATAAAGCCGAAGCTAAATGCATTCATCAAGGAGTTTATAAAGATACAAGATAACCCCTATAATATTCCACAGCCGCACTCCCCACAAAGATTTGGCAATTAAGCGCAAGTTCAATTAAGAACTCTCCCCCATAATATGTCATTCCCTAAGGAACAACAAGAGAGACCTTAATTTCAAAAGGAAAAAAGGATTTTTTCGGACAATAAATCACATACAAGTATGAATTTGAATCCAAAAATATTCAATTACAAAAGTAACCGAATATGCTCAACACAAGTAAACTTATGGAGACTTAAAAACTCAATTAGATTAATCACAAGAGAACCCATAATTAATCTAATCGGTATACACAATTAAACTAATCACAAAAGTAATCAATTTAATCGTTTATTATACTCACATAAAAAAATCTATGGAGCAATGACTAAGTTAATCATGAAAATAATCAACCTAGTAAAAAACGCTCAAACATAAGAAAAACTTACGGAATCATAATTAAATAACCACACAAAATGATTAATTTAGTTCAATATGATCGACATAAAGTACCTTACGGAACACAACTAAGCTAATCACAAGAATAATCAACTTGGTTGTCTAGTGCTCGACATAAGACACAATACAGAGCCTCACAGTAATACACAAAAAATGGATCTGGGAAGATCAATTACTGCGGAATACACAAGGATTCGTTCTATGTTTCCATCATCATTTGCACAATGACATACAATAGAGATAATCCTTGAATTACAAAAGATTTTAACCTATCTTCCATCAAAAATTGACACAATAGGCTTAACTTTTGTATTTGTCAAAAGTCTATTTATTCTTCATCAATACTTGCATATCAACTCATGAACGACTTTACTTTTGAAAAAGTATGGGACAATCAAGTTCACGGACATAAACACACATATCCCATAACAATATTGCAATATATAAAATCATAAAGATTAATACTGCAAAAAATCATCTTCCAAGCAAGTTTAGAATTTAACACAAATAAATCTAAAAACATGAAGATGAAAACGTTGGACATGGCTATGTGTAATCACAATAATGGCTATTCCAAACTCTAGTTATTCTTCTAAAAAAAACAAGAAAAATAGACGATATACTAGGCAAATACTATTCAACCTCTTCATTATCGGAAACATTCCAAGATGTTTGAATTGTGTTCAACTCTTCCTTGAGCTCGGGAAACTTAGTTGCAATTAATGACAATTGTTCTTGCACACACTTCACCCTTGAATTGACTTTACACACACCCTTGTGAATTTTTTGAATGAGGCACAAGGTGGCAGGGTCACAATCATTAACTGCAACATCTTTTTGTCTTTTGCACACATTCTCCCTTATGCGCCTGAAGGTACAGGGACGAACCGTTTTGGGAACCCCAAGAGAGTTTCCGATTGAATCAAAACCACGATCACGGTAAATTTGACCAATCAAGCTGGGGTAACCTAACATCTTGATAGGTGAAGTCATCAAAATCATTTGAAAAATGATGAAGCCACGAATATCGAGACTTTGAACACCCGATTCAAGGAAATAGACCAATTCTGCAAACTCATGACTCCACCAAGAATTCTCAATTGTGGAGGGACAAAGATTAGGGATACCAAGTTTTCCAAATATCGTCAATACAATACTAAGATCATTAGTAGGAAAATTTCCTTGATTCCAAGCTACCTTCTTGCCACAAATCCCAAGAGAGATTTCATCACATGAAGGACGTTCATCACTTGGTCTAGGGAGACGCACGTTTCCCAATGGAATGTTGGTAATCTTCGAAATTAATTCTCTATCAACAAGAAACCTTTTTTTATTTACCATGGATTTGAATTCCATCATATTAAGATCAACATCATGAATGTTGGCATAGAAAATTCTTGTGAGAGAATCAAATCCTTGACCAAGATTATCAAAGATATTTCCAAGATTGAATTTTTTGAAGCAAGCTAAATCCTCTTCATGGCCACTAGATAGATCCAATTTCTTTTCTAGAATAAAACCTTTAGATGAAATATTTTCAAAATTTCTAGCACATGAATCATCTACAAACCTAATCCTAAGAGAATTTTGGTCACAAGAAAAATCCATGCAAGAGCTTTTTGAGCTTTTGTAAATCCTTTTTGAGCTCTTAGAATTCATCATGAGATATATGAAGTGAAAAGGAACAAGAGGAATTTACTTACTTAGAGTGAATCTTGAACACCTTTCTCTTAATTTCTCCAAAAAGTCTTTAATTGAGGAAACACACAAAACCCTAGAGGTTCACGTACACGAACGGGTGATGAATAGGAAGAGAGTGCACAAACTTCTTCTTTATAAGACCAAAAATGGGCTTGGACCCGTTTGTGAACCGCGAACCACAAAGAACAAGTGGGGTTTTCTTAGATGTTTGTACATCAAGGGTTATGCATCCCGTAACAACACACTTTGTGAGAGATGATGGATGCATTAGTGTAGATGGTGGATTTTCGACAAAGGGTAGAATTGTAAAACTATAATCCAGATTCGGCAACCGGATGAGTATTTAGGTTCATGTCTCTCGTTAAAGCATGAAAGCTCATGCCATAAATTCTCTGACTGAGAAGACTATATCTTAGAGTACATATGAATGTGTAGTCTCTCAGTTGAGGCCACGACACATCTCATGAATACTGAGCAATTTCAGTAATTACTTCGGATCCAGCAAACGGATGAATATCGAGACCCATGTCTCCATGCATGAAAGCTCATGCCACCTCTGATGGAGAAAGTCTCTCAGAGAATATGTAGATGTGTAGCTTTCCAATTGAGGCCACGTCACATCTCATACTGTATAGAATCAAAAGATTGGGCGGCTCCTAGACAACATGCCTGCTAGTATAGAGCGACAACGTCTTCGGGATGCAACCGGGTTTTCCCCGACTATGCAAGAGGAATATGACACTCCAGCAAGTTCATATTGCTCAACCCTCAGATGATTAATGTTCCTGGACATGAAGCCATTCTGGTATAGAGCCATCAATTAATTTTCTGAAATCGTCTGAATATCCATCAATATTCTACGAACCATCGTCTGAATATCCAACAATATTCTCCGGGCCATCTTTAATCGTCTGAATATCCAGCAGTATTCTACAATTCTTCGTTATATTTCGTCACTTCAATTCGTGGTTCTTCCCAGTATGGAAAGAATATCGCAAGATACTGAGTTACGAATGTAGTAACAAAGGCATGAGGGAAGTGTCGTAAGAAAATACGATGATATAAGAAACACGGGAAAAATGATAAGAGATTACGAATATAGAATAAACTTACGAATAGAGGTCGCGATACTTCGCAAGCTATATACGGTTGTACAGATTTCACTATAAATAGTAGTTCAAATGTTTAATTGAGGAGGTTCTTTTAGTGAGTGTTAGAACAAGTCTTAGGAGAGAGAATAGAGAAAGTTGTAACTATTCTAATATTCACTAACATATTTCTTTGTAATCAATTGAAAATATTAATCAAGATTGTCATTTTTCATCAAGAACTTCTTAAAGTTTTACAAATTCTACTGAGGGTGTAGTTGTAGGATTTCCTGCAACTACATTCCCAGCAGAATGCCACGGGTTAGTGATAAATATCCAACGAAACAGGCATCTGAGCATCGAATAAGCCTTGACACAAAAAATAGTGCAAGTGTAATTAGTAGATAATGCACAAACCAGCATTTTGAATGCACGAACGAGCATTTCAAAAAAATACGAATGAACGAGGAACCTATGCAAAATAGGAAGGAAAAATAATAATAAAAAAATATTAGCAAAAGCGCTAGGGGACTGGGCTCACCAGCCGGCTAGTCATGCCGTGACCAGTCCCGCACCTAATTTTATATTTTATCATACTTTTACTATTTTCCTGATCTCATGAAAATCCTCTCGTTCGAGCAAATTTTCTTTATTTCAAAGAAATTATCTAAATCACATGATTTTATCAAAAATAATAAAATTAGGTAAAGGTGTCATGGGACCGCCGGACGGTCATGCCTTGGCCGTGGCCGGTCCCACACCTCACGTCTCCATTATTTTATTATTTCTTCTCAAATTATGAAAATTCCTTGATTTTATGAATTTTCCCTAAAATCATGAAAATTACCTAATTTCATGTATTTTTATCTAAATCACATGATTTTATCAAAAAATAATAAAATTAGGGAAAGGTGTCATGGGACCGCCGGCCGACCGGTCATGCCTTGGCCGTGGCCGGTCCCACACCTCACATCTCCATTATTTATTATTTCTACTCAAATTATGAAAATTCATAGATTTTATGAATTTTCCCCAAAATTACCTAATTTCATGTATTTTCTCTAAAACTATAGAAAATATTAAAAATTTAGGGAAAATTTGTGGGACCGGGCTCTAGCAATGTGAATGGAAACCAATGTAGCACTGGGAGATTCAAGGGAACCAATGTAAATTTTCTTTCTTAATAGCAATGTGAATGAATGAAGCTTCTCTATTAAGTTTTTTAGTTTTTCATAAGCGAGAATGAACTCCTGCTGCTTGTTTATGTTTTACTTTGTTATTTTGTTAAGAAGAGGCTTTTCATGTTATAGAATGGACTTCATTGTTGGAATGAAGTCTAGAAAAGTTGTAGCCATATTGATTCTACAATTCATGTTAAAGAATGGACTTCATTGTTGGAATGAAGTCTAGAAAATTTATATATATTGATTCTACAGTTCATGTTATAGAATGGACTTCATTGTTGGAATGAAGTCTATAAAAGTTATAGATTTTTGATTATATAGTTCATGTTATAGAAAAGACTTCATTGTTGGAATGAAGTCTATAAAAGTTATAGATATTTTGATTATACAGTTCATGCTTCAGAATGGACTTCATTTTAAGAATAAAACCTTCATTGTTTTGTTTGTATGCTCTGATTTCTTAACGAACTGACATTTTTAGTTCTTTTTTGTGTTCTTTTTTGTTTGTTGGATTTTTTCCTTTTGCGTATGCTTTAGTTCCTGGAGAAGACATTGAAGGGTGGGAGTGGTTTATGGAAAATTTGTAGTATTGTGTCGAATCTCGTCCAATCACCTTTATCATTGATCGTCATGAAGGGTTGAAGCAAAGTATTCCCAAGTATTTTTCCCAACTCTTTTTATAGTTACTATTTCTATCATTTGAAGAATAACCTCCCCATCAAGAAATCACATGAGAAGTATAAACAAGTTCAGGATTTGTTCCATAAAGCTGCATATTGCTACAGTGTTGCCAAATATGAGTCTGCCTTGAATGAGATGTGCATCATAGGATGTGGTTGGGTTGCCAAGTATATTAGGAATATCGATCCTAAGTACTGGGAAAATGCTTTCTTCTTAGGATGTAGGTATGGGACACACTCATCAAGTATTGCAGAGTCTTTCAATAATTGGATTCATCGTGAAAGGGATTTGCCAACCGATGCTCTTGTTGATGAGATAAAGATAAAGATTATGAGGATGAGTGCAGAAAGGCGTGAGCTCAGTAGAAATTATAGTGATAGTTTGACTCCCATCTATAAAGCTTTACTCAAGTCACATGTCGATATAGGGCATCCATGGAGTGTTACAGAGTCAGGTAATGGTATATATGAGGTTCACTCTCCTAGCTCTCATGTTGTTGATCTGATGCACATGACGTGCACTTTCCAGAAATAGAAAGTGTTTGGTTTCCCCTTTTCTCATGCCACTGATGCTATTACTATGAGTGGTATTGAGATGTTGAGGTTTATCCAGCCTTACTTTGGTTCGAATCATTTTATCCACACGTATGCTCATGCGATTCGACCCATTCCCAACTATGACAGGACAGAAGCGTATGAACCTAAAGAGAGAGTCCTACATGGTATTCCAAGGCCATATCCAGGAATACCACCAAAGAAGCGCATTCGTAGTGCTTATGAGAAGGAGAGGAGGCCTATGAAGTGCTCTAATTGCAAGAAGATTGGGAACCACAACAAAGCTACTTGTTGTGTATTAATGCTAGAGTAGTACATGAACCTTTTTTTCTAGTTTATGTTTTTTTTTATGTTTTATGAACTTCTCTTACCTGTTTGATTATGCAATATTTATTTTTTAAAACTTTTTGACATGCACTTCATTGTCTGGAATGAACTTCATTTTCTGTAATGAACTCCCTTTTTTTTCCTTAGAAATGCTTTTTTTAGATGTTATTTCTATTGGATATGTATGTACTGATATTTTGTTGCAGGTTATGGTATTTTTCCTACCAAAATAACTTTATGGGATATGTATCAGTTTATTTACTGAAATGAACTTCATTTTCAGGAATGAACATTATTTTTTTCTAGAACTGTTATTGAAATGATAATGTTTATTTAATGGGATATGTACTGATATTTTTTACTGGGGTACTAGTATCCATTAGACAGTAAGACAAGGCATAATATCTCATTATCTGGAATGAACCGCCACTCTATCATTTAATTTACTGAAATGAACTTCATTTTCAGGAATAAGCACAAGTTTTCCTTGAACCCATAGAGTTAAATTTGGTAAATGAACTGATATACATAAGAAAGAATACAAAATACTGAAGTACTGGAGTGAACATGTATCCATTAGACAATAAGACAAGGCATAATTTCTCATTTTCAGGAATGAATACAAGTTTTCCTAGAAATGACTTGAATTCCATAGAGTTCATTTTCAGGAATGAAGACAAGGCATAAGACAGAACATTGAAATTATCCAAAATATTATAGATGAAAAAATATAAAATATATTAAAGTATCAATTACATTAGAAGCTAATTCAGGTGATATTAGACATAAGAGATTTGTGTTTTCATTAATAAGTAATCTACTGTCCAAAATATTATAGTTAAAAGAGTTTTGTCTGTTTAATCTGTTCCAATTAAGCAATTGCTAATGTATTCCGAGTTTCCAAATTCACTCAAACTCTCTTCATCTCCCTATGCAGTAAGAAGTTTGTAGGCCATCCCAACTCTTCTATCTTGCATCATCTCTTGCATCTTAGTTTTCTTCATCACCCTCTGTGACTTGTTTGTGGTTAGCTTGACACTTCTCTTGATCCAATAGCAGGTGTACAACAGGCAATCTGGGAATGCTCCTTGATCTGGCACTCCTGGAAGATTTTCAAAGGTAACTTTGGTGCATCTTCCCCTACCATGAGCTTGTAGCCACAAGTTGATGTGTTTCATGCAGTAACCAGCCATTCTTTCTATGTCAACCTTGCATTACTTACCAAGCTATCCCCTTTTGATGGAGTTGTAATGCTCCCATGTGTAGTTGCCAGCGTCAAAAACCAGCAGATGCCAGTGTTCACCTAGAGGCCTTTTTGATTTCGCATTATCACTGTGTGGGTCAATATTCATATGAATCAACAACTTTTCGGTTTTTTCATCCATGGTTCTTATAAACTGATCAATTTTTTCCGTTCTCTTCAGTTCATTGTGCTTCGCAAAATATGTCTGAAAAACAAAAAGAGAAATTAGCTAGATAATTAGTTCATTCTATGCATGTTGGGTTATACATTTCATTATACAATTCATTCATGAGTTCATTATACATTATACAGTTCATTAATGAATTCATTATATAGTTCATCCATGAGTCCTCAATCAGTTGAGAATGAAGGTGTAAACATAAACATGGTATTATGATAACTAGATAAAATATGAGTTCATTCTTTAGAATGAAGGTGTATACAATGTTTTTTATTTGATCTATTTATGAGTTCATTCTATATAATGAAGGTGTATATCTGTTTTCTTTTTGATGAATAATACCATGTTTCAGTTCATTCTATGAATGCTGGGTCATTATACTTTTATCAACGAATAGGAAGAAATACACTTACGAATGATGTTGAATTCATAATCTCGAAGTTGATATACCTTCTTCGAGTCTCACTGTCCTCGATATCATTCAACATTTTATCGTTGTTGCAGTATTATACTTCCTGAATATATAGTAGTCCAACAAGATGGTGTCCAAGTAATCATTGAACAACAGAAAAACGATTTCACTTCCTTGAACTGAAATTGGAATTTGCTTGTGATTCTCTGATTTTCAAGCTTCTTGACTGCAAAAATACTGAAAAGGCGAGGGTACCCAAATATACCTCAAGCTATAAATTTTCCTTCCTATAAGTCCTTTCTCTGAAAGTGATTGTCTATAGACTGAGTCGAGACAATACAACAAATCGGTTCACACTTCGTGTGATTGTCTATGGATATGAGATCGAGACAATACAACAACGAAGTGTGTTTACTTGATACAAAGGTTCAGACTTAACCAAACTCAATAGGATTGCATGTCAAGTAAATAGGAATTGACGTTTGTGCAATTTACTTTAATTATGGATGTCACAGGAGTCTCCCCCTTTACTGGTGATGGTGTACGTACGTTTTTCCCAGGCCAAGGTATCTCCAAAGCTATCTAGCATAAACGTTCCAAATATTTGAATGATTGTACTTCGCAAGGTTATGGTTTGGGAGTGCTAGACTTTACTACCTTAGGGGAACTTAGTGAGGACACAATTTATTTTTTCAAACGTCTGAAGAATTGTTTAGTTAGTCATGATGTTGGTAGTGGTCTCGGTAGTTTTATTTTTCAAAAATTATTTGTTGTTATTCAAAAAGGGGTTGGTGCTCAGCTTGTTTCTCGGCTACCTACTAAAACCTCTTTTGTAAATTAATTTCATTATTAACTTTAATTATAATAAAATAATTATAATGCGAAAATATAAAGTAAATGACATAGCAAGATTTTGTTAACGAGGAAACCGCAAATGCAGAAAAACTCAGGGACCTAGTCCAGAATTGAATACTCTCAGGATTAAGCCGCTATACAAAATAAACCAACTTTATATAGTTGAGACCAAGCTACTAAACCTATAGTTCACCTAGTTACGTCTGTATTCCCACGCCTCCAACTTGTAAACAAGTCACGTACTTGGACCAATTCCTTTGGTTCGTATTCCACACAATAAAGGAATAACAAATCTGTTAGGTATCAACTCTCTTCAATCAAGTGATGTGAGTTGCGCAAAGGCTCTTCTGTTTATCTTAACATAAACTCCTTTGCCAGGTTCCAAGATCTATCTTATGTCCAATCACCAAAAGGTAATCGTTAAGATTTTGTAATCAATACCTTTAATCCTAAGGAAATGTATTCATGTCGATCTTCTCAATTCTTTCAAAATACCACAAGGATAGATCGGTTATAGTTGGATCCTCTATTATCGAAACAAGTATTGTGCACACCAAAGATTTTAAAACCAATTCTGAAATCTTCTATCTCTTCTTTGTCTTCAAATCTTCTTAGATCTTCAATAAACATCTGCACACAACTACTTGAATCTCTTGTGATCCATCACACACAGAGCGGAATCTGTTAACAATGGATTATCACAAGATCGTCTTTAGATCTAACAACAGTCTAAAGATCCCCGTCGAAACCTTGAACTAGTTTGAGTGAATCTTATATCATAAGAGAAGATTCTCAAGCATAAACAAACTAGGTGTAATCAAAGTTCAACCACCATTAGTCAATCAAATCAATATGAAAACTAAAGATAAACCGCGATTATCTAGTTTCCCACAAACTGTACGCACTAGAGCTTCTCAATCCCAAAGAAGACATTAAACTGAGCGGACGTAAGAGATTTCACCTAATTAGGTCACTCTCCACTCTAAATAGGAAGCTTCACCAGTAATAGTACAACAGAGGAAGTTTACTTTCACAAAGGATTAGTTTGCTAGAAATGCAAACTCAAAGTATTTATAGACAAGGAATTTTGGACACCAAGGAATTTCCAAAACCGAAAATATTCTCAAGATATTCAATACTTTTCAAATTCGGTTTTCATAATTCCTGAGAATGCACTGTCCAAATTTATAATCGAAATCTCCTTGAAAGATCTTTAACTAGCAAATAAACATTACTAATTCTTATTTTCTATATATAATTAAAAACCTTAATTAAAAGATTCTTAACTTATTTAAATTCGATCTTGGGATTTACTTCCTTCTTAGCTGTTAAGGAATATCTATGAACAATAAAAGATACACATTAATGTGCGTGTTCAAAGTGTATCGACATCTTTCCTCTTGTAAGTCCTTTTTCATACTTACTCACTTGAAACCGATTTACCACACTTCCAAACAAGTTTAGAATTGGTTCATCTTACTTTCAAGAACTATGTGATTGATCAAGTAACACTCAATCACAAGTCATGGGTGTAACGGTTCTACCAAAACAAGTTTCGGTTCTACCTTAATGTGAGTATTGTGCATAGTTACACTAGCTTACCAAATTTTCGGTTGACTAGGTACTAGGATCGGTTCCCCACATATATTTGGTATCTAACTTATATTTGTTGCACATGTCCATAGGATCAGTTACCCTTTACCTAAAAACGTGTTGCGCATGTTCATAGGATCGATTCCCCTTTTTACTATAAACCTTGATGCACCTCATACAAGGATCGGTTACCCTTTGTGATGTACTGCACCTCTTACTAGGATCGGTTCCCCTCTCCCAAATTTGGTCAGACACACAAACCCGATCATACCCCTAGTGATTACTTAAGATCGGTTTCACTAATAAAAGTCATACCAATACATAAGTCAGGCCTCATGTGAATAGTTTTACCAAGAACACAAACAAGTCATGAGCGGTTATACTAATCACACATATTGGTCGTTCATAAGATATGCCATGAAGAACAACCCCAATAACGCCTGGAGATTTCCTTTTCGGTTCACAACACATATCATGAACTTACTTCCTTAAAACACATGTAAAAACATTGTTTCCTAGGATGAAATCCGCACTTCATACCCATACATAACTACAATAGCATTCATACGATTATGTTGATGTCTTATATACAAAGTTTAATGGTTAAGCAATAAACCTCATATTGTATTCCTTAATACTAAGTCTATCTAGAGTGTTCATGCTTCACAGTCTTATGTTTTCAATATGCACGACTTGAAAGATATGTTAGGGAATGAAATAGTTCAAGTAAAATATCACTAACCTCAAGTGGAAGGATGATGTTGTGGTTGTAGCTTCGTACTTCTTCACTTATTCAAGTCTTCGCAATACTTGTAATATCTCATCCTAATACTTGCAATCTAACCTATACGAAGTTGACTCTAGTACATTTAAATCAAGCGACTCTTAAATGAGTTTTGGCTCACTAAAATATAACAACCAAACTTGATATACCGACGCTTGGTGGGTTCAACCGAGCTATGCTCTAACAATCTCCCCCTTTGTCAATTTTAGTGACAAAACTCTTATAATCATATGGATTAACAAATTTGAATAATTCATTACATATACGCTTGATTCCCGAATTCAACAACACATAACCTGCATTAATTCAATCCTTAAAATGCCGCTGTTGACATTATAATAACAAAGCTCATACTTCCCCTAAAGGTGAGATAAGTATATTTTCAATCCGTGTGTCTTTGTTATACCAATCATATGATATGTTACTCCCCCTTAGTCTGTGCTTTTCCTCTTTCGTTAGATAAACGTTCAAGCACCATTGTCCTCTTCCCTAGTGACACCTATCAATATAAAATTGATACCAGCATCACTTGTTTACTCAATATATTTCTCCCCTTTTTTGTCACAAAAATGACAAAGAAACGAAAAAATAAAGGACAACATGAAAAGGATCTTACAAATCTCAAAATAGACTTGCAACTTGTTGAGTCAAGCACGAGGGTTCCACATACCATTTTTGATAACCAATATCAAAACCGAAACTACAAAGTAATTATGTTTTGATATGTTATCATGGAAATAATTGCCCGAAGCAATTTTCCCAACTATTTTAGCAAACCAAAAATCAACTAAGAAACTTAGTTCCTTTGCTAAACCGATTGTATAGATATAACCGCTTCATTCGATGAGACCAAAACAAAGATAAACTCCATTTTTCTCATTAGGTTCTAATAATCCATATAACTTAGACCTTTAGATTTTAAACAAGCCAAATACTAGGTTAGTTAACTAGCATTTCCTTGTTTAGGCATTCGGCTAGACTTGAATAACCGAAACCTCCACTTTGATAAGTCTAACTAAGATCAGAATTAACTTAGTTTACCTTATCCGGAATCGAATTGGACTAAACAACTCATCCCGTCAATATAATCATTCGTTAAGCCATAAATAATTCATACAAACCAATAAATCAACTTGCATAATTATTCACCTCAACCAGAAGCAATTGAAACAACATATATAAAAGTTCCACTATTGCACCAAAATTTTGTAAGCCTAAACAATTGATACTACACAATAAAGAAAAATAACAATTGTTTTATTTAACTGGAAGCAATCGAAATAACATAGACATTAAAGCACCGCAATTGCACCAAACTTTTGTAAGCCTAAACGATTGATATCACACAACAAAGCAAGATAACAATAGTTTTACTTAATCAGAACCAATTTAATCACACATACATCCATACATTCATAATGGAATAAACACATCAATTGTACCGTCAATTTCGTTTAAGAAAAAGCAATAAATATATCAAATAAAAACAGGCTTTTCTTAAACATGAAAACAATTAACTAACAAGATTTTTACCTCAATTTCGCATCCAACTTCTCCAATATGATCGAATCTTCTTCTTCCAGGGAGAATTGATATCGAAATACCATTATGTTGTCATCCTTATGAAAAAACAAAAGAATAACAACAACCAACCTTTACCAGAGAAAGGTTGAAAATCGGTTTTAACAATTGCAAGCAAAAGTTAAAAACCATCGAAACACATATGCTTTTATGCTAAACCAAAACCGATTCAATATATTGTGACTTTTTCACATATTGTTTCTACAGGAACCCCTCATGATCCTTTGATAAAGCCTACCAACATGGGCTAGAACTTAATCCTGTTAAATCAAAAAGTCACCCAAACCATAAGGGTTCACAACATATTGTGAGATCGAATATCAAGGTAATAAAACTGAAATCAAACATCCCATAAACATCCATAGCAAATAATAAAGCATTCAAGCACATGCTATGTAAATCAAAAACTATCACAAGAAAAATTATAAATCAAATAACTTTATTCATAATAGACTTATACAATCAATAAAAGAAATCAAAAATTGATATTTATTTTTCTAGATTAAGTATTACAACATATAACTTAATCTCTAGTGGTGCTCTTGTTGTTCACTGATGTTTCTTCAGTGTTCAAACTGTTAAAGCATGTCTTAAGAGACTTGTATGCAACCACTTCATGTTTCTCTAGCTTGATGCGTGTCGTAGGTGCTCAAATTAATTCACTTATATTCTACTTTACTAATGAATAATATAGTAGCAAATAAGGTTCGTTCCTACGAAGAGAAGGGAGATTTAGTTGTCAAAATTATCACAATGGGGGGTTTTGTTTTAGATTTTAAAAGCTAAATAAATAATAAAGCAATGAAAGTAATTAGGATTTCAAGCAATGGAGGGAAATATGATCAGGGAATCCTTCTTCGTTACTAAACCGTCATAAATTTATTATATTCATCCATTAATACAATTAATCACATATTATTACCAACTGTGGAATAACAGCTAGCTCAGTGCTATCCCCTAAATTCCTTATATCACTGAGTACGGAAGCTCTCTAATACCAGATTCTATTTGTCTAAACCACCTAGTAGTAGCTCACTCAAGGTGTAATTTCTTTGAATACTTTATCTTTTGTGAATTATAGATTGATCCTAGTAGTTAGACTCTTAGATCAAGGTCCACTTTCTAGTGTTGTTTATACACATAATCGCTACACAGAATCCCTCTGCAAGGTTTTGTGTTCTCTACTTTTGTATGAATTATTCGACTATTACTTATCTCCTAACTCAATACTAGCATTTGATTGAATCAACAAATTAGTTCAGTTGGCCACCTAAAAAATCTATCAATTAACCATAAATATTCTAATTAGTATAAACAAACAATAATCGTGTGAAGAACTTCAAAATATATTTATATAATAACTCAAATCATTGTCTAGAACTTAGATTTCATCCCCAATCACTAAGAAGTTTAGATACTCATGGTACTAACAAAACCCATGAGTTTCATATAATAAAATGGTAAAGAAATAGTTACGGTGATGAAGAATGCTCCAAAACCCTAGCTTTTCTCCCTTGAGTTCTTCTCTCCAAAACTTGATTAAAATATTATATGATTGATGTCCCAAAAATATTAGAAGTTCTCTTATATAGGTGTCCCAATTGTAGTTGTGCCCGTGCTCGAATCCCGTGTCGAATGGTTGCCAAAACTAGCCAAAACAATGCCAAATCCGTGTAAAACAACCAAACTCACGTCCATATAATCTTCATGGGCTTCGTGTGAACAGTAAAGCCCAGCCCATTATCAAACTTCAACTGCCATTGGCTTGTCAGTTTCCTGGAACTGACAAGCATAGTTTCTTCTTTCAATTACGTATGGGATATCCCGTACGAAAGTTCTCCTGGAACTTTTTAACCATTTTTCTTCTTTCAGTTACGTCCAGGACTTCCCATACGAAAGTTCTCCGGGATGTTTTGATTCTTTTCTTCTCTTAAACACGGATGGGTTTACTCAACCGTAATATCTCCCGTAGCTTTTAAAACTCACTCATACCGTGGTTTGTTCACGGAAATTCGAACTTGTGTTCTCTCGAGATCAACTGCATCACTATTCACCATCGACTGCTAACTTCATAAACTCCAGCAGCATCTTCAAGCTCTTCTGCCCGGTCCATGTGGTTCCTTAAGCTTTTTTCTATCTCCCATTATTAACATCAACCACTCAGATTTCGTTGCTTATCTGAGTTCGAGAGCAACCCACCATCACCGGACCTCTGCAAACCACGTCACGGTCAATCAATGTCTACATCAACGTCATGCTCTGTTTCGAGAACTCAACAACATCATTATCTTTATCTCGTTCAATACCAACAACGAACTCACTGTTTTGTAAGCATTTTCTACATACGATATTGGCATCATCAGTCAGCTTTTACTCCAGCTTTCCATCATCGGACATGCACCATTATGAACCCCAGCTCGACTGTCCTTCAACTCAACAGCTCATCGCAGTCATCTTTAAACTCTTCTCAACAGCTTACAATAGCGCCATTAATCTATGGCCTAAAACCATCAATCACTACTAAGCTGTCGAGCTCCATTGCTGCCATGCTTGAGCTGTTGACCCAAAACCATCACATCCTCGAGAAACCATCAGCTTTTATCTCGCTGTATCATTCGCAGCAAAGGCAAACCATCGTCCCTAATGCCAACCACCATCGTCATCTATTCTTCTTCCCTTAATCACCAGCCAACACTGTCGTGATCACGAGACCACCAGCATCACTGCTCTTGTGTAGCCTTAACTGCTGCCAAACAAACCCATGTATTCAAGCATTGACCATTCAATCTTCATTGACCGATAATCACCACCACTTCCAAGCTCAACTCCGTCCAACTCGGAAAAACCATCATGAACCGAGCACATCATCATCTCCATCCATTGCCAACAACGCCTTGGATTGACCTCGACCCCTTTTAATGACAGCAGCCATTACTCAATCACCGTGAATCTCTAAACATTACCATTACTGCCAACATCCCAGTCCATCTCTGCCTCATTCGTGCATGAAAATAAAGAATATGAAGTGTCCGGTTAAAACTTGCCGCCTGCCTTTAACATGTTTTTTTGAATTATGGATTCCCCGCAGTAAACTACTCGACTGCCTTTAGCAGTTCCTTTAAAACAGTTCAGCCCTTAAGAAAATGACTGCCCCTTAAGTATTTTCTTCCTCTTCGAGATGATAGCATGCACTCCTAAGTTCGAACGAGTTCTACTTGGTCTGTGGCCCTTATCCGCTTTTAGCTAACTTCTTTCTTTGCACAATTAAGTGCAGATTCCCTTCTTTTGGATGATTCACCTAGCAAAACACAAATAAAACAAAACAAACGTAATATACAATAATTCACAAGAAAATATAGCAAATACTAGCATGAATGTGACACTAAATATATGCAAAATATACACTTAACATAGCTCTTCAACTAGAACCTTGAGTTCGGCAAGAGCTTCTCTTGTTCCTTTGATTCGTTCTTTTAACCAATCCCGATGTCGAACAGTCATAACTAGATCGGTTTCCAGTTTTTCAAAACCTTGTATGTATTGATTCATACTGTTAGAACGAACCCACTTGGTTTT
Source organism: Papaver bracteatum (assembly GCA_023529315.1). Lineage (NCBI taxonomy): Eukaryota > Viridiplantae > Streptophyta > Magnoliopsida > Ranunculales > Papaveraceae > Papaver > Papaver bracteatum. The sequence continues at coordinate 1,012,802 of JAJJWX010000365.1, forward strand.
GGTTGGATCTTGTAGGTTGTAGGCCAACAGACATGACTCATCTTGTAATCCAACCGAACTTTCAGAATCATAATCGGACATGATTTTTGATCTGCTTCTTTTCTTTCTCTCGGTATTGATTCCTCAACAATTTTTAACCGTTTGAGCCTCCTCCTTATTAGCCTTTGAGATACTGCGAGTTATTGGAGGAATATTTGGTTATATATAATGATTGATCAAGGTATCAGTACACTGGAAGAGATAGTTTCCCTTTAAAGGGGGATAACTTTCGGACCGAAAGATATCAGTAGAACCCGAAAATATTAAAGAATATATTTCGTTTCCTTTTGTCCGAACTTCTTAGTTTTATTCAAAAATTCCAAATAAAACTTATCTAGAAAATCATGATAAACATGAACAATTTGTGGATTTGCAACTATCCATAAAAAGTTACAATTTTTTTGATAAGCAATTACACAAACACATGTGCTCCAGATTTATTGTGCCATTCCCATCCATAAAAACGAGCATAAATGAGGATGAGAGTGCATAATTATTTGATACAACTAAGTTGCATTGGAATAAGATTTTTCAAGCTTATATTGAATATCAAAAACATATTTCATGTTTCTTTTAGGGAATTTCTACCCAATATATTTTCTCCCAAGACGATGATCTTTTCTAGATCTAGAGATATGATCATGTGGAGAAACCGTACCGATGTGAGAGTTTTCAGAGATTGATAGATCTCTCTTAATTCTTTCAATGAGATTTTTCATACGATTTTCTCATTCTAAGGACTTCCTTATGATTCACATCAATATGATTAACTGAAATAATTATTGGAAATTCCTCATTGTTTCTTTTGGCAGAGATTCTCTCTTTCCCTTCCTTTTGGAACCGTTCTTCATCAAAACAAAAATTGTTTCGATATGGGTGAGGAGGAACCTTCTTCCAGAAGATATTGTTAACTCTTTCCTCTGATTTTGAGTTGATCTTATAAGGTTGTGGTATAATCTGTCTTTCCACTGAGGAATGATTTTTCAGTTCTTTAAGACAAGAAACTTCCTTCAATATTTTGACCACAGTATTTTGAAGAAGTATAAGTTTTCTGTCGAGTGACTGAAAAGTGTATTCCTTAAGATCATCACAGAATCGGTTCAAAGTTTCCTTTGGACAATATTTTATTTGATCATCAGTAGATATAGAAGCTTGTTTCTCATCCTCTTATGACTTGATGTTGTTCGGCAAACTACCATCATCTTGATCTGTTTCAGATGTGACTAAAACAACAACATCATTTGTCAGAGTCATTGGACATGTATCTTTATTAAGAAAATTAACAAGAGATTTTGACAGTGAGATTCATATTCTATTCAGCCAGACTATCCAGTTGACTGTCTTTATTTCTGATCCCCTGTTTAAGAAGATTTGACTCTGTCTTTAAAATCACCATTTTAGAAGACAGAGATTTGATAGGCTTTAGGAGTTTTACCAACTCTTTATCAGCATCTTCTTTTTCATCAAATAAAGACACAAATGTTTTTGAAATTCCTGGATCATGAGTCAACGAAGTAGTAACATCTTCAACCTTTGAGTAGCCATACTCTTGCTTAACGTTAACTGAATCAAACATGGATTCAATTCTTGTAGGATGTATCATACCAAACACAGATTGTTAGATCTTTTCGTGTTTGCCTGATCTGATACCAATTGAAAAGGCGAGGGCACCCAAATATACCTCAAGCTATAAATTTTCCTTCCTATAAGTCCTTTCTCCGAAAGTGATTGCCTAAAGACTGAGTCGAGAAAATACAACAAATCGGTTCACACTTCATGTGATTGTCTATGGATACGAGATCGAGACAATACAACAACGAAGTGTGTTTACTTGATACAAAGGTTCGACTCAATAGGATTGCATATCAAGTAAATATGAATTAACGTTTGTGAAATTTATTTTAATTATAATAAAACAATTATAATGCAGAAATATAAAGTAAATGACGCAACAAGATTTTGTTAACGAGGAAACCGCAAATACAGAAAAACCCCAGGACCTAGTACATAATTGAATACTCTCGGGATTAAGCCGCTATACAAAATAAACCAACTTCGTATAATTGAGACCAAGCAACTAAACCTATAGTTCACATAGTTTTGTCTGTATTCCCACGCCTCCAACCTGTAAACAAGTCACGTACTTGGACCAATTCCTTTGGTTCGTATTCCAAACAGTAAAGGAACAAAAAATCTGTTTGGTATCAACTCTCTTCAATCAAGTGATGTGAGTTGCGCAACGGCTCTTCTGTTTATATTAACATAAACTCCTTTGCAAGGTTCCAAGATCTATCTTATGTTCAATCACCAAAATTTAATCGTTAAGATTTTGCAATCAATACCTTTAATCCTAAGGAAATATATTGATGCCGATCTTCTCAACTATTCTATTAAAATACGACAAGGATAGATCGATTATAGTTGGATCCTCTATTATCGAAACAAGTATTGTGCACACCAAAGATTATAAACCAAGTCTAAAATCTTTTATCTCTTCTTTGTCTTCAAATCTTCTTAGATATTCAATAAACACCTGCACACAACTACTAGAATCTCTTGTGATCAATCACACACAGAACGGAGTCTGTTAACAATGGATTATCACAAGATCGTCTTTAGATCTAATAACAGTTTAAAGATCCCTGTCGAAACCTTGAACTAGTTTGAGTGAATCTTATATCAGAAAAGAAGCTTCTCAAGCATAAAAAATCTAGGTGCAATCAAAGTTCAACCACTGTTAGTCAATCAAATCAATATGAAAACTAAAGATAAAGAGAAATTATCTAGTTTCCCACCAACGGTACGCACTAGAGCTTCTCAATCCCAAAGAAAACTTTCAACTGGGCGGCCGTAAGAGATTTTGCCTAATTAGGTTACTCTCCTCTCCGAATAGGCGGCTTCACCAGTAACAGTACAACAGAGGAAGTTTACTGTCACGAAGGATTAGTTTGCTAGAAATGCAAATTCAAAGTATTTATAGACAAGGAAGTTTGGACACCAAGGAATTTCCAAAACCGAAAATATTCTCAAGATATTCAATATTTTTCAAATTCGGTTTTCATAATTCCTGAGAATGCACTGTCCAAATTTATGATCGAAATCTCCTTGAAAAATCTTTAACTAGCAAATGAACATTACTAATTCTTATTTTCCATATATAATTAAAAACCTTAATTAAAAGATTCTTAACTTATTTAAATTCGATCTTGGGATTTACTTCCTTCTTAGATGTTAAGGAATATCTTTGAACAATAAAAGATACACATTAATGTGCGTGTTCAAAGTGTATCGACATATTTCCTCTTGTAAGTCCTTTTTCATACTTACTCACTTGAAACCGATTTACCACACTTCCAAACAAGTTTAGAATTGGTTCATCTGACTTTCAAGAACTATATGATTGATCAAGTAACACTCAATCACAAGTCATGGGTGTAACGGTTCTACCAAAACAAGTTTCAGTTCTACCTTCATGTGAGTATTGTGCATAGTTACACTAGCTTACCAAATTTTTGGTTGACTAGGTACTAGGATCGGTTCTCCACATATATTTGGTATCTAACTTATATTTGTTGCACATGTCCATAGGATCGGTTACCCTTTGCCTAAAAACGTGTTGCACATGTTCATAGGATCGGTTCCCCTTTCTACTATAAACCTTGATGCACCTCATACAAGGATCGGTTCCCTTTTGTGATGTACTGCACCTCTTACTAGGATCGGTTCCCCTCTCCCAAATTTGGTCAGACACACAAACTCGATCATACCCCAGGTGATTACTTAAGATCGGTTTCACTAATAAAAGTCATACCAATACATAAGTCAGGCCTCATGTGAATAGTTTTACCAAGTACACAAACAAGTCATGAGCGGTTATACTAATCACACATATTGGTCGTTCATAAGATATGGAATAAAGAACATCGCCAATAACGCCTGGCGATTTCCTTTTCGGTTCGCAACACATATCATGAACTTACTTCCTTAAAACACATGCAAAAACATTGTTTCCTAGGATGAAATTCTCACCTCATACCCATACATAATCACAATAACATTCATATGATTATGTTGATGTCTTATATACAAAGTTTAATGGCTAAGCAATAAACCTCATATTGTATTCCTTAGTACTATGTCTATCTAGAGTGTTCATGCTTCGCAGTTTTATGTTTTCAATATGCACGACTTGAAAGATACGTTAGGGAATGAAACCGTTCAAGTCAAATATCACTAACCTCAAGTGGAAGGATGATGTTGTGGTTGTAGCTCCGTACTTATTCACTTATTCAAGTCTTCGCAATATTTGTAATGTCTCATCCTAATACTTTGAAACTAACCTATACGAAGTTGACTCTAGTACATTTAAATCAAGCGACTCTTAAATGAGTTTTGGCTCACTAAAATATGACAACCAAACTTGATATACCGACGCTTGGTGGGTTCAACCGCTATGCTCTGACAAATACAAAGTAAAATAAACTGTCAATAGTTTATACCAAAAAAGAATTGTTGAATAGAAACATATAAAGATTCAGTAAGAGAAACATACTTAGTCATAGCTTTGTAGAAGAATTCACCAAATACCGCCAGCAAAGCATTGTCAAATCTGTCGTAAATAGGAGATGTTCTTATTTCTGGTAGATTTGGCTTGATTTCTTGTCTTACACTCACAAGAGCCTGTGGTTTTTCTTCATGAATCCGTTCTTGGTGATAGGTGTCTAAAAAACCTTATTATTTATCTATTGTTTATGCTTTCTATGCTAGTTTTCTTGTAAATTATGTATCTTATGTTTTGTTTTTGAGTATTTAGGTACTTTGGAGTCATTTGGATCAAAAGAAGAAGAAACATGGAAAAAGCGTTTTAGGCGGATTGCGTCTCATTATTTGCGTTTATTTCTTCATCTCTGTCTGAAAAGTATGACAGCTTTAGTGATGCGAATTATGTCTGAAAAGCATGGCGGCTTTAGTGATGTTAAGATATGAAGAGAAGAAGTGGACTTGAGATGCAGGAGGCGGCTGCAGCTGGTGGAATAGCGTTCATTTGGAGCAAAAAAAAGGTCGAGATTGTCATTTCATGGGCGAGCACTATCTGGAGCCCGGTACTGTTCAAGGGGCAGCTCTTGGGAGGAATACTAAACAAAGTACAACCAAGATTAAAGGGGGCTCCCATTTGGGTGGTTCTGCAGTGGGGTGTAACTATCCACCCAAATTATTAAAACCCTAAAATTGAGAAAAGATTTGTCTCTCAATCATTTTCTCTGAAATTGAGAAAACAGCAGCTTGCTGTTGTTAAATTGAGCAGCTTAAGCAGAATCGAAAAAATGAGAGAAATTGAGAGATTGAGAAGGAGAGTTCCTGTTGTTGGTACAACTATAGAGGATGGAACTAGGGTTTGTCAGCAAATGAAGAACATATATCGAAATTATGGAATTGGTGAAGATTTATTGCCCAGATAGTAGATCGATTGGTGGGTTGAAGGTAAATTTGAGGTTCAAATGAAGAGAATAAATGATTTAGAATATGTGAAGTAGATGGAAGAAATTGAAGTAAGGGTTTGATGGATTTCTGAAGAAAAGAACAAAACTGATGCTGCTGATTTGAACTAGAGAAGAAAGGGGATCTGAGTTGTTTCTGGTGGTTCGAATTTGGGTCAACAAAGTTGCACAGATGTTGTTGCTTCTATTAAGATTGAATGAATGAGTGGTGATGTTTCAAGGAGACTGAAGGTGCAGATTTTGAGTGATTGAATGATTTGTTTGAATGGGTTTTGTATGGAAGTTCTTACAATGCAGGGCAGTGAAAGTACTTACTTGGCTTTGAGACTGAATATGGAGAAAATGGGAGATGCAGGGAAGTCACAGCCATCTTGGCTGTGACTGGAAGTTGGAATTCAGAAAAGGCTAGGTCAAGAAGGAGCTAGTAATGGTTCTCAGCTGAAACTGGGGATTTCTGATGTCGTTGAACCTTTGAGGTTGTGCTGTAGCTTGATGAATTGAGCTTGAATGGTGAGTTGAGAAAGAGCAGGTGTTGGGAGTGGCAATACATGGCCATCTGGGTTATGACTTAGGAGTTAGTTTGAAATGGCTTTAGATGAATGTTAGGGCAGTTGCTGTGGCATGAAGCATTGCAGGTATGGCTTCATTTGTGAGTTGAAGAGTTATGGGTTTGAACTGGAATCAATGGCTAAAAGGTGGTGATTGAGATGCCTGTGATTAGTGCTACTGGGATGATTGAAGGTGGAAGCTCTGCTGAATGTGCAACTGTGATATCTGGGTTTATAACTGTGTTGTTGGCATTACAGATGCAGGTGGTGGTTCTGGTGCTATCTTGTTGAAGGAGCTGAGCTCTAGTGAAGGCTACATGGGAGCTATCTTAGTGGTCTTGGAGTTAGATGGCTTTGCTGTAGAATGAATAAACTCAGGGATGAGGAAATGGACTGATGCAGTTATAGATGCAGTAGATACAAGTGTAAGGACAAGAAGCTGCAATAGGAGGAGTTATGGCTGGAGATGGTGTTACTAGTCTTGGTCTGGGAATGAAATATTGCAGTCAATGTGCAGCTGGAATTCAAGTATAAGGCAAGATAAATTGGTGTTGCTGCTGTGGCTTCTGGTGGGGTCTTTTGAAATGGAGATGTGGTGATGCAATGGGTATTTTCTATGTGTTTGTGGCTGTTGAAATTAATGGAGAAGTGTAGGTTGCTTCTCAGAGATGTCACAGCAAATCAGCAAGGTGATTCAGGTGCTGTGAGATCAAGAAAGGAGCAGATTATGGAAGTGATAGTAGTGATATAAGGCAGAGCTGCAATGTTGCAGTTAAACTACATTTGTTTCCAATGAGAGCTGTGGTGTTGTAGGTGCAGGTGAAAGGAAGCTGTTGCAGTGGTGAAGAAGCAATGGCCATGGAACTGAAGTTTGGAATGAGACAGTAGCTGAGCTCATATTGCAGGTGCAATTCAGTGATGGAACTGGTGAAGGAGATTGTAGGTTATGAACTGCAAAATGCACAGCCAAGATGGCTGAGTGAACTGCAACAACTATAGCCTGACTCTGGTCAACTGGCTTAGTTGACTCCGAGTTGACTCAGTGACTCATAGCTTGACCGTTAACCGTGACGGAATATTCCGTTGAATATTCCTTCGGCAGACATAATTTTCAGGTAGCCGGCGACGACTATTCTTGCCGGAATCCGGCCAAAAACCCAGTTTTCCGGGGAGCGTTTTTGAGACAGATTTTCTACATGGTTTTCTCTCACACGTGGGATTGGTGGATTTCCAACTAATGGACTTTGAAGACAAAACCTATTTTTGGAAGGAGAAAAAGCTATAAAAAGGAAGTTTTCTACACAATTTGGGATATAACGTTTTATTATATTCTTGGAGATTTTGCAGAGAACTACTTCTAGGGTTTGCTTTCTTTTATGTTTCATCTTATTTCTTTGAATATTATGATGATGAACTCCATGAATATGAGTAGCTAAATACTATTATGGGATAAAAAGTTGATTTTTTCAAGCATGTTATTTGATTCTATGAATTAGTTTTGTCTCAATTTTATCGTTTATGATTCATTGTTTTATTATCATATGATTTGAATGCTAGTTTGGTTGAGTCCGGAATCAATTGGATTTGTTTTCATCTCTATAGAAATATTAGGGTTTTCAATACGTAAAAGTTGTTTATCCCTGATTTCTAGTAGCATCTTGTGGTTAATACTTGTAGTGATACATCTTTTTAATCGCATATGAATCATAACCTTTGTTAAAACGAATTAGTGCTTTTACACGTTTGTTTGCATTGATTAGTCTTATTTCATAGAACTTATTGCTCTTAGGGAGTTAAACCTAATTGTGCTTTTACACTTTAGGTTGCTTTTTAAGAAGATTTCACGATAACATCTTTTAATGTTGTTTGTGATAAAATCAGGAAATAAACGGGATACTCTTGCGATCAAGATATCCTAGGACTTTTGATAATTGAGAGATTAAATACCAATTCTCATCATAGATGAAAAATACATGTTTGTGAATGATACTATCCCTTAACCAATATCTTCTCCTTATTGATTATTCCAACTATTTACTTTGCTTTATTTTATTTTATTTACTTTGATAAAAACAAAAACACAACCTGGATTAATTGGTTACTTAAGAATCTGAAAATTGCATAACAACAATTGCCTCTCTATGGATACGAACTCTTTCTTATCGAATACTATATTTATATTTAGTGAGTGAGTGAGGAAGTGAATTATTTTTGACGCATACGACACGCTTCAAATTTTGGCGCCGTTGCCGGGGAGGCATTCGGCTTGTTATATAGTTTTTAGTTTCTTTTTATTATTTCTGCTTGCATACTTTTGTTTCGTTTCTTGTCTTGTTTCTCACTTGTTTGCGAGAATTGTTTTTCAGGTACCTAATATCTGGCTTCTAAAGATTGGAATTATCCAAGGTGCGGGATAGCTACTCGAAAAGGCACAATACTCCAACCAAGGCAAGGCACAACGGAAGAACACAATTTGTAAGTAGAACACGAAGCTCTTCAGCAAGGAGGAGAAGGAGTAGAACACGGGATTCCTTTTGAAGAAGAAGAAGCAATGGGTGATGCTGCAAATCGTACACTTAAGGACTTGTCTTCGCACAAGTTGGATACACAGCGAGGTTGTATTCAAACCGACTCTACTTTTGAAATAAAGCCGGGATTGCTTAGAGAATTACCAAAGTTCCATGGCATGGTGAATGAAGATCCAAACAAACATCTTATGGACTTCCACACTATTGTCACGGCTATGCTTCCAGCAAATATGAAGCCCGATGGTGCTATGTTGAAGGTTTTCCGATTCTCTTTGGCGGATAGTGCTAAGGATTGGTTATATTATTTGCCTCCCGGAAGTGTCACAACTTGGAATGGGTTGAAGAAACTCTTTTTAGAGAGATATTTTCCTGCATCTAAGGCTACTCAAATTCGCAAGGAGATTTGCGGGATGAAGCAAAATGTCGGAGAATCGTTATATGATTGTTGGGAACAAAACAAGAGGTTGGTGGCAAGCTGTCCTCATCACCAATTTAGTGACGCTATGATCATCCAATACTTCTATGAAGGACTCCAATCAAGTAATAGGAATCTTATTGACGCAGCGGGTGGAGGTGCACTAGTGAGCAAGATGGTGGCACAAGCTAGAGAGTTGATTGAAAACATGGCAGCAAACTCCCAACAATTCTTGAGTCGTGGTTCGGATGTGCTTCTTAGGAGAGTCAATGAAATGAGCGAGGTTGAGGAACTTCGTCAAAAAATGGGTAACATCTCAGCAATGCTACAACAAGTTTTAGCCGCGGTGATACCAAGTTCTCATGGGTATGAAGACATCAATGAGCAAGCTAATGCGGTTTTTCCAAATCAACAAAGACGGTATGATCCTTATTCCAACACCTACAATCCGGGATGGAGAGATCACCCCAATTTTAGCTATGCGAACAAGCAAGGAGCGGTTCAACAACCCAATTTCAACAATTCGGGTGGATTTCAACCTCAACAACAACAATTCCAGCCGCGTCAACAATTTCAGCAACCACAACAATCAATGCAAAATCAAGGTTCCGATATTGATGCAAAGCTTCAAACAATGATGTAAGGAATTTCTTCTATGTTTAAAGATAGCCAACAAGAAACCAAGAGTGCGATCAAGGAGTTGCAGACACAAATGGGTTCCATGGCTACTGATTTGAACCAATTGAAGGCACAAAATAGTGGGAAACTCCCTTCTCAACCTATTAACCCAAAAGAGGGTGTCAATGCGATTACGCTGAGAAGTGGTACACAACTTGTGCAATCCGAAGTTGCTGATTCGGGCAAGGTGGAAACACCAAAGGAACCTGTTTTGGAGGAGAAGAACGAGGATTCTCCCCAAAATTCTGAGGTACCTATTCCTAACTCTAAAACTCCTATTCCTACTTATGTTCCTCCTTTACCTTTTCCTCGCAGATTTGCAAATTCTAAGAAGGAGGCACTAGAAAAGGAGATTTTAGACGTTCTTAAGAAGATTCATGTGAACATACCACTCATTGATGCTATTAAGCAAGTTACAAAGTATGCAAAAGTGTTGAAGGACTTGTGTACCAATAAGTAAAGGCTCAAAGGTAATGAAGTGCTTAGTGTGGGGGAGAATGCTTCGGCGATCTTACAACACAAACTCCCACTGAAATGCAAAGACCTGGGTAGCTTTGATATTCCCGTAAAAATTAGTAACACTACATTTGACAAAGCAATGTTAGACTTAGGTGCATCCGTTAATGTTATGCCTGCATCTATGTATAAGTCACTTGATTTAGGTCCTCTCAAAAAGGCTGAAATTGTGTTGCAATTAGCCGATCGCTCTAATGTCTACCCAATGGGTATTGTTGAGGATGTTCTTGTGCAGGTTAATCAACTAGTATTTCCAGCAGATTTTTGTGTCTTAGAGATGGATGAAGGTTCACCGGACTCGTCTCTTCCATTGCTACTTGGGCGTCCCTTCATGAAAACGGCGAAGACGATTATTAATGTGGATAAGGGAACGCTGACTATGGAGTTCAATGGGGAAGTAATACGTTTCAACATTTTCGAGACGATGAGATATCCTAGTGATGTCCACTCTTGCTTCTCCGTTGATGTTATGGATACATTGGCATAACAAATGTTTGAATTGAATGGTGAAGATGCTTTGGAAACCATTCTAACTACATCCATTGATAATGGTGTAGAGTGTGGTAATGAGGTCAAAGAAGCCCTTGGTGATCTCAACTCACTACAAGGATGCCCGGAAACTCATAATATCTCTTTTATTTCTTTACCATGCAGTGATGAAAAACTTTTAACCTCCATTGTTAACTCTCCAAAGTTAGAATTGAAACCTCTTCCTAGTCACTTAAAGTACTTGTACTTGGGTGACAATGAAGAGTTACCTGTGATTGTTTCTAACGAGCTTAGTGAATTACAGGAGAAAAAACTTCTAAGGGTGCTAAGGAAGCACAAGACGGCCATAGGATGGACAATTGCCGATATCAAGGGTATAAGCCCTGCCGTTTGTATGCACAAGATCCGTTTGGAGGACGATGCAAAGCCTACAAGGGAAGCGCAACGTCGTTTGAACCCCTCCTATGATGGAAGTTGTGAAAAAGGAGATACTTAAGATTTTGGAGGTGGGTGTTATCTACCCCATATCCGATAGCAAGTGGGTGAGCCCGGTACAAGTTGTACCAAAAAAATCAGGTGTGACGGTGGTGGAGAATTATGAGAATGAAATTGTCCCAACTCGTGTGCAAACCGGTTGGAGGGTTTGTATTGATTATAGGAAATTGAATGCCACTACTAGAAAAGATCACTTTCCATTACCTTTTATTGATCAAATGCTTGAACGTTTAGCTGGACAATCTTATTATTGCTTTCTTGATGGCTATTCAGGTTATAATCAGATTGTGATAGCACCGGAGGATCAAGAGAAAACCACTTTCACTTGTCCTTTCGGTAATTTTGCTTATAGAAGGATGCCTTTTGGCTTGTGCAATGCTCCAGCTACTTTTCAAAGGTGTATGGTAAGTATATTTTCAGAATATGTTGAAAACATAATCGAAGTGTTCATGGACGATTTTAGTGTCTTTGGTGATTCATTTGACCTTTGTTTGAACAATTTGTCACTAATCCTTGAACGATGTGTTGAAACAAATCTTGTGCTAAATTGGGAGAAGTGCCATTTCATGGTAACTCATGGCATAGTTTTAGGCCATATAATATCTTCTAAAGGCTTGGAAGTTGATAAATCTAAGATAGACCTTATTCGTGCTCTAACCCCTCCCACTACGGTGAGGGAGATACGCTCTTTTCTTGGTCATGCAGGTTTTTATCGTAGATTCATCAAGGATTTTTCCAAGATAGCATCACCACTTTGTACCTTATTGCAAAAAGATGTGGTTTTTAACTTTGATGAGAAGTGTATGGCGGCATTCAATCGTTTGAAAGAACTTTTGATTTCAGCCTCTATCATTAAACCACCGGATTGGAGCAAGCCTTTTGATATCATGTGTGATGCAAGTGACTATGCGGTTGGTGCGGTGCTTGGGCAGCGTGTGGGGAAGATACCTCATGCAATTTATTATACTTCTAGAACGTTAAATGAAGCCCAACAAAACTACACTACCACTGAAAAAGAGTTATTAGCTATTGTTTTTGCTTTGGAAAAGTTTTGCTATTATCTAATTGGTACAAAAGTTGTTGTCTTTTCAGATCATGCAGAACTTAGGTACTTGCTTACAAAGAAAGAGGCAAAACCGAGGCTCATACGATGGATTTTACTCTTGCAAGAGTTTGATATTGAAATCAAAGACAAGAAAGGAATTGAGAACACCGTTGCAGATCATTTGATCCGTCTTGCTGTGGACAAGGAAGCTATCCCGTTGCGTGAAAGTTTCCCGGATGAGAAACTATTCTCCATTGCATTTGGGGAACCATGGTATGCGGATATTGTGAATTACTTGGTGTCTAAACAAATCCCAAAGAACTTGTCTCATGCTGAGAGGGACAAACTTAAGAGGTTAGGAAACCAATATATATGGGATGATCCATACTTGTGGAAACATGGCAGCGACCAAGTCATACGAAGGTGCGTTCCCGAATATGAATTTAACTCTATCTTGTCTTTTTGTCACTCTTATGCTCGCGGAGGACATTTTGGGAGTAAAAGAACAGCTCACAAGGTACTTGAAAGCGGTTTTTATTGGCCAAATTTGTTTAAGGATGCACATATATTTTGCACAACTTGTGATAGGTGCCAAAGATCAGGCAATCTAGGTGCTCGAAATCAAATGCCACAAACTTTTATTCAATTTATTGAAGTCTTTGATATATGGGGTATTGATTTTATGGGTCCTTTTGTCAACTCCCATGGGAATTTTATATCTTACTTGCTGTTGATTATGTCTCGAAATGGGTGGAAGCTAAGGCCACCCCAACTAATGATTCTAAAGTGGTTTCAGATTTTGTGCAAGCTAATATTTTTGCAAGGTTTGGAATTCCAAGAGCCATAATTAGCGATGGGGGTTCTCACTTCAAAAACAAGTTCTTACAAGGATTGTTGAAGAAGTACAATGTGTCGTACAAGATTGCAACACCTTATCATCCCCAAACCAATGGACAATCCGAGGTGTCTAACCGAGAGGTGAAATCCATACTAGAAAAGACGGTGAATCCAACAAGGAAAGATTGGAGCATGCGACTTAATGATGCTTTGTGGGCTTATAGAACCGCATACAAGACACCTATTGGGATGTCTCCTTTTAGGATTGTGTACGGTAAACCTTGTCACTTACCCGTTGAGATTGAACATAAAGCGTTTTGGGCTATTAAACAATGCAATATGGAGCTAGATGGTGCTGGAAAACAAAGAAAGTTACAACTCCAAGAGCTAGAAGAGTTACGCAATGATGCATTTGAAAGCTCGCGCATTTACAAGGAGAAAACTAAGGCATTTCATGATTCTATGATTTCTAGAAAACAATTTTGTATTGGGCAGAAAGTGCTTTTGTTTAATTCTCGCTTGCAATTATTTCCGGGTAAACTAAGGTCACGTTGGATCGGACCTTTTATTGTTACTAATGTGTTTTCTCATGGTGCAGTAGAAATTCGTAGCATAGCTACAGGAAAGGAGTTTAAAGTGAATGGACACCGGTTGAAACCATATTATGAGAACTTTACTTCCGAAGTCGTGGAAGGTGTGAACTTTGTGGAGGCATTCCCTCTGGAGGAGTCTTAGCAAACAAGGAGCAAGTCGGGCTGACGACTTTAAACCAAGCGCTAAGTGGGAGGAAACCCACCGGTTTTGTATCTTTACCCTTATCTTTTTATTTTTATGCATTTGCTTTTATCTTTATTTTCTTTGTTTTTGCATATCATTTGCGGAATTTCCCACCTTGAACTTTCTTTGGATGATTCAATTTTACATTGAGGACAATGTAAAGTTTAAGTGTGGGGGAGCATTTATATGTTTGCATAGTTTGTTTTAGTTTGTTTTATGCCTTTAAAAAAAAAATCAGAAAAATAGAAAAACAAGAAAAAAATTGTGCTTTTTGAACTCCGAAATCTAGAAACTTGTGCCTTTAGGATGACACCATTAGTGGATGGAACCATTTTGAATGCAGGAGTTGAGGAACCGATTAACTAAAAGGGATGAACATAGCTCAGAATCATAAATACCATGATAGTTGTTACCATATCTCGAAATATCACCATATCACCATATCACATTCTATTTTTATTTTTCCATATTTATCTATTGTTCTCTAAGTGCTTTGGTGGGTCACTAACATCGACGTGTTATTATTGCTAGGATGAAATAGAGTGATTGAGTTACTAGAAAAAGAAAAAAATGAAAAAAAAAAAGACCGACCAATTAGACCAAAACGGAATAAAATGACACTTGGGAATAGCAGTATGTGTGAAACGTAGTCCCTGTCTCCGTCACCTAAACAAGCATGGAATGCAGGATCTAAGGCAACTATCATGTACTTCCTGACAAGAAGCATGCGCTTGGATCCAAAAGATCTAATCATGCTGTGTAGAAAAAAAAAAGAAAAAAAAATGAATAAAGTGAAAAAGAAAAGAAAGTATTATATTGGTTGAATAAAGTCACTCCTGGTTCCCTTGTATATGCCAGTGAGTTGATGTAAAATTTAGCCAAGTAGCTCAATCCAATAGGGCATAGGTTCATCTTGGCAGTGAACTTCAGATAGATATGGGAAACATCGATCACTTGTGAACATTCGCCAACATATACATCTATATCCATCTTCTTTATCTTTTCATTGTGATTGTGGTTTGTTAGTTTCCGAGTATTGTGGCTTGTTCGACTATCTAATTAAAGCTTTATTTACTAATATATGAATCGAAATTGTGCAAGGTACCTCCTCCTGTAGTCATTTTGGATTCGTTCATTGATTTGTCACAAATAGACGGAGTTGGGAATATAGGTTTTGTAGGCACACCTCTTGTAAACCTTCACGAGACTAAAATTCGTCCACTAGGGACACCTAGGGGTTTAAAGGCTTGTTATTTATGCTTAGAGTAACTGTAGCCTCGACGAGACGGAGTTGTATGTATTCTTTATAATTATTTTGTTTGATTTGCTCGAGGACTAGCAAAGTCTAAATGTGGGGGAATCTGATAGGTGTCTAAAACACCTTATTATTTATCTATTTTTTATGCTTTTTATGCTAGTTTTCTTGTAAATTATGTATCTTATGTTTTGTTTTTGAGTATTTAGGTACTTTGGAGTCATTTGGATCAAAAGAAGAAGAAACATGGCAAAAGCGTTGGAGGCGGATTGCGTCTCATTATTTGCGTTTATTTCTTCATCTCTGTCTGAAAAGTATGCCAGCTTTAGTGATACGAATTATGTCTGAAAAGCATGGCGGCTTTAGTGATGTTAAGATATGAAGAGAAGAAGTGGACTTGAGATGCAGGAGGCGGCTGCAGCTGGTGGAATAGCGTTCATTTGGAGCAAAAAAAAGGTCGAGAATGTCATTTCATGGGCGAGAACTATCTGGAGCCCGGTACTGGTCAAGGGGCAGCTCTTGGGAGGAATACTAAACAAAGTCCATCCAAGATTAAAGGGGGCTCCCATCTGGGTGGTTCTGCAGTGGGGTGTAACTATCCACCCAAATTATTACAACCCTAAAATTGAGAAAAGATTTGTCTCTCAATCATTTTCTCTGAAATTGAGAAAACAGCAGCTTGCTGTTGTTAAATTGAGCAGCTTAAGCAGAATCGAAAAAATGAGACAAATTGAGAGATTGAGAAGGAAAGTTCCTGTTGTTGGTACAACTATAGAGGATGGAACTAGGGTTTGTCAGCAAATGAAGAACATATATCGAAATTATGGAATTGGTGAAGATTTATTGCCCAGATAGTAGATCGATTGGTGGGTTGAAGGTAAATTTGAGGTTCAAATGAAGAGAATAAATGATTTAGAATATGTGAAGTAGATGGAAGAAATTGAAGTAAGGGTTTGATGGATTTCTGAAGAAAAGAACAAAACTGATGCTGCTGATTTGAACTAGAGAAGAAAGGGGATCTGAGTTGTTTCTGGTGGTTCGAATTTGGGTCAACAAAGTTGCACAGATGTTGTTGCTTCCATTAAGATTGAATGAATGAGTGGTGATGTTTCAAGGAGACTGAAGGTGCAGATTTTGAGTGATTGAATGATTTGTTTGAATGGGTTTTGTATGGAAGTTCTTACAATGCAGGGCAGTGAAAGTACTTACTTGGCTATGAGACTGAATATGGAGCAAATGGAAGATGCATGGAAGTCACAGCCATCTTGGATGTGACTGGAAGTTGGAATTCAGAAAAGGCTAGGTCAAGAAGGAGCTATTAATGGTTCTCAGCTGAAACTGGGGATTTCTGATACTGTTGAACCTTTGAGGTTGTGTTGTAGCTTAATGAATTGAGCTTGAATGGTGAGTTGAGAAAGAGCAGGTATTGGGAGTGGCAATACAGGTCCATCTGGGTTATGACTTAGGAGTTGGTTTGAAATGGCTTAAGATGAATGTTAGGGAAGTTGCTGTAGCATGAAGCATTGCAGGTATGGATTCATTTGTGAGTTGAAGAGTTATGGGTTTGAACTGGAATCAGTGGCTAAAAGGTGGTGATTGAGATGCATGTGATTAGTGCTACTGGGATGATTGAAGGTGGAAGCTCTGCTGAATGTGCAACTGTGATATCTAGGTTGATAACTGTGTTGTTGGCATTACAGATGCAGGTGGTGGTTCTGGTGCTATCTTGTTGAAGGAGCTGAGCTCTAGTGAAGGCTATAGGGGAGCTGTCTTGGTGGTCTTGGAGTTGGATGGCTTTGCTGCAGAATGAATAAACTCAGGGATGAGGAAATGGACTGATGCAGTTATAGATGCAGTAGCTACAAGTGCAAGGACAAGAAGCTGCAATAGGAGGAGTTATGGCTGGAGATGGTGTTACTAGTCTTGGTCTGGGAATGAAATATTGCAGTCAATGTGCAGCTGGAATTCAGGTATCAGGCAAGAGAAATTGGTGTTGCTGATGTGGCTTCTGGTGGGGTCTTTTGAAATAGATATGTGGTGATGCAATGGGTATTTTTTATGTGTTTGTGGTTGTTGAAATTAATGGAGAAGTGTAGGTTGCTTCTCAGAGATGGCACAGCAAATCAGCAAGGTGATTCAGGTGATGTGAGATCATGAAAGGAGCAGATTGTAGAAGTGATGGTAGTGGTATAAGGCAGAGCTGCAATGTTGCAGTTAAACTACATTTGTTGCCAATGGGAGTTGTGGTGTCGTAGGTGCAGGGGAAAGGAAGCTGTTGCAGTGGTGAAGAAGCAATGGCCATGGAACTGAAGTTTGGAATGAGACAGTAGCTGAGCTCATATTGCAGGTGCAATTCAGTGATGGAATTGGTGAAGGAGATTGTAGGTTATGAACTGCAAAATGCACAGCCAAGATGGCTGAGTGAACTGCAACAACTCTAGCCTGACTCGGGTCAACTGGCTTAGTTGACTCCGAGTTGACTCAGTGACTCATAGCTTGACCGTTGAATTACAGTTTGACCGTTAACCGTGACGGAATATTCCGTCGAATATTCTTTCGGCGGACAGAATTTTCAGGTAGTCGTCGACGACTATTCTTGCCGGAATTCGGCCAATTTCCGGCCAAAAACCCAGTTTTCCGGCGAGCGTTTTTGAGACATATTTTCTACATGGGTTTCTCTCACACGTGGGCTTGGTGGATTTCCAACTAATGGACTTTGAAGACAAAACCTATTTTTGGAAGGAGAAAAAGCTATAAAAAGGAAGTTTTCTACACAATTTGGGATATAACGTTTTATTATATTCTTGGAGATTTTGCAGAGAACTACTTCTAGGGTTTGCTTTCTTTTATGTTTCATCTTATTTCTTTGAATATTATGATGATGAACTCCATGAATATGAGTAGCTAAATACTATTATTGGTTATGGGATAAAAAGTTGATTTCTTCAAGCATGTTATTTGATTATATGAATTAGTTTTGTCTCAATTTTATCATTTATGATTCATTGTTTTATTATCATATGATTTGAATGCTAGTTTGGTTGAGTCCGGAATAAATTGGATTTGTTTTCATCTCTATAGCTATATTAGGGTTTTCAATACGTAAAAGTTGTTTATCCCTGATTTCTAGTAGCATCTTGTGGTTAATACTTGTAGTGATACATCTTTTTAATCGCATATGAATCATAACCTTTGTTAAAACGAATTAGTGCTTTTACACGTTTGTTTGCATTGATTAGTCTTATTTCATAGAACTTATTGCTCTTAGGGAGTTAAACCTAATTGTGCTTTTACACTTTAGGTTGCTTTTTAAAAAGATTTCACGATAGCTTCTTTTAATATTGTTTGTGATAAAATCAGGAAATAAACGGGATACTCTTGCGATCAAGATATCCTAGGACTTTTGATAATTGAGAGATTAAATACCAATTCTAATCATAGATGAAAAATACATGTTTGTGAATGATACTATCCCTTAACCAATATCTTCTCCTTATTGATTATTCCAACTATTTACTTTGCTTTATTTTATTTACTTTGATAAAAACAAAAACACAACCTGGGTTAATTGGTTACTTAAGAATCTGAAAATTGCATAACAACAATCACCTCTCTGTGGATACGAACTCTTTATTATCGAATACTATATTTATATTTAGTGAGTGAGGAAGTGAATTATTTTTGACGTATACGACACGCTTCACTTGGTGCGCCCGTGTTATAGCTCCCTAAACATTTGCATGCTCAGATCCTATTTTACTCTTACCAATAGGGTTCTGTACATTATTCTTCTTCCCTTGTTCATCTCTATCGGTATCAGGTGATTTCTTTGACACTACCTTCTTTTCTTTGTTCAACTTCAGTTTGAATCTTGTTTTTCTTGCACTGTAATCTGATCCAGATATAAATTGATCCCCTATTGGTTTCACTGTTTTGTTTGATCTAGTTGCCATTCTACTACTTTCTTCAGGTATTACTTTCACTGGTGTGTACTGAGTTTCCTCCATCGATGAACCAAGTACCGTTTCATTCAGTTCTGCAATTATTTATGAAGCTGTTTCCATATCTGCGGCAGTTGTGTTTGCTTTCTTTGACCTAGTAACCACTCCAGGTACTTCTTGCAACACAGAAGTTGGTAGGTATTGTATCATTCTAATTGAGAAACTAGGAAGATTACAGTTGATATCATTCATTGTAGCTTTGATGATGGTGTCAGCTTCTTTATCATTCAAATCTTTATTATTCTTATTCTTGTCATCAATTACATGCAGACTCACATGCTCTTCTCTCACAGATATATTATCCGTGTTACTTGCTGTTAAAAATAATTGAAGAAGCACAATTATTACCAGAGTTCAACTTGTGAGATTATAATTCAAGAGTTCATCCATGAGGATGAACTCCAACCTCTGCTTGAAAAGTCAGAGTTCATCCCTCAGAATGAACTCCAACTTGTATATTTGTAGGCAGAGTTCATCCATGAGAATGAACTCTAGCCTCTGCTTGAAAAGTCAGAGTTTATCCCTCAGAATGAACTCCAACTTTTATATTTGTAGGCAGAGTTCATCCATGAGAATGAACTCCAGTCTCTGATTGAAAAGTTAGAGTTTATTCCTCAGAATGAACTCAAACCTGTAAAATTAAAATATTTGCATAAGGAAGAATTTTTTTTAGAATTCTTACCCAGCTCTACTTCAGTCATCTCATAAATACTCAAAGGAAATGTATTGTTGTTTGTTTGAATTGAAGGAAGCTCTATTTCAGTCATCTCATCAAGGAGTTTTTGCTGAATATCACTTGCACAATCAAATCATAAACAATATGAACAATGAATCATAAACAATAAAGTATTGAGACAAAACTACATCATTGAATCAAATATCATTTGTGAAATCTACTTATTACCCCATAACCAATAAAAGGTATTTAGTTACTCATAGTTTTTGGATTCAACATAATTATTATCAAAAATAAAATAAACGAAAGCAAACCCTAGTAGAATCGCTCTCCTCCAAACTCCAGTAGAAAATACGTGATATATGATTAGTCCCCCCCAAAAAGAATAGAAAATTTTCCTTTTATAGCTTTCCAACTTTCCAAATTAGGTCTTCAAAGCCCACGGTCCAATACCAAGAAGTCCACTCAACTCATGTGTGTGAAAAACCCATGTGAAAATATGACCCAAAAATTGTTCGTCGGAAAACTGTGTTTTTGGCCGGAATATGGTCGGAATCCGGCACCAGAAAAGTATCTCCGGTGACCGGAAAAGTCCACTCGGCCACCTGAGTCAACTAGGTCAAAGCCCCTGAATCAAATGGTAGTCAATCAACTGACTTAGCTAATTTGAATTAAGTTTTCTTGACATAACCCATTGCACAGGCCTGAGCTGTTGCACACTGATTGTGTTTCACAGCCAAGATGGCCCTGCCAGTGCAATTCATGCACCATCTGTAGCTTATCTTCAACCCTTTTGTAAATCAAAGCTCCATAACCTCACAGCAATATAACCACCACTGCAAAACCACCAATACTGCTCCCCTGTAATTCCAGTTCACTTGTCCTGCAACAACACCAGCTTCAGCTGCTCTTCAACCACCAGCACATTGTCAACTCACTCTTGCAAAATGTCACTCCTCCTGAAACATCTTCATAAACACATAGTAACACTATCTATGGATCACCATTTACATTCACCACTGCCATACATACTGAACTGCAGGACCCAACCACATGACAGCAGCAAACTGCAATTTTCACAAGCACTATAAACGACAACCACTTCTTTCTGAGACTGACAGATTCACATACTAGCTGCTCTAACCTGTTCTAAAATTCATTCCCTATAAAGCATATACTCACAATCCCATTCATCTTCTCATTCTAAGATCAATGCTCAGACCATCAGAGTAGCATTCAATCTAGCATTCCCATAACAGCATCACCAGAAGTTCAGCTGAACAGCTGCACCACTATCTTAGTTTACTGCTATTGCATCAAATCAGTATGCATCAAAAGTATACAGACTACCAGAACTGCAGCCTTGTAATTTACCAACACAAAGGAAAAACATTATTTCTTGTGGCATGAACTGCATCATCACTTAACTCAGAGAATCATCAGTTTTGTAGCTCCATTCCAACACAAAACCTTGCTGCAACTGCAATGTCACAAATTGGTACCAACATCTGTAATTGCACAGCACTTGAGATTCTTGTCATCACCTGCAATTCCCATCAAAACCCATTTGCATTTCAATTCCCTGCACTGCACCTGCTCCATTCCCAGCTGCTAATGCTTCCATTTTCAACCTTTCTACCTGTAACCCTTCACAGCACCACAATCAACTGGAATCACCAAACTCTACCTTGTCCAACTGCACTTCAGAGATTGCTCCATTGCAATCTCAACTCAACCCAGTTCAACCAGTGGCAGCACCTAACCCTGGCAGCCAACCAAACCTGCAATGAAACACCTCCACCAGAACCAACACCTGCAACATCTCCATCATCTCCTTCCTTTATCACCAACACTAGCTCCCCAGTCTTCACCAATCACTGTGTCATGCAGTTTTAACTTCTATCTTAACCACTCACCTGCAACAGTTTGCACACCAATACTATCTGAACTAATATCTGCTCCTCCGCAGACCCATTCAATCATTTAGAGACATCACCTCTTAGCAGCAACACCACCAACGCATCATTTCCATTTGTAACCACAGCTTGGCATACAACTCACACCACTACCATGTCCTGCAATTTCTCCAAACCATAGCAGCTACTGCAATCACTCAACACTTCCATTGCAGCATCAACTCAGCCAGCAATTCCCATGAACATACCCATTGGACCAACGCTTCACAGCTGCAGAACAAAAGCAACACCATCAATGAACCCTAGTTCTGTCCATCACCCTCTTCAACTTCTTGAATTTCAACTTCTCCTCTTCAATTACTAATCAACAATCAACCACACTTAAAATCTGAAGTCAACCCATCTTTCCTATTCAGATTCTGATTCAAACCCTAAATTCTTCATCTGCAACTATGCAACAATCAAACAGCTTCATCTCTTTCTCAAACTCGGATTCAAATCACCCTCACAGCAGAAACCCAGTCAAAATTTCCTGAATTTCTCGACTGTAACATCAGATTCCACCTAGAGAACATAATTCAGCTTCTCAATTTCTCTTCTCTTTGACACGACAGCCGCCTTGGCTTCTCAGGTGGAGAACGAATTTGACATGGTGCCGCCATCACAGACAGGGGCGACATAGGAAAGAAGAACTAATAATTCTCTTCTCTGAAATTTAGGTATATTGTAGGAATTTGGATTTGCACACCCCAGCTCATAGGATAAGGGGTACTAGGTCGAACATGGCTTGTCGGTTCTAGGGAACCGACTGCTTATTCGCTTCTTTGCTCAACTGCCATTTTCAGGCAATTGACAATTCATTATTCCTCTCTTTTGCTGCGCATCCTAGCCTGCTCCAAATATCGCCTGTAAATTCTCTTTTTGTCTTTTCTGCTCCAAATGAATGGTTTCTCCTTCTTTTTCTCTAAAGGATCCCATTGCACCTAATCAACTCAAATTCACACATAAGATACATATTTCACAAAATAAATTGCAAAGAAAGCATAAATACTAGATATAAAATTAGGTGTTTTACAACACCTATCATATATCCCTTGATAAGTTTCCCAACAAATTTTAGGAGGAGGGGTCGGACTCCATATGGAGGATTTGCTGGAAAACTGAACCTCGTAGGAAACGTGATTCCGAGGATTCGGGCAACCAAACATTCAAAGGGAAACGTAATTCTACCAAATCCCCTAGACCCATAAATACCACCTTTAAAATTCTACATCCAAACCCACCAAAGATAATTATTCATTTGACATATGTGATGATTACAACGTGAATCAGGCGATGAGACACAAACGAACTCAGTAAAACTTTTAAAATTTCATCTCTAGTTTTTAATCATTTTTTTCTATTTTTTTTTACCATTATTACTATCATCTGTTAGTATTTACTCTTTATGTTACATTCATCAACTCCTCTGATCTAAAATCTAAGTCTTCTCTTTTAATATGTTTTTAAGTTTTATGTTTCTTCTTATTCAAATGAGTAGCTAATTCTCTTGTCTCTTCTCCAATATGTGTATACAGTGTTTGCTATCTCTAATGGTGTTTTCCTTTCTGTTTTTTACGTTGAGTTCATCGCGTTTGTAGAGTTTTTCATCAATCATTTGAAGATCTGTGTTGTTTTCAACTCAGGGACTCAACCATTCAATGCATCCCAACATTCACTGAATTCAAAAAAATAAATAAATCTAGAAACAGTCTTAGCCGGAATTTCAGCTACATCTTTATTCTCGGGTGGTTTTTTTCCAGCTATACTTACCCCTTTAAAACAGACACCCAATATATTCAAATTAATAGGTTTAGCAGGAAACTAGGTAACAATATCTTTCATATTCCTTATCCCAGCGATAAATCCATTATCAATATTTATCTTCATCCTTGTACATCGAAAACTACAAACCCTAAAAACCCATTATTTTTCCATTCAATGGAAGCAGAAGGAGACATGCAAGTTGGTGACTTGGTGAACATGTTCAAACAAGCTAAACTTGAAGTAGGCAACACAAGTGAAGTCATTACCTTTCAGCAAGACAAAAATGATATTCCTGAAGATGATAAAGATATCTAGGAGCAAGTTCCATTGGCAAAGTAATTATTGAAGGAAGAATGAAGTATGATTTAGTTGAAAAATTTATTCAATTCACATGGCCTTTCATCACACCTGAAGAACTTTAAACAATGGATATTGATCATAATCTTTTTATATTCAAGTTCAGCAATGGGATCATCTTAACAGAGTTATCGATGAGCGTCCATGGAGTATTAACAAGAAACTACTTGTAGTTCATGACATTCCAAACATGGTTTACAATAAAAAGCATTGGGATTTTCAACAGTTTTGGATCTAGCTCAAATATCTCTTGCCTGAGCATATGAATGTTTCTGCAGTCATAAAAATGGGATGTATAATGGGAGAAGTGGTCGTTATTGAACCAAAAGATGACATTCCTGTAGGGACTGATCTTGTCAAAGTCTGTGTCAATATCGATCTCAGCAATCCTCTGAGAAGATGAGTTAAGGCTATCACTAATGCAGGATTTTCTCGTTGGATTTTTTTTTTTTTTTTTATGAAAGACAACCAAGTGGTATCTATACTAGCTCCTACATTGTTAAGCACTGCAAAGGAGTATATAAATATGCAGCTAATTTCTTAGCAAAGGCTCATGAGAAATCTTATTTCTTTGTAAAGACTAGCAGCATTAGGAAGAATATCTTAGCTTTATCATCCTCCAATGTTCTTTCATCTACAAAGAACCAGAAGAATTTTATGAAGAGTACTGTGTTTGTTCCTCCTAAGGATGGTATTCCTATCAACTCAGAATTTCTCCTCAAGAAAAATGATGAAACTAATGAAGAAGCAGTTTGGTTAGGAAAGAGGCTAAGAACTTATAAAGATCCTTCTCCTGAGCCACATTCCATTGAATCCTCCACCACCAACACTAATATTGAGAACAACTCAGTCACACAACAAACTCTGATGGACACAACAAGAGAAGCCAACGCTGGTACCCCAAACTTGGAGAAGCAGGTAATCAATACTTTTACTTATCTCTTTAAAACTCATTCTTTTAATTCTTTTAATTGTTTATTCAAAGCTAATTTCACTTTCTTTTTAAATATTTTCTTCATTTTATGAATTTTTTTCTTGTTTCATTTGGTTTTTAGCATTAGTTAAGATCCTGCATTTTCATTTTCTACATAAGTTTTTGTTTTTGTGCTCATCCTCATTCTCAACATGAAGATAATATCCTGGAATGTCCAGGGTTTCAAAAATTTCACTACTAGGAATCATTTAAGTGATTTTATAAGAGCTCAAAACCCCGATATAATTTTCCTCTGTGAGACTAAAATTAGTCATACCAAATGCATACTTTTTTTGGTAAGTCCAAAATTATATTATTAAATAGCAAAAAATTATAAAACATAGTTCAAAATAAAAGAGGAAAATAGCCCCAAAAACTTAAGAACTATTTAAATCGAAAATAAGGTACATTTGGAAGTTCAATAGCAATAGGAAAATATGGTCCAGATCAATATTTGCTTTTTCCATAGCATCCGCTGCAAAATTCGCTTCACGAAAAGTGTGAACAAAACGAACATTAGTGTACCTTGATCTAGTCGCCAACCACCTGTGTCTAAGAAACCATGGTAATGTATTAATATTGCTTGAATAAGCTATAACTTCCCCCAAACCAATTATTATACCAAAAAACTCAGCAATATAGTTCGTTCTAACCTCAAAACCAACACACATAGCTCAAAAAGCTTTAGATTCTGAATCTCTAACAACAACCCCAGCACCGGACTCCCATGGATTCCCTCTAGCCGCTCCATCGCAGCACAATAATATATTATTGCTCTCCAGTGGCTCCCAAAAGCATTCAACTGGATCCAAAACCTTATTTTTTCTATGCACAACTCTAAAAAAATCAAGAATTTTCAGTTCCGATCCATAAGTCATGAACCTGATAATGTTGAATTTTTTATTTTTTCCTCTATATTGTTATACATATTTCCTTTTAACCTCCTTGAGAAATCATGAACCTGATTGAAAACTCTTTTTTGAAAGAATAAAAATTTCACTTGTTCATTATTGTAAACAAAGTTATTTCTCATCATCCAAAGTTCTGATCTAACCACTAAAATAGTCAATATCCATAAGGCCTTTAGCATCCTACTCATACATGTCACCTCCTTGTAGGTTGTAAAGCTACACGACCAAAGAATGTGCTCCAAAGACTCTTCATCATTGTTACACAAGCAACATTTGTTAGCCACCGTGATTTTAAATCTACTCTTCACTTTATCTAATGTTGCACATGAACCATGCAAGAGCTTCCAATTTTGAGCATCTAGCGAAGGGTATATAAGAGGCCTCCAAATCAGTGACACTCCTCCATCTTATCATAATTTTTCGCACCAAGTTCCTTGTCGATTTGACTAAAAAAACTCCCTTTAGCTCCGGCTTCTATATTCTATAATCATCGATCCCCTCCCATTAGAATTGGTAGATTATGCACATAAATACCTGCAACAATCATATTAGTCAAAAACTCATCAGTTAGAACCCAATTACTGTCAAAAATCATGTTACTGACAAGAACGGTCATGTCCAGAGTATTATCATTAATAGTTTCTGCAATGGACTCATCACTGCACCAAGCATCGAAGTATAAAGATGTAGTTCTTCCATCACCAATAAGAATCTTCGAGTTTGCATCCACCTCCTTGTAGATCCAGCAAATTCCAGGAAGGATAGTGGACTTCAAATACCCCACCAAATCACCTTGTCAAAACCATCTTGATATACCAAATGCATACCTTATCTCAATCAATACCAATATCCAAATCATGCTTATATGGAGCCTGAAGGATTATCTGGTGGTTTAGTTTTACTCTGGAAAAATGATTTTACTTGTGACATTTTAGATTCAACCATGAACATGTTTAACCTTGTAATCCAATCCGATCCTAATAAACCGGAATTCCTTCTTACATGTATGTATGGTTACACTAATTTCAAAAAAGAAGAAGGAACAATTGGATTTTATACATGAAATTAGTCAGGCCGATAATGCTCCTTGGATACTCATAGGGGATCTAAATTTTCACATTCTTGATCATACTAGTAGTTGATGAGCACGAAAGTGCGACACATTTTCTCCCATAAATACATTAGCTATGACCCATTTTATCATTAATAATCTTGTTTTAAGTCTTTTCAAGGAAATAAGCTCTCGCGGAGAATGTTGCTCGAAATATTATAAAAGGCAACCGGAAGACAGATGTTATTTGGACTCTCAGTTTTACTAAAGGACACTTCAATTTATAAGGGGCACCCAAAATTTACTAAAGGCACCCCAGGACAGCTGCTAAAGGGACCTCGGGATTGGTTAAGGGGTGTCCATCTTCAACCTTTTGAATTCTGAAATTGGCGGGAAAATTGTTATCTAAAACAGCAAAACTAGGGTTCGTGATTTGAAGATGTTTTAGAGAGATTAAATGGATGAAATTGTTTGGGTATCTTCCTTTGGGACTAACAGAGTTAGTAAGGCTGTTCCAACCAACCATAATTGGTTAGAATCGTAGGTTTGAAGAAAGCAGTGGTTGTAGTTATTTGAGAAATTCTTTGAAGATTTTGGAGGAGTTCGGTGGTGATTTAATCGCTGAAATTAGTTGGGAATATCTTGATTTGACTAAACAGGATTGGTATGTGTGCTGGAATCGAAGAAATTGGGGAGTTCATGTGGTTTCGAACTAAAACAGGTAAGGATAACATACGTAGAGATATTCTCGGAATTATTAGCTATCTTGGGGAAGTTTTGGTGTATTCTCAGCGTGTTCAAACTTCAACTCATTGTGCTTGGAAGAATTCAACACCAGCAGACGCGTGTGACTTGAAGGCAGAGGATGAAAAAAATAAATAATTACGTAAGAATGGCAGAAAATCTTCCCGAGCATAAAAGTCATCAATGAATATTTCTAGAAGTTATTGTGAAGATTTGAAGGTCCTGTGTATATAAATACGAGCCTTGGGAGTCACAGTGGGGATATCGAGAGTTTAGGGATAAGAATAGAGAGTTGCGGAGCAACTTCTATGCTGCTGCAGAGAAGAAGAAGAATATTAGACGCCTACTGACTTTCGCAGAGAACTATCATTTATAAACAGTACACGTAACAGTCAGTTTGGCACGCTTATTTTGAATTTGCAACAATTCTTGTAACGATGATTTCTGTAATGCCAATACAGCGTTGCAGTTTCATTATAATATTAGTTTTTTTTAATAAAAGCACCATTTGTGCTATAAATTATTTTTTGAGTGTGTTTTCATTATGAGAAGCTAAACCCCAACACTGGGTCGACGGAGGAAGCCGAACTTCATACATGGGTGAATTTATTTTATTTTCTATATGACTTTTGCACTAATTAAAATAGAATTATGATTTGAATTAATTAGTTATCATTTTATTTGATGGGTCATGCTTTCTTAGATGTTTGATGCCCCATGCTTCGATTTATAACTAATATTTTGAGAATCTACTTTGGCAAAATTAGAGTCGGTGTTATTTTATTTATTGAACGATAATTGTTGAGAATAAATAATTGAGCCCTATGATATGAACTCGGTGGAATCCTAGACCCAGTAGCTCTCGCTTTTGTTTTTTATTTTCGTCAAATCTTTAAATTTAATTTTCACAAGTCTTAGAGTTCGAATCTTAATTACTACAACAACAATTAAAAATGCTATTATTTTTGGCGCCGCCGACGTGGACTTATTTTTAGATTAATTTTTAGGTTTATTTTGTATAGTATTTTCATTTCATTTTGTATTTTATATTTTCCTTTTTCTTATTGTATTTGTTTTCAGGGACTTTTTGAGGATGTTGACTTCTTCTGAGGAGACGTCACCTAAGATGACGCTGGCGGAATATAAACGTAGAAATTCAAATTATCAGGCAACCTCATTTGAGATGACGCTTGGTGAATATAAGCATAGGCAACAATATGGAGTTTCTGCTCCACATGAGGTAAGTGAAGAATCGCCTCTAATGATATATGAGAATTATTACAAATACACACCACTTAGTTTGGAACAAAGATTGGGAATTTTGGAATGCCAAAAAATATTTGATGATGACGATGATCAATCTTGTAGTGACTCTTTGTCCCAGACTGAACATATAGATGACCTTGTGGATGATTGTTTGGATGATTTTCCTAATTCCATAGATGAATCTATCTCACAAGATCATTCACCCGACTTATGGGTTGTGTCTAGACCCTTAGACTTCTAAAAGTTACCAAATTTAGGGTTAGAATTGTGTGCTTCTAAAATTTTGTTGGATCACTTTGCATCCAAATACCCATAGGACTTGCCTGTTGCTGATACCGTGCATGAGCCAATTGACAATTTCCCAATCCCAATAGTATCCCCATATTATGTTCTTTACAAACTTCCTTGTGTTGTAAAAACTAGGTTTGGGGGTAATCCTCTATTTTTGACAGTTTCAGTGTCCCTACATTTTCATAACATAATTGTGAAGCTGTCATTTGTAAATACTTTATTTTGGATTAATCCCAAAATTTTCAGGTTATTAGTGTATGCGGATTCTTTTTTTATATTCCAGTAGGTTTATTTATTTTTATGTTTTTATATATTTTTGTTTCTCTATATTATGATTTTCTCATCTTAATTTTTACGTTGGATGACTCAATTACATTGAGGACAATGTAATCTTTAAGTGTGGGGGAGTGGTAGGGATGGCAATTTTCCCCACACAAACCCATCCCCATGTGGATCCGCCCTTATGGGTTAGGGTTTTACCCGTATAAACGGGGAACATGGCGGGTACGGGGAATCCTCGAAAGTAGTGATACGGGGATGGGGTGGGGATGAGATTCAAGGTCCCCACCCCATACCCGCCCCATACCATAACCTATTATATCTCGAGAAACTTTTTTGGAAGATAACGAAGAAGATTATGATGAGATGATTAACACGGAGGAAGATGGTTAATAAAGGAAAAATTGTTTCCTTTATTTTTCAGTTTTAGTTGGTTATTATAAACTTAAAAATTTAAAATGCACTCCATAGGTTAGTATCATTGTTTGAACCATTATAATTATTTTTAACCCATGGGAAACCCATCCCCAATGGGGATTCTCCATGCCCGTCCCCGCCCCATTCTTATGGGGAACGGGTAGGGGATGGGTTTTGGTTTTTTGAACGGGGTAGGGGATGGGATTCAAGGTCCCCACCCCATTGCCATCCCTAGGGAGTGGTTAACTTTTTACTTTGTTGTTTCAGGAATTTTCTTGCAAATCATGACCAGCTGTGTAGCGGGTCTACAAAAAATAAAAATAAAAATAATTATCATATGTGTAGCGGGTCTATATAAAAAAAAAAATGATTGTTAGGGTTATGACCAGCTGTGTAGCGGGTCTTTTCTTTTTTCTTGCATGTTATGATCAGCTGTGTAGTGGGTCTCTAAAAAAAAAAGTGTCTCAGGTCTTGTGTATGGAATTTGTCATGACCAGTTGTGTAGCGGGTCTAACTCTCTCTTAATATATGACCAGCTGTATAGCGGGTCAATTTTCTAGTTTTTCTCGAGGACTAGCAAAATGTAAGTGTGGGGGAGTTTGATAAGCACGAAAGTGCGACACATTTTTACCCATAAATACATTAGATATGACTCATTTTATCACTAATAATCTTGTTTTAAGTCTTTACAAGGAAATAAGCTCTCGTGGAGAATGTTGCTCGAAATATTATAAAAGGCACTCGGAAGATAGATATTATTCGGACTCTCAATTCTACTAAATGACACTTCAATTTATAAGGGGCACCCAAAATTTACTAAAGGCACCCCAGGACAGCTGCTAAAGGGACCCCGTGATTGGTTAAGGGGTGTCCATCTTCAACCTTTTGAATTCTGAAATTGGCGGGAAAATTGTTATCTAAAACAGCAAAACTAGGGTTCGTGGTTTGAAGATGTTTTAGAGAGATTAAATGGCTGCAATTGTTTGGGTATCTTCCTTTGGGCCTAACAGAGTTGGTAAGGCTGTTCGAACCAACCAGAATTGGTTAGAATCGTAGGTTTGAAGAAAGCAGTGGCTGTAGTTATTTACGAGATTCTGTGAAGATTTTGGAGGAGTTCGGTGGAGATTTAATCGTTGGAATTAGTTGGAATATCCTGATTTGACTAAACAGGATTGGTATGTGTGCTGGAATCGAATAAATTGGGGAGTTCATGTGGTTTCGAACTAAAACATGGAAGGATAACATACAGAGAGATATTCTCGGAATTATTAGCTATCTTGGGGAAGTTTTGGTGTATTCTCAGCGTGTTCAAACTTCAACTCATTGTGCTTGGAAGAATTCAACACCAGCAGACGCGTGTGACTTGAAGGCAGAGGATGAAAAAAAGAAATAATTACGTAAGAATGGCAGAAAATCTTCCCGAGCATAAAAGTCATCAATAAAGATTTCTTGAAGTTATTGTGAAGATTTGAAGGTCATGTGGATATAAAATATGAGCCTTGGGAGTCACATAGGGGATATCGAGAGTTTGGGGATAAGAATAGAGAGTTGCAGTGCAACTTCTCTACTGCTGCAGAGAAGAAGAAGAAGAAGAAGAAGAAGAAGAAGAACATTAGAAGCCTACTGACTGTCGCAGATAGTTGTCGTTTATAAACAGTACTCGTAACAGTCAGGTTGGAACGCTTTTTTTGAATTTGCAACAATTCTTGTAACGGTGACTTCTGTAACGCCAATACAGCGTTGCCGTTTCATTATAATATTAGTTTTCTTCAACAAAAACACCATTTGAGCTATGGATTATATTTTTGAGTGTGTTTTCATTATGAGAAGCTAAACCCAAACACTGGGTTGACGGAGGAAGCCGAACTTCATTCATGGGTGAATTTATTTTATTTTCTATATGACTTTTGCACTAATTGATATAGAATTATGATTTGAATTAATTAGTTATCATTTTATTTGATGGGTCATGCTTGCTTAGATGTTTGATGTCCCATGCTTACAATTTATAACTAATATTTTGAGAATCTACTTTGGAAAAATAAGAGTCGGTGTTATTTTATTTATTGAACGATAATTGTTGAGAATAAATAATTGAGCCCTATGATATGGACTCGGTGGAATCCTAGACCCAGTAGCTCTCGCTTTTGTTTTTTATTTTCGTCAAATCTTTAAATTTAATCTTCACAAGTCTTAGAGTGCTAATCTTAGTTACTACAACAATAATTAAAAATCCTATTAGTAGTGCCTCTTCCTATACTGATGGTTGGGTCAATAGTATCATGCATGATAGTGGTTTGGATGACATTGGGTTTATAGGTAAATACTATACTTGGACTAGCAAAAATCTAGACATGGGAAATAGAAGGTCAAAAATTGATATGGCTTTAGGTAATGGAGACTGAAATCTTTGCTTACTAAATCCCAAACTCATGCATCTAACACAAGTAGGTAGTGATCACTATCCTAACATGCTTGTCGCTGATTCTGCCATTCCTAATTGTTGGAAGCCTTCTAAATTCTTTTTTACTTGGTTGAATGATACATCTTGTATTAATGTTATTGAAAGTGCTTGGAGCATTAGTGCTTCTGGCTCACCTGGATTTCATCTTGTTAAAATACTTCAATCTGCAGGGAAAAAACTTTCTCTTTGGAATAGAAAACATTTTGGCAATATCAGTCAAAAAGTTGATGAACTACAAAATGAGTTGAATGCCCTTCAAGAACAACTAGCTAGTGATGAGAACCACAACAAGATTTTATCTATCAATAAGAAGCTCAACCAATGTCATAATGAAAAAAAGTAAATTCTATCAACATAAATCCAGAGATCACTTTATCAAAGACATGGATATCAACAGTAAATACTTCCACACTAAGAAAAATTGGAAGAAAGCTACAAATAACATTGACTCCATCATAGATCATTCAGGTACCTGGCTTCATACTAGAGAAGATATTTCTCAAAATCTCACAAGTCATTTCAAGGATATAAGTACTTCTAACAATACAGTATTAAATGAAGGTATTTTTCTTATCCTTCTTACAATTCTCAATGAAAAAGATAATTTACTTTTTACAAGAATTCCTTTACACCAAGATATTTTTGATACTTTTAAAAGTATGGAGAATTGGAGAGCTCCAGGTCCTAAGGGATTGCAAGCTGGTTTCAACAAAAGTCAATGAAATATAGTGGGTGAGGATGTCTGCATGATGGTTATGAGGTTTTTTTAGAATAAGCACATTCTCAAACAGATAATAAAACATACATATCTCTTATTACTAAGAAGAAGAAACCAACTTGTGTTGTTGATTATAAACCTATCGGTCAATGTAATACTTCTTATAAGTTTATCTCTAAGTTGTTAGTTAACAGAACGAAGCCTCTAATGGAGAAAATCACCTCTTAATTTCAAGTAGCTTATGTGTCAGAGAGACTTATTAGTGACAATACCGTTATTGCTCAAAAAATTATTCATTCCATGACGAAGAAAAAGGTCAAACTGGATGGATGGCTCTAAAATTGGACATGTCAAAATCTTTTGACAGATTGGAGTGGAATTTTCTTATTAAGGTTCTCAGATATTTTGGCTTTGGTTAAGATTTATGTGACCTTATTTATCAGTGCATAAGTACTACTTCTCTATTTGTTATGCTCAATGGTTCTCCTTATGAGGAATTTCCCCCTACAAGAGGAATAAGACAAGGTGATCCCCTATCACCTTATCTTTTTATTCTGGCAATGGAATTTCTATCAAGACAACTCATCTCAGCTCAACAAAACAACACCATCAAAGGTATTAAAGTGGATACTCACTCTCCATCCATTAATCATTTAATTTTTGCAGATGATTGCATGATATTTACTCAAGCAAATATTTCAATAGTAAAATCATCTTCTTGAGCTTTTGCGGGACTTTAGCTCTCAATCAGGAAAAGTCATTAACTTTGACAAGTCCTCAGTGCATTTCAGTGAATACACTGATCCTAGTGTTGCATATACTTAACTCAAATTCTTGGAGTTAAAAGAATGTCATCAAAAGAAAGATATCTTGGCTCTCCACTCATCCTCGGTTACTCTAAACAAGAAGTTTTCAAATCCATTGAAGAAAACTTCTTAAACAGATACTCCACTTGGTCATCTACTTCTCTTACTTAGGCTGGAAGAACTACCATGAACATATGTTAAATTCTATTCCCTTATATTAAATGGGTACATTTAAACTTCTATCTCAACTAAATGGTAAGCTCACTTCTATTCAAAGAAAGTTCTTTTGGGGTCACAGTACTAATAGATGTGTTAATCCAATTGGCTGGCAAAAGGTATGTTAACCAAAAGATATGGGGGGGCTAGCTTTTAAAGA
Source organism: Papaver bracteatum (assembly GCA_023529315.1). NCBI lineage: Eukaryota > Viridiplantae > Streptophyta > Magnoliopsida > Ranunculales > Papaveraceae > Papaver > Papaver bracteatum. Next base: position 1,046,974 of record JAJJWX010000365.1, read on the forward strand.
TTTGCAAATGTTGAATCTAGAATTACTTACAAAACTTGCTTGGAGATTATGTACAAAATCAGATTCACTTTGGGCTCAAGTCACGAACAAAAAATACTTTAAGAATAGAGATATTCTTCATCATAAGATAGAGGCTAAAAACTGCTCATACACTTGGAATGGTATCACCAAAGGTTCGAAGATTGTGCAACAAAATTTCTTTATGGAAGTCAATAAAGGCAGAAAGACAAAAATTTGGCTTGATAGATGGATTCCAGGACTTTATGAACTCCAGTTCCAATAAGTGATATTCACATATTCTACCAAGAAGTGGAAGAACTTCTCGTCCCCAACACTAATTCCTGGAATGTCAATCTTCTTAACCATTTTTTGATCCAAATACTTCTTCTAAAATTCAGAATATATTCATAAATATCTCCAAAGAGGATGTAATGGTCTGGATGCCAACTAAGGATGCCAAATTCTCAGTTAAGAGCACATACAATATCCTTATTAAGGGTAACATGGAAATTCAAGTCAATGGTAGAATCATTCAAGTTAATATCAGTAAATCTTAATGGTAGACTAATACTGCCCACAAAGTTAAACTTTTTTCCTGGAAATGTATCCATGGTATTCATTTTACCAGAAGTAAGCTTGTCATTCACAATACCAGTATTGATATACACCGTGGAGTCTCAAAAGAAACTATGAAGCATCTTATGTTTGAATGTAAGAGTTGAACTTTGATGAGACTCCTTTTTGTGAAGTTTCAAGGATTCATTGCCTAGTCCTTTATCAATCAAGATATTGGTGATATTTGCAGCAAATGAATGGTTTTGTTCAACATGTTCGTTTATCATCTTCAGTAACACAAAACAGTTTTCTTTGTACATCAAATAAATTGTATTGTAGAATATTCAATATTGATAGTACGTTATCTGAATCATCCATAGATTCAAATCTTATAGGTTGGATCGCACCAAACACAGATCGTTAGATCTTATCATGATAACCCGCTCTGATACCAATTGAAAAGACGAGGATACCCAAATACACCATAATCTTTAGAATATCAACATATAATTCTGGTTTCTTAAGTGACCGACTATGGACGGAGTCGAGACAATACAACTTAAGTCAAATACCTTGTGTGATTTTTTATTAACGAGGTCGAAACAATATGACAGCAAGATATTTACTTGACAATAGTTACAGTAATAACCGATAGACTATTAGGATCAAAGTCAAGTAATTCGGATTAATGTACGTGTGTAATTTACTTAATTATAATAAAAATTATAATGCTTGAAAACAAAGTAAATGACATATCAAGATTTTATTAACGAGAAAACCGCAAATGCAGAAAAACCATAGGACCTAGTACAGTTTTAAGTACTCTCAGAATTAAACCGATATACAAAATCTAATACCAACTTCGTATAGTCGAGACCAAGTAGACTACCCCTAGCTACTTAGTTTCCGCAGTATTCCCGCGCCTTCGACTTCTAGAGTCACGCACTGAATCACCAATCCTTTAGATCGTATTCCAAACAGTAAAGGATAAATCTGTTTGGTAACCACTCTATTCAATCTTGGTAATAAGATATTATGAGTCGCTGACAAAGGCTCTTCTGTTTAAGATAAACTACTTTGTCTGGTTATATCAATCTAAACTTTGACTACCGAAAAAATCAAACTCTAGATTTGTAATCAATTAATATAGATCTCAAAGAGAAACTATAAGGTGATGTCGATCTCACGCAACTATCCTATCAAGTCTATCAAAGATAAACATGATTCTAGTTAGATCCCATCCGATCAAGGCATGAGAACTAAATCCACAAGATACGAAAACTAATAAGAATTCTTCTTCATCTTCAAGTCTTCTATTGCCTTTAATAACCTGCACAACACCACTTGAATCCTCTTGTGATCGTCAATCACGCACAAAAAGAAGTTTGTTAACAATGGATTATCACAAGATATCTTTAGATCCAAAAATGGTTCTAAAGATCCCGTCAATGCTTTGATCTAGTTTGAGTGAGCCTTATATCAGAAGAGAAGGTTCTCAAGAATAGAAAAACTAGGTGCAATCAAAGTTTCAACAACCGTTAGCCAATCAAATCAATAATCGAAAACTATAATAACAATGCCATTATCTAGTTTTCCACCGACGGTACTCGTAGAGCTTCTTGATACCATGCTAGTCTTTAAAGGAGTAGTCGTAAGATATTTCTCCTAGTTAGGGTACTTTTCTCTCTAGATAGACGGCTCCACCAGAAACAACAAGAATGAAGCTGGCCTGGCTCTTATGATAGTTTGTAAGAAATGCAAACTCAAGTATTTATACACCAAGGTTGTTTGGATAACACGGAAATTCCAAAAACTGAAAATATTCTCAAGATATTCACATTAAAGCACCTAATTTCGGTTTTCCTATTTCCAATTAATTACCAAACCATATTTCCGAAAACTCTCATAGAAAACTTCTATTATTAGTCTAGCACATTAATTAATAATATTTTCTAGAGGATATGCTTTAATTACTGGTAATTAAAACATATATTTTGAAAATCATAATTAAACCTGGGATCACCTTGAGTATCAAGGAATATCTTTGAACAATTAATGATAAGAGTTATGTACATGTTCAAATATGTCGACATATAGAAGTTTTGTAGTTGCGGATTATCTCACAACTACGCCCTCATAAGAATCCATTAAAATGATTCCTAAATCTAATTAATTTGCTATGAAACTAAGAATTAAAGTACTAAAATTATAAAAGTGACACAAATATTTTTACGTGGTTCGATCAATGTGATCTACATCCACGGTTCTTCACTAGTGATCGTATGTAATTACATGATTGTACAATTGAAACTCCATTAATGAATATTTGGAGCTTTAGAATTTCTTGGGGAAGAAGATGATAAAGAAAATAAAATCTCTCCTAACATTTTTTTCCCTCCTCCTAAATTATCCTCTCTCTAAAAAAGACCTTTTTTTTACTTCTCATGCCTAAATGGCTATTTATATGATCTTACAAAAGGTGACAGTTGTGTTGTCCCGCCATTTCGGATTTGAGAATTATCTTGCGAACCTTCATAACTTCACTTCGCGAACTTCTTTTGCTTTCCTCGTGATTTCCTTTGCTCGCAAAATGTTCTTTGCTCGCAAGATGTATTTTCTCTCCACAATTTCATAAGTTATCATTTGTTGTGATATTCCGCTCCTACATCTTGCCTCTTTTTTCTTGAATATTGCTTGAAGAGTGATCTTCAAGAAAAAATCACTTGCTGTGGTTGTTGGAGTAGTCTTTGATCTTTGTTGATGAAGGAACGAGCGAAATAATATCAAACTCATAAAGTATATACTTGCCTCTATTCTTTTGCGAAGTTCTGAAGCTTTAAAAAGTAATTAGAAGTATCATCTTGCAAAGTATGAAGTATGTGAAGTATCTTGAAGAAGTATGAAGTATAAGAAATATAAAATATCCTTGAAGAAGTATAAGAAGTACTCAATCCTTGAAATATATAAGAAGTATGAAGTATCCTTAAGAAGTATAAGAAGTATTTAATCCTCGAAATATATAAGAAGTATGAAATATCCTTGATGAGAGTGATAAATATTGCCTCTGTTCATGTGAAATTATTATTCCGTTTTTTGGTGAGGATTCTTGCTGAAAAGATAAAGAACATAAAATATTTTCTTGGGTATCCATAGTTGCCTCTGTTCTTTATCTATGAAGGAGAATCCTTGAGAAAATGTTGAATAATTAAATTGCGTCTCTATTCTTATCTTTCCTCTGCCTCAAGTGGTAACCCTGCTAACTTCTGAATTTTTCTGCAAATTTCTGAATTTTTCGTGAATTTCTGGGGTTTCTGCGAATTTCTAAACTTCTGAATAATAGTGTTGCGAATATAGTGTTGCGAATATAGTGTTGCGAACATAGTGTTGCGAATATAGTGTTGCGAATATAGTGTTGCGAACTATGAATAGTCCTGCGAATTATGAATGTTTCTGCGAAGTTTCGCGGTATTATCCTATAAAATTTTGTAAAATACTTGTGCGCATATAATGTTTATGTAATGATTATGTTATGAAATGTGTATGCGATGCTTATGCCATGAAATGCTTATGCAATGCTTTTATGATGCGAATATGATGCTTGAATGATGCGAGTATGATGCTTCTATGATGCGAGTATGATGCTTGTATGATGCGAATACTTATCTATTGCAATGTATATTTCAAGTTTCTGTTACTTAGCTCATTTTGCCGTAGTAAAATTGATATATCTTTGAGTTGCTTCCATTCATATAAGCATCTTCGCAAGTTTACTTGTGTATTTTCGCGAATGAAATCGCCTCTTCTGGTATGACTTCGTGATATATATTCTTGTAAAAATTCTTCAATGATATTGATGGAATTGTCTTCTTTGATATATATTGTCTTCAAAATTCTTCAATGATCTTGATGGAATTGTCTTCTTTGATATATATTCTCTTCAAAGTTCTTCAATGATCTTGATGGAATTGTCTTCTTTGTTAGGACTTCATGATATATATTCTTGTAAAACTTCTTTAATGATATTGATGGAATAAATTTCATGAATTGCTGTGGTCTTATCATGCCTTCCTTAAGTAAAGGTCTTATTTTTCCACCTCTTTTGTGATAATATTTTGTATTTGCGATAATATGACAAGTCTGAACATTCTTGCGAATATACAACCTCGTGACATTATTGTCTTGCGATGAAATCGCAGGACATTTTTACACTTTCATGTAATAACCCATTGATCTCATCTTAACTTCTTTGTTTCATTCTGCGAGTTCTTTTTGTATGTTTTCCTTCTCTTTTTTTTTTTTTTTTTAGAATGCTCGCAGAACTTCATTTGTTGCACAAATATGACAAGCCTTTATGTTTTCGCAAACAAGAAGCCTCGTGACATTTGCGTCTCATAGCACGTATCAGCTCCCTAATGGAGGGTGCTGCCCTTTATCTTCCCCCTGGTTGCCCCTTCAAGGAAGCGTACATCGACCATACAAGGTTAGATCTTCCTATCTGGTTCTGCCAACAACCAGCTTTTGATCGCAACCTCTTATCCTTTTTGCCTATAGGGCTTATAGTTACGAGGTTGCACCCTATGGGGTATATTTGGGCCAAGTGCATCATTTGCCAAGACTTGTCAAAAATGGCAGATGTGGTTCAACCTCACCCGGCACTCTTGACTCAACCGTGTACCTCGGCGCCTTGATCGTTTTCTGCACTTCTTGGGAAAGACAGTATTCCTTAGTCGCCCAACCTAAATCCTCTTACACCGCATTTTATATTGCGTAATGTCGCTAGATTAGGTGAGAATCCAAGGTGTCTAACCCGGATAGGTACCCCATTATTGGGTTGTACCCCTAAAATTTTACCATGTACTAAGGGCCCTTGGTGGTGTTCCGGTTACCCTTAGCCACGTTTATAGGTACCCCCCTTAAATGACGCACTTTAGGACTTTGCCTCTTACGAAATATAGCTTCGCGAACTAGGGTGTACGCCACAAAGGTTTGCCTGTATAAAATTTTATGCGGCTCTCTTTCTTTTTTGGAGGCTGATCACAGATTGCGGTCTTTTATTCGCAAATTAATGAAAGTTTAATCGCAATTGATTTTTGGCGGTATTTTTTCGCCTTTTTAAAAATTCATCGTAAATTTTTCATGTATATAAAATGTTGAATGTTTTCATGAAATGTTTAGTATAAGAAGTATGAGAAGTATCCATATCACATCTTTAAATCAAAAATATTCTATAGAAATATAGGAATTGAATTTTCTCTGTTTTTTGCAATTTTGAAGTCTTTGAAAATTTTTGAGATCTTTTAATTTTTGCGATGAAGTAATTTTAGAATCTTGCGATTGTGTCGCTTTTTACCAATCTAAAAAATCTTTAAAATGTTTTGGAATCTTTGAAATTGTAGAAATTTTGCGAGTATATAATTTCAAAAATCTTTTATCTTCCGTAAATAAAGTATTAAAGGAAATGGTACCTACCTTTTTACGGCTTGTTGTTGTCTTTTGCGAAGTATATGACTTGCCATTTCTTGCGAAATAATCTTCCACTCTCTTCTTGCGAAATATCCAAAAATCTTGCGAAGTAAACGAACATATGCGAAGTATTCATGTTGCGAAGATTCGTAAGGTAATTGCGAACATTTGCGAGATATTTTCTTATTCGTAAGTAATAATTTGATCATGCTGTAATATTGCTTTTCCATCTGCGTCTTCCAGTAATGAATAATGTTTCCTGCGTTAAAGAAATATGGTGATGGACTGTATTGAAAATTGAGAGATATTTCCTTCGCTGCTCCTGCATGAAAATATTTCACTGGATAAATCAAATTCTCATAAGAACGTAAATTGGTTTTAGATAATTTTCTTAAACTTCATTTAGAAATTCCAAGGCTCAAATAATTAAAGATATAACTAGAGAAGTAAGGGAGAAATTTGCTCTTTTTCAGCTAGTGGAGTTCATAATGTTGTTTCGTTGCTGAGTTGAGTTCGTTCTTGTTGATTAAATTCCATTTCTTTGCATTTACAGGTTCTATATTTTTGTTTGTCAAGGTTCCACATTTACAGCTGCCTAACGTCATAGTATTCAAGAATGATGAAATGCAGCTAATTGTTTCAAGTTGATATTTCGCAGAACTATCCTTCGTAAAAACATATCCCTTTTCTTCGCAGAATAGTGTTGCTTCTTCGCAAGAGTTCTTTGACACATAAGCTACTACATCATAGACTATATTCTTCATCAGTTGTTTTGATAGTTGTTCTCATTCGTGCCTGGGTGATATACCATAGAAATTTTATTGTTCTTCCTTCGCATAAACTAGTGATGATGATCAATAACTTGCGAAGTAAAGGTTCACAAAATAAACGTCTTTTGCCTTTGGTTGCTCCCAGTAAACATTTCCTTTCTCTTCTGCTTATTCTACTTCTTTTCATTCGTGTAGCATTTGGTCTCTGAATTCAGATATTCATTCTACTTCTTCGTAAACAACAAATTCTACTGATTTGTAGAGAAACTCATTCTATCCAGCAACGCCTACCATTGGACATTCAGGCATGATACGACCATTCATTGAGAGCATTTTTGCGCCTGGCATTTTTCCGCTCACAATCACCCTTTTACTTTGCAAAAACATTTTAGTTCGTAACTATGACATTCGCAAATGTTTACAAATGATAACTTACGAATGTTCACAGCAATACTACAAATGTTCGTAACTCTGACCTGCTCACAACCACCCAGTAACTTACGAATGTTCGTAACTCTGACCTTCTCACAACCACCCAGTAACTCTGACGGATGTTCGTAGCAAAAATACTTTAGGATCTTGCAGCAAAGATCGGTCGATTCTGTTGTCATAGCGTCTCAGAACCCGAGTATCAAATCAAAGTGAGTTGAGTTGAACGGCCTTTGATATTAGTTCTTTTACTTGTAGTTTTGTTAGTTTGCACTAAATCCTGTGAGTTGATCAAATAATTTGTTGATCTTTATTGTAATATCTTTTTTATTGGTTGGTGAAGTGAGTCGTTGATTGTCCTTCACTGTATTTAGGAACGAACTTCGTATTTCTGGAATAGAGAGGTTGGCCGGGCTGGTGATGGAGTGTTTGGATATCACGAGTTAACCATACTTCGCATTTTGATATTTCTGAAAATGCCTCCATTTCGTTTTCCAAACTTTGAAGTAAGATAGTTCATTGGTTCTCTTGGTTCTTTCCTAAGTTGATTCGCTTTGAGAAGTCTAACTTCATTGGAACTGGAAGTTCATACTTCGCCACTCCATAGTCATTCATTTCTCCAGTTAATGTTCCTTATATATCATGTTGCTCATAACCCATTCATGACGAGATAAATTTGAGTGTTGCTCATAACCCATCCATGACGAGATAAATTTGAGTGTAAATTTGAGTATACATTTGAGTATAAATTTGAGTAGTATACTCCAAGTAGCTAACTGGATGAGTGGACTTCGTATACTCCAAGTAGTATATATTCTCAAAACACCATTTGGTGGGACTTCGTAATTTCCTGCGAATATTCTCAAAACAACATCTTCTTAATTATACTCCATCTATCCCTTCCGGTTTACCCTCTCGCAAATTGGCTTAATATCGCAAGAAACAATTCACTGTCAATCTCATAGAAATTTTTAGTCATAAATGTTGTTTTTCCCATCCTAGGAAAAAGGACTCTAACAATCGCAAAAGTGAACTTCACAGAATGAAAACGATCAATGAATTTGGTTAGTAAGATGTATGGTATTTAAGATGAATAATTTATCCCTACGAAGAATGAAAACTTTCAATAAAATCTTTTTAATTTTGTTTTTGTGAAATGTAAATTTCTAATCAACAGAAAATCTCGAAGTTTGACCTTTTTAGAAATTCATTAAACAAATTTGTAAAAGGAAATTTCGTTACTACAAATTCGTAGAAAAACATTTTTAAATTCAAGATTTCCATAATAAATCAAATTTCTACAAAAAGCAAAGTTTAGATCGCAAAAAATTTATTTTTAAATTTGTGTTTTGAAATTCCCAAATTTTGAGAAATGAAACAAAGAATAAGAAAAGTGAGAAGAAATTTGTCCTTTTTGGAAGCGATTGTTGACGTAGCCTGTGTAAATTTCATTTTGTTTGACGATTTCTCCATATCCACGTCTCTCTTCCTGAACTACTAAAATGCGTTTGTTGTTTGAAGATGCAAATAAAAGAACTTCCATTCCTGTCTTCAAAACTCATAGATCCGGTACAATTCATCATCAACAATAACCAATTTTTCTAACTTTCTTGAACCAACAAGGTTAGGTCCCTGTTTCTAGCGCCAATTATGTAGTTGCGGATTATCTCACAACTACACCCTCATAAGAATCCATTAAAATGATTCCTAAATCTAATTAATTTGCTATGAAACTAAGAATTAAAGTACTAAAATTATAAAAGTGACACAAAGATTTTTACGTGGTTCGATCAATGTGATCTACATCCACGGTTCTTCACTAGTGATCGTATGTAATTACATGATTAATTGAAACTCCATTAATGAATATTTGGAGCTTTAGAATTTCTTGGGGAAGAAGATGATAAAGAAAATAAAATCTCTCCTAACATTTTTTTCCCTCCTCCTAAATTATCCTCTCTCTAAAAAAGACCTTTTTTTTACTTCTCATGCCTAAATGGCTATTTATATGATCTTACAAAAGGTGACAGTTATGTTGTCCCGCCATTTCGGATTTGAGAATTATCTTGCGAACCTTCATAACTTCACTTCGCGAACTTCTTTTTCTTTCCTCGTGATTTCCTTTTCTCGCAAAATTTTCTTTGCTCGCAAGATGTATTTTCTCTCCACAATTTCGTAAGTTATCATTTATTGTGATATTCCGCTCCTACAAGATTCTCAGCAAACCTTAATTCCAAGCTTCACACAAAACATAAAGAGATATGTGAATATTGGAAACTTGGTTTTGCTCCTTGGGATCGGTCGTACGAACCTCACAATGTAAGTTGTGATCAGTTATACCATGTTTCCCAAACCAGGTTGTGACCGGTTACACCTTGCTTCCCAGAGGTAGCTTGTGATCAGTTACACCTTACTTCCTGAGTAAGCTTGTGATCGGTTACACCTTGGTTCCCAGAGAAAATTGTGACCGATTACAACTAACTTACTGAATTATCTTGTGATCGGTTACACCATGCTTACAAAAGGTAGCTTGTGACCGATTACAACTAACATCCCAATGTAGATTGTGAGCGGTTACACCATTCTTCATAAAGTAGATTGTGACCGATTACAACATGCTACATTATATAGGCTATGACCGGTTATACCACAAATCTCAACAAGTTAAGATAGGTTCTACCTTGTCATCTTATATTGGTCATTCAAAAGATATTCAATAAAGAACCTGACCAATCATGATTTCCTTTCGATTATGAAACAAGTTCATATATGTACTTCCTTTAAGAAAATGTTATAAAACATTGTTTCCTAGGGTGAAATCATACATATATCTTACACATAATCAAGAGACCATATACAAAGATTATGTTTATGTCGTATTTTCAAAGTTCCAAAAGATAAGTGTTTATACTTCGTAATTCAATAGATTCCTTGACACTTTGATCATAATGTTATTACCAAGTCTAACCACTAGAGTATTATTTATTTACAGCTTCGCATGTTATCTTTTCAATATAATCCGACTTGAAAGATATGTTAGGAATGGAAACAAGATCAGTTCAATATTGCTAACCTCAAGTGGAAGGATGATGTTCTCGTTGTAGTCGTTACTTCTTCACATTCTTCAGGTATTCGGAGTAATACTTGTATGTCTCAACATTCCTAGAGTTTCTAGTCTAGCCTAAACGAAGTTGACTTTAGTATTTAATCAAGCGACTCTAGATGAGTTTTGATACTAAAATATGACAACCAAACTTGACATACCAAAGCTTGGTGGGTTCAACCGAGCTATGCTCTAAAAACTAGCATGTATAAGACAAGAAAAACAAGAACAAAAATTAGTGTGTTTAACACTTGGTAAGATACATAATGATGAAGAAATAGAATATGTTAGTAAACCATTATATGATACTGAACTGGAAGTAACTATGTTGGGTAGATCTAGGGAACTATTCCAAGTAAGTAATGAAACGATTGGCGATAATAAGATATCACTCAAGCTACAACAAAACGAGGAATCAATATATGATGATCCAATTTGGGCTTTCATTGAAGACAAGCTTCATCATGCTAGTTATCGTACATGGTTGAGAGAACTACTTCATGTTTCATTAGTTATTCGGTATGCTCGAGAATTTCATCACAAAATGCTCAACTTGGCAAGTAGCTAAGTTATTTGTAGAAAAAGTGGTAATAAGATTCGTTCAACTCGGACGTGTGAAGATTTGATTTTAGACTTAAATTCTGATTAAGATAGCAAATAAACGAAGATGATAACAATATTAAGAGTTACTGGGACTTATGATTCCACCATTTATCAAAATCAATTGGTTCATATGATGATTCATAACAATTTTATCTCTTTTATAGATTCTATTTATTTGCCAAAAGTAGATTCTATAAAGCGTTAGATGTAAATCATAAGCATAGTGCATCAAAAGTACTTAGACTAAGCATACACTATCAAACAAAATCACAAATAATCAATAAAAATCATAAATCAATTTAATCAATGCAAAAAGTCATAAAGAATCAATTATAATTACCAAACAATGGTGAAACATGGCTTCTCCCATTATGCCAGTGTTGGGATTTAGCTCCTCATGCTCAAAACACACTCAAAATAATAATTCATAGCTCAAAGGTGTTTTTATTGAAGAAATATGAGAAAAAGAACAAAATTACTCAATTGCAGCAGATATAGGTGTTGCAGATCCACCGTTACAAAGAAATAGTTATTGAAAGAATAATTGTAGTCGCATAACGTCTTTTGCAAGTTAAACAATTACTGTTGAACTAAACTGTTCTCAGTGACTCCACTCTACAATCCGCGATTGACTTCAACGGGTTTTTGTTCTTCGTCTTCTTCTTCCCTGCACCAACAACAAAATTCTCTACAATTCCTATTTCTCGATTCTCCGACCTCTACCTTCACCCCAAACTCTTTGTTCAACTTCTATGACACCCAAGCACCTTATATACACATCACAGGGTCCATAAAATCCCTTGTTTTTCTCCCTTTTCCTTTTTCCTAAAGTCATGAAATTATATCCTTATTCTTCTCTGCTTACGCGTTCTAGATGTTTCCAATCTTCCAAAATCTTCTCAATCAAATATAATGGAATCCAGAAGATATATATTCCCTAACTACAAGTAAATTTCCTTTAATAAACCCAAAATCTCCGAGATATTCTCGGTTACTCTTAGCTTCAACTCCACATATTTTCCTATTATTTTCGAATCTTAAGCTCATACCAATCATGTTTGGTGGGTGTTATCAACCAATCCCAAGTCATTTCCATGAAAAACTCCGACAATAACTCGCCTAAATCCAATTCAGCATTTACGCAAGTGAGCAGCTTTTCAAATCCCGCCAAAATCGATTTAAAAAGGGAAGAATAAGGGTGCCCCCTTATCAGCTGGAGTGCCCCTTATCCAAAATGGGGGTCCCTTTATAAGTTGTCCTCCGGGGTACCTTTATCAACTTTTCAAGCCGATTTTTCCGAAAATGTTTATTTCTCAAAAAATACCTACAAAGACATAAAATACCAAAATAGGTACAAAATGGGTACTAACAATATAGAAAATTGAGATCAAAATAGACACATAAATGCGTCTATCATTTACTGCTGGATGAACGCAGTGGTGCCTGTTGAAAAACCGATACTGTTGGACGACCGCAGTTGCTAAGTATGGACAGTATCGGTTGAGGGTCCGGTTATTGCAATTATCCGATATTAAATTTATCTTGAATAAATTATTGGCTGAAAAAATTGATGCAGTTGAGATCCTTAATTCCATATCGAATCCAAACAACATTGGGATGGTCAATATCCATCACCCTTACATGAAGTCGCATGGCTTTCTTGATTTCTTTCTTCCTAAATTGCAATATATATCTATGCTTACATGACAAGAGTGTTTGGTGTGTCACGTAACGATCGAGATATATCAATTTTGTCTTACTCGCGATTGGGATTTCTCCCCCCCCCCCCAATATAAGTTGACTTCCACGTATCATGTGGTTAGGGTCCTCTTTCTTTGAGTTGACCTACCAACTTTTGATCCAATGACTGACTTTCAACTTTTCCCATCGTGATTTACTTCTCTATTTATTCCATCCTCCCATTATTTTTCCTTAAGTCTTTTGTAATTCCCCTTTTAAGTTGTAACTCCAAGGTTAAACATACAGTCTGTCACAACCCTAGCTGTTAGAGCATAGCTTGGTTGAACCCACCAAGCGTTGGTATGTCAAGTTTGGTTGTCATACTTTAGTATCAAAACTCATCTAGAGTCGCTTGATTAAATACTATAGTCAACTTCATTTAGGTTAGACTAGAAAGTACACAAATGTGGAGATATACAAGTATTACTCTGAAGACCTAAAGAATGTGAAGAAGTAACGACTACAACGACTACATCATCCTTCCTCTTAATGTTATTAATATTGACTTGATCTTGTTTCCATTCCTAACGTATCTTTCAAGTTGGATTATATTGAAAAAATAACATGCGAAGCTGTATATAAATAATACTCTAGCGATTAGATTTGGTCATAATATTATGATTAAAGTGTCAAGGAATTTATTGAATTACGAACTATAAATGCTTATCTTTTGGAACTTCGTAAATACGACATCAATATAATCTTTGTATATAGTCTCTTGATTATGTGTGCATGATATATGTATGATTTCACCCTATGAAATAATGTTTTATAACATTTGTTTAAAGGAATTACATATATGAACTTGTTTTATAATCGAAAGGAAATCATGATTGGTCAGGTTCTTTATTAAATATTTTTTGAATGACCAATATAAGATGACAAGGTAAAATATATTCTAACTTGTTAATATTTATGGTATAATCGGTCATAGCCTATATAATATGGCTAGTTTTAATCGGTCACAAGTTACTTTGGAAATCAAGGTGTAACTGATCACAAGCTATTATTGGAATGCAAGTTGTAACCGGTCACGAGTTACTTTGGGATCCAAGGTATAACATGTCACAATATGAATGGGGAAGTTAGTTGTAACAGGTCACAAGCTACCTTTGGGAAGAAAAATGTAACCAGTCACAAGCTAATTCGGGAAGTCAGGTGTAACCGTTCACAAGCTATTTTGTGGAGCAAGGTGTAACCGATTACAACCTATCTTCAGAATCATGTTATATCCGGTAACAACATATTTTTGGAGTGATGGTATAATCGGTTCCATGAGCAAAACCAAGTTTCCATGGTTCACATATTTCTTCATGATGTACGTGAATTGGGTTTGCTAAGATGAGAAGCTTCTGGATGTCGACATTATTTTTACATGTACATAACTCTTATCATTAATTTTTCAAAGATATTCCTTGATACTCAAGGTGATCCCATACAAAAAAAATGAAAAGAATTTAATTATGATTTTTATCATATATGTTTTAATTACCAGTAATTAAAGCATATCCTTTGGAAAATATTATTAGTTAATGTTCTAGACTAATAATAGAAGTTTCATATGAGAGTTTTCGGAAATATGGTTGGCATTTAAGTGGAAATAAGAAAATCGAAATTAGGTACTTTAATGTGAATATCTTGAGAATATATTCGATTTTGGAGTTTCCTTATTGTCCAAACAACTTTGGTGTATAAATAATTGAGTTTGCATTTCTTGCAAACTATCCTTAGAGCCGGGCAAACTTCATTCTTGTTGTTTCTGGTAAAGCCATATAATTGGAGAAGAAAGTTTCCTAATTAGGCAAAATCTCTTACGACCGCTCATTTAAAGACTCCGTGGGATCAAGAAGCTCTACGAGTACCGTTGCTTGGAAACTATATAATTGCATTGTTATTTTAGTTTCCGATTATTGATTTAATTGACTAACGGTTGTTGAAACTTTGATTGCACCTAGTTTGTTTATTCTTGAGAACCTTCTCTTCTGATATAAGGCTCACTCAAACTAGATCAATGTATTGACATGATCTTTAGAACTATTTTTGGATCTAAAGACATCTTGTGATAATCCATTGTGAAAAGACTTCGTTCTGTGCGTGATTAATGATCACAAGAGGATTCAAGTGGTATTGTGCAGGTTATTGAAGGCAATAGAATATTTGAAGACGAAGATGAATTTTTATTAGTTTTCGTATCTTGTGGATTTAGTGCACAAAACTTGATCGGCTGGGATCCAACTAGAATCATGTTTATCTTTGATAGACTTATTTTTCTAGTTGCGTAAGATCAGTATCACCTTATAGTTTCTCTTTAAGATTTATCTTGATTGATTGCTAATATAGAGCTTGATTATTTCGGTATTCAAAGTTTAGATTGATCTAACCAGACAAAGGAGTTTATTAGTTTAAACAAGAGAGCCTTTTTCAACAACTCACATATCTTTATAACAAAGATTGATTAGAGTGGTTACTAAACAAATTCTTCATTTGCTTTTTGGAATATGATCCAAAGGACTTGCTATTCACGTGCGTGACTGTAGAAGTCGAAGGCGCAGGGATACTAAGGAAACTAAGTAGCTAGGGGTAGTCTACTTGGTCTCAACTATACAAAGTTGGTATTAGATTTTGTATATCGACTTAATTCTGAGAGTATTGATGAGTTCCAAATATTGCATATTTCTACACCTTTTATTATTGGCAATTATCTTATCTTTTGTGCTTTAAAATCATATATTATCCCAAATTATGTATTTTCATTGTTTTCAAGAATAACTACTTTTACTAATTAAATTTGTGTTTTTAGGTACTAAATAAAGCTTGGATGAATGGAGAAGCCAAAAGAGAAGAAAATTGGTGGCCAGAGGCGTAAAGGCAATGAGAAATTCAGAAGAAATGTTGCGTAAAGTGCAGCTGCAATCCACTTGCACTCATTTCGCAAGCCGCTTGCAAGAGATACACTGGCAGTGGGTGTAGGATCAGAATATCGCTACAATAATATTCTTACGAAATTATTAACAACATTTTTGTGAGTTCTTCAACAACACACTGTGAGCGTCGCAGAATAATTCAAAGAATGACATAATAGACAACGACAGCATAAACATGAGAAAGATGTGAAGATTTTGTAGTTGGATAGAATGCTCGCGAGAACAAGGCGGGATCTCGCGAGAACAAAGTAGGAAATGAAGATTTTGTGGTTATAAAAGAGTCTCTCGAGCACGATAGCAGATTTCGCGAGCACGATAACAGATCTCGCGAGCACGATAGCAGAGCCTGAGAGGAGCATAGCAGAGCCTGCGAGGAGCGTAGCTGAGGTCCTAAAATATGGAAAATATGAGTTGAATGTGAGTTGTCATCCACCATGAAGATACCTATATAAAGATAAGAGCAGGAGAGATAAAGGGGGACACAATTTGAGGAGAGAGAGAGAGAGAGATATTTTGCAGAGAGATTTTTAGAGAGAGAATGTATTTTTCTTTATCATCTTTTCTCCCAAAACCAGATTTAGAACTCCATTAATGGAGATTATCAATTAAAATCAAATGTAAATTTTAACAATCATAATGAATAATCATGGATGTAGATCAAATTGATCGAACCATGTAAAAAATCTTGGTGTCCGTTTATAATTTTAGCAATTTTACTACCATTTCTAAATGAAGATCTAGAAATTAATATCAAGATATCAAAAGAGGTGTGTTTTTGGATTTCCTGCAACTACATTTTGGCGCTAGAAACACTACCTGTTGTGGATTAGATTGAAGAAAATAAAGAGAAGTTAATTGTTAAGAGTGGATTAGAGAGAAAATTCTGAAGAAAAGATTCGATCAACAAATAACAAGTGATGGTAGAAGTTTGGTGAAATTAAATGCAAGAGAAATACAAATTACAAGATTTGCTCGTGAAAATCAGTGGGGAAGATAGTCAGCAAAGGTAAATTGGTCAAAATATTCACCAACAATTGATTCATGAAGACCTATTCTAACTCAATCTCTTTAATTTTTCCCTCAAGAATCCAGATCTTGTGATTTAAAAAAAAAAATCATCATGAATTTTCGATTCTGTTATTCATCAGAATTTCATGAATGTTTTAAAAACTCCAGAAATATTTGTTTACAAAAATCAATCAACTAATTTTAAAAACGTTAAATGTTGAAATTTGGATTTAATTTGAAGATTCAACCAGACAAACATCAATCTCTTGTAATGTTTTCGATGTTACAGCAAACGATTGAGAACAGTCTCATAAAACAGGTCAAGATGTCTCCACGTATGAATTACTAGCTGTGATGACTTCGCTGAAGGAGGGGAATGATGAGTTAACGATGAGTCAAAAGAATGTATGCAAGAGAAGTGATAACGAGAGATATAGGCAACTTGCGAGCAGGTTCTGCGATAATGAGAGACTATAGAATATCGTCAAGATAATGAAAATAAAGTTAGTAAAAATGACCAACGACATCACCAATGACACATCAAAAGGGAATATTCTTAACTTTGATCTCTTAAACTTTAATAGTTCAACTTTTAAGAATTGTATTTTAATTCGCGAGTACATTAGCGCACTTGAAATAATAGCTTTTGACGATCAATTGCTAACTTGAAACATGATTCCCAGGTAAAAATAAGCTAGAAAGAAGAAAGCAAAAGGGTAGAACAATGCGATAGTATCGCAAGCCAAAGAAGTTGACAAGTAAAGACAAAGAAAAATAGAGACGCACATGCATCTACATTCTCGCAGATTCGAAACAATTAAATCTCTTCTAAAATTAATAGTTCCTGCGAAGAGGAAGGAAGGAAGAAACTAGGTCATCATGCACGGCAGGAAAAGAAATGGGACGAAAAATAGAACCAAAACTACAACCTCTCAACAACATACTTTGTCATCAGCCCAATGACGAGCAAAACAACTATAAGGAACCACGGACAAATGAGAAAAAACGACAGCGAACTAAGGATATTATTATTGAAGGAAAGCGGATACAATTTAGAAGACGATGGGAAGAGATTATCCAGCGTGACTTACACCATCACGATAAGAAGAGAAAGAAAAGAAACAAGACATAATTAGATGCAGCTCAATGAAGTATACTCCCAGCCCAATGAAGAATCAAACAAACAAACTGCAACAGTAATAGAATTACCAGTAGAGCGAGTTAACAAATGAATTCAAAACATATCAGCGAGAATTCGATAACAAATAATATACGACAACAGGAGGGAGACAATATCTTATGCGGAAGAATGAAAGACAATTGATGAGTATTTTATTATTCTTCAAGTTGACATTTCTTGAGTAAATTGTTTCCCGCAAGTGTGTTCCTCTATTATGTACTCGCAAGTGGATCATAATATGAAGACAAACAATTAATTTAGTTAATTCTTACGTACTAGTGGATCAGAATATGAAACCAAACAATGAATTTAGTTAATTCTTACATACTCGCAAGTGGGTGTAGTGCTCGCAAGTAAATCTTATAATGGGTATAGTACTCGCAAGTGGATGATATAATGGGTGTAGTGCTCGGAAGTAGATCTCATAATGGGTATAGTGCTCGCAAGTGGATGATATAATGGGTGTAGTGGGTGTAGTGCTCGCAATTAAGGTCAAAACCAATTATACTATCAATTAATAGTGAAATGAAAAGTGCACATGATTCACGAGGTCTACAACAAAATTTAACCTCAAATGGGCCAGTGAAGAATAGAATTAAGTACAGATGGAAAAGTGGAATATTTCTCATAAGTATTATTCTCGCAGATATTTTCATCACAAGTATTTTCTTCGCAAGTATTTACTTCGCAAATATTTTCTTGAGAATCGCATCAACAAAGAAGTTGCGAGCAATACAACCAACAAAATAGTTATTCGAACAATTTGCCTTTAATTACTTCACAAGGTGTTTGATAATTTCGCAGAGGAGAGTTAAAATCGCACAGAGAAAACAAAGTTTCATCAAGTGTACTATAATTCCGCAGAGGCAAAGAAAAGAGTTGATGATTATCTCTCCAAGAATGAAGAAAGTTGATGATTATTTCACAAGTTAGTTTCGAAAGATGGGGTTAGAACAATTGGTATGGTGCGAGAGTATGCAAGAGGCAGATCAAGAATTCATTTCTCATTTCTTCTCAATTCACAAGCAAATCATATACTTCGCAAGAGACGATCGCAACAGAAAATTACATGAAAGCTAAGTACCTTTTTCCTTGAATATTTTACTTACAGAAAATAAAGGATTTTTGATTCATTTTACAAAAAGCGATACAATCGCAAGACTTCAAAATTTTCAAAATTTCAAAAAAAAAAACGAGAAAATTCGATTTATATATTTCTCTAGAATATTTCTTTTACAGATTTTTTTTTTTTAACAACGCGATATAATCGCAAGATTTAAAATAAGATTTCTCTAGAAAATTTCTTTTACAAAAAAATTTTGATTTAAAAACGCGATACAATCGCAAGATTTCAAATAAGATTTCAGAGATTTCTCTAGAATATTTCTTTTACAGAAAGAGATTTTTGATTTAACAATGCGATACAATCGCAAGATTTCAAAGAATATTTCTAAGATTTCAAAAGATTTTAAAGAATACTTATGTAGGACCAGAATATCGCTACAATACTTCTCTGCGAGATTAACAACACTTCCCAGCGAGCATCACCGCAAGATCATCAACTACACTTTGCGAGTGTCACAAAAGAAGTCAAAAGAGCGACGCAATAAATGACAAGTGAAGAAAAATTGAGAAAAGTATGTTTATCCCGCGATGGTTACAAAACTGGCGAGAGTGAACATTGTAACTATCGCGGTACAATCGCAGAATCATCCTGAAATAAGAGGAAAACTTAGCTGTCATCCACTATGTAACTACCCTATAAATATAGACCCAATGTGTCCAGAAAAGGATGATGTATTTTTGAGAGTTAAGAAAATCTTGAGGAGAGAGAAACTTCAAGAGAATAGTTGTAATCTTGAATTCTTTCATTTCTGAAACCAAAATAATAAAGTGTCGTTTTTCATCTTCAATTATGAGTGGATTATAACAAAATCTTAACAAGGGTGTAGTGTGGGAAATCCTGCAACTACATTTTGGCGCCCGAAACAGGGACTGAATTAGCGAAATCATAGAAAAAGGTGAAGAGGAAGATAAGAATTGTTCAATATTAAGAAAATCATAAAACAGATCAGTGAGATATTTGAAGGAAGGATGATTAGAATCAAATAGGATTGTAGAAAATTGGAGTGTGATATGATAACAAGAACAATGATTGATAGATTTCATGAAAATATTAAGGGGAAGATACACAAACGGGATTTTGAAGGAAGAAAAATTATGACGATGGAAAAAATATCACCATTGAAAGATTGGGAAAAACAGGAAATCACATTTACAGCAGCAGAAATACCAGAGGAAAATCTAAGTCATACATCTCCATTGGTAATCACAATATCCACTATACCAATGAGAAAGGAGGAATCAATAAAATCTGAAGAAGAATGGGCTATGAATAGAACTTTGGTGGATGCAGGAAGTTCTGTAGATATAATATTTTATCATACTTTCAAGAAAATGGGATATAAGGATGAAGAAATGTCTTATTCAACATATCATGTTCATGGCTTTGGAAAGTCTTTAACAAAACCTAAAGGAGAGATAATGGTACGAATTCCACTAGGGGAAATTGAAACACAAGTAACATTATGTGTAGTATATGTGGAATCACCGTATAACATAATATTAGGAAGGCCATGGATACACGCAATCAAGGTTGTAGCATCAACGTTGCATCAATGCATCAAATTTCCTATACCCAGTGGAATTGGAGAAATTAGAGGAGACACAGATTTTGCGAAATTGTGTTACCAAATTGAAGTAAGAAATTGTGAAGAACATCCAAAGCTGCGAAAGGCTCGCAGAAAATTGGCGAGAGAAACAAAGAAGGAAGAAGAATTTAAAGTTTACATGATAAGAGCAAAAGAAGGAAAAGGAATACCCAGTGAAATCTCGCGAGAAGGAGATGAACTCACGAGAATTATGAAAACACCGACGCCAATGGGAGAACCTGAAGCCAGTTATATTGCAGCAGAACCAAAAAAGGAAGTAAATATTGGGAGTAAAGAAGAGCCTAAAATGCTGAAAATTGGGACTAGAATGGAGGAAGATGAGGAAGAAAGAACTATAAATCTCTTGCGAGAGTATAAAGATATCTTCGCGTGGAGCATGGATGAGATGCCAGGGATAGATCCGTCAATAACATGTCATAAATTAGAATTCAACAAAAACGTAAGACCATTTAAGCAAAGAATAAGGAAAATCGCAACAACATATCATTCTCAAATAGAAGAAGAATTACAGAAGATGCTCGACGCAGGAATTATAAGGCAAGCAAAATATCTAGAGTGGATTGCAAATATGGTAGTGGTCCCAAAGAAGAACAAGGGGATAAGAATTTGTATATATTTCACTTATTTAAACAAGGCTTGTCCTAAAGATAGTTTTCCATTACCAGATATCCCACAGATGGTTGAATCAGCAGCAGGAAATGCTAGAATATCATCGTTGGATGGATATAAAGGATATAATCAAATCCCTCTCGCTGAAGAAGATCAAGAACATACCACATTTTTTGCTCTAAGAGGATTATATTGTTATACAAAGATGCCATTTGGCTTACGAAATGCTGGTGCAATGTATCAAAGAATGGTGGAGAAGGTGTTCGCAAAGTGGATCCATAAAACATTAGAAGTGTATGTAGATGATATGTTGATCAAAAGCAAAGAAGCTGAGGATCATGTGCAAGATCTGAAAGAGATTTTCAATCAAATGCGGTAATTTAATATTAAAGTGAATCCTGATAAGTGTACTTTTGGAGTAACTTCAGGGAAATTTTTGGGGTATATTGTATCAAAAGAAGGAATACAGGTTGATCCAGAAAAATTACAAGCAATTCGCGATATGCCAACACCTTCGATGGTAAAAGATGCACAAAAATTGAATGGACTCTTAGCCCCGCTAGGAAGATTCATTTCGCGATCTTCAGACAAATGCAAACATTTTTTCGATATACTCAAGAAGGGAACAAAATTCAAATGGACAGATGAATGTGAAAAGTCTTTTCAAGGAATAAAAGAACATTTGATGAACATAACTATATGAAAGCTGAACCAGGAGAAGAACTATTGATTTATCTCTCAACAACCACATACGCGCTAAGTGTTGTATTGCTGCGAGTAGATTCCGGAGTAGAAAAACCAATTTATTACATCAGCAAAACGTTCAATTCTGCAAAAAGAAATTATTCAAAGATTGAGAAATTAATTCTAGCATTGGTGCATGCAACTTTTAAGCTTCGCATCTACTTTCAAGCACATAAGGTCAAAGTGTTAACAAAAGTTCCAATTGAGTCAGTAATGAAAAATTCAAAAAGATCAGGCAGAGTTGAGAGATGGAATGCACAAGTAGGACACTTTGATATTCAATAGGAAGTTTTATCCTCACCAAAGTCACAAGTTATCGCAGACTTCTTAGCTGAATTTCCCTTAGAAGATGATGAAGTTGTGGAAGAAATGATGGATGTAGAAGAGGAACATGGAGATCCAAAAGAACTATTAACAGAACCCGATAGATGAGAGATATTGGTGGATGGATCATCAAATGGGGAAGGAAATGGGATTGGAATTGTTTTTATTTCACCAGAAGGAGAAAAATCAGATTTTTCATTTAGATTGGAATTTAATTCCACTAATAATGAAACAGAATATGAGGCCGTGATTCATGCTTTAAAATTTTCGGTAGAAATAAAGTTGGAAAATGCTAGAATCACCAGCGATTCGCAGTTGGTTATTCGCCAGATAAAAGGAGAATACACAACAAATGAACCATCTTTAAGAAAGTATAAAAGGTTAGTCGAATAATTATCTGCGAGAATTCCAAAAATAAAATGGAGACACATATCAAGGAAAGATAATAGGCTCGCATATGCTTTTGCTTTCATATCCAGTATGATGACCAATCCAGCTGCGAGGAGCATAAAAATTCAAATACTTTTATTTCCAGTGATAAACAAGGAAGAAGAAGAGGAAGATGTGATGATGGTAGAAATTGGCGAAGAAGAATTAAAGAACAACATTACAGATTGGCGAGCAGATCTTCATGCATACTTGGCAAAAGGAGAAATCCCAAGAAATCGACTGGAGGCACATAAATTGAAAAGTAGGGAAACCAATTATGAATTAAGAGATGGAGTATTATATCGCAGATCTTTTAGTGGTCCATCGCTAAGTTGTTTGACGAGGGAAGAAGGACAAAAAATATTGAAGATGTTACATAGTGGTGACGCTGGTAATCATAGTGGGGGAAGATCTTTGGAATATAGAACAAAAATGCAAGGATATTACTGGCGATATATGCATGAAGATTCAAAACAACTCTCAAGGCGTTGCGAAGATTGCCAGCGATATGGAAAGAAGATACATGCACCAGGAGCACCATTATCATCTTCAACAAGTGTATGGCCTTTTGGGAAATGGGGGTTAGATATTGTGGGACCATTTGTACCTGGTTCTGGACAAGAAGATATCTGATTATCGCAACAGATTATTTCACAAAATGGGGAGAAGTAAAGGCAGTACAACATATTCACGATAAAGATATTTTTACATTCATATTTGAGAATATAATTTGTAGATTTGGGATTCCAGCACAGTTGGTATCTGATAATGGAAAGCAATTTAAAGGGAAGAATATAGAATTTCTACTCAATGCATTTAAGATAAAGTGTGGAAAATCTACTCCTCTATATCCACAAGCAAACGGTCAAGCTGAAGCAGCTAATAAGGAAATCACATATATCTTGAAAAAAAAACTAGAGGGATACCACAGAGCATGGTGTGAACAGGTGCATAATGCAATATGGGCCTATAATACAACTAGACGAGAAGCTACTGGAATGTCACCTTTTTGTTTAACATATGGAGTTGAAGCTATGTTACCAATAGAAGTAGCTATTCCTACAACAAAAATAGAGTCTTGGGAAAGAAATCTAAGTGCTGGAATGATTTTAAATAAATTGGATGAATTAGAAGAAAAAAGAGAAAAAACTTTGCAAAATATGGAAAATTACCAGCGAACGTGTTAAGAAACGTGAATTTCAACCTGGAGATTTAGTGCTGCGAGAAACACCAAGTTATCAGCGAGAGAATGGTGGAAAGTTGGCGAGAAAATGGGATGGACCATACATCATTAAAGAGATAGTTGGATCCGGGGCATACAAACTAATGGACCCTTAAGGGAGAGATGTTGGTCAAAGACTTGACAGACCATGGAATAGACTATATCTGAAATAGTATTATTAATAACAACTTCTGCAAGATAAGAGATACATGTACGTTGTAAAAAAAAAATTACGATTGCGAGGTTCTCCTAAAAGCAAATCAAGAACTGGGAGCATAATCGCAAGATTGGCGGATAAAATTTCGCAGAGATTAATAGAATGGGACGCACCTATATGGCGTGCACCCTAGTTCGCGAATAAAATTTCGCAAGAGGAAAATGTAAAACCTAATAGTGCGTCATATAAGGGGGTATATCTTGACATGACTCAGTGATAAGGTTATACTGCTGCTGGAACTTGAGTTATGCAGATGTTGGGGTTAAAGAAAACTTATCCAGGAGAGGGATCTTGGATTTCCAATTATATAAGGTTATACCCTGGTTGGACGACTAAGAACCTCTTCTAAGGAGTGCAGAGTATGACCAATGCGCCGAGGTACACGGTTAAGTCAAGGGTGCCCGGGGCGTACGAAACTACCCTGGCAAGTCTTGGATATGATGCACTCGGCCCGAAGAAAACCCCACTTAGGGTGCCGTCTTGTAACTATAATCCATATAGGCATAAAGGAAAAAAGGCTGCGAAAAACAACTGTTTGTTGGAAAATCTGGATGGGAGGATCTAGTCTTGTATGGACGATGTGCCCTCCTTGAAGGGGCAACCAGGGGGAAGATAAGGGCGGCACCCTCCATTAGGGAGCTCATAAGTGTCTAAAGACGGCAATGTCATGGGGATTTATGATCGCAAAAACATTTAGGATTGTCATATTGTCGCGTGACGAAAGTTATACAAAGGAAAATAGCCAAAAGAGAAAAGTTAAGGTGAGATCAATGGGTTTTTACATTTAACAAGTGTAAAGACGTCCTGCGATTTCATCGCAAGACGGCAATGTCATAAGGTTTAATTCTTGCAAGAGAATTTATACTTATCATATTGTCGCAGAGATGTAGAAAAAATTGATAAGACAATATCAATGGGTCGATACATGCAAATGTAAAGACGTCCTGCGATTTTGTCGCAGAGAGAAAAGGTGGCAAAATATGTAGGTACCGAATATCGCAAGACATTAGTTTACGAACATCGTAATAAATATAGGAGGAAAGAGTTACAAAACAATGCGATGGTAGAGGAAGCACGGGGAAGTATGAAAGATTTACGAGCATAAAATAATCTTGCGAAGATGTGTTGTGAAGTTGTACAAATTTTACTATAAATAGGAGTTCAAATGTAAAATTCAGGAGGTTCTTTTAAGAAGTGTTAGAAAATATCTTAGGAAAGAGAATAGAGAAAGTTGTAACTATTCTAGTTCCATTTAGATACTTCTATGCAATCAATTGAGAGAATTAATAGAAAAAGTGTCATTCATCATCAAGAACTTCTTAAGTTTTACAAATTCTACTGAGGGTGTAGTTGTAGGTTATTCTGCAACTACATAATTGGCGCTAGAAACAGGGACTTGAGGATTGTGATAGCTAAAATTTGAAGGAATTGTGGAAAATTTGAAGATCAAATGGAGTCAGTAGATGGAGATTGCAAAAAAGAATAATGTAATATGATCACAAAGACAATGATTGATGAATTTCATAATAACATGAAAGGAAAAATATACAAGCGAGATTGTAGAGGAAGAAAGATCATGGAGGTGGAGAAAATAACAACTTTGGAAGAATGGGAAAAACAGAAAATCACATTTTCAGTAACATAAATTCCAAATGAATACTTGAACCACACTTCACCATTGGTGGTCACAATTCCGATCATGCGAGAAGAGAAGAAATCTATTGAAAAATGGAAATTAAACCGAATTTTGATCGATACAGAGAGTTCTGTTAATATCATATTCTATCATGCACTTAAGGGGATGGGAATTAAAGATGAAGAAATCACAAATTAAAAATGTCTTATTCATGGATTAGGAAAATCTACAACAAAATCTAAAGGGGAAATAGCGCTGCGAATATTGCTAGGAGAAATCAAACACATATAGTCTTATGTGTGATAGATATGGAATCTCCATATAATATGCTGATAGGAAGGTGATAGGTGTAGAATACACCTAATTTACTATCTAGTAGTTTATGCTTTCTTTGCTATTTTTATAGTAAATTATGTATTTTACGCGTGTTTTTGAGTTATTAGGTACTCTGGAGTCGCACGGAGGAAAAGAAGAAGAAATCACCAAATTTGGGCAAAAAGGACATAATTGTCATTTCACAGGCGAGCACTATCAGGAGCCCAGTCAAGGTTAAGGGGCAGCTTTTGGAGGAGCATTAAATAGAGTCTAGATGTGGTTAAGGGGTGCCATCTGGGTGTCCCTTATCATTATGAGTAGGTGTAAATATCCTATGGGGTTGCTAATTAGTGGGGTGTCTGAATCTGACCCATATACCCACACCCGTGGGGCGTACCCATCTAGACCCGAACCCGGATCCAAGACCCAACTATATTTACCTAAACCTAGCATCGAGAATACCCTCTCAATCATTATTCACTTCTGAAATCAAGAAGGGAGAAATTAGGGTTGCTGTGAATCAAAAGAGGAAGATGGGTTTGAAGATTCAGGCGATGGATTTGAGTTACTTCCGGTGATTGTGGAAAGACGGAGAGCTGGAGTGGGTTGCTTCCAGTGAATGATGAATGATAGCAACAATGGTCGAGAAATTTAGATGGCTGCTGTGAAGAACAAAGTGGAACTAGTTTATGAAGTCACTGATAGAAATAGAGCTTCAGCTGGTAATGGAAATTGGTGGTGTTTCTTTGGATTTGAATGATTGGAAGTCTTTGTGTGGTGTTCTTTGTGAGCAAATGGGTTTTTCCCGTGAATGGGTTGGAGCTGGCCATAGATTAGAAGCTCTGGTGAATGGGTTTGAATGGAATTTGGATTACAGGGTTTACAAGGGTGAATCTGGTGATTATTGATGCTATGGAACTTCTAAGAGATATATGGTATGAACTCAGTGCAGGGATAATGATTATAAGTTGAGAAGAATTGAGTGAAAGTCACAGAGTTCTTGGCAGAGATTGTAAGCTGGTGATGCTGGTTTAACTGTATTGCTATTGGCCTAACTGAATAGCTGGGGATGATGAATTGGAATAAGCTGCAATGGAGTTGGCAGTGTGGTGAAGGTTATGGCAGTTGAAATGCAATGGTGGAATACTGTAAGATGGTTGAACTGTGTTGCAGTACTGTTGATTGGCTGTGTGGTGGAATTGCAGGATTAGATGATGTTGTTAGGTATTGAAATGCTGCCATTTACTGCAGAAATGTTGAAGCTATGATAGAAGATGCTGGTGCTGCTAAAATGAACACAGGAGGAGCTGGTAATTGTCAGGTGAAGAACATAATTGTACTTGATTTCAGGTGATGTTGCTTGTGCTGGTGATGTTGCAATGCAGGGGCAGTTCAAGGAAGAGATAGAACTTGTGCGGAAATGAGAACAATGATGATTGTCATGGGAATGGCTGCTCTGTAGCAGTGGTGGTTTGAGTTGCTGCTGCAGCTATTTATTTGAGCATGGAGAGGAGTTGAAGTTGAACTGGTGCTGCAGGTGGAGAGGTTATGAACTGGTGCAGCTGGGATTTGAATTGGTGGCATGCAAGATGCAGGGACATCTTGGCCGTGATTGAAACAGGGAAGGCACAGCCATCTGGGTTGTGAATTTAAAGCTACAAAATGGTGAACAATTGGCCTGGACCGAGTTGACTCAGCTTCTAACTCGCTGAGCTTGACCGTGTTGACCCGTTTGACCGTTAGTCAATAGTTAAACATAACAGAATCTTGACGGAATATTCCCTTATAGGGACAGAATTTTCAGACGACTTTCCGGCGCCGGATCCCGGCCAACTTCCTGCCAAAAAACACAGTTTTCCGGTGAGCAAAAATGCAGAATTTTGGATGGACTTCTCTCATGTGTGTGAAGACTTAGAAGTGGGAATTGGATGAAAACTTGGAAGTTTTGGAGAATTGGACTAGAATTTGGAATATGGCTCAATTTGGGAAAGTGGTGTTCTTATGGAATGAGGAATCTTTTCCTACAAAGACATGGAGAGTATTGAAGCCTATAAATAGAGGAGTTCTCTACAACTTTTTACACACATCTACTTTGGAGAAGGAGTTAAAGTGCACAAGGATTGGAGGAAGGAGCAACCATCATCTTTGCAATAAGTTTTTCTTTCTTCCTTAATTATTATTATTATTGTGTGAACTCCAAATTATGAGTAGCTAATTTTCTTATTGATTGAGGATGAATTTCTAGTTCTTAATATTTGATTTGAGTTTTGTTTCAATTCTACTTTGAAGTTTTTCATATGATTATCGATTGTTTTTGCTAATATTAATGTTTATGTTTTATTGATAGGTCGTTTGGGTGGCCAACTAAATTGATTTGTTAATTAAGATAAAGCTAGTAAAAGTTAGGGGATAAGTAATCGTTTCTTGACTATTTACATAAGTAGAAAACACAAGACCTTGCGGAGGGATTCCGTGGAGCAATTGTGTGTAAAAACAACGTTAGCAAGTGGACCTTGATCTAAGAGTTTAACTACTAATATCAACCTAATAAATTCATGAATCTTAATGCGTTTAACTAAATTACATCTTGGGTGATCTACTACTAGGTGGTTTGGTGAATAGAATCCGGTAGGCGAGAACTTCCGTATCCGGTGAAATTAGGGATTTTGGGGTTAGCACGATCTAGCTATACTATACCTACGGTTGGTGATAATCTATGACTAATAACAAGTGGGAAAGAACATAACTTTAATCATTGTTTTGCATCGAAGAAGGATTCCTTGATCTACTTTCTCTCATTGATTTCAACTTATACTTTTAATTACTTTGTTTATTTCTTTTGCTTTATAAATTTTACAACCAATACCCCCCTTTTTGTGACAATTTTACAACTAGTATCTCTTGCTCCTCGTGGGATCGACCTTGACTACCCTATATTACTTGTTAATTAGGTAGTAAAGTATTAATTAATTTGTTGTGGTTACGACACGCGTACAAATTTTGGCGCCGTTGCCGGGGAGCAACGGGCGATTTTAGTTGTTTTTATTTTTTCTTTTTGCTTTATTCTTGCTTTGTTAGATTCTATACCGTATCTAATTTAGTTTTGTGAACCTTGCTGTAGGTACTATATCTTTGGTGAATGCTTCAAGGGGGAAGACCGAGTTCAACTAGAATACGTCTTCGATCCGTCACTCAACTAAAGGATTTCATTCAAGCGGTTAACACTCCGCTTCCTCGTTCTACATCAAGTGAATTCGCAGATTCGGATATTGAAGAAGAGGCAATGGGTGATCGTACACTCAAGGACCTAGCTTCTCACAAGCTCGATACACAACAATGGTGTATCCAAACTAACTCAACTTTCGAGATCAAGCCGGGGTTGATTAGAGAATTACCAAAGTTCCATGGCATGGTGAATGAGGATCCAAACAAACATCTTATGGACTTCAACACCATAGTCACGGCTATGCTTCCACCGAATACTAATGCGGATGGAGCAATGTTGAAAGCTTTTCCGTTCTCTTTGGCGGGCAATGCTAAGGAATGGTTATACTATTTGCCTTCCGGAAGTATCACAACATGGAATGGGATGAAGAAACTTTTCCTCGAGAGATATTTTCCCGCATCAAAGGCTACTCAAATTCGCAAAGAAATTTGTGGGATCAAGCAACATGTGGGAGAGTCATTATATGAATGTTGGGATCGATACAAGAGATTGGTGGCAAGTTGTCCACACCATCAATTTAGTGACGCCATGATAATCCAATACTTCTATGAAGGTCTCCAAACAAGTGATAGATATCTTCTTGACGCCGCCGGTGGTGGTGCGCTAGTGAACAAGACGGTGGCCGAAGCTACCGAGTTGATTGAAAGTATGGCGGCAAACTCGCAACAATTCTATGCAAGAGGTGATTCAATGGTTAAGTTGGTGCATGAGGTTAGTGACTCGTCTTCACAATCCGATCAACGGTTAAACAACATAGAGAGGGTAGTGCAACGATTGGTCATGTAATTATTCCGGATGATGAAACCGAACAAGCAAATGCTTTATATCCAAATCCAAGGCCAAGGTACGATCCATATTCCAATACTTACAATCCCGGTTGGAAGGATCATCCCAACTTTAGCTATGCAAACAAGCAAGCGGCGGCTCCTAATCCATATGCGCAACAAGGTGGTTTCCAACAATCACGTTTCCAACCTCAACAACAACAATTCCAACCACAACAAGTCAAGGAGCAAGATTCTTCGAATAATGACAAGTTGAATGTGATAATGCAAAGCATGCAAGGTCTCACTTTTATGTTACAACAAACCCAACAAAAGACCGATTCGGCAATCAAGGATTTGCAAACTCAAATGGGACAATTGGCGACCGATATGAACTTAATGAAAGCTCAAGCATCCACAAAGCTCCCTTCGCAACCAATTGTGAATCCAAGGGAGAATGTTAGTGCGGTTACTTTAAGAAGTGGAAGACAAGTGGAGAGTCCAACTCATCATGAAGAAGCTATTGAAGAGGTAGTCAAAGACAAGGAAGAAGCCGTACCAAAGGAGAATTCAACACCAACCGCCCAATCCAAGGAACCGGTTCCTACTTTTACTACTCCACCTCCTTTTCCTAGTCGTTTTGCTAAGTCCAAGAAGGAAGCTCAAGACAAGGTACTCATGGATATCTTCAAGAAGATAGAAATCAACATCCCCTTCATAGAGGCCATAAGGACAATGCCAAGGTATGCTAAGTTCATGAAGGAGTTATGCACAAAGAAGGATAGGTTGCTTGATAATGAAATTACTAAAGTTGGCGAGAGTGCGTCGGCTATGCTTTTGAAGAAGATGCCTACAAAGTGCACGGATCCCGGTGGTTTCACGGTACCAATTACTATTGGTAAGAAAAGGTTTGAACATGCTTTACTTGATTTGGGAGCTTCCATTAGTGTGATGTCGGCCGATATTTATGACTCCTTGAATCTTGGACCGTTGAAAGAGACAAGAGTTATTATCCAACTAGCAAACAAGTCTAACATCTATCCAAAGGGGCTTGTAGAAGATGTTCTCGTGCAAGTGAATGAGTTAATTTTTCCGGTGGATTTCTTTGTGGTGGATATGGACAATAATGAGAATCGTTCGTCTACTTCTCTACTTCTTGGGAGGCCATTTATGAAGACCGCAAAGACGAAGATTGATGTTGATAAGGGTACACTCACTATGGAATTCGACAAGGAAGTAATACACTTCAACATATTTGAAGCCATGCGCTACCCAAGTGATGTGCATTCCGCTTACTCCATTGATGTGGTTGGTTCATTAGCACAACAAATGGTAGAATGGAATCGAGAGGACGAACTTGATGTGGTATTGCAAAAGAGCATTGAATTAGACGTCCACGGCGTGTCTAACTTGGATGTTGAAATTTCCACGGAAATGGTGGAGACATGTGGTGCCTTGACGGCATTAAAAGAAGCTAAGGGTAATGTTTCCTATATCTCTTTACCCATGAATGATGAATTACTTGTACCATCTATTGTGAAGGCACCTAAACTAGAGTTGAAGCCACTTCCGGACCATTTAAAGTATGCATTTTTGGGAGATGGAGATGAGCTTCCGGTGATTATTTCAAAGAACCTCACACCGGTACAAGAAGACCGTTTGCTTAGAGTCTTGAAAGAGCACAAAACGGCTATTGGTTGGACAATTGCGGATATCAAGGGCGTTAGTCCATCCATATGCATGCATAGGATTCTAATGGAAGAGAACGTGAAGCCGGTACGTGATGATCAACGTAGGCTTAATCCTCCCATGATGGAGGTTGTGAAGAAAGAGATACTCAAATTGCTAAGTGCGGGGGTGATCTACCCAATTTCCGATAGCAAATGGGTAAGTCCGGTACAAGTGGTGCCAAAGAAGTCCGGTGTTACGGTTGTTCGAAATCAAGACGATGAACTTGTTCCTACAAGAGTTCAAACCGGTTGGAGAGTGTGCATTGATTATAGAAAGCTTAATTCCGCAACCCGAAAGGATCACTTTCCTTTACCTTTCATTGATCAAATGTTGGAGCGGTTAGCGGGGCATTCTTATTATTGTTTCTTGGATGGTTATTCGGGATACAATCAACTTGTTATTGCACCGGAGGACCAAGAGAAGACCACTTTTACTTGTCCGTTTGGAACGTTTGCGTATAGACGGATGCCGTTTGGTCTTTGCAATGCACTGGCTACTTTCCAAAGATGCATGGTAAGCATATTCTCGGATTACGTGGAGCGCATTATTGAGGTATTTATGGATGACTTTAGTGTTTATGGCAATTCTTTTGATATTTGTTTAGACAACCTTGAACTAGTTCTTAAACGATGCATAGACACTAACCTTGTTCTTAATTGGGAGAAATGTCATTTTATGGTAAACCATGGCATAGTACTTGGTCACATTGTGTCCTCCAAAGGGCTTGAAGTGGACAAGTCAAAGATAGATTTAATAAGAAACTTACAATATCCCACTTCGGTGAGGGAAGTTCGTTCCTTTCTTGGTCATGCAGGTTTCTATAGGCGATTTATCAAGGATTTCTCTAAAATCTCCATGCCGATGTGCAAGTTACTACAAAAGGAGGTACCTTTTGACTTCAACAAGGAATGCAAGGATGCTTTTGACAAATTGAAAGCAATGTTGACAAGTGCGCCAATTATCAAGTCACCGGATTGGAATCTTCCATTTGAACTAATGTGTGATGCTAGTGATTATGCGGTTGGAGCCGTTTTGGGTCAAAGAGTGGACAAGTTGTCCCATGTTATCTATTATGCATCTAGGACCCTTAATGATGCACAAATCAACTATTCTACCACGGAAAAGGAGTTATTGGCTATTGTGTTTGCATTAGAAAAGTTTCGCTCATACTTGGTGGGTACAAAGGTTATTGTGTATTCCGATCATGCGGCACTTAGATACTTAATAAAGAAGAAAGAAGCTAAGCCAAGACTAATCCGGTGGATCCTATTACTACAAGAATTCGACATAGAAATTCGAGATAAGAAAGGTGTGGAGAATACCGTTGCGGATCATCTTAGTAGACTTGTTATGTCTCAAGAAGAACTTCCATTACAAGACCGCTTTCCGGACGAACAACTTTTCTCCTTGGAAGAATCAACACCTTGGTATGCGGATATAGTGAATTATTTGGTGACAAGGAAGGTACCTAGCACAATGTCTAACTTCCAAAAGATGAAGCTTAAGAAGATAGCGAAGCAATATGTGTGGGATGAACCATACTTATGGAAATATGGCGTTGATCAAATCATACGAAGGTGCGTACCTAACTCCGAATTTCAATCTATTCTCTCCTTTTGTCATACTTATGCATGTGGTGGCCACTTTGGTTCTAAACGTACCGCTCTCAAGGTTCTTGAAAGTGGATTTTATTGGCCCACCTTGTTTGAAGATTCATATGTTTTTTGTAAATCGTGTGATAGATGTCAAAGAATGGGCAATCTAGGTGCTCGAAATCAAATGCCACTCACACCAATTCTCGTCGTAGAGATTTTTGATGTGTGGGGAATTGATTTTATGGGCCCTTTTGTCAATTCGAATGGAAATTTTTATATACTTCTTGCTGTAGATTATGTTTCTAAATGGGTGGAGGCTAGAGCCACCAAAACTAATGATTCTCAAGTTGTTTGTGATTTTGTAAGAGAAAACATATTTACTAGGCACGGCACACCAAGAGTGGTGATAAGCGATGGAGGATCACATTTCAAGAAGTCTTTTCACGCTCTCCTCAAGAAGTACAACATAACACACAAGATTGGTACGCCTTACCATCCACAAACTAGTGGACAAGCGGAAATCTCAAATCGTGAAATCAAGTCCATTCTTGAGAAAACGGTGAACACCACAAGGAAAGATTGGAGCTTTAAGCTCAATGATGCACTTTGGGCGTATAGAACGGCGTACAAAACACCGATTGGCATGTCTCCATATAGGTTGGTTTATGGCAAAGCTTGTCATCTTCCGGTTGAACTTGAACATAAGGCTTATTGGGCGATAAAGAAATTCAACATGGAGTATGATGAAGCGGGGAAACAAAGAAAGTTGCAACTAAATGAGCTAGAGGAGATACGTAATGATGCTTACGAGAGTGCCCGGATTTATAAGGAAAAGACCAAGCTTTTTCACGACAAGATGATTTCTCGTAAAAGCTTCGTTGTGGGACAAAAAGTTCTTTTATTTCATTCTCGCCTTAAACTATTTCCTGGAAAATTAAGGTCCCGTTGGATTGGACCATATGTTGTTACTAATGTTTTTCCTTATGGTGCAGTTGAAATTACTAGTCTTAGAGACAACTCGGTTTCCAAAGTCAACGGCCATAGATTGAAGCCATACTATGAGAACATCGCCTATGTGAATGTGGATGAACTTCCATTTGAAGATTTTCTCCCTCTAGAGGAGTAATGTGAAGCATGAGCTATGTCGGGCCGTCGACTTTAAAACAAGCGCTAAGTGGGAGGCAACCCACCGGTTTTGTATCTCTTATCCTTTTGCTTTTTGTTATTTTTATTTGCTTTTTTGTTTTGTGTGTTTATTTTTCTTGTTTCATATCATATTAGGATTTCCCGCCTTGACTTTACTAGGAGGATTCAATTACATTGAGGACAATGTAAGGTTTAAGTGTGGGGGAGTGGCTAAGCATATATTTTTGCATAAAAAAAAAAAAGAGAATTTTTATTTTTGCATAAAACTTTCAACTTTTAAAGATTTTAGAGTCACTAGCCTACTTCTAGGTATGATTACATAGAGAATTCTGACCGACATAATTGAACTTGGAAGTGTTAGGGAACTACGTTTGATTTCTTGATTGTTAGAGTGTTAAATAATGGATTTAATCATGCCGGTGATGCAAATTTGGTGCAGGGAGAAGTGCGTTATTAGAGTTGCTGATCAATCATTAGTGGAGACTACCCATTTTCATATCAACCAAGGCACCGACCAAAAATTCTTCCTTTACTAAAGAGCTTCTTTTGAGTGTGTGTCACCGTACGTTAATTCCGGGTAGAATGGTGAGCTACCCAATTTCACACCAATTTCAGCACTATTTTGATCTCTTGAGTGCTAATTTTTGTCAATCATGAGGGTGACGTCTATAGATGAAAGCCACCTTCTTGTAGTTCGATTTGCAGTTAGCACCATTCTCTCGCTCGACAACAACGGGTCCATAGAAACACCACATCAACAACAAGGGAGCGACATCAAAATCTACAAGGAAAGTTGAAAAGGTTCAAGGTTTGCAAGCAACAATGGAACAAGAAAAAGAGCAAATTTTTTATATCCAAGTAAAGCAACATACAATGAGCAGATTTTACATACAAGTTGAAGACTTAGAATGCAATGAGGTAATTCTATATCCAAGTGTTAAGACTTATTTACAAAAGCGAAGAAAAGAAAAGGTGAAAATTATTGAAGTTTATGATTTCGAGACGATACAAGTTGTGAAGAATCAAGCGGTAAAGTACTTTTCCACGGCCATGTTTGTTTTGTTTATTTTGTGTTTTGTTTCTCTTGTCTAAAAAAAAAAATGAAGAAAAAAAAAATAAATAAATAAATAAATGAAAGAAAAGAAAACAAAGAAAACAAAGAAAAAAATAAGAAAAAAAAAGAAAAGAAAAGATATATATGAGACAAGAGAAATATCTATTATTGTTTTGTTATTGAATAAGCCGTGGGGAAGGAAAATCTATAAGGAAGTTTCAAGCGACAAGGATTTTGAGGAAAAAGGTTACAAATTGTTAAGGATTTATGAAGTTCAAGTGTTTATCATCAATAGTTGAAGCCGAAGACCAAGAAGATGAAAACAAGGAGCGGAAGACGTTTCTATTGGATTCCGTGAGAGTGGTGTTATCATAATTGTCAATCGGATGTGAAGGTAAGTAAGTAATCTCATCCTCGATATAAGTGGTTGATTTCCTTTCTTAGAGATCATTAGAAAAAATGGTTTTTCAAAATGTTAAAAGATGTGGGTTTTTCAAAATTTCGGAAGTTATCCTTCCTACCATTCAACGTGTTGCATGAATTCTCTCTTCATTCCTACCTGCACACATGTGAGACCCATAAAAAAGCCTTCTTTTTGAGTGCAATTATCATAAAACCCTTTTTGGTGAGGTAGAAGTCGAGGCGAAATGCTTATTGGTCGTTTCTCAAACACGTGTTCTCTCGTTATGGGGTGGTTATTTCTCACTCAACATTTAAGGATGAGAATATGTTCTTTAGTATTTCTAACTTCTTATTACTAGCATGCAGAAACTCTATGTCCTCATAGCTCTTAGGATGCTTGGGATGCTGGAACGCTTTGAAGTTGTAAGTTTTGGTTTGATTTGCTCGAGGACTAGCAAAGTCTAAGTGTGGGGGAATTTGATAGGTGTAGAATACACCTAATTTACTATCTAGTAGTTTATGCTTTCTTTGCTATTTTTCTAGTAAATTATGTATTTTACGCGTGTTTTTGAGTTATTAGGTACTCTGGAGTCGCACGGAGGAAAAGAAGAAGAAATCACCAAATTTGGGCAAAAAGGACATAATTGTCATTTCACAGGCGAGCACTATCAGGAGCCCAGTCAAGGTTAAGGGGCAGCTTTTGGAGGAGCACTAAATAGAGTCTAGTTGTGGTTAAGGGGTGCCATCTGGGTGTCCCTTATCATTATGAGTAGGTGTAAATATCCTATGGGGTTGCTAATTAGTGGGGTGTCTGAATCTGACCCATATACCCACACCCGTGGGGCGTACCCATCTAGACCCGAACCCGGATCCAAGACCCAACTATATTTACCTAAACCTAGCATCGAGAATACCCTCTCAATCATTATTCACTTCGAAATCAAGAAGGGAGAAATTAGGGTTCTTGTGAATCAAAAGAGGAAGATGGGTTTGAAGATTCAGGCGATGGATTTGAGTTACTTCCGGTGATTGTGGAAAGACGGAGAGCTGGAGTGGGTTGCTTCCAGTAAATGATGAATGATAGCAACAATGGTCGAGAAATTTAGATGGCTGCTGTGAAGAACAAAGTGGAACTAGTTTATGAAGTCACTGATAGAAATAGAGCTTCAGCTGGTAATGGAAATTGGTGGTGTTTGCTGGATTTGAATGATTGGAAGTGCTGTGTGGTGTTGCTGTGAGCAAATGGGTTTTTCCCTGTGAATGGGTTGGAGCTGGCCATAGATTAGAAGCTCTGGTGAATGGGTTTGAATGGAATTTGGATTACAGGGTTTACAAGGGTGAATCTGGTGATTATTGATGCTATGGAACTTCTGAGAGATATATGGTATGAACTCAGTGCAGGGATAATGATTATAAGCTGAGAAGAATTGAGTGAAAGTCACAGAGTTCTTGGCAGAGATTGTAAGCTGGTGATGCTGGTTTAACTGTATTGCTATTGGCCTAACTGAATAGCTGGGGATGATGAATTGGAATAAGCTGCAATGGAGTTGGCAGTGTGGTGAAGGTTATGGCGGTTGAAATGTAATGGTGGAATGCAGAAGATGGTTGAACGTGTTGCAGTGATCTTGTTGATTGGCTGTGTGGTGGAATTGCAGGATTAGATAATGTTGTTAGGTATTGAAATGCTGCCATTTCTCGCAGAAATGTTGAAGCTATGATAGAAGATCTTTGGTCTTGCTAAAATGAACACAGGAGGAGCTGGTAATTGTCAGGTGAAGAACAGAATTGTACTTGATTTCAGGTGATGTTGCTTGTGCTGGTGATGTTGCAATGCAGGGGCAGTTCAAGGAAGAGATAGAACTTGTGCGGAAATGAGAACAATGATGATTGTCATGGGAATGGCTGCTCTGAGCGGTGGTGGTTTGTATTTGAGCATGGAGAGGAGTTGAAGTTGAACTAGGTGTTGAGGTGGAGAGGTTATGAACTGAGTCGCACGGAGGCAGCTGGGATTTGAATTGGTGGCATGCAAGATGCGGGGACATCTTGGCCGTGATTGAAACGTGGA
Source organism: Papaver bracteatum (assembly GCA_023529315.1). Lineage (NCBI taxonomy): Eukaryota > Viridiplantae > Streptophyta > Magnoliopsida > Ranunculales > Papaveraceae > Papaver > Papaver bracteatum. Next base: position 1,084,960 of record JAJJWX010000365.1, read on the forward strand.
AGGCACGAGATTAGGTTTTCTTCTTTCCCAAAGCCATCTGGCCGTGAATTTCGAGAAAGCTACAAAATGGTGAACAATTGGCTGGACCGAGATTGGATTGACTCAAACCGAATTCTAACTGAATGAGCTTGACCGTGTTGACCCGTTTGACCGTTAGTCAATAGTTAAACATAACAGAATCTTGACGGAATATTCCCTTATAGGGACTTTTACAATACTTTTGCACACTTTTACACACACAATATTTTCAGACGACTTTCGACTTTTTAAGCGCGGATCCAAGAGTTTAACTACTAATATCAACCTAATAAATTCATAAATCTTAAACTTCTAGGTGGTTTGGTGAATAGGCCAAAAAACACAGTTTTCGGTGTGCAAAAATGCAGAATTTTGGATGGACTTCTCTCATGTGTGTGAAGACTTAGAAGTGGAATTGGATGAAAACTTGGAAGTTTTGGAGAATTGGACTAGAATTTGGAATGGAGGCAAATTGCTTATTGATCGTTTCTCAAACACGTGTTCTCTCATTATGGTGTGGTTATTTCTCACTCAACATTTAAGAATAAGAATATGATCTTTAGTATTTCTAACTTCTTATTACTAGCATGCAGAATCTATATGTCTTCATAACTCTTAGGATGCTTGGGACGCTGGAACGCTTTGAAAGTTGTGAGTTTTAGTTTGATTTGCTCAAGGACTAGCAAAGTCTAAGTGTGGGGGAATTTGATAGGTGTAGAATACACCATATTTACTATCTATAGAGTTTATGCTTTCTTTGCTATTTTTCTTGTAAATTATGTATTTTACGTGTGTTTTTGAGTTATTAGGTACTTTGGAGTCGCACGGAGGAAAAGGAGAAGAAATCGTTCAATTTGAGCTAAAAGGGCAACAAGGTCATTTCATATCTGGAGTCCAGTCACGGTTAAGGGGAAACTCTCTTAGAGGAGCATTAAAGACAGCCTGGCCAAGTATATGGGCCACCCTAAAAATATTTCGGAATTGATTAGGGCACCCAACTGGTGGGTGGTTCTTATGTGGGGTGCACTAATATGTCCCTTCCTTAAAGCCTAAATCGAGATTAGGTTTTCTTTCTTTCCCAAATATTATTCTACAGCGAGATTGGATCTGGAGAACTCGCCATTGAAACTGAATCACGAGAAATAGGAGAAGAAATTCGTCTTGAACTCAAGATATGGAAGAATGGATCTGCCGCCGAGAGATGGGTTTGCCTCAAAATTACCGTATTTGCTCAAACCGAATCAAGAAATTGGAGTTGAATTTGCAGCCATGGATGTTGCAGTCGAGTTTTAGTTAGAAGAACGAGATGGGTTTTTGATTGAAGGTTCAAATATTTATTTGAGCATGGAGAGGAGTAATGGAAGCTGTTGTTGTTGAACTGATTTGTTGAAGAACTCGGCAAGACCTGATGCTGAATTGATAGAAAAAGGAGTTGGGTTTGGAGAGGTAAGAACCGGGTTGGTTGAACGTTGGTGGTTAAATGAAATCGAGATATTGAATCGAGAGTTACAAGGAGATGGTGCGGATTGATGATGATTGAATGAAAAGAAATTGGGTTGTGACCTGAGATGATTCAAGCTCTGTTAATGATGCGAATTGAGAAGTGGACATCTTGGCAGTGAATGGAATGAATGAATGGATTGTAAACAGGAAGGCACATCCATCCGTAGTCAACTCACAACGGCGATGAACCGAATTTAAAGCTACAAAATGGTGAACAATTCGACCTCTTTACCGTTAGTCATAACGGTTGACGGACTAGTTGATCAAAAAACCCAGTTTTCCTGGCAAGCAAAGTTAATTTCTCTCATGGGATGTGAAGAGTTGAAATTGAGCTGAAAGCTTGGCTTCGGTTGGTGATAATTTGTGATTAATAAGAAGTGGGAAAAGAACATAATTTTAATCAAAAAACATTCCCCTTTTAATTGCTTTGTTTATTTTATTTACTTTCTCAAATTCTTAATCAATACCCCCGTGAGCAAAAATGCAGAATTTTGGATGGACTTCTCTCATTTAAAGCTACAAAATGGTGTGTGAAGACTTAGAAGTGGGAATCAGGATGAAAACTTGGAAGTTTTGGAGAATTGGACTAGAATTTGGAATATGGACTAGAATTTGGAATATGGCTCAATTTGGGAAAGTGGTGTTCTTATGGAATGAGGAATCTTTTCCTACAAAGACATGGAGAGTATTGAAGCCTATAAATAGAGGAGTTCTCTACAACTTTTTACACACATCTACTTTGGAGAAGGAGTTAAAGTGCACAAGGATTGGAGGAAGGAGCAACCATCATCTTTGCAATAAGTTTTTCTTTCTTCCTTAATTATTATTATTATTGTGTGAACTCCAAATTATGAGTAGCTAATTTTCTTATTGATTGAGGATGAATTCCTAGTTCTTAATATTTGATTTGAGTTTTGTTTCAATTCTACTTTGAAGTTTTTCATATGATTATCGATTGTTTTTGCTAATATTAATGTTTATGTTTTATTGATAGGTCGTTTGGGTGGCCAACTAAATTGATTTGTTAATTAAGCTAAAGCTAGTAAAAGTTAGGGGATAAGTAATCGTTTCTTGACTATTTACATAAGTAGAAAACACAAGACCTTGCGGAGGGATTCCGTGGAGCAATTGTGTGTAAAAACAACGTTAGCAAGTGGACCTTGATCTAAGAGTTTAACTACTAATATCAACCTAATAAATTCATGAATCTTAATGCGTTTAACTAAATTACATCTTGGGTGATCTACTACTAGGTGGTTTGGTGAATAGAATCCGGTAGGCGAGAACTTCCGTATCCGGTGAAATTAGGGATTTTGGGGTTAGCACTGATCTAGCTGCTATACCTACGGTTGGTGATAATCTATGACTAATAACAAGTGGGAAAGAACATAACTTTAATCATTGTTTTGCATCGAAGAAGGATTCCTTGATCTACTTTCTCTCATTGATTTCAACTTATACTTTTAATTACTTTGTTTATTTCTTTTGCTTTATAAATTTTACAACCAATACCCCCCTTTTTGTGACAATTTTACAACTAGTATCTCTTGCTCCTCGTGGGATCGACCTTGACTACCCTATATTACTTGTTAATTAGGTAGTAAAGTATTAATTAATTTGTTGTGGTTACGACACGCGTACAGAAGGCCGTGGATTCATGCGATCAAAGCTGTTACTTCAACATTACATCAGAAAATCAAATTTCCTACACCAAATGGAATACATGAATTAAAAGGTGATCTTGATAGTGCAAAATTTTGTTATCAGATTGAAGTAAAACAGTGTGGAGGGAGAGCAAGAAAGAAATAGTTTCGCAGAAAACTTGCGAAGGAGACAAAAAATGAAGAAGAATTCAGAGTGTATACAATAAGGGCAAAGGAAGGGAGAGGAATACCAAGTGAGATTCCAGAAAAAGAAGGGGAACCAGTGAAAATAATCAAAGAACCAACACCTATGGGGGAGCAAAGTCCTAGCTATGTTGCAGCTGAACCAACCAAATAAGTAAATATTGGAAGTAAAGAGGAGCCTCTATTCTTGCGAATTGGAACTAAGATGAATGAAGAAGAAGAAAAGAGAACTATTGATCTCTTGCGAGAATATAAAGATATATTCGCAGGAAGTGTAGATGAGATACCAGGAATTGATCCATCAGTGGCGTGTCATAGATTGAACATAGATAAAAACATAAGACCATTCAAACAAAGAATAAGGAAGATCTCACAAAGTTATCATGCACAGATAGAAGAAGAATTACAAAAGATGCCGGATGCAGGAATCATAAGGGAAGCAAAATACCCAGAATGGATTGCGAATATGGTCATTGTTCCGAAAAAAGAATAAAGGGATAAGCATTTGTATAGATTTCAGTGATCTAAACAAAGCCTATCCCAAAGACAGTTTCCCATTACCAGACATACCACAAATGGTGGAATCAGCTGCAGGACATGATAGAGTCACTTCACTTGATGGATATAAAGGGTATAATCAAATATCACTCGCAGAAGAAGATCAGGAACATACTGCCTTTTTTGCTCCAAGAGGTTTATATTGTTATGTGAATATGCCATTTGGTTTGCGAAATGCGGGTGCTACATATCAACGAATGGTTGAAAAGGTGTTCGCAAAGTGGATACATAAAACTTTGGAAGTATATGTAGATGATATGTTGATAAAAAGCAAAGAAGCCAAAGATCATGTGCAAGATTTGAAGGAAATATTCGAACAAATGAGAAAGTTCAACATCAAATTAAATCCTGAAAAATGTATAATTGGAGTTGCATCTGGGAAATTCTTGGGATATATAGTATCAAAGGAGGGAATACAAGTTGATCCAGAAAAAGTACAAGCAGTTCGTGACATGCCAACACCTGCAACGGTAAAGGAAGTACAAAAACTAAACGGACTCTTGGCTTCACTTGGAAGATTTATTTCGCGAATGTCAGATAAGTGCAAACATTTTTTCAACATACTTAAGAAGGGAGCAAAATTCAAGTGTACTGATGAATGTGAAAAAGCTTTTCAAGGAATCAAAGAATATCTCACAAATACATCCATATTACAGAAACCAGAGAAAGACGAAGAATTATTGGTATACCTCGCAACAACTCCATATGCTCTAAGCGAAGTTCTGTTGCGAACAGACGCATGAATAGAAAGGCCCATTTACTACATTAGTAAAACTTTTAACGCAGCAGAGAAAAATTATTCTAAAATGGAGAAGTTAATCTTAGCCTTGGTTTATGCATCATTCAAGTTACGAATATACTTCCAAGCGCATGTGATAAAAGTGGTAACCAAAGTCCCAATTGAATCAATCATGAAGAACACAAAAAGGTCAGGAAGAATAGAAAGGTGGAATTCCCAAGTAAACCATTACAAGATAAAATACGAAGTATTATCATCGCAAAAATCACAAGTCGTCGCAGATTTCTTGGCGGAATTTCCTTTGGAAGAAGATGAAGCAGTAGAAGAAATGATGGATGTTGAAGAAGAATTTGGGAATCCAAAATATTTGTTAACAGAACCAAATAGATGGGAAATTTTAGTAGATGGATCATCCAACAGCGAGGGGAATGGAATATGAGTTGTGTTGATTTCACCAGAAGGAGAAAGAACAGCATTCTCATTCAGACTAGAATTTGCATCCACGAACAATGAAACAGAGTACGAAGCTGTAGTGCATGCATTGAAGATCGCAATAGAAAATAAGCTTGAAAGTATAAGGATAACAAGTGATTCGCAGCTGGTAATTTGTCAAATTAAAGGAGATTATACCACAAATGAGTCTTCTTTGAAAAAATACAAGAAACTCGTTGATGAATTATTTGCGAAGATACCAAAATTAAAATGGAGACATATAATAAGGAAATACAATTGACTCGCAGATGCTTTTGCATTCATTCCAAGTATGATGACAAATCCTAATACAAGAAATATCAAAATCCAGACAATTCAACACCCATCAGTGGACAAAGAAAAAGAAATTGAGGAGGCAGTTGCGATGGAAGTAGAAAGGGAATTACCAAACAACATCGCAGATTGGAGAAAGGAAATACATGCATATCTCGCAATAGGAGAAATATCCAGGAACAGACTAGAAGCACATAAATTAAAGAGTCGTGCAACAAACTATGAGTTGCGAGAAGGAATTTTATACAGAAAATATTTCAGTGGACCACCTCTCAAGTGTTTAACTCATAAAGAAGGAGAAAAGATATTGAAGATGTTACATGGAGGATAAGCTGGTAATCATAGTGGGGGAATATCTCTAGCGTATAGAGCAAAGATACAAGGATATTACTGGCCTTATATGCATACAGACGCAAAATTGTTAAATTTTAAGATGCAAGGAATGTCAACGACATGGTAAAAGAATTCATTCACCAGGGGCAACATTAACTTCTTCAACAAGTCTGGCATTTTGGGAAATGGGGTTGGATATTGTTGGACCATTTTTACCTGGATCCAGGACAAAGACGATACTTGATAGTCGCAACAGATTATTTCACGAAGCTCGCAGAAGTAAAAGCAGTACATCATATTCGTGATAAAGATGTTTTTACGTTCATATTTGAGAACATCATTTGCAGGTACGGAGTTCCAGCACAGTTAGTATCTGATAGTGGAAAACAATTTGAAGGGAAGAATATAGAGATGCTACTCAGTGCTTTTAGGATAAAATGTGGGAAGTCAACTCCGTTATATCCACAAGCTAATGGACAGGCAGATGCAACAAATAAAACGATCGCAGATACAATCAAAAAGAAATTAGAAGGAAATCTCAAAGGGTGGTGCGATCAAGTACCTAGTGCGGTTTGGGCATACAATACAACTAGAAGAGAGGCAACTGGAATGTCTCCTTATTGCTTAACATATGGAGTAGAAGCAGTATTACCAACAGAGGTTGTAATCTGACAAAAAAGAAAGAAGCTTGGGAAGGAAATTTAAGTGCAGGGGTGATATTAAGTGAATTGGATGATTTGGAAGAAAAAATAGAAAAGGTGTTTCACCATATGAAAATTTATCATGAACGATTAGCTCGAGAATATAACAAGAGAGTCATTGAACGTGAATATCAACCAGGTGATTTGGTCATGCGAGAAACACCTCCATATCAGAAACAAAATGGAGGAAAATTAGCACCAAAATGGGATGGACCATATGTTATCAAAGAGGTTGTGGGAAGTGGAGCTTATCGGCTGATGGATCCAGAAGGGAGAGACATGGGTTTGAGACTTGGTATACCTTGGAATAGACTGTATTTGAAAAGGTATTATCCATAAAACTCATGATACAGTTTACGAATATTGTTTGCTCGCAGGAAATTTGCAAAAGTTACGAATTTCAAAAAATTTATTGCGATTAACTTTCATTAAAGAAAGACGCAAACATTAATTTGCGAATAAAAGACCGCAATCTGTGATCAGCTTTCAAAAAAGAAAGAAAGCCGCAGAAATATTACACAGGAAAACCTTTGTGGCGTACAACCTAGTTCGCGAAGCAACATTTCGTAAGAGGAAAAGTCCTAAAGTACGTCATTTAAGGGGGTACCTATAAGCATGGATCAGGGACACCGGAACACCACCAAGGAACCTGAGTATATGGAACTTTACGGGGTACAACCCAATAACGGGGTACCTATCCGGGTTAGACACCTTGTATTCTCACCTAATCTTGCGACATTACGCGATATTATGCGATGTAACATGATTTAGGTTGGGCGACTAAGGCATACTGTCTTTCCAAAGAAGTGCAGAGAACGATCAAGGTGCCGAGGTACACGGTTGAGTCAAGAGTGTCGGGTGGGCTTGAAGCACATCTGCCATTTTTGACAAGTCTTGGCAAATGATGCACTTGGCCCAAAGATACCCCATAGGGTTCAACCTCGTAACTATAAGCCCTATAGGCAAAAAGGATAAGAGGTTGCGATCAAAAGCTAGTTGTTTGCAGAACCGGATGGGAAGAGCTAACCTTGTATGGTCGATGTACGCTTCCTTGAAGGGGCAACCAAGGGGAAGATAAAGGGAAGCACCCTCCATTAGGGAGCTGATACGCGCTATAAGACGCAAATGTCACGAGGCTTTTTGTTTGCAAAAACATAAAGGCTTGTCATATTTGTGCAACAACTGAATTTCTGCGAGCATAAAAAAAAAAAAAAAAAAAAAAAAAGAGAAAGAAAATATACAGAAAAAGAGAACTCGCAGAACATAATAAAGAAGTTAAGATGAGATCAATGGGTTATTACATGAAATTGTAAAAACGTCCTGCGATTTCATCGCAAGACGATAATGTCACGAGGTTGTATATTCGCAAGAATGTTCAAACTTGTCATATTATCGCAAATACAAAAATATTATCACAAAAGAGGTGGCAAAATAATACCTTTACTTAGGAAGGCACGATAAGACCACAACAATTAATGAAATTTATTCCATCAATATCATTGAAGAATTTTTACAAGAATATATATCATGAAGTTCTGACAAAGAAGGCAATTCCGTCAATATCATTGAAGAACTTTTACAAGAATATATATATCATGAAGTCCTAACAAAGAAGGAAATCCCATCAATATCATTGAAGAATTTTTACAAGAATATATATCACGAAGACATAACAAAAGATGTGATTTTACTCGCAATCAAAAACAGATAGTTCGTATTTATTAAATTTTACGAGGATTACATATTTCTTATACTTCTTCATACATTTAATAATTCTTCACGAATTGAATAATTCTTATACTTCTTCATACATTGGATAATTTTTCATGGATTGAATACTTCTAATACTTCTTCGAAGATATTTTATACTTCTTATACTTCTTAAGGATATTTCATAAGAATCTATTCTTATATTTCAAAAGGAGGATTTCTTATTCACAATCGCAACAAGATGAAACTTAGTAAGTTAAATTGGGAAGATATTCTAATACTTCCAACAATGTTTAATCATCTGAAGAGCAATAATATGGGGAAAGGAGATACTAAGCTAAGTCTTTAAGTTATATTATTTCTCTTCATATGATCAAATGATGCAAAGAAGGAAAGCATTCAATTTAAGAAAGGTTAAATCATCTTCGCAAAATATCAAATGTACTTCTTAAAATAACAAAAATAGTAGGCATAATTATTTGCAAAAAGAGAACCAACAATAGCCAAGAGAAAGAGTTCAAAGGAAAACAAGAGAATTAATGATAATTTGAGAAAGAATATTATTATGCTTCATCAACACTCTGTGCTGGGTCTTTAAGATGAGCAGGGTCATTAGCAGCATTCGAATTTTGCGAAATATCATCCTTTGTAGAGTCTGCCACAGGAACATCTCCTTGAGAAATAGATTCTTTTTCATCATCAAGTCCTTCATCATCGCTCTCATAATCAAAATCACTATCAGGATCACGAGCAACTTCATCATCAGATATTTTCAGAGGAGTAATTTTCATAGGAGGCAAGGATCTTGATAAGAGAATGTATTCACAAAGACTTGAGCTTTTAGATGACTTTCACGAAGTATAGCTTTCTGATGGTTGGTATCTTCGATATATTTGGAGTAAGCAAGATAGTTGAATCTCCGAGTGGCACGATCACGAGAGTTGATTAGACAAGTAGAAAGCAAAGCATTTTTCTTGCGAAGCTCAGAACAGGAGGCTTCTAGTCCAGCCTTAGCATTGCGAAGGTTATTCTCAGATTCTGCGAGTAAAAATTAAAAAAAAAAGTTAAATTTGCAAATATAACAAAATTTAAAGGTATATCAGAGGCAGTCAAATTATAATGACTACCTTCTCTTTGTGAAGTAAGAAATTGAGCTAAAGATAGACAACAATTCTTCATCTGATCCATCGCATTATCGAAACCATTACCAACTAATCCTTTAAGTCTAGATTGAAGATTTTGATCTTTAGAAAGAAGAAAATTTTTATCCTTTGCAAGTTTGGCATTAAGACTTTCTAGTTCAGAGTAATCTTCTTCAAGTTGATTCTTCTTAGTACTTAAGATTATATTTTTATTAATAAGGGACTTCTTCTCAACGTCAAAAGAACTTCTCTCTGCATCTGAAGATTTCTTTAATTCCTTAAGTTCACCTTTTAACAAAGAAAGAAGATTTTCTTGATTCAAATACGAGCATTTCTCTTCTGATAAGGTTTAATTGTTCTCATTTATTCTGAAGAGTGTTTAATTGTTTCGAAGAAACGGTCATTGTATTCAAATACAAGCATTTCTCTTCTGATAAGGTTTCGTTCTCTCCTAATAAGGTTTCTATTCTCAAGCTGTCTTTAGTTAAAGAAGAAGTAAGTTGAGATATATCATCATTCAAAAAAATTCGGTCATAAATCAGTTGAGTATTCTCTTGAAAAAGGGCATCAAAATTATCAAGAGCACACGAATAAAGATCAGATAAGTGGGAGAATTGGTTCAAGAGGCTTGCATGCTTGGCTTGATATTCTGTTGCATCTGATTCATGGAGAAGTACCAACATTCTACATTTTCGGATGGATTCTATAAAGGGGAATGGGTTTTAACGGGTGTTTCAAACATATGAAGAATATAAGTAAACAAAAGGGGAAAATATGAAGATAATAACCATACCTTTTAATTCATCATTCCTTTTGTGAAGGATCGCACAGTCAAGAGAATCGTTTTGAAGCTGATGATTCTCTTTATGAAGATTCTTACATTATGCTCTTGAAGACTTCAGAGATTGGCGAAGCGATTCAACTTATTTTTCCAAGGATTGATGTGAAATAGAAATATCAGGATTGATGAAACTATTTAGCGCTTTGCAAAACTCGTACTGCGAACGAACATTAGTAGACTTCGCAGTACTGTTCAAAACTTCAAATAACATTCGGAAAGTTGAGTAAATTTCATCTCGAATTTCTTGAGGAAGAGGAGAAGAATTTGAAGGAATAAGAGCAAGTTGTAAATTGTCTGGAGCAACATCACTCAAAGGATTGGGAGTTAAGATAGATTTTTCAAGAGAAGAAGTTGAAAAAGTATTTTGCGAGGGTTGATCCTGAAGAAGTGTTGATAAATTTACATTGGTGGGAGACTGAAAACTGGGTAATGGAGTAGAGGCAGGAGTTTGCGAAGAAGTGCTTTCACGAGGAGGAGAGGGAAATTCCTTATCAACCTCAGGAAGGAAGTCATCAATTGAAATTATTGGGGTGGGTTTAGTCACTCGAGATCTCTTGTTGGGGTTTGATTTTTCACCAACCTACGAATCAAAATGTAGATTAAAAAACTGAGGCAACAATATATTGTTTAAAAAAGAAGACAGAGTATTTTAACTACCTTTTGATTCTCGGATTTCCTTCTTCGAAGATTAGGTCTTGAATTTCTGGTTGGAGGTTTCACCTGAGGAATAGTTTTGCCGAAACAAACCAAAATCAAACAATAAATTATACAGAAATCAAAGAGGAAAACAAATGAAAGACACGGAAGATAGAAGAAAATTACCTTGGAGAACTCATGATGATATAGACAGGAAGAGAAGATGGTAGCAGAGAGTGTGATAAGAAGATAAAATTGCAGAAGTAAAAAGAGAAAGTAAGAAAAAGATAAGGAAGAGAATATAAAAGAGTTTATATAAGGGAATAGCTAGAAATGGACGGTTACAAAAGATGTGTCCAAATTCTAAAAGAATAAGTAACGGTTATGTTCTCACGATCATTTATTCTTCGCAGAATTGACATGAGAAGAGACAAGATGTAGGTACCGAATATCGCAAGACATTAGTTTACGAACATCGTAATAAATATAGGAGGAAAGAGTTACAAAACAATGCGATGATAGAGGAAGCACGGGGAAGTATGAAAGATTTACGAGCATAAAATAATCTTGCGAAGATATGTTGCGATACTTCGCAACACATATACAGTTGTACAAATTTGAGTTCAAATGTAAAATTCAGGAGGTTCTTTTAAGAAGTGTTAGAAAATATCTTAGGAAAGAGAATAGAGAAAGTTGTAACTATTCTAGTTCCATTTAGATACTTCTATGCAATCAATTGAGAGAATTAATAGAAAAAGTGTCATTCATCATCAAGAACTTCTTAAGTTTTACAAATTATACTGAGGGTGTAGTTGTAGGTTATTCTGCAACTACATAATAAGACCTTTAACTAGGAAGGAAAAATAAGACCAACAGAATAATCTTAAAAAATTAATTAACTATTCTATTTTAAGATGCAGGAAAGATTTGTTCATCGCAGGAGAATATAAAAGAAAGCAGATTCGTAAAAATCGTACATTTTCGGAACATCGCAGCTGTACTAATTACATCACAGAAATATTCATACTTTCACATAGTTCACAGAAAGGGGACACAAGAAATAATTCACCATTTCAAGCAAGATAATGAAGGGCAAGTATGGGAATGGAGAAATAAAATTTCATTATCTTCCTTGAGGATATTCAAAGTAAACAAAATCAAAAGTTGAATCTTCAAAATTTCAAAAATTAAAGAAGAAGAAAAAGAAAGAAAAAAAGAAATTCAAGATTTGACGATTGTCTCGTCAGATTCACTATTCTTGCTCGCCAGATTCGTTGTTCTTTCCAGAATTGTCAGCTTCATCAGTATTCTTCTCACCACTTATAGATACTTCTTTAGGAGGACTTCTCTCCTCTTCATCATCTTCTTGAGTGGTATTTTCTTATTCATTAAATTATAATTCCTTATCCATGGGAAGAGGAATTTCATCATCATCAACTTTCAAAGGAGGAACAGACACAGGAGGGAGAGAATGGGAAAGTAGAATATCGTTCATGAGAACTTCAGCACTGAGGTGAACCTTGCGAAGGAAACCTCTGTCACGGTTCCTAATCTCTATTTTTTTGAAGTACTCGAGATAATCAAGTCTTCTTTTTGCTTTGTCGCGAGCTTCAAGATAATTGGAAAGAAGAGTCTTGTTCTCTTTGCGAACTTTATCCAATTTGTTGGTAAGATCAGAGATGGTAGAATAAAGACTTCTTTCAGATTCTGCGAGTGACAAAAGTGATAAAAGATCATTTAGTCAAAGATTTTGCAAGAAATATAACACAAAGGTCAACTAGAGAGGCAGTCAATTGACTACCTTCTTTCTGCAAGGTTAAGTTTTGAATTAATGTAAAGAAAAAGTTTTCCCATTGATTCATAGCGTCATCAAATTTATCGCCAACCACACCTTTCAGACGAGACTTCATGTTTTCTTCTCTGGTGCGTAGATACAAGTTTTCCTTTGCTAGTAAAGAATGAGATTCCTTGAATTGAGAGCACTGGTCTTGAAGCTCGCTGGCCTTCAAACTAAGAGTTAACCTACCCTTGATAAGTTTATCCTTCTCAGCAGCAGATTATTCAGTTACCTCCTTGAGCTCATTTTTAAGGGAACGAAGAGATTGCTCTTGATTATCGCATATCCTTTGTAGATTACTCAATTGCTGTGAAGAAATCGCCATCAAGCTTGAAAATCTATGTTTCTCTTGGGATAAAGTTCTATTTTCATCTGATAAAGATTCTACCGCCAAGTTAGACCTGGTTAACGAATATGAGAGACGATAAATCTCGTTACTTAATAAATTTTGACTTCGCGATAATTGGTCATTCTCATTAGTAAGATTATCTATTTGATCGATCGAATATGTATAGAGATTATCTAATCTATTATACTGGTCCATCCAAGAATCTCTTTCAACACGAGCTTCGTCGGCAATAGATTCAAATTTAAGTCTTTCCATGAAACGAGTCCGATTTGAAACTAATATATGAATCAAGAATTTAAGAAAGAGACTTGAGTACAGAAGATATAAAAGCAAAAAAGAAAAAAAAAAGAAAAAAAAGAGCAAAGGCAGGAAAATTGTACCTTTCATCTCGTCATTTTTTCTGCGAAGGTTCTCGCAGTCAAGAGAAGAGTTGAGAAGCATATGGTTCATAGTATAACATTCAGAAGTTTTAACTTGGAGGCTTTTTCTCAGAGTTTCAACTTCATCTTCTAGAGATGCTCGTGAAGAAGTATTATCAGAGCCAAAATATTTAAGTAAGGTCTCGCAAGCTTCATATTGGAGAGAATCGGTAGAAGATTTTCTAGCATCGTCTAAAATTTTAGATAAAATTTTAAAAGCAACATCGACTCCAGCTAAGATTCCATTTTATGGAGGAAGAGATGCAGAGGGTGAAGTGGTAACAAGGGCAAGTTGACGATTAGAGTCATTTGCGATGGTTGTATTATCAGAAAGAGGAGTGTTGGGAAAAACAACAGTTGAAGGCAATAAAGGACTATAAGGAATTTCAGTCACAGCGATTTCAGGAGTTTGATTTGTCAATGAATCGAAAGAAGAAGAGGTGTTGGCAGCAATGTTCTCGCAGATAAAAGGAAGAGGACCCAGTTGCGAGGGTGTGGGAGTAACTCTTGCAGATGTTAATGTGAGGATAGATAAGTCAGCCTCAAGAGCTTTGAAATGATGATATCTTTTGGGAGGATTAGCGATGTTCTCGACATTCTGCGAATAATAACTTAGATAAGAAACAGAGGCAACAATATTGTTATTAAGAAATAGGATATGTTTCTTACCACCTTATTATTCGCAGAACTTCTCTTCTTCTTCTCAATTGGTCTTTTGCGAGCATTAGGATTTTGACCTGAAGATTGGGTGTTAGGGATAGTTCCACTGAAGAGAAAACATAATACGGGAGTTAATAAAGGATCAAATAGAGAAAATCGAAGAATATGAGTAAAAATTAAATCAAGTAAATATTGTAATTAAAAAAACATACCTTGATGATTCCATTAGAACAGTAGTAGGAGAATATGAAGAAGAAGAAAAGTTGCAGACGGAAGACAAAATAAACAGATGAAGAAGATAGAGAAGTAGAAGAAGAAAATTAGTTTTGAAGTTTAACTCTGCCTTTTATAGGCAAAAGAGAATAACCTGTTGAGTAAAGACGTGTCCGTAAAAAGATGAATTTACAACACATGTAGGCGGTTAAATCTAAATTAACGGAGCAATGTCGAGAACAAAATAAGGGAAGAAGAGAGGCTGCGAGCACTTTGAAGAATTGAAGATTCTCATATCCTCTCCACTTTGCAAAGAAGACATGAGAAGAGGCAATATGTAGGACCAGAATATTGCTACAATACTTCTCTACGAGATTAACAACACTTCCCAGCGAGCATCACCGCAAGATCATCAACTACACTTTGCGAGTGTCACAAAAGCAGTCAAAAGAGCGACGCAATAAATGACGAGTGAAGAAAACTTGAGAAAAGTATGTTTATCCCGCGATGGTTACAAAACTGGCGAGAGTGAACATTGCAACTATCGCGGTACAATCGCAGAATCAGCCCAAAATAAGAGGAAAACTTAGTTGTCATCCACTATGTAACTACCCTATAAATATAGACCCAATGTGTCCAGAAAAGGATGATGTATTTTTGAGAGTTAAGAAAATCTTGAGGAGAGAGAAACTTCAAGAAAATAGTTGTAATCTTGAATTCTTTCATTTCTGTAAACATTTCTGAAACCAAAATAATAAAGTGTCGTTTTTCATCTTCAATTATGAGTGGATTATAACAAAATCTTAACAAGGGTGTAGTGTGGGAAATCCTGCAACTACAATTTACTTCAAATATGATCATGAGAATGAAAGAAGAAATGACAGAAATGAAAGAAGAAATGAAAGAAATGAAAGAAGAATTGACAGAAATGAAAGAATGAAGAAATGCGAGAATATCGCGAGAAACGCGAATAAAATTTCGCAGAGACATAAGACTGGGATGAACCTTTATGGCGTGCACCCTAGTTCGCGAATAAAATTTCGTAAGAGGCAAATGTTAGACCTAATAGTGCGTCATATAAGGGGGTACCTGATTGCATGGCTCATGGGTAAGGTTATACCGCTGCTGGATCCTAAGCCATGGAGAGAAAGGGGTCCATCTCTTTGAGATACCTATCCAGGAGAGGTACCTTGGATTTCCAACTATATAAGGTCATACCCTGGTTGGACGACCGAGGGTCTCTTCTAAGGAGTGAAGAGTATGACCAAGGCGCCAAGGTACACGGTTGAGTTAAGGGTGCCCTGGGCGTACGAAACTACCCTGTCCATCCTTGTAAAGTCTTGGCTATGATGCACTCGGCCCGAAGAAAACCCCACTTAGGGTGCAGTCTTGTAACTATAAGCCATATAGGCATAAAGGACAAGAGGCTGCGAAAACAACTGGTTGTTGGCAAATCTGGATGGGAGGAGCTAGTCTTGTATGGCCGATGTGCCCTCCTTGAAGGGGCAACCAGGGGGAAGATAAGGGCGGCACCCTCCATTAGGGAGCTGATAAGTGTCTAAAGACGACAATGTCATGGGGCTTTATGATCGCAAGAACATTTAGGCCTGTCATATTGTCGCGTGACAAAAATTATACATAGGCAACAAGCCATGAGAGAAAAAAGTTAAGATGAGATCAATGGGTTTTTACATGAAAGTGTAAAGACGTCCTGCGATTTTATCACAAGACGGCAATGTCATAAGGCTTTGTTCTCGCAAGGGAGCTTAAGTATTGCCATATTGTCGCAGAGAAATTGACAAAATGAGGAAAAGGCAAGATCAATGGGTTTTTGCATATAAATGTAAGAGCATCCTGCGATTTTGTCGCAAAAAGAAAAATTGGCAAAATAAGACCTTTAACTAGGAAGGCAAAATAAGACCAATAGAATAATCTCAAACATTAACTATCTTCTGAAGATTGCAGAAAAGATTTGTTCATCGCAAGAGAGATAGCAAGTACTATTTAGAATCTCTCAGAAACACTATTCAGAATTTCTCAGAGTCTCTCAAGAGGATTATCTACAATCTCGAAGCACTATTCATAATCTCGCAGTACTATTCATCTCGTGACACTATTTGCGGCACTATTCATAACACTATTTCAGGAGCATTATTCATAATTTCGCAGGGTTATTCATAAACTTGCAGACACATTCAGAAACTTGCAAACTCATTCAGCATCTCGCAGACTATTCCAGAATTTCGCAGGAGATATGATTATTTCGCAGAATATGATTATTTTATCGCATGAGACATAGGCAAGATAAGAATAAAGAAACAATTCGTTCATTTAACATTTTCTCAAGGATTCTATCTTCATAGATAAAGAACAGAGGCAACTATGGATTACCAAGAAAACATTTTATGTTCTTTATCTACTCGGCAAGAATCATTTCCAAAATGGGCAAGAATTCTCACCAAAAACGAAGTAATAATTTCGCATGAACAAAGGCAATACTTATAACTTTCATTCAAGGACGGATACTTCTTATATTTTGGCGATTGAGTACTTCTTATATTTCTTCAAGGATACTTCATACTTCGCATACTTCAAGAGTTAATACTTCTTATTTATTTAGCAAAGATATGGAGCTTCACAAAAGAATAGAGGCAAGTACGTAGTTTTCAAGTCCAGTATTCTTTCGCTCGTTCCTTCATCAACAAAGATCAAAGACTACTACAACAATTGATTTTTCCTTAAAGATAGCTCTTCAAGCAATATTCAAGGAAAAGGAGGCAAGATGTAGGATCAAAATATCGCCACAATAATATTCTTACGAAATTATTAACAACATTTATGTGAGTTATTCAACAACACTCTGCGAGCGTCGCAGAATAATTCAAAGAATGACGTAATAGACAACGACAGCATAAAACATGAGAAAGATGTGAAGATTTTGTAGTTGGAGAGAATGCTCGTGAGAACAAGGCGGGATCTCGCGAGAACAAAGCAGGAAATGAAGATTTTGTGGTTATAAAAGAGTCTCGCGAGAACGATAGCATATTTCGTGAGAACGATAGCAGAGCCTGCGAGGAGCGTAGCAGAGGTCCTAAAATATGGGAAATATGAGTTGAATGTGAGCTGTCATCCACCATGAAGATATCTATATAAAGAGAAGAGCAGGAGAGAGATAGGGGGACACAATTTGAGGAGAGAGAGAGATTTTAGAGAGAGATTTTTAGAGAGAGAATGTATTTTTGTTTATCATCTTTTTCCCCAAAACCAGATTTAGAAATCCATTAATGGAGATTATCAATGTAAAATCAAATGTGAATTTTAATAATCATAGTGAAGAATCATGGATGTAGATCAAATTGATCGAACCATGTAAAAAATCTTGGTGTCCGTTTATAATTTTAGCAATTTTACTACCATTTCTAAATGAAGATCTAGAAATTAATATCAAGATATGAAAAGGGGTGTGTTGTTAGATTTCCTGCAACTACAGTGGGATTGAGATATTAGCTTTGAAGAAGACATGGGCCTATAAGAAGATTTTCCAAAAGGACCCAAGACCCAAACCCATATCCAGACCCGATATACTCCCTCCGTCCTAGTTTAGATGCTAAAATTGGGGATTTTTTTTTGTCATAGAATACTTGCTATACTTCATATTTTTTCACCTTATATCCTGATATTCCCCTGACTTGGAATCATACCATAACATGGAGAATTGTGTATTTCAATTTTCAAGACACGCTCTTAAATATTTTTCTCTATATATTTCCTCTATTTGAATTTTTCCAACTAAATAACAAAATCTAGACATCTAAAAACTAATAACATTAAATACCAACCTAGGGTAATTGTGGAAAAAAACTATTCTCTTTGTGTTTCTTAATATTTGTGCAAAATCCTATTTTAGCATCTAAACTAGGATGGAGGGAGTATCAGAATTTGATAACCCGTTCAACACCCAGAAGCTGCTTAACATACTTCTCCACATGGTAATCAACATCTGAAGCATCCCCCCAATACCGAAGCAACCTATATTTCATCCCCTACTCGAACATAACCAAAACCATCTCTATTTCTTCTCTTTATCCTCTACAACAGCACTTGCAACCCTCTCCATCAAATTCATCCCCCCCCCCCCCCCGACCATCTCAGCTCACAACCGCCTCCATAAACACAATCAAACTCTTACTAATTATCTCTCTAAATCTTATCTTCTCACTTATAAGAAAAAGTAAGTTAAGATTGAGAGAGATAAGATTAGGGTTAGCTGGAAAGTAAGCTTGCAGAGACAAATTGAAGATATAAATTATCAGAAAACGCGTTTTGGGTAAGTAGGTCACTGTTAGTTGTCGAATTGAAGGTGAATTGAGAGAAATTTTATATAAATAGGGCTTGTTGTGATGTGTTGTAACCACCCAATTTTAGCTGGATCAACTGTTTAGTAAAATCATCTTCATCATGTTCTGATTCCATTTACTAGGGTTTAAATGAAGCCCTAGCTTACTACTTGTTATTCATGTTATTTGCAATGACCCTGTTGTGCTTAATTGTCTTAGAATACAATTTAATCTTAGTACTTCAACACTTTAATTTCACTGTATATGTCATGCATCCATTGTAGTTAGAACAATCTTGTGTTGTAGAATTACAGCTTATATTTCATCACATATATTGATCTTATGATTAGTTGTGCCTTAAACAGACAGTTAATGATTAGGAGAGATACCTTAGTTGCGATTAGTTTATTCATATCAAAGTAACCTTAGATATACAAAAGATTTTCATCTCCCCTGTTATCAACTATAAGGACAAGGTTAGTACCATTAGTAGGATAACTAGAGTAAGTTAGTGGTGGATTCAACTTCCCTAGTACCCTATTTCCATTTTTTATACTTACATCTTGCTTTGCACGCTGTTTTACTATTTCAGTTACTACCAACCATCTTATTTGTATTGACACAAATACCCCTTTTGTTACTCTCAGTTTGAATCAGTTTTAGTAAGACTCTAGATTCAACTTTACACCCTCCAAGTCCCTGAGGATCGACTTGTGCTTACCCTGTGTTGCATTAGGACACTGTTCACTTGCATTTATCATTGTAAGCTTGTTTATAGAACTTCCAAGTTTTTGGCGCCGTTGCCGGGGACTCGGTAGCGGTGTAGTCGAATCTTTAACTTCACTTTACTGATTTTCAGTTTAGTGTTGTATATATGTGTTTAGATTTTTATTTTTAAACCTGTCGTTGTTTAGTTATTTCATCCATCTGTATATACTTTTCATGTGTTCTCTGTAGTGCTAGCTATAGAAGATGCTTAGTTTGTTTAGTTGTTTCATCCATCTGTAAATTTCCAGTCATCACATTCTTAGCTGCATCTTTGTTCTATATTCATGTAGTTTCAGTCAGTTTCATTTGCATCTTAGCTATAACTTCATAAGCATCATTATCCTGTAGTATAAGATAATTTACATTATATTCTGAATATGTAGGTTGTATATATACTTGTTTAGATTTTACTTTTTCTGTTATAGCATAACTTAGATGTAGTTTTCAATCTTCAGTTAGATCGCATATCTGCATTTTGTTTCAGTTAGCTGCACCATTTCCAAAACTAGTTTTAGTTATATGTATCTATAATTCATAGCATTCTGTAGCTTAGCTATACTTTTGTTAGCTTCTTTTGTTTCATAGTTTGCGTCATTTTAGCACCTATAACTTAGGTTTTTAACTCCATCTGTGATATAATCTGCATCTTAGTTCTAGATAAAAGTTTCGATCCTTATAATTTGTAGCTTTCAGTCGATGTCATTATATAACTTTTGTAATTACCTTCTATCATGCCTCTTTCCTATTAGTTAAAATTTCTTTCACTCAATCTCATCTGTAATTAGTTGCATCATGTAGCTATCTATGGCTGTTCATCAGTCGTATCTGATTATATTGAAATCCGTAAGTCCTTTTGAGTTGTTTCAGCTGTTGCAAATTTGTAGGTCCTGTGTGAGAATCTCTTGTTGTAGCATAACTTGTATTTTGCAGTTTTCTTGCATGTTATTTGCATCTGTAAGTCAAGCGTCTTTTGGTTTCTGTTGTTCTTATAGTGTATCATATTCTGTAGTTATTTATTAAGGTGCATCTAATAATATCATCACAAATTTGTAAATGTTGGTTTATATTTTTAATCTCACATAGATAATTGCATCTCAGCACATTCTATAGTAAATCACAAGTGTCTTCTAAAAGTTGCATCATTTAGCTGCATTTTGTCTTTCTTTTGCATCTGTAGTTTAAGCATTTGTATAGTAAGCTTTATCAGTTCACTAGTAGTTAAAAACTTCATCATCCTGTAATATATCACGCATTCTTGCAATATAGTTTATAGCCCCTTTTGCCTCCTAGAAACATATCATTCCACGTTCAGTTTGTAGTAACAACTTCATATTTGCTTTGTATTCACATTTCTGGGTGCTGAAATTCTTCTTTGAGTAACCAGGTACCTTTGAAACTGAAGAACAAGCCAAAAAGGATAAAGAGAAAGAACAAATCTCTTTCATGCCTGTAGGATCAGAATATTGTCACAACAATATTCTTGCGAAATAAACAACAGTTTTGCGACACATCAATGATATTCTGCGACACATCTCAAAGTGACGTAAGGAATGACATATCAGATGAAAACGACAAAAACATGAGTAAAGTGTGACATTTCTGCGATGAACGAATAAAACTTGTGAATGATTAAGGCGGTGCTAACTGCGATTTATCGCAAGAACTCAGATCCAAAATTAAAGGGAATCTTAACTGTAAATGAGCTGTAATCCATTATGTAAATGCCTATATAAAGGAAATGAATAGTTCCAGAGAGAGAGATGAATTTTTGAGTTGCTAAGAAAGTTTTTAGGAGAGAGAAAATCTTATTAAGTGAATTGTATTCTTGTTTACTGTAATTCTTTTAAGATCATATCAAGAAAGAGGTACTTAATCTTCAAATTGTGTCATAAATTCTTGAGTTGGGTGTAGTGTGGGAATTCCTGCAACTACATTTTGGTGCCCAGAAACAGGGATGAATAGTTGAAAATCATAGCAAAAGTTAGGTAAAAGAAAGAAATTATTCAAGAGTTAGAAGAATATCAAGAAAATTGGTGGAAGAAAAGATGGTTGAAGTCAAATATAATCAAAAGAAATTGGAGTGTGATGTAATAACAAAGATGATGATAGATAAGTTCCATGAAGATATTAGAGGAAGGATACATAAGCGAGATTTTGAAGGAAATAAAATCATGTTGGAAGATAAGGCATCACCGCTAAAAGATTGGGAAAAATAGAAGATCACATTCACGGCGGCAGAAATTCCGAAAGAAAATTTAAGTCATACATCTCCATTAGTGATCACAGTGTCTGCTGTACCAACAAGAAAAGAGAAATCAATAAGATCTACAGAAGAGTGGGCTGTGAATAGGACTCTGGTGGACGCAAGAAGTTCTGTGGATATAATGTTTTATCACACATTCAAGAAAATGGGATACAAAGATGAATAAATGCTTAGTCCAACATATCATATTCATGGATTTGGAAAATCTCTAACAAAACCTAAAGGAGAAATTGTAGTGTGAATTCCGCTGGGGGAAATAGAGACGCAGATAACTTTGTGCGTGGTGGACGTGAAATCACCATATAACATGCTGTTGGGAAGACCATGGATACATGCAATCAAGGCTGTATCATCAACTCTACATCAGTGCATAAAATTTCCTATGCCTAGCGGAATTGGCGAGATTAGAGGAGATGCAGATTATGCAGCGTTGTGTTTCCAAAATGAAGTAAAGAATTGTGAAAATCAAATTCAGTTGCGAAAACAGCGCAGAAAAATGAGGAAAGAAGAAAGGAAAGAAGAAGAATTCAAGATTTACATGATAAGATCAGAAGGAAAAGGAATATTTAACGATGTATCGCAAGAAAGTGATGAACCAGCGGAGATAATAAAAACACCAACACCAATGGGAGAACATGAAGCCAGTTATATTGCAGTAGAACCCACAAAAGAAGTAAATGTTGGTAGTGAAGAAGACCCAAAAATGCTGAAAATTGGAACTAAGATGGATGTGGAGGAAGAAAAGCAAATTGTAAACCTTCTGCGAGAATACAGAGACATTTTTGCGTGGAATATGGACGAGATACCTGGAATAGATCCATCTGTTGCATGCCATAGATTGTAGATTAACAAAAATGTCAGACCATTCAAACAAAGAATAAGAAAGATTGCGACCACTTATCATGCCAAGATAGAAGAAGAATTGCAGAAGATGCTAGACGCAGGAATTATAAGGCAAGAAAAATATCCAGAATGGATCGCCAACATGGTAGTAGTTCCCAAGAAAAATAAGGGGATAAGAATTTGCATCGATTTACTGATCTAAATAAAGCATGTCCCAAATATAGTTTTCCCTTGCTAGATATTCCGCAGCTGGTGGAATCTGCCGCAGGAAATGATCGAATATATTCGTTAGATGGATACAAGGGCTATAATCAAATCCCACTTGCGGAAGAAGATCAAGAACATACTTCATTCTTTGCTCCCAGAGGATTATATTGCTACACAAAGATGCCTTTTGTGTTACGAAATGCAGGAGCAACTTATCAAAGGATGGTGGAAAAAGTGTTCGCAAAATGGATACATAAATCTTTAGAGGTATATGTAGATGATATGTTGGTAAAAAGGAAAGAAGCTAAAAATCATGTGCAGGATTTAAGGGAAATTTTTGATCAGATGCGGCTTTTTAATATCAAGGTAAATCCTGAGAAATGTACTTTCGGAGTATCATCTGGGAAATTCTTGGGATATATTGTATCAAAGGAAGGAATACAAGTTGATCCTGAAAAGGTGCAAGCAATTCGAGATATGCCAACTCCATCAACAATAAAAGATGTGCAAAAATTGAATGGATTTTTAGCCTCATTAGGCAAATTCATTTCGCGGTCATCAGATAAATGCAAGCATTTCTTCAACATACTAAAAAAGGGAACAAAATTTAAATGGACAGATGAATGTGAGAAAGCTTTTCAAGGAATTAAGGAATATTTGGTGAATATATCCATTTTACATAAAGCTGAACTAGGAGAAGAATTGTTGATATACCTTGCGACAACTCAACATGCTTTAAGCGCAGTACTTTTGCAAAATGATGCAGGAGTTGAAAAACCAATTTACTATATCAGCAAAACATTCAATGCTGCGGAGAAAAACTATTCAAAGATTGAAAAACTAATTCTAGCATTATTTTATGCGGCATCTAAACTTCGTATATATTTCCAAGCGCATAAAATTAAAGTACTAACAAAAGTACCAATTGAATCAGTAATGAAAAATTCAAAAAGATCAGGCAGAGTTGAAAGATGGAACGCACAAGTGGGGTATTTTGAGATCCAATATGCAATTTTATCCTCGCCAAAATCTCAAATTGTCGCAGAATTTCCTTTGGAGGATGATGAAGCTGTAGAATACATGATGGATATAGAAGAAGAGTACGGGGATCCAAGAGATCTTTTAACAGAACCAAATAGATGGGAAATATTAGTAGATGGATCATCCAACGGAGAAGGAAATGGAGTAGGAGTCGTTTTTATTTCACCAAAAGGGGCAAAAATGGCATTTGCATTCTGGTTAGAATTTGAATCTACAAATAACGAAACAAAATATGAGGATGTAGTGCATTCTCTAAGATTTGCAATAGATATGAAGGTAGAGAATGCAAGAATTACCAGTGATTCGCAGTTGATTATTCGCCAAATCGAAGGAGAATACGCAACTAATGATATAACTTTGAAAAAATATAAGAAACTTGTTGAAGAATTATCTGCGAAAATTCCAAAACTCAAGTGGAGGCATATTTCAAGAAGAGATAATAGGCTCGCATATGCTTTTGCGTTTATATCAAGTATGATGGTAGATCCAACTGCGAGAAATATAAAAATAGAAACACTCATAGCACCGTTAATTAATAAAGAAGAGGAAGAGGAAGCTGAGGCAATGGTAGTAGAAAATAATGGCGAAGAGTCAATTCGAATTATCGCAGATTGGCGTGCAGAAATTCACGCATATCTAGCAAGGGGAGAGGTACCAAGAAATAGATTAGAAGCACACAAATTAAAAAGTAGAGCAACAAATTATGAGTTAAGAGATGGGATATTATATCGAAAATCTTTAAATGGGACTTCCCTCAGATGTATGACACAAGAGGAAGGAAAACGAATACTAAAAATGTTACATAGTGGGGATGATGGTAATCACAGCGGCGGAAGATCTTTAGCATATAGAACTAAAATGCAAGGTTATTATTGGACATATATGCATGAAGATGCAAAGAATTTATCAAGAAGTTGCGAGGAATGTCAGCGATTTGCAAAATGAATACATGCACCTGGTGAAACACTAACATCCTCAAAAAATGTTTGGCCATTTGGAAAGTGGGATTTAGATATTATGGGCCCATTTGTACCAGGAATAGGGAAAAAGAGATATTTAATTGTCGCAACAGATTACTTCACAAAATGGGCAGAAGTTAAAGCAAAGACAAAATATTCGTGATAAGGACATTTTTACATTTATATTTGAAAACATCATTTGCAGATTCGGAATTCCTGCACAGTTGGTGTCAGATAATGGAAAGCAATTTGAAGGAAAAAATATAGAGATGCTACTTAATGCATTCAAGATAAAGTGCGGAAAATCGACTCCTTTATACCCACAAGCTAATGGTCAAGCTGAGGCAACTAACAAAACAATCGCAGATATCCTCAAGAAGAAGTTAGAAGGGCATCATAGAACATGGTGTCAACAAGTCCATAATGCAATTTGGGCTTATAATACTACACGAAGAGAAGCAACTGGGGTATCACCTTTTTGTTTAACATATGGAGTTGAGGCAGTATTACCAAAAGAAGTTGCTATTCCTACAACAAAAAGAGAAGCTTGGGAAAAGAATCTTAGTGCTGGTATGATTCTAGACAAACTTGATGAAGTAGAAGAGAAGAGAGAAAAAGCATTACAACATATGGAGAACTACCATCGCAGATTAGCTCGTGAATATAATAAGCGAGTAAAGAAGCGTGAGTTCCAAGTTGGAGATCTAGTTCTGCGAGAAACACCAGAATATCAGCGAGAAAATGGAGGGAAATTAGCGAAAAAATGGGACGGGCCATATATTATCAAAGAAATAATTAGAACTGGAGCACATAAGTTAATGGATCCAGAAGGAAGAGACACGGGTCAAAGATTGGGCAGTCCATGGAATAGACAATATCTAAGAAAATATTATCAATAAAGGTTTGAAAGACTAAGATGATGGGATTATACGCAAGCAATTGCGAGAGAATAAAAGAAATAATTCGCAAGAACAAAATTGGAAAAATACAAAGTAATTTTTCGCAATAACTTGCGAGATAATTAAGAATTTTAAATGCAAATGCATAAGACGGGCGCAAATCGCCTAAAAAATATGAAAATGGGACGATCCTTTATGGCGTACATCTTAGTTCGCGGATTCTATTCCGTAAGAGGCAACGTCCTTAAAGTACGTCATAAGGGGGGTATCTCTTTGCATGACTATGGGAAAGGCTATACTGCTGCTGGAACCTAGTCATGGAGATTTGGGATTATATAAAATCCATCCAGGAGGGATAACTTGGATTCCCAACTATATAAGGTTATACCCTGGTTGGGCGCCCGAGAGTTTCTCCTAAGGAATGCAAAGTATGACCAAGGCGCCGAGGTACACGGTTGAGCTGTGGGTGCCAGAGAAGGATGAACCTAACCTGGCCATCCACGGCAAGTCTTGACTTACGATGTGTTCGGCCTGAAGAAAACCCCACTAGGGTGTAGTCTCGTAACTATAAGCCATATAGGCATAAAGGATAAGAGGCTACGAAAACAACTGGTTGTTTCTAGAACCGGATGGGAGGAGCTAGTCTTGTATGGCAGAAGTACGTCTCCTTGAAGGGGCAACCAGGGGGAGAGATAAGGGCGATACCCTCCATTAGGGAGCTGTGTATCAAAAAAGACGGCAATGTCATGGGACTTTATATTCGTAAGAATATTTAGACCCGTCATATTGTCGCGTGACACAGACATCAATGTCATGGGACTTTATATTCGCAAGAATATTTAGGCCCGTCATATTGCCGCATAATAGGCCAAAAAGCCAAAAAAGAAATGTTAAGATGAGATCAATGGGTTTTTGCGATAAGAACAAAAGATGAGATAAATGAAATCAATGATAAGAGGATATAAATCACAATAACGTCCTGCGATTTCATCGAAAAGACGCCAATGTCATGAGTCTTAAAAAGCAAAGAGAGATTAATCTCGCAAAATGGCTTAGACTTATCATATTGTCGTAGAGATCAAAATAAATGATAAGACAAGATCAATGGATTATTACATGTAAAAGTAAGAATGTCCTACGATCTTGTCGCATAAAAGTGGCATAATAAGACCTTTAACTAGGAAGGCAAAATAAGACCACAAGAGAGATTATATTTGTGAATCATATAACAGATTTTTCGCAACATTATTCGCGATAATTCATTCATCATATTGTAGATTGATAAAAAGAGCCAAGTATAAGGGATTTCTTACAATGGTAACATATTACATACTTCACAAGGAAGATTATGAGGGGAAAATATGGGGATTATAAAACAATATTTCATTATCTTCCTTGAGAAGAATCAAGATAGTAAAAATAATCAAGTTACAAGAATCAGCGAAGCTTAGATTCAGATTAATAAAAATATATAATCAGAAGAAGATGATGGAGTTACAAAAACTGCAATGTTTCACAAAGGAGATTCAGAAATTACAATCATTCGCAGGACAAGGAAAAGAACAAGATATTTCACAAGAATATAAAACTTCAGAGAATATTCTTCCTTAATTTTATCATTCATGTTCGCTACTATTATCTTCATCAGCGACACCTTTTTAAGCTTGGGTTTCTCCATCACCAGTGATTGTTTTGTGAGGATAATTCTGTTCTTCTACTTCTTTATGAGGATTTTCTTGATATTCTCCATCATTGAGAGGGTTCTCTTCTTCTTCTATTTCTTTAGGTGGGTTTTGTTCATCCTCAGAAAAATCTTCTTCATTACTTGAATAATTTAGATCTTCATCTATGAGACGAGGGACTTTGTTATTATCTATCTCCAAGGGTTTGATCTTCATAGGAGGTAAATAATGAGAGAATAGAACATTGTTTACGAGAACCTCAACGCCTAAATGAGCCTTACGGAGGCAATTATTTTCCCGGTTTCTGATCTCTATATCTTTGAAATATTCAAGATAGTCAAATCTTCTTAATGCTCTGTTGCGAGAGTTAGAAAGCTCGGTGTTCTTTTTGTGAAGTTTGGCCAACCTCATAGATAGATCAAAGATTGAAGCTTGATGGTGCTTCTCAGATTCTGCAGAAGAAAAATTGCATATTAGATGGAATTCTCGCAAGAAATAAGATGGGAAAATACAATGAAATAATTAATAGACGAGGCAGTCAAAATGACTACCTTCCTTTTGCGAGGATAAAGTTTGAATTATGTTAAGGAAGCAACTCTTCCATTGATTCATGGTATC
Organism: Papaver bracteatum; assembly: GCA_023529315.1. Taxonomy (NCBI): domain Eukaryota; kingdom Viridiplantae; phylum Streptophyta; class Magnoliopsida; order Ranunculales; family Papaveraceae; genus Papaver; species Papaver bracteatum. The sequence goes on from JAJJWX010000365.1 coordinate 1,112,848, forward strand.
ATCGAAAGTATCACCAACTTTACCTCTCAAACGAGATTTTATACTTTTTTCTTTAGAAAGAAGATGAGTATTTTCTTCTTTTAAGGAGGAATGGGAGTTCTTCAGTAGAGCATAGTCATCTTTGAGACTGTTGACTTTGACGCTCAGAGCTAATCTACCTTTTATAAGTTTCTCTTGTTCAGCGGCAGGTGATTCGGTTATCTTTTTAAGCTCATCTTTCAATACACGAAGAGATTGCTTTTGGTTGTCACACAACTTTTGAAGATTAATCAATTGCTGCGAATAAACCATTGTTTTACTCACAAAGATACGTTTCTCTTGAGATAGGGTTTTGTTTTCATCTAATAAAGATTCCACCCTCAAATTAGTCTGATTTAGCGAATATAAAAGTTGAGTGGCTTCATTACTTAGGCGATCTCGTTCACAAATTAGCTGATTATTCTCATTCTTAAGATTATTTATCTCGTCAATTGAATATGTGTGAAGAGTATTCAATCTATCAAATTGATTCTTCCAAGACTCTTTCCCAATGCGGGCCTCATCAGCGATTTTTTCCCATTTAAGTATCTTCAATTATTGGTTATGTTTTGAAGCTAAATATGCGTCAACAAATAAATAAAAAAAATTGAGTACATAGAAAACAAAGAATTACTGAGGCAAAAACAGAGGCAAGAATGTTATACCTTTCAGATCATCATTCCTACTGCGAAGATTTTCGCAGTCTAATTCAGAATTGCGAAACTTATGATCGAGAAGTTCACATTCTAAAGTTTTTGCTTGAAGATTCTTCTTCAAGGTTTCAATTTCACTTTCTAAAGCAGTTAGCTTAGACGAAGAACCGCAGGATCCAAGATGCTTGCTTAGAATCATACAAATATCCTGTCTCGCAGGGTCTGTAGAAGATTTCATAGCATCATTCAAAACTTCAGATAATATTTGAAAAGAAGTTTCAACCCCTGTTGCTATTTCTTGATAAGAAGGAAGAGAAGTAGAGGAAGAGGTTTTGGCGACAATAACTTGAAGATTAGAATCATTCGCGGTAGTGGGAGTGGAAGAAGGAACTTGGTTAGTCGCAATTACAGTCTCATTCGCCGCAACATCCTTCATCGCAACTTCATTCACCACGGCTTCATTCACCGCAGTTTCATTTACCGTGGTTTCATTCACCACAGTTTCATTAATCGCAGGATCATTGGCTGCTGATTCATTCACTTTAGTTCCAGCTATTAAAGATTCATCCATCGCAACTTTTGAAATATTGATGGAAATATTAGCATCAATAGTTTTATTTGGAATTGATGAAGAAGTAGTATTGGTGTTAATATTAGAATTTACACGAGGAGAAGGAGAAGATTTATCTTGTGGTGGAACAGGGTCTGCAGGCAAGAAATCAAGAATATCCACTTCATCTGGAAGAGCTTTAATTTGACGAGAACGCTTAAGAGGTCTAGAAATATTTTCTTCACCCTGCGAATAATAATGTAGATAAGAAACAGAGGCAACAATATTGTTATTTCAAAGAAATAAGTGTTTCTTACTACCTTATCATTCTCAGATCTTTTTTCCTTTCCAACACGCCTTTTTTGAGGAACTTTAGGGTTATGGTTTTTGACAGTAATCTTAATCTGAGAAGTAGTGTTATTGAAAAGGATAAATATAGAATATGGGGATTACAAAGAAAATCAGGCGATAGAAATGATGAAACATGAACAAAATAAGGTTCAAGATAAGAACATACCTTTGAATCTCCATTAGAGCAGCAGCAGGAAGGATATTAGGAAAGAAAAAGTTGCAGACGAAAAAGAAAGAAGTTGAAGAAAAGAGAGAAGGTGAAAGAAAATCTTTCCTCGAGTTGGACATCTATTTATAGATGAAGGATGGGTAACCGGGTTGATCAGTAAAAAAGTAAAGATTGACACGTGCCAACGGTAAAACGTAAAATATGGAACTTTTTCGGGTAAAAAGTAAGGAGTTGCGGCAAATCAAGAAACTTAAATTCTCATGATCTTTATCTTCTTCGCATAAAATATATGAGAAGAGGCAAGATGTAGGATCAGAATATTGTCACAACAATATTCTTGCGAAATAAACAACAGTTTTGCGACACATCAATGATATTCTGCGACACATCTCAAAGTGACGTAAGGAATGACATATCAGATGAAAACGACAGAAACATGAGTAAAGTGTGACATTTCTGCGATGAACCAATAAAACTTGCAAATGATTAAGGCGGTGCTAACTGCGATTTATCGCAAGAACTCAGATCCGAAATTAAAGGGAATCTTAACTGTAAATGAGATGTAATCCATTATGTAAATGCCTATATAAAGGAAATGAATATTTCCAGAGAGAGATGAATTTTTGAGTGCTAAGAAAGTTTTTAGGAGAGAGAAAATCTTATTAAGTGAATTGTATTCTTGTTTACTGTAATTCTTTTAAGATCATATCAATAAAGAGGTACTTAATCTTCAAATTGTGTCATAAATTCTTGAGTTGGGTGTAGTGTGGGAATTCCTGCAACTACAATGCCGAAACCCGATTTTGTACCGGTGGTATCATTTTCAAAAATTGTTAATTGTTATGATTATGTAAATGTTATAACATATTGGTTTGCTAAAACTAGTTGCTTTACATAGCCCTGTCAAAATCCCTGCAACAACTTGAATTTTTTCGCATGATTCCAAGATTAGTTTGAAGTAGCATGCTTACTTGTTGAAACCTTCATCCTTTTGTTCAACTTGCAATCCCAGAACTTAGGATATCTATGCTTTCATAATCTTGACACTCTCTGAGATAAGCCCCGAGTATCTGAAATTGTGAGTTTCCTGGCTAACTGTCACCATAGAAAATTGATTAGTTATAATTCGTCAAGAAGACATAATTGAAATACCTGCCTTTGAGGTAACTAGACCTGACCAATCTGTGACAATGGGTGAAGAATTGAATCGACCATGTAGTCTCAAGGACTACATGTACCCAACTAGGGCAAGCCATCCCTCATGTATTGTCCTATTAGCTATTGCTGGTCAATTTAAATTTAAAGCAAGTACCATTCACATGCTCCCTGTATTTAGAGGGGTTAATGCTGAAAACCCTTACCACCATGTTAGAGAGTTTAAGGAAATCTTTGGGACTCTGCGTTTCAACCAAATGCCGGAAGAGTCCCTCAAACTGAGATTATTTAATTTCTCTCTGGGAAAAAAAGTCCAAATCTTGGTTGTATGCCCTACAAACACAGTCACTAGAACATGGGATGATCTTATGAAAGAATTTTTCAAAACTTTCTTCCCTAATCATAAAACTGCGACCATTCGTCAAAGTCTGAATAGTTTTGTGCAATTAGAAGGTGATATCTTAGGAAAATACCTGGAGAGATTCAATGAATTATTTCTCTAAAGTGCTCACCATGGTTTTGAAAAATGGAGACTTGTACAAATTTTGTATGAAGGCCTAGATGTTACTACCCGAACCACGGTTGAGTCAATGTGCAATGGTGCATTTATTGACAAAATGCTGATGAGTCTTGGACTTTCTTAATTGAAGTTGCTGAAAATACTCAGCAGTGGGAGTCCATTCGTGAACCTAGAAAGACTTCCCATGTAGCTGATGTCCATAAGATTGAATCTGATTTTGAGGGAAATGCAAAAATTGCATCTTTGGCTAGGAGAGTAGAAGCGCTAGAGCTGCAGAAGAATGTGAAACCTACTACCCCTACTCTCTGTGACCAAATTTAAATAACAACTTGTGCTGCATGTCATAGTTCAGACCACCTAGTGGATAGTTGTCCATACCTACAAGCATTTCATGAGTCTAGACTTGAACATGCTAAGGCTTTGTATCAGAAACATGAGAATAACCCTTATTCTCAGACCTACAACCCAGGGTGGAGGAATCACCCTAACTTTTCATCGTTTAAAGGGTCCGTAAAAGGAGGTGCAGCTAGCAATAACCAAGGATATTCATATCCTAGAAACCCCAAATTAAAATCGTTCAACCAATACCCTGCTGAGAAATAGCCTAGCTTTGAAGATAGTATCGGTCTGTTGTCCCAAAATCTTTTGCAACTTCAAAAGACCACAGACCAACATTTCACAAGTCTAGAACTTAAAATGGGACAAATTTTGATGCACTATATGAGAGATAAAAGGGTAAACTCCCTAGTCAACCCCAACAAAATCCCAAAAGTGCATTTCAGGCAAATATGTTAGCTTGCAGTGAATCCTCACATATTCAAGTGAATGATGTCACTACTCTTCATAGTGGTAAAGGTGTTGATAACAATGTAGGTGTACCACAATTGAGTGAGTCTAACTTAGGCTCACCATTGCATACAAATCCTCAGAAAACACCCGATGTAGAAAAGGAATCTGAGCATGATAGTGTCTCTAAGAATTCTACTGATGTTAACATCCATACACCATCTAATATTCATGTAGCCTCATTTCCTAAAAGGTTAGTGCAACAAAAGAACGGTACCCAATACAATGAGATGTTGGAAATGTTTAAACGAGTCAATATAAATATTCCTTTTCTCGAAGCAATCAAGCAAATACCTTCTTATGCTAAATTCTTGAAAGATATGTGCACACAAAAGCGGAAGCTTCATGTGCATAAGCGTTCCTTTCTCATTGAGCAGGTGAGTTCAATAATTCAAAACAAACCGCCACCTAAGTTTAAAGACCCAGGTTTCCCAACTATCTTATGCACTATAGGTGACCATACAATCGATAGGGCTTTGTTAGACTAAGGCGCAAGTGTGAACCTTTTTCCATATTCTGTATATGTGCAGTTAGGTCTTGGGGAGATAAAACCTACTCCTGTTACGCTATAATTAGCGGATAATCTGTAAAAATCCCTCGTGGTATTGTCGAAGATATGCTAATCAAGGTTGAATTTTTTTATTTCCATGTGGACTTCATTGTGTTAGATACTCAACCTGTGAAAAATCAAGATTGTCACATTCCTTTCATTTTAGGACTTCCTTTCCTAGCAACGTCCAATGCTATCATAAACTGTCGTAATGGAGTGTTGAATCTGTCTTTTGGTAACATGACTGTAGAACTGAATGTTTTCAATATTTGCCAACAACCCATTGATTGTGATGATATTGAATTGCACGAGATTAACATGATTGAGAGTCTGATCCAAGACTCATTGCCTGACATCTTATCTGTGGAACCTTTGCAAGTATGTTTAGACAATTTTGGCTTAGATATTTTTGATTTTGAGTACATTAGTGAAGTCCATTCTTTGCTTAAATATATACTACCCATGGATATTGTTAAATGGAAGACTGCAGTGGAACCACTTCCAATTTATGATTCCGAGTATGCCTCATCTCTTGTCAAATCAACTAAGCTTGATTTGAAACCATTGCCTGATACTTTTAAATATGAATTCTTAGGTTCTTCTGATACTTTGCATGTTATTATTGCATCATGTTTTGACACAGAACATGAAAGTAAACTTCTATAAGTGCTTAAAGAGCATAAAAAGGCCTTAGGTTGGACCATCTCAGACCTTAGGTATAAGTCCCACAATATTCATGCATCATATAAATCTTGAAGAAAATACTAAACCATCTAGGGAAATGCAAATGAGACTTAACCCCAACATGAGAGATGTTGTTAAAGGTGAGATTCTGAAATTGCTTGATGCGGGTATCATATACCCAATTCCAGATAGCCAGTGGGTCAGCCCGATTCAAGTTGTACCCAAAAAGTCTGGAATTATTGTAGTTCAAAATGAACTGAATGAGCTAGTCCCCACTCGTGTAACCACATGGTGGCGAGTATGCATCGACTATGGGAAGTTGAACACGGTAACAAAGAAAGACCATTTTCCTCTTCCCTTCATTGACCAAATGCTAGAAGATTGTCAAGACACAGTCACTATTGTTTCTTATATGGCTATTCGGGTTATAAACAGATTCACATAGCACCCGAAGATCAACCAAATACCACATTTACCTGTCCTTATGTTATATTTGCTTATCGTCGCATGTCTTTGGGGTTGTGTAATGCACCCATTACTTTTCAACGATGCATGATGAACATTTTTTCTAACATGGTAGATAAATATCTTGAAATTTTCATGGATGCTTTTTCTATCTTTGGGTTTTCTTTTGATGAATGTTTGCATCATCTTACTCTTGAGTTGATTCGATGTAAAGAGAAGAATTTAGTTTTGAACTGGGAAAAATGTCATTTCATGGTTAACTCAGACATAGTTTTAGGGCATATCATTTCTGAAAAAGGCATAAAATTAGATAAATCAAAAGTTGATCCCATTCAACACTTGGCTCAACCTCGCTCTGTGAGGGAGATAAGTTCATTATTAGGCCATGCCAGTTTTTTACCAGCGATTCATCAAAGACTTTAGTAAAATTTCAATACCTTTGTGTATCCTTCTTGCAAAAGATGTTGCATGTGTCTTTTATGATGATTGTAAGGAAGAATGGGAGCAATTGAAAGCTCTTCTCACATCTGCCCCTATAGTCAGACCACCCGACTGGACCTTACCATTTGAAAATATGTGTGATGCGCTTGACTATGCTGTAGGAGCTGTTTTAGGTACGCGAGTAGACAAACTCCCTTATGTGATCTACTATGCTAGTAAAACACTTAATGATACTCAATTTAATTATTCAACCACTGAGAAAGAATTGCTGGCTGTTGTGTTTGTTCTGGATAAGTTTCGATCTTATTTGATAGGGTCCAAAGTCATCATATATTCTGACCATGCTGCATTGAAATATCTTTTGTCTAAGAAAGATGCTAAGTCTCATCTAGTTCGATGGATACTCTTGTTACAAGAGTTCAATCTCGAAATTCGAGATAAGAAAGGGTCGTAAAATGTTATTGCTGATCACTTGTCTAAGTTGAATGTTGAATATGTTGATGAATATTTGCTTATTAGAGTGTCATTCCCTGATGAAAAACGGATGCTCATTTCTGAAATGCCTTGGTTTGCTGATATTGTTAACTAGCTTGCTACCGGTAGAATTCCCTTACATTGGTCTAACAAGACCATTCTAAATTCTTGGCTGAAGTGAAATACTTCTTTTGGGATGACCTATACTTGTTTAAATACTAACCTGACCAACTCATTAGGAGATGTGTCCCCAATTCTGAATGAAGTGACATCATCTCTTTCTGTCACAACTATGCATGTGGATGCCATTTTAATGCCAAGAAAACAGCTGCAATAATCCTGCAAAGTGGTTTCTATTGGCCATCATTGTTTAAAGATAGTCATGCCTTTTGTGTTGCTTGTAACCGATGCCAGAAATTAGGAAGCATCTCAAGAAGAAACATGATGCCCTTACAACTCATTTTGATCAATGAGTTATTTGTGTATGGGGTATTGATTTCATGTGTCCTTTTCCTAATTCTGAAGCTAAGTTGTACATTCTTGTTGCCGTTGATTATGTCTCTAAGTGGGTAGAAACCACTTCCTCCAAAACCAATAACCATAAAGTAGTGCTTTCTTTTCTTAAAAAAAATATTTTTTCTCGTTTTGGAACGCCTAGAGCCATAATCAGTGATGGTGGTTCTCATTTTTGCAATAGACCTTTTGAATCACTTATGCGCAAGTATGGAATCACCCATAAGGTAGCAACGCCATACCATCCTCAGACCAGTGACCAAGTAGAAGTTTTTAATAGGGAAATCAAGCACATTCTTGAAAAGACTGTTAATCCAACTAGGAAAGATTGATCTTTACGTTTAAATGATGCTTTATGGGCTTATAGAACTGCCTACAAAACTCCTATTGGCATGACCCCTTATAGACTTGTGTATGGTAAAGCTTGTCATATATCTGTTGAGTTAGAACATCGTGCATATTGGGCTGTAAAGAAACTGAACTTTGATCTTGATAAGGCTGGTACCCAAAGAAAACTTCAACTCAATGAGTTAGAAGAATTAAGAAATGATGCATATGATAGTGCCAAAATGTTCAAAAATAGAATGAAAGTGTTTCATGACAAGCGTATTATGTGCAAGTCTTTCATACCTAGTCAAAAAGTTTTATTGTACAACACTCGTTTGCATCTTTTTCCAGGAAATTTACGTTCTCGATGGTCCGGTCCATTCTTGGTACATACTTTTTTCCCTCATGGAGCTGTCGAAATTGAAAATACAGCAAACAAGAACATCTTCAAGGTCAATGATCAGAGATTGAAACCATTTCTGGATCCACTTCCACCAGAAGTTGAGACCACTGAATTAAGATCCGTTCTATGTGGACTAAACTGGTTCACCTGTATACATACATATGGATTAAAACTCCATTTTATTTCCCTTCTCTTTCTTTGTGTATAGTTTTTTTGTGTGTTAACCAAAATTTTTGTCTTATCACTCTTGTTGTTTGCTTTCAAAGCATTCATCCATTTATGGTTTAGCACCATCCTTTTTGCATGTGGTAATCTCTTTCCTTTACATCTACTATACGCTATTCTCCTAGTATGCTCATATGTTGGGGACAATGTTAGATTTAGGTGTGGGGGAGTATTTTGCATATAGAGTTTTTAGTCTTTCGCACTTTAAAAAAAAAAAGCTTTTCAAAATCTTTGTAAATATTTGCATAAAACCTCCATCTTGTAGAGATTTTAGAGTCACTAGCATGCTTTTAGCTATGTTTACATAGAGAGCCTGACAGAAATAACTGAACTTGGAAGACCTAGAGAACACAATTGGGTTTCTTACTTGTTAGAGCATTAAAGTTGGATTTAACCATGCTGGTGGGCGAATTAGGTACAACAAAGATATTTGGTATTAGAGTTGTGATCACCTTTAGTGGGGACTACCTATTTTTACATCAAGAGAGGCACCGACCTTCATTTTTTTGTGACTATCTAGAAAGTATTTTTACAGTGTGTGTCACCGTACGTCAATTCCAGCTAGAAATGGTGACTACCCAACTTCCCACCAATTTCAGCACTATTTTTGATCTCTTGAGTGCTAATTTTGTCAATCATGAGGGTGACGTCTAAAGGTGAAAAATCCTTCTTGTAGTTTGATTTGCAGTTAGCACCATTCTCTCTCCCGACAACATCAACAGATCCATAGAAACACATTATCATCAACGAGCAGAGCAACGCCAGATTCTATAAAGAAAGTTGAAAAAATCCGAGGTTTACATGCAACAATACATGGAAGAGTAATAATTCATATCCAAAGTGAAGATACAATACAAAGAGCAGAATTCATTATACAAGATTGAAGACTTATCTTACAAGAGCAAAGAAAACATAAGAAGATGAGAAATTGTGAAGTTTATGAAATCAAGACAATACATGTTGTGAAGAATTAAGTGACAAAGTCCTTCATCCATGGCTTTAGTAGTTTCATTATTTATTTTGTTGTCTTATTTTCAGGTTGTATTTATGTTAAAATATATATATATATATATATATATATATATATATTATTGTAGTTTACTTTTAGTTTTGTTTAATAAACACCTTGGTAAAGAAGAAAACTTTAAGAGAAAGTTTCAAGCAACAAGGAAATTGAAGAGAAGAATCAGAAATTGTCAAGTTTCTACGAAGTTCATCATCAACAGTTGAAGACGGAAGACTGGAAACGTTTCTATGGATGTTGTGAGAGTGGTGATGATTGTCGATCGGATGTGAAGGTAAGTGAGTACTCCCACCCTTGCTAATGGTTGATTTCCTTTCTTAGAGATCATCAAAAAAAGATTCTTATTCCCACAATTCAACGTGTGGAGTCTCCAGAAAAGCGATCATCGGATGTGAAGTCTCCAGAAATTATTTCGGAAGGTTTTCCTTCCCACCATCAACATGTGCAGGATTTCACTCTTTATTCCTGCCTGCACACATGAGAGACTAAAAAAATGATCTTTTTGAGTGAAATTATCATAAAACCCTATTGGTGAGGCAGAAGTCGAGGCTTGTGATCACTCTCAAGCCCAAATTCTTTCATATGGTGTGGTTACTTCTCGCTCAACTCTTAAGGATGAGATCTCGTTCTTTGGTATTTCTAACTTCTTATTATTAGCATGCATAAACTCTATGTCCTCGTAGCTCCTTGGATGCTTGGGACTCTATTACGCTCTGAAGTTGGAGAAGGTTTTGTGGGTACACCTTTACTAGGCCCTCACGAGACTACAACTCGTCCACTAGCGACACCTAAGGGTTTAAAGGCTTATTGCATTCGCTAAATGCATTCGAGAGACCAGCGATAATGGTATAGTTGGGATTTCTTAATTTTTGTTTCACTTAAGGACAAGTAAAATTCAGGTTTTGGGTTATTTGATGAGTGCCAAATATTGCATATTTCTACACCTTTTTTATTGGCAATTATCTTATCTTTTGTGTTTTAAAATCATATATTATCCCAAATTCTGTATTTTCATTATTTTGAACCAGTTTCAATAAAATTATTTGATTCTTGTTTATGTGGAAGTAAAAAAAAAAAATCTTCTAGTTTTTTGATCGTTTTTGTCCTTTCATGTTTCATCCTTGTGATTCTTACGTTTCTATATGTATGATTTTGTTTCTCTAAAAACTCTTGTAGAAGGTTTTTAGCTTTCTCAATCACATGTTCTGTGAGTTGAATATTTTGGATAGATTAACATCTATAAGTTGTCTAATGTGGTTTTAATCTGTTTTGTAGGTTTCCCATAGTTGTTTCTGTGTAGTTCCTAGTGGTGGTAAATCAGTAGTGTTTAATACTTGAGATCAGATTGATTATGAAGATTATCACGGTAGTGTTTGCTTATAAAAATAGTCATGTATTTTGATTCTCCTCATTATATCTGTGAGTTAAAAGTCGTTTAACTATCACTGGTATTCAATTGTATCCTTGATCATTCTACCTAGTCTTTCATTCTCTAGTTTTTCATCATCATGATATCCATTAGATCTCGACTCAGGATGTTAATCCAATAAACTAAGCTTTATGAATCGGCCAGAAGTCAGTGCCATGATTGTAGCTTCAAAAGAGGGAAGGTTTCAGGAATTTTAAAATTCAAAAATAGTGTCAACATTGTCAAGCCGGAAAATCAGCACTATGACAACCAAATATGGAAGCAGAGAGATTTTCGTATCTTTCAAAGATTTTATAATCTTATTAGGTATCTTGCTTATACAATAAGCCCTAAAACTCATAGAAAAGTTTTGAAGCAAAATTACTTTCTCAGAACACGGTTTGGTATTATGTCTTCTCAAGGTAGCCGATAAGTAGAAAATATCAACAACAGAATGCAAACTGCAACAATTGGTTCAATTGCACCAAGACCTCTGAGAATAATTATAGCTTCAGCTCAGGTTTCAACTGATCCAGTTGAAGATTTTTTATTTTGCCTGCTTGGAAATATCATGTTCAAGAAACCTTTGGATCATGAAGAGGTGAAGAAAGAAATTAATGATCGTTGGAGGAGCTACATGAGATATGACATAATTACTAAAGGATCAAATCTTTTTCTCTTTCGATTCCAAATGGAAGACTCGAAAAATGGTGTTTTAGCTAAGACGTGGGATATCTTGGGTCATTTGTTGGCTTTAATTCCTTTATGACTCCAACATACCAATAAGGGCACATGCTTTTGATAAGCTTACTGGTGCATCAATCTAAGGAACTTAGGAAATATCATCCTGAATGAAGCTCTGATTCAAGGAATATGCAAATACATTGGGAAGAAAGTTGTACTAGTAGGAAGGAGAAGACAACCGAGAGGCAGTGTGACAAGTACAATGTATGTTGAAGTTCAACTTAAAGAACCTTTAAGGAGGGGAGGCTGGGTGGATACACCAAATGACCAGAGAAAATGGGTGATTTACCACTATGAGATGCAACCTTATAAAATATGTAAGGAATGCTAGGTAGTTTATCATGATGAGAAGTCTTGTAAAAGGTTGGCACAAGAACTAAAGGTGGAAGCAATGAAAGACCAGGAATATGCGGTATGGAGCCAAACAAAATAAGGAAAGGCTTTTTTGGATACATACATTACCAGTACAAAATGGAGGATGGTGTTGAACAAGAAGTGGGTGCTATTAGTAATTCTATAACTAATACCCCTTTAACTAGTGCACATATGGGTTCGAGTTCTAATTTAGGTATTGAGGATACGGATCAAAGAAAAAACAAAAGAAATAGGGAAGAAGTTCATTCTGATAATCCTAAATCTCTTATTTCTATCTCAACCAATACCCATTATAATCCCATCTTTCAAGATGAAGATCACGTAGCATATAGTGATATACCCATAGAGCATATGATGGAATACCAAATCAGTCATGGTGAGGAGAATCACTCAACATCAATTGATAGCTCAACATCTGGTCTCAATGGGAGGAATACACATAATCGCTATGGGAATCCTGCAAATACCCACCAGGTTTTTATCTTCACTTCTAGTTTTTATTTTAGTTTTCAAATTAAATTTAATTTTGATAAAAAATTTCAATTTGTGTATTCTTATAATTTCTAGATACTTTTATAATTTTGTTGGCAGATTGATTCATTATATAATCTCTCAAACTGTGATAATAGATAAATTTGTCGAATTTACTCTATTCTCTCAGGATTGTTTTCATCAATTGTTCTGTATTGGGTTTGAGTGTAGTCACAATATGAAAGTGCTATCTTAGAATGTCCAAGGGTTTGGGAATAAGTACACTAGATTCCATCTGAGTGACTTAGTTAAAGCTAATGATCCTAATTTGATCTTCCTAGCTGAGACTAAAAATAGTGATAAGAAAATGGTTAGATTTACTCAAAAGTTAGGTTACATGAACTACTGTTTTGTTAACCCAGTAGGTTCAGCGGGTGGGCTATTTCTTTTGTGGAAAGATGGGATTATATTAGACATTATAGATGCTACTAGCGACTTTACTGTCTATCATATGCATATTGATGCAATGAGTGATAAATCTTTAGTTATTCTTATGTATGGTGCCTTGACTAATGAAACATACAGAACAATGGGATTTCCTTTACAGGTTAGCAAGTTCCTATACTTGTCCTTGGGTAATAGTTTGGGATCTAAACTTTATAACTCATAAAGATGATAAGTTAGGAGGTAATATACCTAGTCAATCTGAGCTAGACTATGTGAATGAGCATTTAGATAACTTGAATCTGAGTGATATTCCTTTTATAGGTAATCCTTATACTTGGTCTAACAAAAGAAGTAATCATAATTTGATTCTAGAAAGATTGGATAGGGATCTCTGTAATAGTGATTGGTTGTATTTATTTCCTAATTGTGTTGTTTATCACCTCATCCCTTATGCTAGTGATCATTGTCCTATTTTGTTAGTTTGTGATAGAGAATCTAATAATACTAGTAAGCCTTATAGGTTTAATAAATGTTAGTTCTCAGATAACACTTGTGCTGATCTTATCAAAGATAATTGGAAGGTGAATGAAAATGGTTCTTATGCCTTTAAACTTACTAAATCTCTTAAAAATGTCAAGTATTTTTTAAGTGACTGGAATCATAATAAATTTGGGATCTTTCAAATCCAAATTAGAGATGTGCAGACTCAAATAAGTAACTTAACACAAAGTAGTAATAATGGGGATAAAAGTGTTGAGCTTAAAGATCTTGAGGCTAAACTAGATTTCTGGTATCAAGTTAAACATGATTACTATTTGCAAAGAGCTAAGGAAAACATACCTTTGATGATAGGAATACAAAATAATTGCATGATAAGGTTAAGTATAGGAAAAGAAGAACTCAAATAGAGTCCTTAGAATGTTGGTGTTTGGATTACTGATATGGAGGGTATTGCTAATGATCTTATAATGCATTTTTCCAATATCAGTAAATATACTAATCCTCCTGATTGTGATGAATTTCTATATGATATTATACCTTGTATTACTCAGGATGAGAATGATATGCTTATTAGAGTTCCTACCAGTGAGGAAGTTAGGAATGTTTTGTTTCAAATGCAACCTTAGACCTCTCCTGGTCCTGATGGTAACCCTCCAGGGTTTTACCAAAAAATGTGGTATGTGGTAGGGGATGACACTGTGAAGATGGTACAAGCCTTCTTCTATTCTAAACATCTTTTAAAACATCTTAACCATAGTTTTATTAGTCTAATTCCTAAAACTAATGCAGCCAAGCATGCCAAGGATTTTAGGCCCATTAGTTTAAGTAATGTAGCTTGAAAACTTAGTAGTAAGTTATTATCTAGTAGACTGAAAAAAGTAATGGATAAGTTTATAAGTCCCTATCAAGCTGCTTTCCTAACCTCTCGGCAGATTACTGACAATATTGGCATTGATCATTAGAGATACGGCCTTTAGACAAGTCTATATCAAGGGAAAAAAGGAGAAAATTGATAGAATTTTACCTAAGAAAAAAGCTCAATCTCCTATTAAACTTATTCCTGGTGGTAATTATGCTTCAGATGAGGATGTGTAAGAATATGATGATATTTATGAAGATGAATACAAGGAACCTTATGGAGACCTTGATTTGACACAAATAATTGCTGGTATTCATTCCAAAAAGAGGAATATTAGAGTTGGAAACAAGGGGCGCAAACGATTTTAATGTTCCTTTTTGTTTCTCTTTATGTTTTTTTTTTTTTTTTTTTTTGTGTTTATGAGCTTTTAGAGTTTTCCTGCCCCTTTGGTTTATAGGGGTGGGGAGGCCTTGAGCCTCCCATCTTGTAGTTCTTGTAATTACTTTTTTTTTGTTATAATAAACCTTGGACTTAACAAAAAAAAAAAGCATCTAAAGGTTTAATGGCTGTAAAATTGGATATGTCAAAAGCCTTTGATAGAATTGAGTGGAAATTTTTGATAGCTATTCTTAGAAAACTTGGTTTTCATGATAATTAGTGTACTATAATTATGGAATGTATTTCAACTGTCTCTGCCTCTGTTATGGTAAATGTCTCACCAAGTGATGTGTTCTATCCCACAAGGGGTCTCAGACAGGGAAACCCCTTATCTCCTTATCTTTTCATCATAGTAATGGACTGTCTTTCTAAATTATTGATTAAATCTGAAAATGAAGGAAATCTATAGGGTATAAAGGTCTCTACTAGAAGTCCTTCTGTCATTCATTTGTTTTTTGCAGATGACTACCTCATCTTTGCGAAAGCTAGCATCCAAGGTGCTAGGCAGTTGGATAAGATTATAAAGAATTTCAGTAAGTATAGTAGGAAGTCAATTAATTATGAGAAATCAGGTATGGCTTTCTCCCCTAAGATGGATAGTCAGATTAAAAATCAAACTTGTGGAATTCTTAACATTAAGACCCTTGGACTTAGAGATAAATATTTAGGAGTACCCATTCTTATTCAGCAAAATAAAATGGAAAATTTTGGTCATCTACCTGATAGTTTTATGGATAGACTTGCTAGATGGAAGAGTATGAACATGAATCATCCAACCAGGACTGTGATGGTGCAGTCTATTCTACGTACTTTGGCATCTCATCACTTAGCTGTTTTCCCCATGCCAAAAAAACTTACTGACAAACTATATGGAATACAGAGAAACTTTTGGTGGAACAAAAAATAGGGTGGTAAGGGTCTTTTTGTTAAAAAATGGGAGTCTGTAGCTAAGTTTAAATCCTTAAGAGGTCTTAATATAAAAAAATTGTTGATCTTAACAGTGCTCTCCTAGCAAAACTTGCATGGAGAATGCTCACTGAAACTAATGCAGAATGGGTTAAAATTCTGAGCTCAAAATACGTTCCTAATAGTAATCCTCTTCATGTTAGTAGTGACAGTGGAAGTTGGGTCTGGAAAGGTATTTGTAGAGGTCTTGATATTATTAAGAAACATTATTATTGGGAAGTAGGGAATGGAAAAAAAATATATCAATCTGGAAAGATGTTTGGGTTCCTTCCATAGCTGGTCGTTTATCTTCTAGATTTATTTCTAGTAATATGGAAACTGTTGATCAATTAATGATACCAAATAGTAACAGGTGGAATGTAGATATCTTGAATGCTCTATTTAATGATTACACTATTTCTAAGATATGCGAAATTTGAATACCCCCGTGTGGTGAAGATATATTGATTTGGAAACCTGCAAATAATGGTATTTTTTATGTGAAAAGTGCTTACAAGGTTATTGATGATGCAGGTACTATACATTCCCCATCTGATGGTCCATTAAATTTTTCCTTGGACAAAGTTCTGGAAATTGAACATTCCACAAAGGATTTTTCATTTCCTTTAGAAAAAAGCAATGTGTGCATGGTTGTTTACCAGTGAGGAAGAGACTAACTAGACATGTGCAGAGTGTTGATTCTAACTGCCCTTTATATAACAGGGAAAATGAGACTATGGAGCATCTGTTTTTAGAATGCTCTGTATCTAAGCATATTTGGGATTCTATAGAAATAGAACATGGGCATATCAGTTAAGGTCACAATATGTTGGATTGGATAAGTAGTTGGCTTTCTATTAATAGTAGTATAAATTCAACAGTGTGTCATGCTAAGTTAGTATGTATCACTCATGTACTGTGGCACATTTGGAAAATGAGGTGTGTTGTAGTTTTTGATAACTTGCAGGTATATGTGAATAATACAATTCAACAGATGAAGAAATCTATAAATGAATAGAATGAGAATATTGCTAAAATGTATGTTAGGAAGGCACAAGCTTTAAGACAAAGACTTGTTGTGCAGTGGAAAGTTCCATCTGAGGGATTCCATAAAATTAATTTTGATGCCTCCTTTTGTAAAGACAGTACAAAAATGGGATATGGACTAATTGTTTTAAATGCTGCAGGTTGCATTAAAGGAGCCTGGTGTATCCCAGCAATATCAAAGGATACAGAGCAGGCAGAAGCATTGGCACTTTTAGAAGCAATAAGCTTAGCAAGAAGAAGTGGAATTACAGAAGTTAACCTGGAAGGAGATTGCATCAATGTGATCAATACACTGTCTGGTAATATTGAAGCTATCTAATGGAATAATAATGCAATTATTAGGGACTGCACTGAGTTATTGGAGTTTTTTAATAAATGGGTGATAACATATGTACCCAGAGAAACAAACGGTGATGCATATTTACTTGCAAAAGATGCCGTTAGTATGGTGTCTAGATCTTCTTGGTTAAATGAAGCCCCTATGTGGCTAAAAACTCTTATCAAAGAGAAACTCTATGTATAAGAAGTTCATTGATTAATCATCTTTCGTATTAAAGAAAAAAATATTTTCATTGTTTTCAAGAATAACTACTTTTACTAATTAACTTTGTGTTTTTAGGTATTAATTAAAGCTTGGATGAATTGAGAATCCAAAAGAGCAGAAAATTGATGGCCAGAGGTGTAAAGGCAATGAGAAATTCAGAAGAAATGTTGCGCAAAGAGCAGATGCAATCCACTTGTACTCATTTCGCAAGCCTCTTGCAAGAGATACGCTAGCAGTGGGCTTGAGATATTAGCTTTGAAGAAGACGTGGGCCTAGAAAAATATTTTCCAAGAGGACCCAAACCCATATCCAGACCCGATAAATTAGAATTTGATAACCCGTTCAACACCCAGAAGATGCTCAACATCCAACGATTTCTCCACATGGTACATCAACATATGAAGCATCCACCCAACACCGAAACAACCTCTATTTCATCCCCTACTCGAAAAGAACCAAAACCATCTCCATTTATTATTTTCATCCTCTACATCACCACTTGCAACCCTCTCCATCGGATTCATCCCCCGACTATCTCTGCTCACAGCCGCCTCCATAAACACAATCAAACTCTTACTCTTTATCTCTGTCCATCTTATCTTCTCCCTTATCAGAAATATTAACCTTAGAAGCTAAGATTGAGAGAGATAAGATTAGGGTTAGATGGAAAGTAAGCTTACAGAAACAATTAAAGATATAAATTGTCTAAAAACGCGTTTTGGGTAAGTGGTTCACTGTTAGTTTTCGAATTGAAGGTGAATTGAGAGAAATTTTGAATAAGTAGGGCTTGCTGTGATGTGTTGTAACCATTCAATTTTTGTTGGATCAACTATTTAGTAAACTCATCTTGGTTTAATTATCTGCATCAGGTTCTAATTCCATTTACTAGGGTTTAAATGAATCCCTAGCTTACTACTAACAACCCTATTTTATTCATGTTATTTGCAGTGACTTTGTTGTGCTTAATTGTCTTAGAATACAATTCAATCTTAGTCCTTCAACAGTGTATGTCATGCATCCATTGTAGTTAGAACAACCCTGTGTTGTTAAACTGCAGCTCATACTTCATCACATATATTGATCTTTTGATTAGCCGAGCCTTAAATAGACAGTTAATGCTTAAGAGAGATGCCTTAGTTGCAATTAGTTTATTCATATCAAAGTAACCTTAAATATACATAATATTTGCATCTCCCCTGTTATCAACTATAAGGACAAGGTTAATACCATTAGTAGGATAACTATAGTAAGTTAGTGGTGGATTCAACTTCCCTAGTACCCTCTTTCCATTTTTTCTACTTACATCTAGATTTGCACCCTGTTTTACTATTTCAGTTACTACCAACCATCTTAGTCGTATCGACACAAACACTTTCAGTTGAATATCCAAATGTTACTTATTTTCGTTTCAAGTAGTTTGCAAGTTTTTGGGGTTGTTGTGACCTCTTTTCTTGTAAACTGTCTTTTGTAAATTTGTTATCTATTAATACAAATTTTTGAATTATAAAAAAATAAGTATCGACACAAACACCCCTTTTGTTACTGTAAGTTTGAATCAGTTTTAGTAAGACTCTAGCTTCAACTTTACACCCTCCAAATCCCTGAGGATCGACTTGTGCTTTTCCTGTGTTGCATTAGGACACTGTGCACTTGCAGTTATCATTGTAGGCTTGTTTACAGACCTACCATGTAGGACCAGAATATCGCTACAATACTTCTCTGCGAGATTAACAACACTTCCCAGCGAGCATCACCGCAATATCCTCAACCACACTTTGCGAGTGTCACAAAGAAAGTCAAAAGAGTGACGTAATAAATGACAAGTGAAGAAAATTTGAGAAAAGCATGTTTGTCCTGCGATGGTTACAAAACTTGCGAGATTTAACATTATAACCATCGCGGTACAATCGCAAAATTAACCCGAAATAAGAGGGAAACTTAGTTGTCATCCACTATGTAACTACCCTATAAATATAGACCCAATATGTCCAGAAAAGGATGATGTATTTTTGAGAGTTAAGAAAATCTTGAGGAGAGAGAAACTTCAAGAGAATAATTGTAATCTTGAATTCTCTCATTTCTGTAAACATTTATGAAACCAATAAAATAAAGTGTCATTTTTCATCTTCAATTATGAGTTGAATATAGCAGAATCTTAACAAGGGTGTAGTGTGGGAAATCCTGCAACTACATTTTGGCGCCCGAAACAGGGATTGGATTAGCAAAATCATAGAAAAAGATGAAGAAGAAGATAAGAATTGTTCAGGAATAAGAAAATCATAAAACAAATCAGTGAGATATTTGAAGGAAGGATGATTAGAATCAAAGAGGATTGTAGAAAATTGGAGTGTGATATGGTAACGAGAATAATGATTGATAGATTTCATGAAAATATTAATGGGAAGATACACAAACGGGATTTTGAAGGAAGTAAAATTATGACGGTGGAAAAAATATCACCATTGAAAGATTGGGAAAAGCAAGAAATCACATTTACAGCAGCAGAAATACCAGAAAAAAATCTAAGTCATACATCTCCATTGGTAGTCACAGTATCCACTATACTAATGAAAAAGGAGAAATCAATAAAATATGTAGAAGAATGGGCTATGAATATAACTTTGGTGGATGCAGGAAGTTCTGTAGACATGATATTTTATCATACTTTCAAGAAAATGGGATATAAGGATGAAGAAATGTCTTATTCAACATATCATGTTCATGGCTTTGGAAAGTCTTTAACGAAACCTAAAGGCGAGATAGTGGTACGAATTCCACTAGGGGAGATTGAAACGCAAGTAACTTTATGTGTGGTAGACATGGAATCACCGTATAACATGATATTAGGAAGACCATGGATACACGCAATCAAGGCTGTAGCATCAACGTTGCATCAATGCATCAAATTTCCTACACCTAGTGGAATTGGAGAAATTAGAGGAGACACAGATTTTGCGAAATTGTGTTGCCAAATTGAAGTGAGAAATTGTGAAGAACGTCCAAAGCTGCGAAAGGCTCGCAGAAAATTGGCGAGAGAAACAAAGAAGGAAGAAGAATTTAAAGTTTACATGATAAGAGAAAAAGAAGGAAAAGGAGTACCCAGCGAAATCTCGCGAGAAGGAGATGGACTCGCGAGAATTATGAAAACACCATGGGAGAACCCGAAGACAGTTATATTGCAGCAGAACCAACAAAGGAAGTAAATATTGGGAGTGAAGAAGAGCCTAAAATGCTGAAAATTGGGACTAGAATGGAAGCAGATGAGGAAGAAAGAACTATAAATCTCTTGCGAGAATATAAAGATATCTTCGCGTGGAGCATGGATGAGATGCCAGGGATAGATCCATCAATAGCATGTCATAAATTATATATCAACAAAAATATAAGACCATTTAAGCAAAGAATAAGGAAAATTGCAACAACATATCATTCTCAAATAGAAGAAGAATTACAGAAGATGCTCGACGCAGGAATTATAAGGAAAGCAAAATATCCAGAGTGGATTGCAAATATGGTAGTGGTCCCAAAGAAGAATAAGGGGATAAGAATTTGTATATATTTCACAGATTTAAACAAGGCTTGTCCTAAAGATAGTTTTCCATTACCTGATATCCCACAGATGGTCGAATCAGCAGCAGGAAATGCTAGAATATCATGGTTGGATGGATATAAAGGATATAATCAAATCCCTCTCGCTGAAGAAGATCAAGAACATACCGCATTTTTTGCTCCAAGAGGATTATATTGTTATACAAAGATGCCATTTGGCTTACGAAATGCTGGTACAACGTATCAAAGAATGGTAGAGAAGGTGTTTGCAAAGTGGATCCACAAAACATTAGAAGTGTATGTAGATGATATGCTGATCAAAAGCAAAGAAGCTGAGAATCATGTGCAAGATTTGAAAGAGATTTTCGATCAAATGCGGCAATTTAATATTAAAGTGAATCCCGACAAGTGTACATTTGGAGTAACTTCAGGAAAATTTTTGGGGTATATTGTATCAAAAGAAGGGATACAACTTGATCCGGAAAAAGTACAAGCAATTCGCGATATGCCAACACCTGCGACGGTAAAAGATGTACAAAAATTGAATGGACTCTTAGCCTCGCTAGGAAGATTCATTTCGCGATCTTCAGACAAGTGCAAACATTTTTTCGATATACTCAAGAAGGGAAAAAAATTCAAATAGACAGATGAATGTGGAAAAGATTTTCAAGGAATAAAAGAACATTTGATGAACATAACTATATTACAGAAAGCTAAACCAGGAGAAGAACTATTGATTTATCTCGCAACAACCGCATATACGCTAAGTGATGTATTGCTGCGAGTAGATGCCGGGGTAGAAAAACCAATTTGTTACATCAGCAAAATGTTCAATTCTGCAGAAAGAAATTATTCAAAGATTGAGAAATTAATTCTAGCATTGGTGCATGCAACTTTTAAGCTTCGCATCTACTTTCAAGCACATAAGGTCAAAGTGTTAACAAGAGTGCCAATTGAGTCAGTAATGAAAAATTCAAAAAGATCAGGCAGAGTTGAGAGATGGAATGCACAAGTAGGACACTTTGATATTCAATATGAAGTTTTATCCTCGCCAAAATCACAAGTTATCGCAGACTTCTTAGCTGAATTTCATTTAGAAGATGATGAAGTTGTAGAAGAGATGATGGATGTAGAAGAGGAACATGGAGATCCAAAAGAGCTATTAACAGAACCCGACAGATGGGAGATACTGGTGGATGGATCATCAAATGGGGAAGGAAATGGGATTGGAGTTGTTTTTATTTCACCAGAAGGTGAAAAAACAACTTTTTCATTTAGATTGGAATTTGCATCCACTAATAATGAAACAGAATATGAGGCCGTGATTTATGCTTTAAAATTTGCGGTAGAAATGAAGTTGGAAAATGCTAGAATTACCAGCGATTCACAGTTGGTTATTCTCCAAATAAAAGGAGAATACACAACAAATGAACCATCTTTAAGAAAGTATAAAAAGTTAGTCGAAGAATTATCTGCGAGAATTCTAAAAATAAAATGGAGACACATATCAAGGAAAGATAATATGCTCGCAGATGCTTTTGCTTTCATATCCGGTATGATGACCAATCCAGCTGCGAGGTGCATAAAAAATTCGAACACTTTTATTACCAGCGATAAACAAGGAAGAATAAGAGGAAGATGTGATGATGGTAGAAATTGGCGAAGAAGAATTAAAGAACAACATTACAGATTGGCGAGCAGATCTTCATGCATAATTGGCAAAAGGAGAAATCCCAAGAAATCGACTAGAGACACATAAATTGAAAAGTAGGGCAACCAATTATGAATTAAGAGATGGAGTATTATATCGCAGATCTTTTAGTGGTCCATCGCTAATATGTTTGACGAGGGAAGAAGGACAAAAAATATTGAAGATGTTACATAGTGGTGACGCTGGTAATCATAGTGGAGGAAGATCTTTGGCATATAGAACAAAAATGCAAGGCTATTACTGGCCATATATGCATGAAGATGAAAAACAACTCTCAAGGCGTTGCGAAGATTGCCAGCGATATGGAAAGAAGATACATGCACCAGGAGCACCATTATCACCTTCAACAAGTGTATGATGGCCTTTTGGGAAATGGGGGTTAGATATTGTGGGACCATTTGTGCCTGGTTCCGGAAAAAGAAGATACCTGATTATCGCAACAGATTATTTCACAAAATGGGGAGAAGTAAAGGCAGTATAACATATTCGCGATAAAGATATTTTTACATTCATACTTGAGAATATAATTTGTAGATTTGGGATTCCAGCACAGTTGGTATCTGATAATGGAAAGCAATTTGAAGGGCATCATATAGAATTGCTACTCAATGCATTTAAGATAAAGTGTGGAAAATCTACTCCTCTATATCCACAAGCAAACGGTCAAGCTAAAGCAACTAATAAGACAATCACAGATATCTTAAAAAAGAAATTAGAAGGATACCACAAAGCATGGTGTAAACAGGTGCATAATGCAATATGGGCCTACAATACAACTAGACGAGAAGCTATTGGAATGTCACCTTTTTGCTTGACATATGGAGTTGAAGCTGTGTTACCAACAGAAGTAGCTATTCCTACAACAAAAAGAGAGGCTTGGGAAAGAAATCTAAGTGCTAGAATGATTTTAAATAAATTGGATGAATTATAAGAAAAAAGAGAAAAAACTTTGCAACATATGGAAAATTACCAGCGAAGATTAGCCCGCGAGTACAACAAACGTGTTAAGAAACGTGAATTTCAACCTGGAGATTTAGTGCTGCGAGAAACACCAAGTTATCAGCGAGAGAGTGGTGGAAAGTTGGCGAGAAAATGGGATGGACCATACATCATTAAAGAGATAGTTAGAACTGGGGCATACAAACTAATAACTAATGGACCCTGAAGGGAGAAATGTTGGGCAAAGACTTGAAAGACCATGGATCAATGACAACTTCTGCAAGATGACAAATACAGGTACGTTGTAAAAAAAAATAAAAAATTGATTCCAATTGCGAGATTCTATTAGTAACAAAGCAAAGCATGAACTGCGAGCATAATCGTAAGAATGGCGAATAAAATTTCGCAGAGATTAATAGAATGGGACGAACCTATATGGCGTGCACCTTAGTTCGCGAATAAAATTTCGCAAGAGGCAAATGTAAGACCTAATAGTGCGTCATATAAGGGGGTATCTCTTGACATGACTCGGTGATAAGGTTATACCGCCGCTGGAACCTGAGTTATGCAGATGTTGGGGTTAAAGAAAACCTATCCAGGAGAGGCATCTTGGATTTCCAATTATATAAGGTTATACCCTGATTGGACGACTAAGAACCTCTTCTAAGGAGTGCAGAGTATGACCAAGGCGCTGAGGTACACGGTTGAGTCAAGGGTGCCCTGGGAGTACGAAACTACCCTGGCCATCCTTGGAAAGTATTGGCTATGATGCACTCGGCCCGAAGAAAACCCCACTTAGGGTGCAGTCTTGTAACTATAAGCCATATAGGCATAAAGGACAAGAGGCTACGAAAAACAACTGGTTGTTGGAAAATATAGATAGGAGGAGCTAGTCTTGTATGGCCGATGTTCCCTCCTTGAAGGGGCAACCAGAGGGAAGATAAGGGCGGCACCCTCTATTAGGGAGCTAATAAGTGTCTAAAGATGGCAATGTCATGGGGCTTTATGATCGCAAGAACATTTAGGCCTATCATATTGTCGCGTGACGAAAGTTATATAATGGCAACAAGACAAAAGAGAAAAAGTTAAGATGAGGTCAA
This sequence comes from Papaver bracteatum, assembly GCA_023529315.1. Lineage (NCBI taxonomy): Eukaryota > Viridiplantae > Streptophyta > Magnoliopsida > Ranunculales > Papaveraceae > Papaver > Papaver bracteatum. Next base: position 1,137,294 of record JAJJWX010000365.1, read on the forward strand.
TGGGTTTTTACATGAAAGTGTAAATACGTCATGCGATCTCATCGCAAGACGGCAATGTCATAAGGTTTAATTCTTGCAAGAGAATTTATACTTGTCATATTGTCGCAGAGATGTTGAAAAAATTGATAAGACAAGATCAATGGGTCGATACATGCGAATGTAAAGACGTCCTGCGATTTTGTCGCAGAAAGAAAAGGTGGCAAAATAAGACCTTTAATTAGGAAGGCAAAATAAGACCAACAGAATAATCTTAAAAATTTAACTATTCTATTTTAAGATGTAGGAAAGATTTGTTCATCGCAGGAGAATATATAAGAAAGCAGATTCAGAACATCGTACATTTTCGGAACATCACAGCTGTATTAGTTACATCGCAGGAATATTCATATTTTCACACGGTTCACCGAAAGGAGACACATGAAATAATTCACCATTTCAAGAAAGATAATGAAGGACAAGTATGGGAATGAAGAAATAAGATTTCATTATCTTCCTTGAGGATATTCAAAGTAAACAAAATCAAAAGTTGGATTCTAAATTTTCAAAAGTTACATTATTCACAAGAAAGAAGAAGAAAAAGAAGGCAAAGATGAAAGTCAAGTTTTGACGATTGTCTCGCCAGAATCACTGTTCTTGCTCGCCAGATTCGTTATTCTTGCCATAATCATCAGCTTCATCAGTATTCTTCTTACCACTTGTAGATACTTCTTTAGGAGGACTTCTCTCTTCTTCATCATCTTCTTGAGTGGTATTTTCTTCTTTAGTAAATTCTAATTCCTTATCCATGGGAAGAGGAATTTCATCATCATCAACTTTCAAAGGAGGAACAAACACATGAGAAAGAGAATGGGAGAGTAGAATGTCGTTCACGAGAACTTCAGCACTGAGGTGAACCTTGCGAAGGAAACCCCTGTCACGATTCCTAATCTCTATATTTTTGAAGTACTCGAGATAATCAAGTCTTCTTTGTCGCGAGCTTCAAGATAATTGGAAAGAAGAGTCTTGTTCTCTTTGCGAACTTTATCCAATTTGTTGGTAAGATCAGCGATGGTAGAATGAAGACTTCTTTCAGATTCTGCTGTAGTTGCGGATTATCTCACAACTACACCCTCATAAGAATCCATTAAAATGATTCCTAAATCTAATTAATTTGATATGAAACTAAGAATTAAAGTACTAAAATTCTAAAAGGAGACACAAAGATTTTTACGTGGTTCGATCGATGTGATCTACATCCACGATTCTTCACTAGTGATTGTATGTAATTACATGATTTTACAATTGAGACTCCATTAATGGATATTTGGAGCTCTAGAATTTTGGGGAAGAAGATGATAAAGAAAATACATCTCTCTCTAAAAATTTCTCTCTCCTCCTAAAATTATCCCCTCTCTCAAAATGTGTCTCTCCTTTTTTCTTATGCCTAAATGGATATTTATATGATTTTACAAAATGTTAACAACTAATCTTTCCTTCAACTTCGTACTTGAGAACTCTCCTGCAAACCTTCGCAACTTCACTTTGCGAACTTCTTTTGCTTTCCTCTTGATTTCCTTTGCTCGCAAAATGTTCTTTGCTCGCAAGATGTATTTTCTCTCCACAGTTTCGTAAGTTATCATTTGTTGTGATATTCCGCTCCTACATCTTACCTCTTTTTTCTTGAATATTGCTTGAAGAGTGATCTTTAAGAAAAAACTAGTTGTTGTAGTTGTTGGTGTAGTCTTTGATCTTTGTTGATGAAGGAACGAGCGAAAGAATACTAGTCTTGAAAAGTATATACTTGCCTCTATTCTTTTGCGAAGTCCCGGAATGTTGCGAAGTAAATAATAAGTATCAACCATTGAAGTATAAGAAGTATGAAGTATCCTTGAATTATGTAGTTGCGGATTATCTCACAACTACACCCTCATAAGAATCCATTAAAATGATTCCTAAATCTAATTAATTTGATATGAAACTAAGAATTAAAGTACTAAAATTCTAAAAGGAGACACAAAGATTTTTACGTGGTTCGATTCCACGATTCTTCACTAGTGATTGTATGTAATTACATGATTTTACAATTGAGACTCCATTAATGGATATTTGGAGCTCTAGAATTTTGGGGAAGAAGATGATAAAGAAAATACATCTCTCTCTAAAAATTTCTCTCTCCTCCTAAAATTATCCCCTCTCTCAAAATGTGTCTCTCCTTTTTTCTTATGCCTAAATGGCTATTTATATGATTTTACAAAATGTTAACAACTAATCTTTCCTTCAACTTCGTACTTGAGAACTCTCCTGCGAACCTTCGCAACTTCACTTTGCGAACTTCTTTTGCTTTCCTCGTGATTTCCTTTGCTCGCAAGATGTATTTTCTCTCCACAGTTTCGTAAGTTATCATTTGTTGTGATATTCCGCTCCTACATCTTGCCTCTTTTTTCTTGAATATTGCTTGAAGAGCGATCTTTAAGAAAAAACTAGTTGTTGTAGTTGTTGGTGTAGTCTTTGATCTTTGTTGATGAAGGAACGAGCGAAAGAATACTAGTCTTGAAAAGTATATACTTGCCTCTATTATTTTGCGAAGTCCCGGAATGTTGCGAAGTAAATAAGAAGTATCAACCATTGAAGTATAAGAAGTATGAAGTATCCTTGAAGAAGTATAAGAAGTACTTAATCCTCGAAATATATAAGAAGTATGAAGTATCCTTAAGAAGTACTTAATCCTCTAAATGTAAGAAATATTGCGTACCCATCATGCGAACTCTCACTCCATGTTCTTTGCCTCATGCTATGCTGTAATGCAAATAAAAATTTAGATTAGTATTCAACATTTCTTTTATCAAAATTTCTTATTTTTTATTTATATGCTACTTCAAAATATTTTTGTTTGTTTTGATTTCCTTTGTATTATCTATTTCATCTCTCTTGACAAATATTTTTCCATGGAAATGATCCTAATAGGTACCCCCTCATATGACGCACTGAGGTGCTTTGCCTTTTACGAGTATACGCCATAAAGGTTTGCCAGCTACTACTCTCCATGTCGAATATCATATCATTGGAAATAAAGTAAATTTTTCAAGAGAAATATATAAATTGATTTGTGCGAGATGTTTTTCTCGGTTTCTTTTGTAATTGTGAAATCTTGAGATCTTTGTAATTGTATCATCTTTGTAATTGTGAAATCTTTGTAATTCTACGATTGTATCGCGCTTTGTAAATCAAATCAAAAATCTTTTATTTTTTGTAAATAAAATGTTTAAGGAAAGAGGTACTTAGCTTTCATGTGAGTCGCAAAAACAAGTGTGAGAAGTGAGATTTGAACCCTTGACCTGCTTCTTGGATTTTTCTGCAAATTTCTGAATTTTTCTGTGAATTTCTGGGGTTTTCTGCGAATTTCTAAACTTCTGAATAATGCTGCGAATAGTGTTGCGAATATAGTGTTGCAAATATTCGCAAGATGAACATTTGCGAAGGAAACGTTTACGATGTAATGTTTTTGAAGTGTTGGTGCTGCGAACGTTCGCAAGGTAAACATTTGCGAGGAAAAAATTTTGTGCGAATGGTGAGATTTGAACCCGCGTCTTCACGTTCGTCGATTACACCCATGACCATCTGTTCTATCGTTAAGTTGTGATAGAAAGTCCTCAATCAGCGAACTTACTATGATCTTCTTTTTAGCAATTGTACTTCATTCGTGAAAAAATATTAAAAATGTTGCGAGTAGAGAGACTTGAACACGCGATGTTGAGTTCCCTAGCTTTGCTCATGACCATCTGTGTTGGCTGCTGTTTGCGTTGAGGTTGTGAGATTCATTCAAATTATTCTCTTTTAGTCGCTCTGTGTATATCAAAAATCTGCGAAAAATGATTCGTGTATGGAGAGATTCGAACATGCGATGTTAAGCTTCTCTTCTTCGTAGATGACCACTTGTGCTAACTTCTTTTTGCGAAATAATGAAGTAATATTGCGAACTAATTCTTTGTTCTATGTAAAAAAGAAGAAAATTATGCTCGCAAACAAATTCGAACTTGCGACCTCTCTGTTATTCATTAACTCCTGAACCAATTTCACGAATTCTGTTTGTGACAAAATTCACAATTTCTGCATCTTATCTTCATCTCCTGAACATGTAAATCTTCAACTAAAACTTCCATTTTCCCCTTGAATTTCACCACAAAAACTAATTTTTTCTCTTATTCTTTTCATATCTTTGAATTGTTGATGATGTTTACTCCCTGAAAGTGTATCTTCTTCCATGAAACTTCCATTTTTGAGCCTAAAATTTGTAGATCTAGAAAAATATGAGCAATAATTAATCTTCATGAAAATTTCTTAAACCAACAAGTTACAGGAAGGATAAATCCATTACTCTCTCCCTGTTTCTAGCGCCAATTATGTAGTTGCGGATTATCTCACAACTACACCCTCATAAGAATCCATTAAAATGATTCCTAAATCTAATTAATTTGATATGAAACTAAGAATTAAAGTACTAAAATTCTAAAAGGAGACACAAAGATTTTTACGTGGTTCGATTCCACGATTCTTCACTAGTGATTGTATGTAATTACATGATTTTACAATTGAGACTCCATTAATGGATATTTGGAGCTCTAGAATTTTGGGGAAGAAGATGATAAAGAAAATACATCTCTCTCTAAAAATTTCTCTCTCCTCCTAAAATTATCCCCTCTCTCAAAATGTGTCTCTCCTTTTTTCTTATGCCTAAATGGCTATTTATATGATTTTACAAAATGTTAACAACTAATCTTTCCTTCAACTTCGTACTTGAGAACTCTCCTGCGAACCTTCGCAACTTCACTTTGCGAACTTCTTTTGCTTTCCTCGTGATTTCCTTTGCTCGCAAAATGTTCTTTTCTCGCAAGATGTATTTTCTCTCCACAGTTTCGTAAGTTATCATTTGTTGTGATATTCCGCTCCTACATCTGCGAGTGACAAAAGTGATAAAAGATCATTTAGTCAAAGATTTTGCAAGAAATATAACACAAAATTTAACAGAAAGGTCAACAAGAGAGGCAGTCAATTGACTACCTTCTTTCTGCGAGGTTAAGTTTTGAATTAATGTAAAGAAACAATTTTCCCATTGATTCATAACATCATCGATTTTATCGCCAACCACACCCTTCAGACGAGACTTCATGTTTTCTTCTCTGGGGCGTAGATACAAGTTTTCCCTTGCTAGTAAAGAATGAGATTCCTTCAATTGAGATCACTGGTCTTGAAGTTCGCTGGCCTTCAAACTAAGAGTTAACCTACCCTCGATAAGTTTATCCTTCTCATAAGCAAATGATTCAGTTACCTCCTTGAGTTCATTTTTAAGAGAACGAAGAGACTGCTCTTGATTATCGCATATCCTTTGAAGATTACTCAATTCTTGTGAAGAAATCGCCATCAAGCTTGAAAATCTATGTTTCTCTTAGGATAAAGTTCTATTTTTATCTGATAAAGATTCTACCGCCAAGTTAGACTTGGTTAACGAATATGAGAGACGAGAAATCTCGTTACTTAATAAATTTTGACTTCGCGATAATTGGTTATTCTCATTAGTAAGATTATCTATTTGATCAATCGAATATGTGTGGAGATTATCTAATCTATTATACTGGTCCATCCAAGAATCTCTTTCGAAACGAGCTTCATCAGCAATAGATTCAAATTTAAGTCTCTCCATGAAACGAGTCTGATTTGAAAATAATATATGAATCAAGAATTTAATAAATAGACTTGAGTACAGAAGATATAAAAGCAAAACATAAAAACAAAAGAGCAGAGGAAGGAAAATTGTACCTTTCAGCTCGTCATTTTTTCTGCGAAGGTTCTCGCAGTCAAGAGAAGAGTTGCGAAGCATATGGTTCAGAGTATCACATTCAGAAGTTTTGACTTGAAGGCTTTTTCTCAGAGTTTCAACTTCAGCTTATAGAGATGCTCGTGAAGAAGTATTATCAGAGCCAAAATATTTAAGTAAGGTCTCGCAAGCTTCATATTGGAGAGAATCGGAAGAAGATTTTCTAGCATTGTCTAAAATATTAGACAAAATTTTAAAATCAACATCAACTCCAGCGAAGTTTCCATTCGATGGAGGAAGAGATACAGAGGGTGAAGTGGTGACAAGGGCAAGTTGACAATTTGAGTCATTTGTGATGGTTGTATTATCAGAAGGAGGATTGTTGGGAAAAATAATTTTTGAAGGCAGTAAAGGGCTATAAGGAATTTCAGTCACAGCAATTTCAGGAGCTTGATTTGTCAATGAGTCAAAAGAATAAGAGGTGTTGACAGCGATGTTCTCGCAGACAAAAGGAAGAGGACCCAGTTGCGAGGGTGTGGGAGTAACTCTTGCATATGTTAATGTGGGGATGGAGAAATCAGCCTCAAGAGCCTTGAAATGACGAGATCTTTTGGGAGGATTGGCGACGTTCTCGACATTCTGCGAATAATAACTTAGATAAGAAACAGAGGAAAAAATATTATTATTTAGAAATAGAATGTGTTTCTTACCACCTTATCATTCGCAGAACTTCTCTTCTTCTTTTCAATTGGTCTTTTGCGAGCATTAGGGTTTTGACCTGAAGATTGGGTGTTAGGTATAGTTCCACTGAAGAGAAAACATAATACGGAAGTTAATGAAGGATCAAAAAGAGAAGATCGAAGAATATGAGTAAAATTGAATCAAGTAAAGATTGTAATTAAAAAACATACCTTGATGATTCCATTAGAATAGTAGCAGGAGAATATGAAGAAGAAGAAAAGTTGCAGACGGAAGACAAAATAAACAGATGAAGAAGATAGAGAAGTAGAAGAAGAAAATTAGTTTTGAAGTTTAACTCTGCCTTTTATAGGCAAAAGAGAATAACATGTTGAGTAAAGACATGTCCGTAAAAAGATGAATTTACAACACGTGTAGGCGGTTAAAGCTAAATTAACGGAGCAATGTCGAGAAAAAAATATGGGAAGAAAAGAGAGGCTGCGAGCACTTTGAAGAATTGAAGATTCTCTTATCCTCTCCACTTTGCGAAGAATACATGAGAAAAGGCAAGATATAGGACCAGAATATCGCTAAAATACTTCTCTGCGAGATTAACAACACTTCCCAGCGAGCATCACCGCAAGATCCTCAACCACACTTTGCGAGTGTCACAGAGACAGTCAAAAGAGTGACGTAATAAATGACGAGTAAAGAAAATTTGAGAAAAGCATGTTTGTCCTACGATGGTTACAAAACTTGCAAGATTTAACATTATAAATATCGCGGTAAAATCGCAGAATCAACCCGAAATAAGAGGGAAACTTAGCTGTCATCCACTATGTAACTACCCTATAAATATAGACCCAATATGTCCAGAAAAGGATGATGTATTTTTGAGAGTTAAGAAAATCTTGAGGAGAAAGAAACTTCAAGAGAATAATTGTAATCTTGAATTCTCTCATTTCTGTAAACATTTCTGAAACCAAAATAATAAAGTGTCATTTTTCATCTTCAATTATGAGTTGAATATAGCAGAATCTTAATAAGGGTGTAGTGTGGGAAATCCTGCAACTACATACCAAGTATTCAAAACTGGACTAGGGCCCGGGGTTTTTCTGCATTTGCGGTTTCCTCGTTAATAAAATCTTGTTGTGTCATTTACTTTGTTTTCCACATTATAATTGTTATTATAATTAAGTAAATTACACACGTTCGTTAATACTAGTCACTTGATATTGATCCTATAGAGTTTCCGTTTAATACCGTACCTATAATGATTCTATTGTTGATAAAGTTACAATAACAGCTTCTGTGGTAAATAAATTTACAAATAGTAATATGGAAAAGGGAGAAAATATTATTGGGGATGATACACGGTTGGAGAAAGAAATAGAAAACTCTGAATTGGAGTTTCGTGAAGTACATGTAAAATTGATTAGGTGCAAAAATGCCATTGCTGCTAAGGCAGCCCTTGTTGTCCTTAGAGTTGAGAAGTCAGGTAAAGATATTGGTGTAGAGTCCGTGCAAGACTTGGAAAGCAAATACGGGTCCTTATTAAACTATGGTTTACAAAGGTCTGTGCACACCACAAACACCCGTGTAATAAGGAAAGTGTTGGAATATCCATGTCCGAGCATAATTCTACTAACGTCTCCCTTGCAAACTTAACTACTTGTGATACAACTGATGGCTAGACGCAAGTTAAAGGTAAAAATAAAGGTAAATCTTCAACACCCAGGTGTGATGCTTTGATAAGCTGTTCTGAGATAGTTAATACAAATACTTTTGAATCATTAAATCCAGATTTGGGTTTTAAAGATGTTATGGAAGAATTCCAAAGTGTAACTGAAAGTATAGACGAAGAGGATACTGATTTGGATGTGGAAAATATGGAAGCTGAAGTTAAAAATTCTAAAGAGTGGGGACCAATTCATGATGGAAAAAAAACAAAGAAGAATAGGGGTTCAGTCAATTCCAATCCGGAGTCAATGGAGAGTGGAGTTTAAGCAGAAAAGAAGAAAGATTTTCTTGACAGATTGGAGGCTATAAGACAACAAAGGGATGAAAATTTACTTACCAGAGTGGATTTTGAGACGTTAGGAAACATTAAGAATGATGAGGTTCATCTTAAATTCATTAGAGATCCAAGCTTTAGAAAGGAATATTTTCAAGAGCTTCGGGAGCAATTAGAGAGAATGAAAACTCCAAAGAAGAGGCCTAGTTCACCAACTTATGTTAGTGCCAGCGGCAAAAAATTAACAAAGGATGAAGTGGAGGCACTTAATCATGTTGAAGATGAGAAATTCAGAAAAATGTTCATTGAAGATGATTTTTTTAAAGAGTCGTGTGTATGTGGGAAATCAATGAAGACACAAGAATTGAAGAAAATTAGGCGTTTAGTCTTTTTTCTTTTGGCCTTTTTTAGCTATGTGCTTTTAGAGTTCTAATTCTCTTATGTGTTTTGTTTTCTTTTTTCACCCCTTTGGTTTATGGGGTGGGGGGGTGCGTGAGCCCCCAATTTTGTAATTCTTGTAATTACGTTTTTTTTCTAAAATAAACCATTGGACTTAGCAACAAAAAAAACAACTAATAGTTCAACAAATCGACTAAGAAACTTAATTCCCTTGTTAAACCTATTGTACACATACAATCGCTTATTTCGATAAGACCAAAATAAAGATCATAATTAACTTTATTTCCCTCATCAGGCTCTAATTATTCATAAAATAACTTAGGCATTTCTCTTTAGACAAGACAATCACTAGGTTAGTTAATTAGTTTTTCTTGTCAAGGCATTCGATTATACTTGAACAACCTAATCCTTCAATTTGATAAGTCTAACTAAGATCAGAATTAACTTAGTTTCCCTTATCCGGAATCGAATCAGACTAAACAAATGATCCCGTATTTTGTTAAGCCATAAACAATACATACAAACCAAAATAAATTGACTTGCATAATTATTTTCTTAACCGGAAGCCATTGAAACAAACATAGACATTATAGCACCGCAATTACACCGAAATTTCGTTAAGCAAAAACACTTGATACCCAACAATAAAGAAGATACAAAAAATAAGCCAAAAATATTGACACATTTATTCTTAACCGGAAACAATTGAATCACACACACACATCCATACACATCATAATGGAATATATCAATTGTACCGAAATTTTGTTAAGAAAAATCAAAATATATGCAGCATAACCAGGCTTTTCTTAAACAGGAAAACGATTAACTAACAAATTCGTTACCTCAGATTCCGCATCCTCTTCTCCCCAGAAAGATATATCATTAAGCGCAAGTTCAAGTAAGATTTTCCCCCAGTATGTTGTTATCCTCTCGCAAGAACAAAAGAACAACAACAAGAGCAACCTTTACCAGAGAAAGTTTGAATCGGTTTTTAAATAATGCGTGCCAATAGCAAAATTTAAAAACCTAAAACACATATGTTTATGCTAAACACAACTCATGTAAACATAAATTGATTTAACATATTGTGACTTTTCACATATGAGTTTCAATCGGAACACCTTATGATCCTTTGATAAAGCCTACCAACATGGGCTAGAACGTAATCCCGCTAAATCAAAAAGTCACACAAACCTAACTAAGGGTTCACAACATATGATATAAAATATTATGGTTGTGAAAACCGAAATTAGACAGCCCATAAACCAAAAACACATAGCAAAAATATAGACGTTCAAGCACAGGCTATGTAATCGGAAACTATCACAGGAAAAATTATAAAATAATAATTTTATTCATAAATAATGATAGTTTTATTCAAAAATAGACCTTATACAATAATCGAAATAAATCAAAAATTAATGTCTATTTTTCTCAAATAAGAGTCTATTCTAATTTTATGAGCAACTTAATCCTTCATATCGATACTAGAGGAAGGCAGATTATTGCTTTCAGTCTTCAGCTTGTGAATTTCTTCAAGTAGATAACCTTGTTGCTTGACCAGAATTTCTTGTAGTTGAGATGTTTTCGTGAAGGATTCTGCAAGTACATGTAATTTTGTCTTTGATTGAAAACAAAAGTGTGTCAATACCTCAATAAACTGATCCATTTTCAGCATATTCTCTCTTTCCTTCTTGCTAAGCCAATCTCTCTTTTTGATTTTCCTCTTAGGTTTCTTAGCATCAAAGAGATGGTGTAGACTTATTCTTAAAGATATCTTTCAGATCAAGCACCTTTTCAAGAGAAGACATCGGATCCTGACTCATAGTTCGGACAAGGAATGACCAAAGAATGAGAACGAGTTGTATGTTTAGTTTAGTTTGCTTGAGGACTAGCAAAGTTTAAGTGTGGGGAAATTTGATAGGTGTAGAATACACCTTGATTTAATATCTATTGGTTATGTTTTCTTTGCTATTTTTCGTGTGAATTTTGTATTTTACGCGTATTTTGAGTTTCATAGGTACTTTGGAGTCATGTGGAAGAAAAGAAGAAGAAAATCACCCAAAGATGAATAAAAAGGGAGAAAAGGTCATTTCATAGGCAAACACTATTGGGAGCCGAGCTAAGGTTAAGGTGTAGCTCTCTTTTGGAGGAATATTAAGGCAGGCCACTGTTGGCTCAGGGCAGCCACTGAAATTATTATTAGATTTTTATAAACCGTATCCTATCTCTGGGGTGTAATTATCTGTGCCTAACTTATAAATCGAGAGACACTCTCATTCACTCGTTTTGTTTTCACTTGAAATCGAGAAAGAGGTAAGAAAAGCAGCGTCTGATGTTGTTATTGAAGAGATCGAGATGTAGAGAAATTGAAGAACTTAAAGTGAGAATTTTTTTGCTACTATTGTTTGAGAAGACAAGAACTGATATGGGTTTGCTAGAAATGAGATGATGTTGCGTCTAAGTTGAGAATTTAGGGGCTGATAGAAGATGGGAGTAAATCTGAGAGTTGCTGAGATGGGATTTGTTGTCTCTAGTAACAGTTATTTTCAGTTTTCACTGTCTTTGTATTACATCTTCTGTGTAGCTGTCTGTCTAGTTTGCGTGGCTTATATTTCTACACATGTGTGGCTTCTATTTGTTTTGTCAAAGTCTGTTTGTATTTAATGCTTTGTACAGACTCCTGGATTGGTGAATCAAGAACTTAGTTTTATCTTTCAATTCATGTCACTATGGTATCAGACACAAATTCGATCTGATCTCACCTTCTGCTGCTCGATTCTGGTCTTCTTCTTCTTCTTCTTCTTCAATCTTCATCTTGATCATCTTTTCTCTCTTATCTCTTATCTCAAATCTTATTTCTTTTCATTACAATATTCAAACCATTTTGTTTTCAATTCTAGATCTATTTTACATTCATATCTCATTCTGATATCTTCTTGATTCTTTCTTTGAGATTATTTGATCTTTTTAATGGAATATCCAACAGCTCACTCGATTTCTAAGGTTCATTTTAATCAATTAACAAGTATTATTTAATTAAAACTCAGAGATGATAATTTTCTCATATGGAAAGCTTTGATGTTACCTGTAATTCGAAAATTCAAGATAATGAAATACCTTGATGGTTCTTCTGAGTATCCACCGTAGTTTACAACTCGTACTAATGCAAACAATGGAATAGATAATCCTTTATATACAAATTGGATGGATGAAGATGCAACGATTATGATGTGGATCACCTCAATAATTTATGACAATGTTATCTCTTATTTTTCTACTGCAACATCTTCCTATGAGCTTTGGAAAGGTATTTCTGATCGCTTTGCTCGAATTTCTTCTACTCATTCTATACAATTGAGAACCAAGCTGATGAATATCAAGAAAGGGAATTCTACTATTGCTGCTTACACTAATGAGATCAAGATTATTACTGATCAATTGGCTGCTATTGGATCTATTATATCTGATGATGAAATTGTAGTTGTTACTTTAGAAGGATTGACTGCTGATTATAACTTTTCTGCTACATCTGTACGAATAAGAACTCCACCTGTTTTCAGTCTTGAATTACACAATTTGCTTCTAAGTGAAGAGTTAGTCATTAACAGTAAAATAACAAGTTTGGTAGAGGTTTTGGTAGAGATGTTGGTATTCTACCTTCTCCAATAAAAACAACAACAACAACAACAACAAATACTTACCCTACTTCTGTGCCAAAACCTCCTTCCTTTGGTTCTACTTCTATCTCTTCGGGTGAGAGACCAACATGTCAAATATGTCATAAGTATGGACATACTGCTGATGAGTTTTTGGAACATGATGAATTTTTCCTATCAAGGAAGAATTCCCCCAAGCAAGGCTATGCTTGCATCTGCAAATATTATGGGTCAAAATCCTTGGTATGTTGATTCAGGGGCAACACATCATTTGATTGTTGATTCTGCTAACATTGCTTCTTCTTCTTCTTCTTATGGAGGTAGTGAATCATTCACTACAACTAATGGTTAAGGTGTGAAAATTCATAAAACTGGTTCTTCTTTAGTACAAGTACCTAATAACAGTTTTGCCTTCAAAGAAATACTTCATGTTCCTTTAGCTTCACAGAACTTAATTTCAGTTCATAAATTTACTAGAGATAACAATTGTTCTCTGACTTTCACTTCAAATGACTTTACTGTTAAGGATTTGAGGTTAGGACATATCCTTTTTCAAGGTCCCAGTATAAATGGTATTTATCCTCTACAAGGAAACATTACTTTACCAGTCACTTCAACATCCTTTTCATGTAATAAAGCTTCTTCAACAATCTGGCATAGAAGATTAGCTCGCCCATCTTTTCAATCTCTCAGTATACTAGCTAGGATACTTAATATTTCAGATAAATATCTTACTTGTACTAAGTGTCAAGTATGTAGAAGTCATAAGCAACCCTTTCATATGTCAATGTATGTAACTACAACTTATTTACAACAACTTCACATGGATAGATGGGGTCATGCACCAATTATTTTTGTAAATGGATTCAAATATTATGTTAATATCATTGATGATTATACAAAATTTTGTTGGGTTTATCCTTTAACTCTTAAATCTGATTTCAAGACTACTTTTGATAACCTCAAAGTTTATATAGAAAATCAGTTAAACCTACACATCAAGGTTATAAGAACTGATGGAGGAGGAGAATTTGTCAATATTGCTCTCAAAAAGGTCTTAGTAAATAGTGGTATATCTCATGAAATTTCTTGTCCACACACATCTGAACAGAATGGTGTGGCAGAATCAAAATATAAGCACCTTCTAGAGATTACAAGAACTTTCTTATATCAAGATGATATGCCTTTTGAGTTTTGGTTTGATGCTTTATCCACTGCTAACTATATCATTAACATATTACCAACTAAATCCTTATCATTTTTAACTCTATTTCAATCATTGGTCAACAAAGAACCAGATTATTTCTTTCTCAAATCCGTTGGATGTTTGTGCTTTCCTTGGTTGAAACCTTACACTAATAATAAACTTCAACCAAGAAGTGTGAAGTGTATTTTTCTTGGATATAGTTCACAACACAATTACAGGTGTTTGGATCCATCTAATGGAAAGGTGTTTGTATCCAGACATGTTGTTTTATATGAAGAATATTTTCCCTATCAAACACTTTCTTCACAGAGTACAACTGATTCTCCAATATCTTTAGATTTTCCTAGTACTCCTGCTACTCTGGATATTTTCTAAAGATCTCACAGATACTTTGGTTACTTTTGCACCTTATACTTCTAATGATACTTCAACATATACTTCTGATACTTCCATTACAGCAACAACATCTACTTCTACTGATACTTCTATGAATACTCATCCAATGACAATAAGAGCAAAGGTTGGTACTTTCAAACCAAAGGTTTTCTTCTCAACAAAATATGCTCTATCTGCTTCTCATATATCTCATTTTAATAGCATTACTCCTACATGCTACTCTCAAGCTGCTAAGATACCAGTTTGGTTAAATGCTATGAAGAAAGAAAATACAACTTTAAAAGATACTGATACTTGGTATTTAGTGCCACCTGGATCTACACAAAATTTAGTAGGATGCAAATGGGTTTTTAAGATAAAGTATAATACAAATGGTATTATAGAAAGACATAAATCTAGATTAGTGGCTAATGGGTTTTATCAAGTTGAAGGTTTTGATTTCACTGAGACTTTCAGTCCTATTGTAAAACCTGCAACTATCAGACTTGTGCTTTCTCTAGCCATTAACTTTGATTGGAACATTAAACAACTGGATGTGAGTAATTATTTTCTGCATGGATATCTCAAAGAAGAAGTCTTTATGAAACAACCTCCTGGATTTGAAGATAAAGAACATCCTGACTATGTATGCAGATTACATAAATCTTTATATGGTCTAAAGCAAGCTCCTAGAGCTTGGTATAAAAAGCTTATGGATGCTCTAATTGATGTTGATTTGATACCTTCACAAGAAGATTCTTCTTTGTTTGTTCAAAAATTAGGTTCTAAGCTTACCGTCATACTGGTGTATGTTGATGATATTATCATCACAGGGAACAACTTAGCACATTGTGATTTTATAATTGCTTATCTTTGCACCAAATTTCCAGTGAAGGATCTAGGATCTCTACACTATTTTTTGGGTCTTGAAGTGAAAAGGAACAACAAAGGTCTTTTTCTAAGTCAAACTAAGTATGCTCTTGACTTATTAGGAAAAAAAATCTAGTTCGCATCAAGCCAAGTTCTACTCCTTATTCTAGTTCTCAAAGACTAAGTGCTACTGATGGTGAAGTTTTGAGCAGAATTTCAGATGAAGTTTGGAATTGAATCAATGAGAGAATAATGGGTTTTGTGGCTCGAAAATCAATAAAAAAATAATGATGGAGATGCTACTTTATGAAGAAGGGGATCTGTGATGTATGTTGATGGTTCGAGAAAGGGAAGTTGTTATTTCTGATGATGATTTAGAAGATGAACGTGAACCTGGATTGAAACAAAGAAGATAAGAAATAAGAATTGTTGATATTGAACGGAGTATAGTGAAGTGAAGATGGGTTGAGTGTTACATGGAATGATGAAATGAGAAAATGTATGTTAGGTCTTTTCAGGGAGAAGAAATTGGTCAGAGATTTCCCAGAGATATGCTCTATAAACAGTCGAAACTCAACCGGCATTCCGTTCAGACAAGTTAATTCAGAACTCGGGAAACCTAACTCAGCAATCCAACTCTGCCGAGTAAGACCAGTAAGACGAGTTAGTCCAGCTGATTCGGCTGAATACCCTTTTAGCTTGACCTCATTGACTAAAGTTTGACCGATTTGACTATAAAATATAACGTTACCGTGACAGAATATGCCTTTCACGAAGAACATCGCAGGTGTCCGTCGGTAGATTTTCCGACCAAATTACGGTGATCCCGGGGACTTTTCCGGTGACCCAAAATAACATAATTTTGTGTGAGCTTTTCTCATGGGTGTCAAGACTTGGATTTGGAATTGGATGTGGAATTTGACTTGAAATTGAAGTTGGAAGAGAAGAGGAGGAATTTTACTAAGACAAGGACTTAGAACTTGAATGGGAAATGGATCATAATCCTAAGAAGATTGCAAGCCAATTGAAGCCTATAATAGAAATTATCTACTTTTCTCTAGACACCTCTACACACACTACACTGCACTTTGGTTTTGTTTTGTTTTAATTTGTTTTATGAACTCAAAAACCATGAGTAGATAATTTTAGTATTGATTGAGGATGAATTTTTAGTTCTTAAATTGATTTGAGTTTTGTTTTATATTTACTTTGAAGTTTTCACATGATTATCGTTTGTTTTTGCTAATAAGAATGTTTATGCTTGATTGATAGGTCCTTTAGGTGCGCAACTAAATTGATTTATTAATTGAACTAAAGCTAGTAAAAGTTAGGGGATAAGTAATCTTTCTTGACTCTTTACACAAGTGGAAAACACGAGACCTTGCGAAGGGATTCCGTGGAGAAATTTGTGTGAAAACAATGTTAGAAAGTAGACCTTGATCTAAGAGTCTAACTACTAATATCAACCTAATAAATTCATAAATCTTAATGCGTTTAATTAAATTACATCTTGAGTGATCTACTACTTGATGGTTTGATAAATAGAATCCGGTAGTCGAGAACTTCCGTATCTGATGATACAAGGAATTTAGGGGTTAACACTGATCTAGCTGATATATCTACGGTTGGTGATAATCTATGGCTAATAAAAAGTGTAAAAGAACATAAGTTGAATCATTGTTTTGCAACGAATTACGATTCCTTAATATTATTTCTCTTATTGATTGCCTTTTATCTTTTAATTGCTTTGTTTATTTATTTTGCTTTATAAAATCTAAAACCAAAACCCCACTTTCTATGACATTATAAGACAACTAAAACCTTTTGATCCTCGTGGAAACGAACTTGACTACACTGTATTACTTGTTAATTCGGTGGAGAAAAATGCACATCACGGGAGTGCTTTAATTTCGAGAGCTCAAGAGATTAATATGTAAGACTTCGGCCTAAACCAAGAAAATTTCCGTTCTAGAGTCAATTCGGTCAGAAGAGAGGATCGATTGGTCTGTAGGAGGGAAGCTAAGAAGTGTATGAGATAAATGATGATCAAAGGATTGTGAATGTGTTGTAGGTTTCTGCAAATTGATGAACTGCTGGGTTCGAATAAGTTTGAATTCTGCTCTGTTGAGAGTGACTGTTCATATTATAATTCTTGTGATAGTTCCCGTATATCTGAGATTGTCCTTCAATCATAAATTCTAAGACTTATTTATATTGCAAGAATGTAGACACATTGATCACCAGTAAGTATGGCGGTTGTTCGAGTGAAAGAGTGGGAAAGTGGAAAATCGTGGTTAAACCAGTTCCACATCATGTGAAGACTTGGTTGATTGTCCACCCACTACTTTGCTAACTCCTTCAACTGCTTGCACGACTTACTCACATCTCTCATCGTGGGTGAACACACGTGCCGTAGGCCTCCAGACCAAAACCTTAGTGATAGGGTGTATAATACATCCTATTTATTATATATTTTTAATGCTTTCTTTGCTATTTTTCTTGTGAATTATGTATTTTACGTGTGTTTTTGAGTTATTAGGTACTCTGGAGTCGCACAGAGGAAAGAAGAAGGAATCGCCCAAATTTGAGCAAAAAGGGAAGAATTGTCATTTCATAAGGCGAGCACTATCTGGAGCCCAGTCACATGTTAAGGGACAACTTGCTTTTGGAGGAATTATAAAAGGAAGACAACTATGGTTAAGGGGTTTCCATCTAGGGTATCCCTTATCATTTATACAAGGGTGTAATCATCACTGAGTAGCCTTTATCCAGAAAATATGTGTGTTGTTAGCACCCAAATTGGGGTGGTCCTATCCCTGGGGTGTACCATCCACCCCAATCATTCCCAACCCTAAAACCGAGAAGTGTTTCTCTCATGCTCAATCATTTACTTGCGCCTGAAATTGAAAACAAGCAGCGGCTGCTGCTGTTATTCTGTCCGAGAGAAGATCAAGAGAAAATCATGAAATTGAGAGATTAAGATCGAGATATTATGGCAGTGAAGATGTTGATCGAAGCAAACAATGGTCTAGGTCACTGCAATTGATGAATCATAGAAGGGTTTCGTTGTGGTTCAATCGAATCAATAAATTAGAAGTTTAAAAGGGGATCTGTGGTTTTTACTCAAAATCAAAAGCATATGAGAAGATTGATGTCGAATTTGTGAGACAGAGATAAGAAATCGAAGATGAATTCATTGCCAGGGTTCAAAGGAATTTGGGGGTTTTGCTTTCGGTCCTGGAATAATGAAAGAATGGATGAATCTAGTTCGAATTGTTGTTGATTTTCATGGGTATGAAGACGAATTTCAAGATTCAGATAGAGATGGGTTTATAACCGAGAATAGAAGATGGGTTTTGTCCTGTGATCTTTCAGACTCAAGAGGTGTAGAAATGGGTTGGAGCTGGTGATGATTTGCTGCTGCTGCACAGGAAGTAAAGAAACTGTGTTTCAATGAAACTAGATGTATGCTAGGTGTGTCACAGGTGAAGAAAGAATGTCCTGAAAAATTGTCCGAAAATGCCCTGTAAACAGCCGAAACTCGGCCCGATTTTGGTTCAGACGAGTTGACTCGGTAGCCGGCGATGACCGATCCATACGAGTCCGATGGCCGGTCCATAACGATCCCGATGAGTTCGACGACCGATCCAACTTAGTGACTCAGCCGACTCATCTCTGACTAAGACAGCTGATTGAGCTGATTTCCACGCCTTTGACTAATTGACTAACGAAGACTGACGGATTGACATGTTTGACCGTTAGTCCTAACGGTGGACTGACGGAATATTCCGTCGACGGACATAATTTTCAAGTTGCCGACGGTGGTTTCAGAAAAAAAAAAAAATGCCGACGGTGACGGATTCCGACTGATTTTCGGCCAAAAACCCAGTTTTCCTGTGATCAAAAATTACAGAATTTTGTGTGGATTTATCTCATATGTGTGAAGACTTAGAATTGGGAATTTGATGAAAACTATGAAGTTTTGGAGAATTGGAATATGCCTCAAATTGGGAAAGTGGTGTTCTTATGGAATGTGGATTCTTTTCCTACAAAGATATGGAGAGTATTGAAGCCTATAAATAAAGGAGTTCTCTACAACTTTTACACACACATCTACTTTGGAGAAGGAGTTAAAGTGCACAAGGATTGGAGGAAGGAGCAACCATCATCTTTTCAATAAGTTTTTCTTTCTTCCTTAATTATTATTATTATTGTGTGAACTCCAAACTATGAGTAGCTAATTTTCTTATTGATTGAGGATGAACTCCTAGTTCTTAATATATGATTTGAGTTTTGTTTCAATTCTACTTTGAAGTTTTTCATATGATTATTGTTTGTTTTTACTAATATTAATGTTTATGATTGATTGATAGGTTGTTTAGAGTGCACGCTAAATTGATTTGTTAATTTGATCTAAAGATAGTGAAAGTTAGGGAATACGTAATAGTTTCTTGACTCTTTACACAAGTAGAAAAAACGAGACCTTGCGGAGGGATTCCGTGGAGCAATTGTGTATGAAAACAATGCTAGAAAGTGGACCAAGCGAACCGAGTCTAACTACTAGTACTTAACCTAAATTCATAAATCTTAATGCGTTCGGGGAATTACATCTTGTAAGCGAACCTCAAGGTGGTTCTTTTGAATAGAATCTGATAACTAAGCGAACCTGTTACTCAGTGAAATAAGGAATTTTGGGGTTAGCTAAGCGAACCTTCTATCATACGGTTGGTGATAATCTGTGAATAATAAAAAGTGGAAAAGAACATAACTTGAATCATTGTTTTGCAACGAAGAAGGATTCCTTGATCTAATTTCTATTATTTGATTTCAACTTAAACTCTTTGTTTACTTTATTTTTCTTTTAAAATCTTGAACCAATACCCCCTTTTTTGTGACATTAGAAGACAACTAAAACCTCTTGCTCCTCGTGGGAACGATCTTGACTACCTTATATTACTTGTTAATTAGGTAGTAAATATTAATTAATTTGTTGTGGTTACGACAACGCATCAAATTTTGGCGCCGTTGCCGGGGAGCAACGGACGAATTAGTTGTTTTTATTTTTATTTTTGCTTTTGCTTTATTCTTGCTTTGTTAGATTCTATACCATATCTAACTTAGTTTTGTGAATCTTATTTCACGTACTATATCTTTGGTGAATGCTTAAAAAGGGAAGACCGAGTTCAATACGTCTTCGATCCGGCACTCAACTAAAGGACTTCATTTGAGCGATTAACACTCCGCTTCCTCGTTCTACATCAAGTGAATTTGCAGATTCGGACATTGAAGAAGAAGCAATAGGTGATCGTACACTCAAGGACCTAGCTTATCACAAGCTCGATACACAACAATGGTGTATCCAAACTAACTCAACTTTCGAGATCAAGCCCGGGTTGATTAGAGAATTACCAAAGTTTCATGGCATGGTGAATGAAGACCCAAACAAACATCTTATGGACTTCAATACCATAGTCATGGCCATGCTTCCACAGGATATTAATGCAGATGGAGCAAAGTTGAAAGCTTTTCCGTTCTCTTTGGCGGGCAATGCTAAGGAATAGTTATATTATTTGCCTTCCGGAAGTATCACAACATGGAATGGGATGAAGAAAATTTTTCTTGAGAGATATTTTCCCGCATCAAAAACTACTCAAATTCGCAAGGAGATTTGTGGGATGAAACAACATGTGGGAGAGTCATTATATGAATGTTGGGATCGGTATAAGAGATTGGAGGCAAGTTGTCCACACCATCAATTTAGTGACGCCATGATAATCCAATATTTCTATGAAGGTCTCCAAACAAGTGATCGATATCTTCTTGACGCCGCCGGTGGTGGTGCACTAGTGAACAAGACGGTGGCCGAAGATACCGAGTTGATTGAAAGTATGGCGGCAAACTCGCAACAATTATATGCAAGAGGTGAACCAATGGTTAAGTTGGTGCATGAAGTTAGTGACTCTTCTTCACAATCCGATCAACGGCTAAACAACATAGAGAGGGTAGTGCAACGATTGGCCGTGGTAATTATTCCGGATGATTAAACCGAACAAGTAAATGCTTTATATCCAAATCAAAGGCCAAGGTACGATCCATACTCAAATATTTACAATCCCGGTTGGAAGGATCATCCCAACTTTAGCTATGCGAACAAGCAAGCGGCGGCTCCTAATCCATATTCGCAACAAGAAGGATTCCAACAATCACGTTTCCAACAATTCCAACCACAACAAGTCAAGGAGCAAGATTCTTCGAATGATGACAAGTTGAATGTGATAATGCAAAGCATGCAAGGTCTCACTTCTATGTTACAACAAAACCAACAAAAGACCTATTCGGCAATCAAAGGTTTGGAACAAAGGACTGGTTCGGAAATCAAGGATTTACAAACTCAAATGGGACAATTGGCGACCGATATGAACTTAATGAAATCTCAAACATCCACAAAGCTTCCTTTACAACCATTTGTGAACCCAGGAGAGAATGTTAATGCGGTTACTTTACGAAGTGGAAGACAAGTATAGAGTCCAAGTCATCATGAAGAAGCTAGTGAAGAGGTAGTCAAAGACAAGGAGGAAGCCGAACCAAGGGAGAAATCAACACCAACCGCCCAATCCAAGGAACCGGTTCCTACTTTTACTACTCCACCTCCTTTTCCTAGTCGTTTTGCTAAGTCCAAGAAATAATCTCAAGACAAGGCACTCATGGATATCTTCAAGAAGATAGAAATCAACATCCCCTTCATCGAGGCCATTAGGAAAATGCCAAGGTATGCAAAGTTCATGAAGGAGTTATGCACAAAGAAGGATAGGTTGCTTGATAATGAAATTACTAAAGTTGGCGAGAGTGTATCGTCTATGCTTTTGAAGAAGATGCCTACAAAGTGCACGGATCCCGGTGGGGGAGTGGTTAAGCATATTTAAAAAAAAAAATTTGCATAAAACCTCCAACTTGTAGAGATTTTAGAGTCACTAGCATCCTTCTAGGTATGTTTACATAGAGAATTCTGACCGACATAATTGAATTTGGAAGTGTTAGGGAACTATGTTCGGATTTCTTATTTGTTAGAGTGTTAAATAATGGATTTAATCATGTCGGTGATGCAAATTAGGAGCAGAGAAGAATGCATTATTAGAGTTGCTGATCAATCATTAGTGGAGACTACCCATTTTCATATCAACCAAGGCACCAAACAAAAATTCTTCCTTGACTAAAGAGCTTCTTTTGAGTGTGTGTCACCATACGTTAATTCCGGGTAGAATGGTGAGCTACCCAACTTCACACCAATTTCAGCACTATTTTTGATATCTTGAGTGCTAATTTTTGTCAATCATGAGGGTGACATCTATGGATGCAAGCCTCCTTCTTGTAGTTCGATTTGCATTTAGCACCATTCTCTCTCTCGACAACAACGGGTCCATAGAAACACCATAATCATCAACAAGGAGCGACATCAAAATCTACAAGGAAAGTTGAAGACGTTCAAGGTTTACAAGCAACAATGGGACAAGAAAAGAGAAAATTTCATATTCAAGTAAAGCAACATACAATGAGTAGATTTTTACATATGTGTTGAAGACTTACAATATAATGAGCGGAATTTTATATCAAAGTTGAAGACTTATTTACAAGAGCAAAGAAAATCAAAAGGTGAGAATTATTGAAGTTTATGATTTCGAGGCGATACAAGTTGTGAAGAATCAAGCGGTAAAGTACTTTTCCACGGCCATGGTTTATTTTATTTTTCACTTTGTTTTGTATTTTGTTTCTCTTGTAGTTCTTAAAAAAAAATAAAAAAAAAAATATATGAGACAAGAGAAATATCTATTATTGTTTTGTTTTGTTTTTGTTTTTATTGAATAAGCCGTGGGGAAGGAAAATTTATAAGGAAGTTTCAAGCGACAAGGATTTTAAGGAAAAAGGTTACAAATTGTCAAGGATTTATGAAGTTCAAGTGTTTATCATCAATAGTTGAAGACGAAGACCAAGAAGATGAAGACGAGGAGCGGAAGACGTTTTTATTGGATTCCGTGAGAGTGGTGTTATCATAATTGGCAATCGGATGTGAAGGTAAGTAAGTAATCTCATCCTTGATAATAGTGGTTGATTTCCTTTCTTAGAGATCGTTAGAAAAATGGTTTTTCAAAATATTAAAAGATGTGGGTTTTTCAAAATTTCGGAAGTTATCCTTCCCACCATTCAACGTGTTGCAGGAATTCTCTCTTCATTCCTACCTGCACACATGTGAGACCCATAAAAAACCATCTTTTTGAGTGCAATTATCATAAAATCCTTCTTGGTGAGGCAGAAGTCGAGGCGAAATGCTTATTGATCGTTTCTCAAACACGTGTTCTCTCATTATGGTGTGGTTATTTCTCACTCAACATTTAAGAATGAGAATATGTTCTTTAGTATTTCTAACTTCTTATTACTAGCATGCAGAAACTCTATGTCCTCATAGCTCTTTGGATGCTTGGGACGCTAGAACGCTTTGAAGTTGTAATTTTAGTTTGATTTGATCGAGGACTAGCAAAGTCTAAGTGTGGGGGAATTTGATAGGGTATATAATACATCCTATTTATTATCTATTGTTTATGCTTTCTTTGCTATTTTTCTTGTGAATTATGTATTTTACGTGTGTTTTTGAGTTATTAGGTACTCTGGAGTCGCACGGAGGAAAGAAGAAGGAATCGCCCAAATTTGAGCAAAAAGGGAAGAACTGTCATTTCATAGGGCGAGCACTATCTGGAGCCCAGTCACATGTTAAGGGACAACTTTATTTTGGAGGAATTATAAAAGGCAGGCAGCTATGGTTAAGGGGATACCATCTAGGGTATCCCTAATCATTTATACAAGGGTGTAATCATCACTGAGTAGCCCTTATCCAGAAAATATGTGTGTTGTTAGCACCCAAATTGGGGTGGTCCTATCCTTGGGGTGTACCATCCATCCCAATCATTCCCAATCCTAAAACCGAGAAGTGTTTCTCTCATGCTCAATCATTTACTTGCGCCTGAAATTGAAAACAAGCAACTACATTCATTATTATTAGTCCGAGAGAAGATCAAGAGAAAATCGTGAAATTAAGAGATTGAGATAGAGATATTATGGTAGTGAAGATGTTGATCGAAGCAAACAATGGTCTAGGTCACTACAATGGATGAATCATAGAAGGGTTTCGTTGTGGTTCAATCGAATCAAGAAATTAGAAGTTTAAAAGGGGATATGTGGTTTTTACTCAAAATCAAAAGCATATGAGAAGATTGATGTCGAATTTGTGAGACAGAGATAAGAAATCGAAGATGAATTCATTACCAGGGTTCAAAGGAATTTGGGGGTTTTGCTTTCGGTCCTGGAATATGTGAAAGAATGGATGAATCTGGTTCGAATTGTTGTTGATTTTCATGGGTATGAAGACAAATTTCAAGATTCAGATAGAGATGGGTTTACAACCGAGAAGAGAAGATGGGTTTTGTCATGTGATCTTTCAGACTCAAGAGGTGTAGAAATGGGTTGGAGCTGGTGATGATTTGCTGATGCTGCACAGGAAGTAAAGAAACTGTGTTTCAATGAAACTAGATGTATGCTAGGTGTGTCACAGGTGAAGAAAGAATATCCTGAAAAATTGGCCGGAAATGCCCTGTAAACAGCCGAAACTCGTCCGGATTTTGGTTCAGACGAGTTGACTCGCTAGCCGGCGATGACCGGTCCATACGAGTCCGATGACCGGTCCAGAACGATCCCGATGAGTTCGACAACCGATCCAGCTTAGTGACTCAGCCGACTCAGCTCTGACTAAGACAGCTGATTGAGCTGATTTCCTCGCCTTTGACTAATTGACTAACGAAGACTGACGGATTGACCTGTTTTACCGTTAGTCCTAACGGTGGACTGACGGAATATTCCGTCGACGGACAGAATTTTCAGTATGCCGACGGTGACGGATTCCGGCTGATTTCCGGCCAAACCCCAGTTTTCCGGTGAGCAAAAATTACAGAATTTTGTGTGTATTTCTCTCATGTGTGTGAAGACTTAGAATTGGGAATTTGATGAAAACTATGAAGTTTTGGAGAATTGGACTTGAAATTGGAATATGGCTCAAATTGGGAAAGTAGTGTTCTTATGGAATGTGGATTCTTTTCCTACAAATATATGGATAGTATTGAAGCCTATAAATAAAGGAGTTCTCTACAACTTTTACACACACATCTACTTTGGAGAAGGAGTTAAAGTGCACAAGGATTGGAGGAAGGAGGAACCATCATCTTTTCAATAAGTTTTTCTTTCTTCCTTAATTATTATTATTATTGTGTGAACTCCAAACTATGAGTAGATAATTTTCTTATTGATTGAGGATGAACTCCTAGTTCTTAATATATGATTTGAGTTTTGTTTCAATTCTACTTTGAAGTTTTTCATATGATTATCGTTTGTTTTTACTAATATTAATGTTTATGATTGATTGATGGGTTATTTAGAGTGCACGCTAAATTGATTTGTTAATTTGATCTAAAGCTAGTGAAAGTTAGGGAATACGTAATAGTTTCTTGACTCTTTACACAAGTAGAAAACACGACACCTTGCGGAGGGATTCCTTGGAGCAATTGTATGTGAAAACAACGCTAGAAAGTGGACCAAGCGAACCGAGTCTAACTACTAGTACTTAACCTAAATTCATAAATCTTAATGCGTTCGGGGAATTACATCTTGTAAGCGAACCTCAAGGTGATTCTTTTGAATAGAATCTGATAACTAAGCGAACCTGTTACTCAGTGAAATAAGGAATTTTGGGGTTAGCTAAGTGAACCTGTTATCCTACGGTTGGTGATAATCTGTGACTAATAAAAAGTGCAAAAGAACATAACTTGAATCATTGTTTTGCAACGAAGAAGGATTCCTTGATCTAATTTCTCTTATTTGATTTCAACTTAAACTTTTGATTGCTTTGTTTACTTTCTTTTGCTTTTAAAATATTGAACCAATACCCCCTTTTTTGTCACATTATAAGACATCTAAAACCTCTTGCTCCTCGTGGGAACGATCTTGACTACCCTATATTACTTGTTAATTAGGTAGTAAATATTAATTAATTTGTTGTGGTTACGCCAACGCATCACCTACTTAATATCCCCCCATGTAACGTGATTGATATCTCACAAATATGGAGTCTGCAAGGCAGATGTGTATTTAATTAGTCAGTTGTTGACTTGATTAGATGATGAGTCTTAGTATTGCTGAGTCGAGCATGATTGGTGAATGAATTATAATTCATGGGTTGAGCATGTCTGTTGAGACAGATGTATAATTCTCGAATGAATGTTGATAGTTGGATCAACATGATAAATATTGATAGTCTGCGAAAATATTGCCCGCCTGACCAAATATTGCTCGTTTGATGAATTACTGAATATTGATAGTTGAATCAATATTGTTAGTGTGAGCAAATATTGCTTGTCTGAGAAAATATTACTCATTTGATGAATTATTGAATATGGATAGTTGAATCAATATTTCTAGTCAGAGCAAATATTGCTCGTTTAATGATTATTGGTAGCACGACCAAATAAAATATTAATTTAAAATATTGGCAGCTGAACCAAATGTAATCAATTAGAATGTTGATTGTTGGATCAACATAAAAATATTGGTGTTTGAACATGTTCAAAATTATGCTTTGCAGAGCATTTGATTCGAAAACCCTAATTTTGATTGATTGTTGATCAATTGATGATTTACTAAAACTCAATGAATGAGAGGGGCCGGCTACATGGGATGGTGGACTGACCATGTAGCGCCCATATGCTCGAATGAGCAAGCACCAAATTTCTTTGCAGACCAGTCGGTGAAAGAATGATTAAATGCTGATTTAATAATTATTAAAATAATGCTCGTCTGAGCATTAGGTAATAAAACCTAATTATGGAGAGATGAGGGACCTACCAAGGGGTATAAAACTGGCCATTGGTGGTTATGGGACCAACTGGTGGTCGTTTGATCAAATTCCAAGTTGTTTGGAAAGAGTTTGAACCTTATAGGAATTGTAGAAGATCAAATCAGGTCAAAATTATGAAGATGTGTGGGATCGGCTCCTTGCAAGCCAAAGGGCCGACCTTTGTCAGTCAAGGTGGCATGCCCGTGTCACAATATTTCTCGTGGCTCAATTATGAGGGTTTTGATATTTTCCGACTCACGTTCGAGCAATATTATGGATTTTCAGAAGAGTTTGATCTTGACTGAAACTCTCAATTTTCCTTGAATGAGCAAGTGGAACTTTGCTCGTGCGATCAATATTTTAATAATATTTTCCGTGATAAGACTAGTCGGTCATGTGACCATTTGACTTTTTGGCTTTTGCTAGTTTGAGCAATATTGGTGAAATATGGAAAAATCAGGGTTTTTACTCAAACGAAGCAGTTTCATAAGATGAGAGAAGGAATAATAATAAAATAAGGGATTAGAGAAATGTGGGACCGGCCACGGATAGGGCATGGCCAGCCGACTAGTAGGCCCGGTCCCGTGATACTTTTTCCTATTTTATACTCCCTTCGTCCCACTATTAGTTGACCTATTTGTTTTTAGATTTTGTCTCATTAATAGTTAATTCTTTTTTTTATATAAGTCAAAAATTTGTATTAATAGAAAACAAATTTTTGATACTCATGTTTATAATCGTTACATAGGTGTTTTAAAATGCTTTTCAATGATATAAAATTTTCGAATATCCGTGGTATAGTTTGAGAGATAAATCATTCCTAAATTATACTACTAAGTCAACTAATAGTGGGACGGAGGTAGTATTATTTTTCATCGTGTGAGGAAATATGGATAAACTAGGTGTTTGAGGTCAAAACTGGTTCTACTGTTTTTAGTAAATTTGGGTGTATTAATAAGAAACGAATTAGTACCCTAAACAAATGCACTGCAGGGAGTACTTTTAGATTCGAGAAATCAATCTGTAAGACTCTGGCCTAAACCAAGAAATGGTCGTTCCTGATTCAATTCTGTCACAAGGTGAAGGAGAAGGGTTGATCTTAGGGAGGGAACCGAAGAAGGTGTTTGAGATCAGAATGTTAAATTATGAAGGTGTGGTTGTTTATGACTTGTCTCAGAAAATGGTTTATGTCTACTTGTGTTGATAACACTTGTGTTCTAGTTGTCGAAATAGGTTGAAACCTATTTATACAAGTCATTTGAGCGCAACCCTGATCTCGTAGGAAGTGGAGAAGATTAAGTAGTGGATAGTGGGGTTGTGTAAGAGGTGGTAATCATCACGTGGTCACACCTTCACCCACTACTCTCATCGTTATCAATCGTTCGTCCTTTCCTGACACGTTCTTGTAATAGGCGCGTTGCACGCCGCATGCTGTAAACCGCCAGACCAATACCCCAGTAAGTATCACCCGGTTTGTGACATGTTTGATGTCTCGAGTAAGTGGGTCAAGTCGTGGGACTTGCCGCAAAGAATAGCATATGGTGCTATTAGGTTAAACAACTAAGTTGTTTATGAGGCCGATTTAAAATATCGTATGTGTGTATTCGATGTACATAAAGCATCGCCTTTAAGCAGCTCAAAATAATCAATGTGCATGAAGTATCTCTGTTTTAGAGATTGATTGAATAAGTCGCGGATTGGGCGTCTTAAAAGAGGTAGCATGACCGACCATCTTTGGATGATCGTTTGGTAGGGGTGGCCCGTGATCGCAATGCTACTTTGTTGATTTTCTGAAAATAAATCTACATCATTTAACTAAGCTAGCAAAGTTGGATGGATGAGATGATTTGTGGCAGTTACATATTGTCGTTGCTGCAATTTAGGGTTTAGGGGCCGTGCGGCCATCCTTGTTTTGGCTAGTGGAATCAAAGCGCTGGTTGCTGATTCGAACATGACGATTGCCCATGTGCAAAGACGAGCCACCGGTGTGCATGCTGAAATCTCTTGGGCCATCTAAAATTAGATCTAAGCCACTCAAATCAGATGGCAATGATGGGTGGTCGTGATCGTTTTGCGATACTAATATGTTGCCGCAAACACCAATTAGGGTTTCAAAGCTTCCGCGTCCACCCTAGTTCAATCGAACGATTTGGTGTTCCATTAAGCAAGTCGATTGGTCGAGGATAATATTGGGTCGGTGGTGAATGCATTGGAACCTCCTTGATCATCTTGAACGCGATCTAAGCCATCCAACTGGGCTGGCGAAGTTGGACGGATATGATGGTTTATGACAATAATATACTACCGCAACCCAAAATAAAGGTTTTGAAATAGCGTGTTTGTCCTAGTTCGGGCAAACAATTTAACTGCCTATAGGCTTGCCACTGGCAGGTCGATCGACCAATGAGGAAGTTGGTCCGCCAACGCATATGTCGGAACTTCCTTAATTTCTTGGAAAATCCAAGCCGTCCAACTAGACAAGCGAAGTTGGATGATTGTGATGTTTCTAAGACCGTTTTGGCCGGTCTAGCTCGTTTGAGATCTCTTCTTCAACAATGAGATCACCCATGTTTGGGATAATCGCTCGAAGAACTGCGGATGTATTAGATGGGATCCGACCGGTGGGGGTATTAGTGGGCCCGCCGGTGGCCATCGTGATGATTGCCTAATTCCGCTAGGAGTAGGATAGGTCTTGTTGGATTGCGTGACCAAATTGTGTGGCCGTGATTATTTTTTGAGACTAATATGAACAGTTTAGATTTTCCTTAAGGAATTTAAGCGCGTTCGATCGCGC
This sequence comes from Papaver bracteatum, assembly GCA_023529315.1. Classification (NCBI taxonomy): domain Eukaryota; kingdom Viridiplantae; phylum Streptophyta; class Magnoliopsida; order Ranunculales; family Papaveraceae; genus Papaver; species Papaver bracteatum. The sequence goes on from JAJJWX010000365.1 coordinate 1,167,016, forward strand.
TAACTTTAACTAAAAGGTGTGTAAACACGCTAATCTCTTTATCAGAGAGTGGTGTAGCCTACGTGAGTGTTTTCATGCAGGTCTCAATACTGAAACTTTAGGAGATTCATGCTACTTCGCTGTGAGTGAACATTAATCGTCATGTCGTGCCAATATTGAGAGTTCAATTGGGAACATTGCATAGGAAAATACTAGGCAGGTAATGCATTAGTGAATAATGCCAGTGGAAGATAAAATTCACAGAATATTTTGGGATTGTTGTTGCACACACCATTCTGAGTAAATTTCATATATACAAATATATTGAATTGCTAAATACATATGTGAGCGAAGAGGCTTAAGCACTCGTTCCTTTTAAATGGCTTTTATTCCTTTGCAGGATGACAACGCATTAAAATATAGGGTTTTATAATTTTATCCCCGAACTGAAAACCACCATCAACATTAAGTCCCCTGCTTAGCACGTAACAGTGACATTGTTGCGGGGTAAGCAATATATGGTAACATACAAGATAAGATATAGACAAGGAGTGATATACTTACCCAGAAAAGTTGACCGTCACTGGCGTGTGGGGTGGCACTGGCGTGACCATGGGGCGCCGGTGTCGTGGGTCCGGCCGCTCCGTGTTCTGATCAAGAGAGGAAACCTTCCTCCATTGGGATTTTTCCAAACCAACATGTATAAAAGTGTGTCGAACTCCTTTTTTTTTTTTTTTGCTGCAACTCCCGTTCCCAGTCTCCATCATTTCCTTTCCTTCGTCGTCGATCGTGTGTCGGTAGCAAGGTAGTTGTTTCGTCTTTTTTTTTTTTTTTGTGGATGCAAACCCTATCTTTAGATACAACTTTCTTGAGCGATAGAGTTAATAGCAGAGTAGTTAACATTGCTATAATCATTGGTAGAACGAGCAAAGAACCCTAGGTAGATGCCATCCGTTTGCTCCTTTCTTCACCCCGTTTTTTTTATGTGCAAAACCTAGTTCTAGGTTGCGGGCGTGAATGAAACGTCCGCGGAAAAAAAAAATCCGAGTGGATGAAGACCCTATCGGGCCCGACTGCTTGCGCTCGTCCCACGGCCAAGAGAGTGATCGAGCAGGCTAAGAGGATAATCGATCAAGTAACTGCCATGGGGATGATCGAGAATGTGGCGGCTCTACTCGACCTTGCTGTGGGCATTCATCCCGCGGCTAAAGATATATTTATATATTTTATTTTATTTTATTTTATTTTTAATCGTCCTCGCTAGCTTGTTTATCCACACCTTTCTTCGTCCATGAGTTTCGACCATTAACGACTATGTTGAATTTCGATCATAGATTGTGTGCATGATTCCCCTTTTAGCATAAAGTAGTGACTCTTTTCGTTTTGCTTCGTTGTAGTTATTCGGAAGTGAACTTAAGAAATTCTCATTAAGATGTCACCTGGAAATACTTCTGCCGCCAATCCATAAAGTGCTACCAATGCCAAAGATATTCCAAATATAGATGACGAGCTATTCGTTGTGCCTTATCTGAATATTAGAACTCATCCTGGTCATAAGATAACTCTCCTTACAGGTTCAGAGAATGAATAGGATGCTCCATCAGTTTCTCCAATGTGTGTGATGAGGTTTTGTCTTCAAAATAAATAGTATCAATCTTCTCCTTTTGATTTCAAATTTTTTTCATAACCCGCTACATTCTTATGAATGGTGGATGAGGCACATGTTGAGTAATGTGCGCATTAAAAATAATCTGACAAAGCACAAATTGTTGAAGCTATCATTGCGTCTGCAATACTTTGCATTAGGAAAGATACTGCAGGTTTGATCACTTTTATTTCCCGATGGTGTCCTTCCACGCACACGGCGATATGTAGATGGGGAGAAATGACCATCACTTTAGAAAGCGAAGCAGTTCTGCTGAGTCTTCCAGTTGAGGGGAATCTTAATTTTGATTTGTCCGCGAAGAAGAAGTGATGTTCGCCACTCTAGTGAATAAGGCGGAAGGATATAATCAGAAGGAAAACGATGAAAAATGCTTTTATACTTGGTGGGTGTCAGAATGGTTTCCCACGAGGCTGAGAGTAAGCCAAGTGTTGGATGATGTACTTAGTGTTGCAGCATTTTTATCCTTGTGGTTTTCCAGAGACGTTTTTTTATAATGGCTCTGATAAGAAGACTATAAGACGGAAACTCGTCATGTTTGCTATTAAGTTGGCGAAAGTCGTAGTCCTCCCTCTAGGCAGCTTGTTCCATGGGTCTTTGTACTCTCATCTGGATTCTCTGGCAGTGGACATGTATGCTTCCAACAGATATATGAAGGTGGAGTCGCATCTCCATATTTCTTTTCTCTAAGCATGTTTATGGGAACACTTTAAAGGTTATGCTCATGTTCCTGAAGCTTCGTTATCCAGTATATATGGAGATTCCATAATACTCTGTTGGCAAAAGAGACGTCCAAAGCCTGGGTTAAAGCTTATAAACGTTTTCGACAGCGTGCATGCCATAGATTTTCGTCCGTAAAAAATTTAAACTTTTTTTTTTAATAAAAAATTATAAATGTTCTCATACAAAGCTTTTGGTTGGTATCCTAGCAACAAGCTGGGCTCCAACTCCTCTTTGAATATCAATGCCTAATCTATGGAAAATAAAACTACCAAAACCACTACTAGCATCGTGACTAACCAAACAATTCTTCAGACGCTTGAAAAAGTTCAAAGTGTCTTCGCCAAGCTCCCCTAGAGTAGAGAAATCTAAGACACCCAGACCATATCCCAGTGCAACACACTTGTCTAAATATTTAGTGCTCTTTCTTGAAATCACATTGGAAATAGATTTTCCTGGGACAAAAGAGTGAATACCCTCACTAGTGAAGGGTGAGACACTAGTGACATCCATACAAAGATCGACCATTTTCCTAGTTGAGAACAAGAATATCAGCAGGCCTCAAATCCTTGTCATCATCTGACAGAATACCAAGAGAGACTTCATTGCGCGTAGGTACACCAGCTTTGTAACAAATATCAGTTATAACATCACGGACATGGTCGTGTCGAAACTTTCTTACAACTGTTGATGGTAGTTTTTAGTTCAAGGATAAAATTGTAAAACCAGTATTTAATGCATTGTCACCCTGCAAGGGGTAAATCCATTTGAAAAGTGACGAGTGCAAAAAACCTCCTCGCTCATTAAGCAATTCAATGTGTATGAAATTCACTCAGAATGGTGCGCGTAGTAGCAATCCCAAATATTCTGTGATTTCTATTCTATACCAGCATTATTAATTAATGCATGATCTGCCTAGTATTTTTCGTGCTATGTTCTCAGCCGAACTCTCATCATTGACATGACATGACAATTAAATGTTCACTCTCAGCAGAGTACCATGAATCTCCCGAAGTGCCAGTATTGAGATCTACATGAAAATACTCCCACATTCTACGTCACTCCCTGACAAAGAGAATCTCATATCGACATGCTTTTAATTAGAAACATCTCATTCGAACACGATTAAATTCCTTAAGGAAAATATGGACTGTCAATATCAGTCTCAGAAATGATCCCGACCACACAAGTTGTCCGCGCAACTTAACAAGACTAGCCAAACCCTGACAGGAATAGGAAATCATCATGGTGACCACCGGCGGGCCCACTAATGCCCTAACCGACCGAACATCACCCATATGTCACCAGCGCTATCAAACGCCAACCCTAAGTAAGGTGGTCGCGCTATTTTGGAGAAGCTCGATCGAGCATGGACTGTCCAAGATAGTCTTAAAATCATCGCAACCGTCCAACTTCGCCATCTTGGTTGGACGGATTAGATCATCCCATGAGTGATCATGGAAGTGCTAGAACGCACGCTGGAGGTCCCACTCTCCCCTCACCTGATCGGTTTGCTCGCGACGGGACCATAGAGCAATGAAACGCTTGCCCGAACCATAGCAGGCGTGATGCTTATAAATCCCTAATTTGGGTCGCGGAAGTACACTAGCGTCTTAAATTTATCACGACCATCCAACTTATCCAGCCTATTTGGATGTCTTAGATTGTATTTTGGACCATCAGGAAGGTGCACATAAGTTCACCGTCATCCCAACATTGTCCCCACGTGATTGATTTCCCAAAGGGAAGCCAACGACATGCGAAACCGCTTGGTCAAACTCGCGTGGACGTGGCTGTCTCAAGACCCTAACTAGGGTTTACGACAACATGTTTCTGTTGTAAATTGATCATGAACATCCATCTTCGCCATCCTAAACGGATGGTGTAGATATAGATTCAAGTGGTTCCAAAGGTGCTAATATGTCCTACATTGGCCCACCTTTACATGTGAATGGCCGGCTTGTGCCAACCTTGTCCAGATGCCTCGAAACGCACACCCAAAATGTGATAGGCCACACGACCTTTAAACCCTAATTTGTGCTTTGCGGAAATGAATTTCTGTCGCAAATTGATCGTGACCACTCATTTTCATCGGTCGAATTGAGTGGCCTAGATCCGATTTTTGATGAACTAAGAGGTGTAGGCATGCACGCCGGCAGCCCGTCTCCATGCATGCCCGATCGGTCCATGTGAATTAGCACTCGGTGCTTGGATTAGAATGGCCAAAGTAGGGACGGCCACACAGTCCCTAAACCTTAAAATTCATCAACAACGATAGACAACTTCCGTAAATCATCTTGTTCGTCCTGCTTTACATGCATAGTTGGAGGATGTAGATTTATTTCCCGTAAACCTGCAAAGCAACATGACAACCACTAGCCGCCTCTCTTTCACCAGGAGTGACTGACCATGTGATGACTTGTTTGCACATCCCTCAAACGATCACCCAAAGATAGTCTGGCATGCTGCCATTTTAAGACGCTCAATCCACGGCTTATCCAATCAAGCTTTAAAACAATGATGCTTCATGCATATCGATCGTTTTGAGATGCTTACTTAAAAGCGATGCATTATATTCATCGAGCACATACAATATTTTATTCCATAAATAACTTAGTTATTTAACCTAATAGCACCGTATGTTATTTTCTGCGATAGGTCCCACAAATTGACCCACACATTCGAGACATCAAACATGTCACAAACTGGGGGATACTTAATGGGGTATTGGTCTGGCGGTTTACAGCGTGCGGCGTGCAACACGCCCATTACGAGAACGTGTCGGGAAAATATGGATGGTTAACGGTGATCATGGAAGTTGGCAAAGGTGTGATCGTGTGACAATCACCGTCCCTACACGACCACACTACTCCATCACTTAACTTCCTCCACTTCCTACAAGATGAGGATTGCGCTCAAATGACTTGTATAAATAGGTTCTTCGACCTATTTTCAAACAACACAGAAAACCAAGTTGTTATCAACGTATCCAGAAAACACCCAGAATTGATAGCTACATTGTACAAGCCAGTTTAACATTCTGATACAAGTCATAAACAGCCAACACCTTCACAATATCAATACCTTCTTCGCTTCCCTCCCTAAGATCAACCCCATCTCCTTCACCTTGTGACCGAAGAAAGTCTGGAATGACCATTTCTTGGTTTTGGCCAGAATTTTACAGATTGATCTCTCGAATCTAAAGTACTCTCGTGCAGTGCATTTGTTTAGGGTTTAGATTCGTTTCTCATCCACACGCACCCAAATTTACCAAAACCAGCAGAAACAGTTTTCACCCTCAAACACCAACATATTTAGCACAATGAAGCGTGTGGTCTCCAAAGATGTCCATAGATCTGTTACAACTTGTGCATAAACCATTCTCAACAAACAATGGGATACCAAGGCGATAGCAAAGCATAGCTCGAAACTATCTAGGCCCGATGCAATGGTTAAGCCCACTAATAGGAACCGCTAATAAATAATCCTGGGCATGCTTGACACGGTTGCATTTCCACAAAATGGAATCTCTTGCAGACATAGGAAATTGGTCTAGGATTTGCTTCTTAATTGCTTCAAAATAAGGGACTTCTAGGGAGTGCATGGAAGGGGGTAGTATCATCGACGCAATAAGAAGGAGGTAGTCCACATACCTAGATAAAATTCTGAAGAACCTTTGTTTGTTTGTTTTATGAAACAAGGTAATAACAAGACTAATATTTACATGGCCATGAAAGAAGGACTTTAGCACTTGGATTTTCGCAACTTGTAATGTCTTGGCATCATGAACTTCAACAACTTACATCGTTTAATTTTCTTTGCTCTAGTAACTAAGTCTTCAACTTTGATTTTTGAATTCTGCTTTTCTATAGTTGCTTCTAAACCTTAAACGTCTTCAACTTTCTTCATAGATTTTGATGTCTCTCTTCTTGTTGATGATGATAAGTTTCTACGGAGGGAGAGTCACAATCCAGTAACTAAGACTACATTGTGAGGTTTCTTTGCCTTTCTGCATTTCCTTATGACCAAATTGTCTTTCCATCATGGATGGTTAGGTCCATCGCGATTACCCTCTAAAAGGTACATGTTTTCTCCTGATTATCAATGATCTCAATGTCTTTTTCTCTAATGTCTCACTAGCTATATTTTATAGGTTATAACCGGTTATACCATAAATCTCAGCAATTTAAGATAGGTTCTACATTTTCAGCTTATATTGGTCATTCAAAAGATATAAATAAAGATCCTGGCCAATCATGATTTCCTTTCGATTATGAAACAAGTTCATATATGTACTTCCTTTAAACAAATGTTATAAAATATTGTTTCCTATGGAAAAATCATACCTATGTCATGCACACATATCAAGAGACAATATACAAAGATTATGTTTATGTCGTATTGACGAAGTTCCTAAAGATAAGCGTTTATACTTCGTAATTCAATAAATTCCTTGACACTTTAATCATAATGTTATGACCAAACCACTAGAGTATTATTTATGTACAGATCCGCATGTTATGTTTTCAATATAATTCGACTTGAAAGATACTTGATTGGAAACAAGATCAAGTCAATATTACTAACCGCGAGAGGAATGATGATGTTGTAGTTATAGTCGTTACTTCTTCACATTCTTCGGGTCTTCGGAGTAATACTTGTACATATCAACATTCCTATACTTTATAGTCTAACCTAAACGAAATTGACTCTAGTATTTAATCAAGAGACTCTACATCAGTTTTGATACTAAAATATGACAACCAAACTTGACATACCAACGCTTGGTGGTTTCAACCGATATATGCTCTAACAATCTCCCCCTTTGTCAATTTTAGTGACAAAACTCTTATTACATATGGAGTTAAACGAATTACAAAATAACTCATTCTTCATACGCTTGATTCCAAGTTTCAACGACACAATAACTTGCATATATTCAAAAATAAATGCCGTTCTTGACATTTGAATAACAAAAGTTTTACTCCCCCTAAAGGCAATCTAGGTAAATATTCAATCTGATCATCTTTGTTATTCCCCTTTTGTAGTATGAAATACTATAAATCATGATGATATGTTTCTCCCCCTTAATCTATGCTTTACTCTTTCTTTAGATATAACGTTTAAGCACAAGTGTTCTTTCCTAGTGATTGAAAATCACTTGTTTACTCCATATATTTCTCCCCTTTTTGTCACAAAAATGACAAAGGTACGAGAAAACAAAGGACAACCTGAAAGGATCTTACAAATCTATAAGACTTGTGCAACCTATAAGAGTTAAGCACGAAGGTTTCACATACCATTTTAGATAACCTATACTAAAACCGAAACTACAAAAGTAATTTAGTTTCAATATGTTATCAAGGAAACAATTTCCCAAAGCAATTTTCCCTTTAGTCCGACAAATCGACTAACATAACTTAATTCTTTTGTCGAACCGATTGCATATGTACAATCGCTTATTTCGACAAGACTCAAATAGAGATCAGAATTAACTTTATTTCTATTATGAGGCTCTAATTATTCCATGAGATAACTTAGACCTTTCCCTTTAGACAAGACAAATACTAGGTTAGTTAACTAGTTTTTCTTGTCAAGGCATTCAATTAGACTTGAATAACCGAATCCACAATTTGATAAGTCTAACTAAGATCAAAATTAACTTAGTTTCTCTTATCCGGAATCAAATGGACCAAACACAAGATCCCGTAATTTTGTTAAGCCTAAAACAATAGATACAAACCAAAGAATTGACTTGCTATCATTTTTCTTAACCGGAAGCAATTGAAACAAATATAATCATTGTAAGCACTGCAATTGCACCGAATTTTGTTAAGCAAAAACACTTGATACCAAATGATAAGCAAAATAAATTGACATAATTTTTCTTAACCGGAAACAATTGAATCATATATCAATTGTACCGAAATTTTGTTAAGCAAAAGCAAAATATATGCAATAAACTTAAAGCCTTTCTTAAACATGAAAAATTATTAACTAAGAATAAAAATCGTTACCTCAATTTCCGCAGCCACTACTCCCCAGATATATCATTCAAGCGCAAGTTCAAATAAGACCTCTCCCCTAGTGTGTTGTCATCCTCTCGCAAGAACAAAATAACAACACCAAAAGCAACCTTTGCTAGAGAAAGGTTGAATCGTTTTTAACTAATGCGTGCCAATAGCAAAAGTTTAAACCCGAAACACATATGTTATGCTAAACACAACTTATGTAAATATAAATTGATTATCAACATATTATGAATTTTCACATATGAGATTTAATCTGAAAACTTATGATCCTTTGATAAAGTGATGAGTATCAAATATTGCATAATTCTATATAGTTTTACCAGCAATTATCTCATCTTTTGTGCTTTAAATCCCCATATTATCCAAAATTCTGTATTTTCATTGTTTTCAAGAATAAATAGTTTTACTAATTAATTTTGTGGTTTTAGGTAGTAAAATAAAGCTTGGATGCTTAGAGAAGCAAAAGGAAAAATAAATTGATGAACAGAGGCAGAAATCAAGAGCTCCGCTGAAAGGTTGTGAGAAGTGTAGAAGAAATATCATACAAAAAGGATGTTGCATTCCGCTTGCACTTTGGCTGCAATCCGCTTGCAAGAACTGAAAAGTGGGCTTGATATAAGACATGGGCTTAGAAGATTCAAGAGATCCAAACCCACTTCCATCTCCAAACATGAAGCCTGATGCTCCTACCTAACACCCAACAACACGTCCACCCGGTACATCAAGCTTGATGCGAATGCTCCACACTCTAGCCACCCCTTTTTCTCCCGAATATCGATCAAAAGCAAATATCTTCTCCATCTCTTCCCTTCTTCTACACCACCAGCACTAGAACCATCAATTTCTCCTCCAAATCCATGTCCCCGACCATCTCTACTCTCAACCAACTCCACAAATACAATCAAACTCCTAATCTTTATCTCTCTACATCTTATCAAAAATAGTAACCCTAGAAGCTAGGATCGAGAGAGATAAGATTAGAGTTAGCTTCAAAAGTAGGCTTGCAAAGATGAATTGAAAATAGAAACTGTCAGAGAAACGCATTTTGGTGAGTGGGTCTTTATCAATTATTGAATCGAAGCCAAATTAGGAGATTTTCATGTATAAATAGGGATGAGAATTGTGATGTAAAACTCATGCCCGGAGTAGCAGGTGCACCAAGCAGTAGTTTAGGTTTGATTTCATTATTTTCATCATGTTCTGATTTCATATTTAAGGTTTAGATGAAACCATTAGTTTATTGCTAAGTTTAATTCATGTATGCCTGCTCTAGGGTGTTGTTCACAGAGGTAAGTTTCATACCTCTTTTAGCTGAATTTTTCCCATGGTCACTACAAGGACTGAATGGTTTTGATATTTTATTTAGATAAAGAGCTTCATACTTTTGTTAGCATACGGGCTGGCCACTCGTTAGTTAACGACACATCCATTGCTAAAACCAAGAAGACAAAGCACCCTATATAAGTTAATTCTCTGTAATTACAGTAAGCCTAGTCTTAATGATGGTGGTATATATGCCCTGGGTGAAATATCTGACAAGCAGAACGACAAGCCTTCTTTAAAAACCAAGAGCACCTTTTTGTTTTCATTTTTTTTTGTGATAGGTCCGTTGTGTTATTATAGCTATTTCATTGCATCATTCTTTTTAGGATTTGGTAGAAGCATCTAAAAAAAATAAAAAATCATGTTAGGATTTCGGGTTGGTGTTAGGAATGAGAAATCTTTGCATAAATCAATTAGAGAACTTGCTTAGGAGCATGCTTCACATTATGAGCCTCCTATGAACCATGAATTTAATATTTATAGGGATTGTTACAGACCTTTTCAGGGTCCTGAACTTAAATATACCGACCATAGTGATTATTCGCACATGTCCTATTTGCCATATGGTGAAAATGAACATTTTTTGTAGTGCCTTACTCACACATTCGTCATTTTTGAATCAGTAAGAAGCTCAAATCACAGCTTTAGAAATACATGAATACGATGAATATGTCACATCTAATTCACCTAGGCAAGTTGAAGTTTCTGTTTGTGCCTTTTGCGACAGCAAACAACATGTAATCAATCACTTCCCTGAAGTGCTTGCTCTTAAGTAGTCTAGGGAATACCATGTTAATTATTTCTATCAAATGTATGAAACCAACCCCAACTCAAAACTTGGGACCTAGAGTACGCAGATGGCCCAAATTTTGCATGGACTGATGACTATCCTCAAGCTAATCCATATGAAAAACTCCTGTATGTCCATTTGTTAGTAACCCTTATACACGATAGTTTATCGAATACCCATCTGAAATGAGGATGCCAACTGTTGAACAAACTACTTCCATTGAACAACTTAATATGTTTTTAGAAATGAATATGATTCATTTACAAAATGAGGGAAGGGAGGAATTTCAACACGAAATGTTTGTTAGTCCAAGAGTGAATTTTGAAAATAATGTTTATGTTCTTACTCAGGATACTAATAAAGAAAATGAACTCAATCTAGAGGTAAACGAGTATGCTAGAGACACTATGACCTTGAATAGGGCATTTCATTCTTGTTATGATGATGATGTTATGTTAGAAGAGCATGTTTATTCTGAATTTTTTTATGGAACCTTTGGTTTCATAGACATTATGCTCATATGATCTGAACTTCATGAATGGTGTTTCTTCGAGTATTCAATCTGCATATACATGTGATGTTGATCCTGGTTTAGGGCTTGTGCAGTTATTCTGTGAAAGTGAACATCTTGCACAACTTGTGTGACTTAGGAAAAGCTGAATTGTCTATTGAATATAACTTTTATGTGTTTTATTCCTTGCCTATGTCATAATATGATGTTACTTATAATCTTCCGATGCATGAGACCAAATTTTTCGATAATCATGATTCTGAATTTGGGCTTGTGGAACTGTTCTATGAATGTGAGCATGCTGTGACACTTGCAGATGACGTAGGAGATATTGATGTGACTAATAATGCTAGTACTCTGGATCTCATACATGCAAGAAACTTAGATGTGTCTATCTTCCTACTTAAGTCACAATCTGATGGTCTTGCACCCAACCTAGGTTTGGTTTGTCACAAAATTTTAAACCAACTATTCTGAGAGTACCTAGTCTAGGATTGGAACTGTGTGCTTCTTAAGTCCTTTTGGACTATTTTAATGCTAAGTATAACATTTTTGAGGAGCCAAAGTTGAAATGCATATCTCTGCATGTTCCTAACAAAGTCCGTTTTGAGTTAGAACTTGTGCATGATAAACCCTTGAAATTGTTGGATTTTGTGTCCAAAAGTGCATTTGTTGAATTCAGGTTTGGGGGTAGCTTAGTTATATCCACAGTCTTGCTTAACCTCTCATGTTATCTTTGTTTGAGGCTGTTGATATTTCTGCATCCTGTCTTTTGGGTTGATCCTCAACTCTTTCGATTGTTGGTGTATGGTGAATTTTTCTTGTATATAATCTAGTAGATAAGTATACTTTCTTAACTTTTCTTGTATATATGTATGCTAATCCAATGTGACGTCTGCTGATTTCCTGTTGGATTTTAGTCTTGAATAATGCAGTTCTACTCTTACTTTCGCCGACATCTGGTAATCCCTTCCCCTTTCTCTAATCAACATGGTTCTCATGGTATGTGGCTGTTTAAATTCTTATCATCTTTTGACACATTGAGGACAATGTTAGATTTAGGTGTGGGGAGTATTTTGTATATAGAGTTTTTATTTTTTCACTCTTGTGCATAAAATTTTCAATTTTTTTTTGTAAATATTTTCATAAAACCTTCAACTTGTAGAGATTTTAGAGTCGTTAGAATGCTTCTAGCTATGTTTACATAGAGAGTCTAACAGAAATAACTGAACTTGGAAGAACTAGGGAACACAATCGAGTTTCTTACTTGTTAAAGCGTTAAAGTTGGATTTAACCATGCCAGTGGGCGAATTAGGTGCAACAAAGATATTTGGTATTAGATTTTTCATCACCTTTAGTGGAGACTACCTATTTTTACATCAAGCGATGCATCGTCCTTTAATTTTTTTGTAGTCGTCTAAAAAATCCTTTTAGAGTGTGTGTCACCGTATATTAATTCCGGGTGGGAATGGTGAGCTACCCAACTTCACACCACTTTCACCACTATTTTGATCTCTTGAGTGCTAATTCCGCGAATCATGAGGGTGACATCTAAAGATGAAACCTCCTTCTTGTAGTTTGATTTGCAGTTAGCACCATTCTCTCTCTCTCTCTCTCTCTCTCTTGACAACATCAACTGATCCATAGAAACACATCATCATAAACAAGCAGAGAGATATTAGAATACATGAAGAAAGTTGAAATAGTCTGAGATTTACATGCAACAATTCAAGGAAAAGTAAAAAGTCATATTCAAAGGGAAGATATAGTATAAAGAGCAGAATTCTAAATACAAGTAGTTAAAGACTTATCTTACAAGAGAAAAGAAAATAAAAGAATATGAGAATTAATGAAGTTTATGAAATCAAGACAATACAAGTTGTGAAGAATTGAGTGATGAAGTCCTTCATCCATGGACTTAGAAGTTTCAATATTTGTTTGTTATTTTATTTTTAGGTTGTATTTATTGTTTCATCAAAAATAAAATAAAAAATAATACCAAATTAAAAAAAAATCTATTATTTTAGTTTAGTTTTAGTTTTGTTTAATAATACCATGGTAGAAGAAGAATTTAAGAGGAAATTCCAAGCAACAAGAGAAAAATTAGAAATTGTCAAGTAACTACAAAATTTAGAAGTTCATCATCAACAGTTGAAGACTGAAGACGAAGACGTTTCTATGGATGTTATGAGAGTGATGCTTCTTTCCGATCGGATGTGAAGGTAAGTGACTCACATCCTTCTTAATGGTTGATTTCCTTTCTTAGAGATCATCAAAAAAGGATTCTTATTCCCACAATTTTTGTGGAGTCTCCAGAAATTATTTCGAAAGGTTCTCCTTCCCACCATTCAACATGTGCAGGGTTTCTCTCTTTATTCCTTCCTGCACACCATGAGAGACTAAATAAAAGCGGTCTTTTTGAGTGCAATTATCATAAAACCCCTATTGCTGAGGCAGAAATCGAGGCTTTTGATCACTCTCGAACCCGAATTCTTTCATATGGTATGGTTATTTGTCTCTCAACTCTTAAGGATGAGAATGCGTTCTTTGGTATTTCTAACTTTTTATTACTAGCATGCAGAAACTATATGTCCTCAAGGCTTCTAGGATGCATGGGACTCTAAAACGCTCTGAAGATGGGGAAAGTTTTATGGGTACACCTCTAGTAAACCCTCACGAGACTACAACTCGTCCACTAGGGATACCTAGGGGTTTAAAGGTTTATTGCATTCACTAAATGCAATCGAGAGACCAGCGACAGTGATATAGTTAGGATTTCTTAGTTTCTGTTTCACTTGAGGACAAGTAAAATTCAGGTTTGGGGTGTTTTGATGAGTGCATAATAGTACATAATTCTATACCATTTTACCGGAAATTATCTCATATTTGTGCTTTAAATACTCATATTATCCCAAATTATGTATTTTCATTGTTTCTAAGAATAAATATTTTTACTAATTAATTTTGTGTTTTTAGGTAGTAAAATAAAGCTTGGATGCTTAGAGAAGCAAAAGGAGATGGAAATTGGTGACTAGAGGCTGAAATCAAAAGCTCCGCTGAAAGGATGTGATAAGTGTAGAAGAAATACCGCGCAAAAAGGTTATTGCAATCCGCTTTCACTCTAGCTGCAATCAGTTTGCAAAAACTGAAAAGTGGGCTTGATAGAAGACATGGGCTTAGAAGATTCAAGAGATCCAAGCCCACTTCCATCTCCAAACATCAAGCCTGATGCTCATGCCTAACACCCAGCAACACCTCCATCCGGTACATCAAGCTTGATGCGAACGCTCCACACTGTAGCCACCCCTTTTTATCCCCAAAATCGGCCAAAAGAAAATATCTTCTCCATTTCTTCACTTCTTCTACAACACCAGCACCCGAACCATCAATTCCTCCTCCAAATCCATATCCCGACCATCCATGTTCTCAACCAACTCTACAAACACAAACAAACTCCTAATCTATATCTCTCCATCTTATCTTCTCCCTTATCAAAAATAATAACCCTAGAAGCTAGGATTGAGAGAGATAAGATTAGATTTAGCTTCAACAGCTGGAAAAATAGGCTTGCAGAGATGAATTGAAGATAGAAACTGTCAGAGAAACGCATTTTGGTGTGTGGGTCTTTATCAATTATTGAATTGAAGCCGAATTGGGAGATTTTCATGTATAAATAGGGATGCAAATTGTGATGTAAAATTCATGCCCAAAGTATCCATGCACCAAACATTAGTTTAGGTTTGATTTCAGTGTTTTCATCATGTTATGATTTCATAATTAAGGTTTAGATGAAACCATTAACCTACTTCTAAGTTTGATTCATGTTCAGATATTTTTCTTGTTGTCCTTTAATGTTTGATTAAATATAATCTGAGAATTTCTTCATATTACTTTCATAGTGTATGTCATACATCCATGGTAGTTAGAATACTTCTATATTGATTGTGTTGCAACTCATGCTTAACAGAGTGTTGTTCGATCCTTTGACTAGTTGTGTCCTAATCAGACAGTTAGTACTTCAGAGGGATAACTTAGTTGCGACTAGAATATCCATATTAGGACTGGTTTAATCATCTCACTGATTGATCTGTGGTTAGTTATTTTGTGAGAGGACAACTAATACTAGGATTAGGTAATTATCTTAGTGACACTAAACCATCATCCTGAAACTACCCTTAGATACACTGCAGGCTTGAACATTCACCACTATCTGGATGGTCGGCAGAACCTAGAAGTTCACCGGAGTCTATTTTAAGGGACAAGATTATTATCAAAGTTGAATTGACTTAATGTAGGTTAAGTGGTGGATTTGATCGCCATAGCACAATATTTATCTGCTTGTTTACAACTTTATTTGCATTCTTAGTTTATCTCTGCAACCATCCTAGTCGTATCGACAAACCTCCATTTTGATACCCCTTATTTAAATAGTAGAACCTAGACGTTTAACTTCGCATCGTAACAACTCCCTATGGGATCGACCTATATTTTCCCATAACAATATTATAGATACTGTGCGCTTGCAGTTAATTGTAGGTACCTTTCCCGACCTACCAAAAAGCCTACTAACATAGGCTGGAACTTAATCCCGCTAAATCAAAAAGCCACACAAACCATAGGGGTTAGAGAAATATGATATTGAAGCATAAATTTAATGAAAACCAACATTTATGTCATATATCTAGAATACTCATATGTATACCAAATATTTAGTTTATTGAACATCAACAAACATTAGTATATGTGAATTACATATGACCTACACCATCACAACATTATTATGATTTTGATATAGAAATCACGAAGATATGATCCGAAAATCGGCTAAACTCAAAAGTCATTAACCATAAGGGAGTGAGCCAATATCTGAGACTAAAACACAATGGTTTATCTCATAAAATCAAATGCAATACACCATAAACATTCAATAGAAAATAAAGTATTGGAATTACCTCAATCTTGTAGGAAATGAAATTACGAAAACAACGTTAAAAAAATGAGGTCATTCCGAGTTCGGACAAAGAAGTTATGAGCAAAACATTTTTACGCTCATTCTAATGGAATAGGTTGTGACTGGTTACAACATGAATTCATACTCAAAACTGTTTTAGCCATAGATTTTGCATACGATGTCCGAATTCAGTGATTTTTGGCTCGTTTTAAACATATAAACAAGAGCTACTGATAGGTGTAGAATACACCTAATTTACTATCTAGTAGTTTATGCTTTCTTTGCTAATTTTCTTGTAAATTATGCATTTTACGTGTGTTTTTGAGTTATCAGGTACTCTGGAGTCGCACGGAGGAAAAGAAGAAGAAATTACCAAAATTGAGCAAAAAGGGCAGAATTGTCATTTAATAGGGAGAGCACTATTTGGCGCCACGTTAAGGTTAAGGGGCACTCATCTTTGGAGGAATACTAAATACAGTTCAGCTATGGTTAAGGGGTTATCAGCTAGGGAATCCCTTATCACTTATCCAAGGGTGTAACTATCACTGGGTGTAATTATCCAGCCCTAACTTTATAACCCTATATCGAATTTTTGTTTCTCATTCTCAATCATCTGAAGAAAATAAACGGCAGCTCATCTTTTGATCCGATTCGAGAGGACGACATTAAGAAATGGACTAGTGATTTCACTATGAAGAACTCAGAGGAGAAAATGGTGATGCCTTATGTCAGATTGGGGATTTGACTGAAAGATAGTCGATTGAATTCGAAATGGTTAATGGCGTTGTTGGTTGAAATACAAATAAGGTTTGGATGTGAATAAGAGATAGAAAAGAGAATCCGAGAATCGGTGGTGGAGTGAAGGAATTGAGGCTAGGGTTTGCTGTTGATATTGATGGATTCGTGATGAAACGGGTTTGTGTTGGTGTTCATGGAGGCAACTGAGTTGAGAGGAGAAATTGGATATATGGGTTGTTGTTGAATTAAGATGGGTTTTGTGGTTTGACATGGGATTACTGAGATGGGTTTTTCGGAATTGAATTCAGGAAAATCAAGATGATGGAGATGGATTGTAAGTGGTGGTGCAATTGAAGCAATGGGTTCTGTTAGTGAAGGTGTAATTGATTCAATTGTGAACTGGTGGCTTGACTGAGATGGAAATCAGTTGAAGGAGAGAACTATTGCAGAGGATTTGATGCTGCAAATGGTAGTCTGGGCAGAAAAAGAAATGGGAGTTGGTGGATTGAATGAGAGATGTATGGTTGTTAGGTTACAGGGATGGTTTGAACTCAGTGTTGCAGGTTTTAGCTAGAACTGGAGTTTGCGAAGAATTACAGTGTGACATGAACTGATGTTGGAGCATGGGAAGGTGGATTTGATAGTGAAGCTGGAGCCGTGGCGTGTACTGTGTTTGAATGAGAAACAGCTGAGGTGAAAATGGTGGATTAATGGTTTGAGGCAAAGATACAGCTGAAGTTGTGGGAATTGGGTTATCGCAATTGAGCCGACGTTGCAGGTTATGAAGTTGTGCCATTAATTGTGAATTGGCAGCAAAGAAGCAGAAGTGGCTCAAGGTGTTGGAATAAGCAGGTACTGCTGCTAAGAATGGCTAGAATGTGTGTTTGAGATGCTGCCAGTAAAGAAGATTGTGCATGAATTGAAGTGTGCAGGGAAAACTAAAAGGTCAGCCATCATGGCTGAAGTGAACTGGTGAAGCGCAATGATTGCCATGCTCTAATTCTGATTGCAATGGCCTAGGCCAAGTTAACTCACATGACTCGGATATGACTCGGTCTGAGTTTGACCGAGCTAATTCAGTTGACTTCCCAATCCATATTGACCGTTGACCCGATTGACCTTTGACTAACAGTTGACTGACGGTTTTGACCTGTTTGACCGTTAGTCCTAACGGTGGACTGACGGAATATACCTTGACCGGAGGAGAATTTTCAGGTAGCCGGTGGCGACGGATTCCGGCCTATTTCCGGCCAAAACCCCAGTTTTCCGACGAGCAAAAGTTGCAGAATTTTGTGTGGATTTCTCTCATGGGATGTGAAGAGTTGGACTTGGAATTGAATGAAGAATTTGGCTTGGATTTGGAAAGAGGAGATGAAAGATTTGAGAAAGGCTTGGATTTGGAAATTGAGCTACAAAAGGAAAGGGATTCTATTCCTTAGAAGATATGGAGAACATTGAAGCCTATAAATAGAGAAGAACTTCTACACTTCCATACACATTGATATATAGATGCACTTAGATACACACATCTTTTACAATACTTTTGCACACTTTTACACACACAATACTTTTCTCTTTGTGTGAACTCTTTAATATGAGTAACTAATTTGATTGAGGATGAATTCCTAGTTCTTAACATGTTTTGAGTTTGTTTTAAATCTACTTTGAAGTTTTCACATGATTATCGTTTGTTTTTACTAATAGGAGTGATCTTAAAGACATTCATGATTGATTGATAGATTATCTAGGTGTACAACTAGATTGATTTGTTAGTCTAATCTAAAGCTAGTGTAAGTTAGGGGATAAGTAATCGTTTCTTGACTTTTCACATAAGTAGCAAACACGAGACCTTGCGGAGGGATTCCGTGGAGCAATTGTGTGTAAAAACAACGTTAGCAAGTGGACCTTGATCTAAGAGTTTAACTACTAATATCAACCTAATAAATTCATAAATCTTAATGCGTTTAACTAAATTACATCTTGAGTGATCTACTACTAGGTGGTTTGGTGAATAGAATCCGGTAGTCGAGAACTTCCGTATCCGGTGATATAAGGGATTTTGGGGTTAGCACTGATCTAGCTGCTATACCTACGGTTGGTGATAATTTGTGACTAATAAGAAGTGGAAAAGAACATAACTTTAATCATTGTTTTGCAGCGAAGAAGGATTCCTTGATCTAATCTCTCTTATTGATTTCCTTTTAATTGCTTTGTTTATTTTATTTACTTTCTTAAATTCTTTTAATACCCCCTTTGTGTGACAATTTTACAACTAGAATCTCGTGCTCCTCGTGGGATCGACCTTGACTACCCTATATTACTTGTTAATTAGGTAGTAAAGTATTAATTAATTTGTTGTGGTTACGACACGCATACAAATTTTGGCGCCGTTTTCGGGAGCATCGGATGATTTTAGTTGTTTTCTTTTTTACTTTTTGCTTTATTCTTGCTTTGTTGGATTCTTTATCGTATCTAACTTAGTTTTTGAATTGTTTTTCAGGTACCGGTTTTCCATGTATGGTGGACAAGAGCAAGCATATTTCAACAATCAATACGATTTTCAACCTCAACATCATGACAATTTCCAACCATCCTTAGGATACAATCAAAATCAATCTTTTGGCTATGATCAAAATCCTACGGAACCTTATGGATATTCTCATGCATATCAACAACCTTATGACGGGTATGTAAGTAGACAATCACAAGGATGGACGGATAATTATGCTTCTAATACATTGTTTTCTAGTAATGTGCAGACGGAGAGTTGGGAATATACTCCTCTTCATCGTGTTTTTCCTTCACTTTTTAAGGATATACAATCTAGAAACTCTATACACGGTGGTAAGCGTGTTAATATCCGTAAACTTGCACAAAAGTTATACAAATTGGAAGATGATGGAGACTCGGAAGAGCTTGTCGCAGAAATTAGTAGGACTATTCATATGGAACTTAAACGACGTCGGGATAAAGGTTATGAAACCGATGAAGATTCTTATTATGGTGATTCCGATAATGAAGATGATTGTGTTGAAAAGGACCAACCTTTGGAGACTTTTGATGACGCTAGTGTAGATTACTCGAGCCTTGATCTTAATAATGATCAATCACCTATTCAAAAGGTAGAGCTTGAGGAAGATGCATTTAGTGCTTGGAAAAAATTCCTTAGGGAAAATTATGAGTCCGCAGAAGTGTATGAAAGTTGCAACAATGAGGAAGTTATTCCAACTCCGGATCATAATAACGATCCTTCGCCTATTCAAAAGGAGGAGATTGGGTGTGACTTTCCTATTGTTGTAAACGGTATAACACCCTCACAAGAAGATCTTACAATTTTTACCGACGAAAATCACTTTAGTGAATGGCCCGATTCCGATGATGAAGATGTTGAAGAGGTGATGCTCGATAATGAAACCGAATTGATTGAATTTGTGGAAGACCCAATTGAACTTGCTAATGATTATGATGATGCCGAGACTTTGGTTAAGGTAGAAAATGATGAAGAATGGTTGCAAAGTTTGATAGAGGACCACGATATACAAGAGGTAAGTAGTTCACTTGAATTTTTTAAGAATGAGGAGGATACCGTAATACAAGAAATTGTGCAAGGTTTGTCTAACCCTTTGCATGTTAATTCTTCTCCTTTACCTCTTATTGGTTTGAATGTATGTGCTTCGAAAGTATTTTTGAATGACTTTGTTTCTCGATATCCACCATTGGAAACACTTGATGCTAATACTATGCAGGTTTGCCAAGAGGAATGCATGGAAGTTCCCAAATTCTATGTTCTTTATACACTTCCGAGTGTGGACAAGAATAAGTGTGGGGGAAATTTCTATCTAGCTATAACTTTACTATTATTTTCTTGTGCTAATATTTGTATGGAGTTATTGTTTGCAAAACAGGTACTATGGGAGGATCCCCAAATTTTCCGATTGCTAATATATGGGGAATGAATCTTACAAGAGCCATGTCGGGCCGTCGACTTTAAAACAAGCGCTAAGTGGGAGGCAACCCACCGGTTTTGTATCTCTTATCCTTTTGCTTTTGCTTTTATTTTTATTTTTGTTTTGTTTTGTTTATTTATTTTTTATTGTTTTCATATCATATTTGCATCCCCATATTTAATTTCATTAAGTCCATAATCTATCTTAGAAGAGAATTATGATGAATACCTTTTCGTCAGAAAATTTTTGTTCAGTCCAGAGACCATAACTGTCAGACCGTTTATCAGAACACTATGAAATTTTGACACTTGTAGAAAACACGTAGGTGAACAACTTTTGTGAAATGGAGTTTTTCCAAATTCCTTACCAATTTGCACAGTTTTTGCGTTTTATCTGCTGTTACGTCAGAATTCAGAACTTTCGGTTTTACACATTGAGGACAATGTAAGGTTTAAGTGTGGGGGAGTGGCTAAGCATATATTTTTGCATATAAAAAAAAAAAAGAAAAAAAAAATTGCATAAAACTTTCAACTTTTAGAGATTTTAGAATCACTAGCATGCTTCTAGGTATGATTACATAGAGAATTCTGACCGACATAATTGAACTTGGAAGTGTTAGGGAACTACGTTCGATTTCTTGCTTGTTAGAGTGTTAAATAATGGATTTAATCATGCCGGTGATGCAAATTTGGTGCAGGGAGAAGTGCGTTATTAGAGTTGCTGATCAATCATTAGTGGAGACTACCCATTTTCATATCATGAGAGGCACCAACCAAAAATTCTTCCTTTACTAAAGAGCTTCTTTTGAGTGTGTGTCACCGTACGTTAATTCCGGGTAGAATGGTGAGCTACCCAATTTCACACCAATTTCAGCACTATTTTGATCTCTTGAGTGCTAATCTTTGTCAATCATGAGGGTGACGTCTATAGATGAAAGCCACCTTCTTGTAGTTCGATTTGCAGTTAGCACCATTCTCTCACTCGACAACAACGGGTCCATAGAAACACCACATCAACAACAAGGGAGCGACATCAAAATCTACAAGGAAAGTTGAAAAGGTTCAAGGTTTGAAAGCAACAATGGAACAAGAAAAAGAGCATAATTTTATATCAAAGTTGAAGACTTAAAATGCAATGAGGTAATTCTATATCCAAGTATTAAGACTTATTTACAAAAGCGAAGAAAGTAAAAGGTGAGAATTATTGAAGTTTATGATTTCAAGACGATACAAGTTGTGAAGAATCAAGCGGTAAAGTACTTTTCCACGGCCATGGTTTATTTTATTTTTTGATTTGTATTTTGTTTCTCTTGTAAAAAAAAAAAAAAAAAAAAAAAAAAAAAAAAAGAATGAAAAAAATAAAATAAAATAAAAAAATATATATATATGAGACAAGAGAAATATCTATTATTGTTTTGTTTTGAATAAGCCGTGGGGAAGGAAAATCTATAAGGAAGTTTCAAGCGACAAGGATTTTGAGGAAAAAGGTTACAAATTGTTAAGGATTTATGAAGTTCAAGTGTTTATCATCAATAGTTGAAGCCGAAGACCAAGAAGATAAAGACAAGGAGCGGAAGACGTTTCTTTTGGATTCCGTGAGAGTGGTGTTATCATAATTGGCAATCGGATGTGAAGGTAAGTAAGTAATCTCATCCTCAATATAAGTGGTTGATTTCCTTTCTTAGAGATCGTTAGAAAAATGGTTTTTCAAAATGTTAAAAGATGTGGGTTTTTCAAAATTTTGGAAGTTATCCTTCCTACCATTCAACGTGTTGCATGAATTCTCTCTTCATTCCTACTGCACACATGTGAGACCCATAAAAAAAGCCGTCTTTTTGAGTGCAATTATCATAAAACCCTTTTGGTGAGGTAGAAGTCGAGGCGAAATGCTTATTGATCGTTTCTCAAACACGTGTTCTCTCATTATGGTGTGGTTATTTCTCACTCAACATTTAAGAATGAGAATATGTTCTTTAGTATTTCTAACTTCTTATTACTAGCATGCAGAAACTCTATGTCCTCATATCTCTTAGGATGCTTGGGATGCTGGAACGCTTTGAAGTTGTAAGTTTTAGTTTGATTTGCTCGAGGACTAGCAAAGTCTAAGTGTGGGGGAATTTGATAGGTGTAGAATACACCTAATTTACTATCTAGTAGTTTATGCTTTCTTTGCTAATTTTCTTGTAAATTATGCATTTTACGTGTGTTTTTGAGTTATCAGGTACTCTGGAGTCGCACGGAGGAAAAGAAGAAGAAATTACCAAAATTGAGCAAAAAGGGCAGAATTGTCATTTAATAGGGAGAGCACTATTTGGCGCCACGTTAAGGTTAAGGGGCACTCATCTTTGGAGGAATACTAAATACAGTTCAGCTATGGTTAAGGGGTTATCAGCTAGGGAATCCCTTATCACTTATCCAAGGGTGTAACTATCACTGGGTGTAATTATCCAGCCCTAACTTTATAACCCTATATCGAATTTTTGTTTCTCATTCTCAATCATCTGAAGAAAATAAACGGCAGCTCATCTTTTGATCCGATTCGAGAGGACGACATTAAGAAATGGACTAGTGATTTCACTATGAAGAACTCAGAGGAGAAAATGGTGATGCCTTATGTCAGATTGGGGATTTGACTGAAAGATAGTCGATTGAATTCGAAATGGTTAATGGCGTTGTTGGTTGAAATACAAATAAGGTTTGGATGTGAATAAGAGATAGAAAAGAGAATCCGAGAATCGGTGGTGGAGTGAAGGAATTGAGGCTAGGGTTTGCTGTTGATATTGATGGATTCGTGATGAAACGGGTTTGTGTTGGTGTTCATGGAGGCAACTGAGTTGAGAGGAGAAATTGGATATATGGGTTGTTGTTGAATTAAGATGGGTTTTGTGGTTTGACATGGGATTACTGAGATGGGTTTTTCGGAATTGAATTCAGGAAAATCAAGATGATGGAGATGGATTGTAAGTGGTGGTGCAATTGAAGCAATGGGTTCTGTTAGTGAAGGTGTAATTGATTCAACTGTGAACTGGTGGCTTGACTGAGATGGAAATCAGTTGAAGGAGAGAACTATTGTAGAGGATTTGATGCTGCAAATGGTAGTCTGGGCAGAAAAAGAAATGGGAGTTGGTGGATTGAATGAGAGATGTATGGTTGTTAGGTTACGTTTGAGGATGGTTTGAACTCAGTGTTGCAGGTTTTAGCTAGAACTGGAGTTTGCGAAGAATTACAGTGTGACATGAACTGATGTTGGAGCATGGGAAGGTGGATTTGATAGTGAAGCTGGAGCCATGGCGTGTACTGTGTTTGAATGAGAAACAGCTGAGGTGAAAATGGTGGATTAATGGTTTGAGGCAAAGATACAGCTGAAGTTGTGGGAATTGGGTTATCGCAATTGAGCCGACGTTGCAGGTTATGAAGTTGTGCCATTAATTGTGAATTGGCAGCAAAGAAGCATAAGTGGCTCAAGGTGTTGGAATAAGCAGGTATTGCTGCTAAGAATGGCTAGAATGTGTGTTTGAGATGCTGCCAGTAAAGAAGATTGTGCATGAATTGAAGTGTGCAGGGAAAACTAAAAGGTCAGCCATCATGGCTGAAGTGAACTGGTGAAGCGCAATGATTGCCATGCTCTAATTCTGATTGCAATGGCCTAGGCCAAGTTAACTCACATGACTAGGATATGACTCGGTCTGAGTTTGACCGAGCTAATTCAGTTGACTTCCCAATCCATATTGACCGTTGACCCGATTGACCTTTGACTAACAGTTGACTGACGGTTTTGACCTGTTTGACCGTTAGTCCTAACGGTGGACTGACGGAATATACCTTGACCGGAGGAGAATTTTCAGGTAGCCGGTGGCGACGGATTCCGGCCTATTTCCGGCCAAAAACCCAGTTTTCCGGCGAGCAAAAGTTGCAGAATTTTGTGTGGATTTCTCCAATGGGATGTGAAGAGTTGGACTTGGAATTGAATGAAGAATTTGGCTTGGATTTGGAAAGAGGAGATGAAAGATTTGAGAAAGGCTTGGATTTGGAAATTGAGCTACAAAAGGAAAGGGATTCTATTCCTTAGAAGATATGGAGAACATTGAAGCCTATAAATAGAGAAGAACTTCTACACTTCCATACACATTGACATATAGATACACTTAGATAGATATAGATGCACTTAGATACACACATCTTTTACAATATCTTTTGCACACTTTTACACACACAATACTTTTCTCTTTGTGTGAACTCTTTAATATGAGTAACTAATTTGATTGAGGATGAATTCCTAGTTCTTAACATGTTTTGAGTTTGTTTTAAATCTACTTTGAAGTTTTCACATGATTATCGTTTGTTTTTACTAATAGGAGTGATCTTAAAGACATTCATGATTGATTGATAGATTATCTAGGTGTACAACTAGATTGATTTGTTAGTCTAATCTAAAGCTAGTGTAAGTTAGGGGATAAGTAATCGTTTCTTGACTTTTCACATAAGTAGCAAACACGAGACCTTGCGGAGGGATTCCGTGGAGCAATTGTGTGTAAAAACAACGTTAGCAAGTGGACCTTGATCTAAGAGTTTAACTACTAATATCAACCTAATAAATTCATAAATCTTAATGCGTTTAACTAAATTACATCTTGAGTGATCTACTACTAGGTGGTTTGGTGAATAGAATCCGGTAGTCGAGAACTTCCGTATCCGGTGATATAAGGGATTTTGGGGTTAGCACTGATCTAGCTGCTATACCTACGGTTGGTGATAATTTGTGACTAATAAGAAGTGGAAAAGAACATAACTTTAATCATTGTTTTGCAGCGAAGAAGGATTCCTTGATCTAATCTCTCTTATTGATTTCCTTTTAATTGCTTTGTTTATTTTATTTACTTTCTTAAATTCTTTTTAATACCCCCCTTTGTGTGACAATTTTACAACTAGAATCTCGTGCTCCTCGTGGGATCGACCTTGACTACCCTATATTACTTGTTAATTAGGTAGTAAAGTATTAATTAATTTGTTGTGGTTACGACACGCATACAGCTACACATGTATGACATGTAAATATCAACACCATAAACTCATAATTACCGTTCTACCAAAAGCTCAATTATGGATAGATAAGATATGAGTAAAGAAGAGAAAAATCTCCTTGAAGATGTTAATTAGTCATATAATAACCGAGAGGGGTCATGTGCTCGGTTTTCATTTGCTTCCTCACCTTTCATAAGATTGATCACAAAGGTGAGAATGCACATTCCAACACAACTAGGTTATGTTGAGTTGAGCATTGTCTTCTTTATCACAAGTGACTAAGACAGAATCATCACTTTTGACCTCTTGCTTAGTTTTCTTACTCTTGTTCCATACATTGTTTTTTATTTTTGACTTATGATGAAGAGTATCATTATCACAACATGCATTCATATAAAATACTTTAGATAACAAGATGCCATTTCTTAGTCTTTCAATAAAACTCTCAAAAATATTGTTACCAACATTTATCAATTGAGTGTCATTCTTGTGACTAACTTTTGGTCCCTCTTTGGCTATGGAGGACTTCGGGACCCATTTGTAGATGAGTTTCGCATGAGTGGATTTCTCCTTCATACCATTAGGACCATTTCACTTTTTGATACTTTGCGAAACAACCTTTCTCCAATTTGGAACATCAGTTCTTGTATTTGCATTTAAAAAGTCACATATCTTTCTATAATCCGATCTTTTATGAGATCACCTTGTCGAGCGATAGGCAACACTTGAACTGTCGTTATAATAATTCTTTTTCCTAAACTTTGGACAATAACAACCTGAGTTATTTAGGGGAGCAAACTTACCCAATCTGTTTGATACAAAATAAAGTGCATCTTACATTTTATGAACTTTGCATCCCCATTGCAAGTGTCCTTTATCTCCACAAAAATAACAATGTTTAGTAACATTAGGAGTGTGAATTTTAATGTTACCTTTATCTGGATCCATTTGCATTGGAGTTCAACGAGTTTTCTTCTTCTTCTTATCTTTGTTCAATGTTGTTGCTTTCTTGATATTAGAAGAAGTGCTCTCTTTGATGGATGCACTTGAAGAGCTGGTTGAATATGATTCTTAGGCATGACAGGCTTTACTCCTTTACAAGAAATAGAAGTATCTTTGACATCAGTGGAAGCCTATGGTTGAGAAGAATTTATAGCTTTGACAAATTTTACCTCTTTGCTAATATTAGAAGTATTTATTCCCTTATAGCCTAATCCTCGTGTATCACAACATTTTCTACTTGATTCTAGCATTGAGGTTATATTGTTTGAGCTATCAATGCGCTTTTTCAACTTCAAATTTTCTTCTTCCAACTTCTTAATTTTATCAAGAGCACCAGTTAGATCGGCCTCAAGGTGTTTTTATCGAGAGGGATAAACACCTTTTTTATCTTCAAAACTCTTTTGTTGAGAGTTAATCATTGCTTCAGATTCAACAAGTTTTCTTTCGACAAAAAGAGATCTCTCCAAAGATTCTCACATTCGAGACTTTTTGAGTTTAGATCTTATGTACGATCTTTAAGAAGGGATTCAATGATACGATAACCACTATAATGTCCTTCAAAAACCCTCATCAATTTCTTGTTCTCACGACAAAGAGGAGTCGTTAAACCAAGAAAATTCGAAGTTCTCAATTTTTATTTGTCAAAGGATCTAGTAGTTTATAGTATTCCGAGATATCCTCTTCTACATCTCGTTCAAAATATGAGTCATCATCATCGAAAATTTCATCCAGCTTTTCTTGTAGACGTATTTTCCAGTTGTCATCAGTTTTTACATCATCAACAAGATTAACTTGTCTAGTACATTCTCTCGTGATGATTTCATGAACGTTTTTAGATATTTATTTGTAGATGCCATCATCAAGTGTTAATTCAAAAATCTTGATATCTTTCTTTACGTTTGTTGAAGGGTGAATATGAATTCGGACCTACACGTCCTAGTCACAACAATAACAACACCTTTTCCTAGATTAGAATGAGAGAGAACTTGCTTTCCACTATACTATGTCCTTTTTTTTATATAGGCTTTTCCCGAAACCCTTCTTTCATGCCACATGTCATAGAAGCTTCCTTATTTACAACTATTTCCATTCCCCCTAATGTAACCTTCAACTTCTCCATAAATCCCTCCCTTATCCTTTCCATTTCATGGACATGTCTTATTGGGCTTGGTCTTTAGTCCCCAAGTCCCATATGTCTCATGGTGGGCTTGTCCTCCCTTTAGGGTCTTCCTAGCCCTACAAAGGGGTAATTATTTTCATGTATCAGCATTAGTCCCCTGGATATTAGGTAAATTGTCAAATAACCCGATAGTCATATCATATCCTATCCTGGATCCTCACTTTTTTATTGCTGAGTCCCCAGTCAAATCTTCCTAAATTGTCCCTGCTCGACTGCTGGTATAGCCCTGGCGTCTCAGGAACTGTGGGGCGATGACCCATGGGACGGCTTTTACTTAACCTTATTTTTTATGATTGTAGTTATTTCCCCTTAATGATTCAATCTCGAAGTCCCCGCTATAGGTTGCCACATAACTTAACATGCATCGGAAGATTTAGGCGGTTACTATGTCATTTATGGCCTCATTCCATCTATATATAGATAGTCAGTGGTCCCTGGTCTCATTATCATTCCTAGCCTGAGCTTCACCTTTTGATCACCTGCCCCCTTTACATTGATATTCGGCTCAAATGGACCGCACCCTTCATGGATACGTGCTAACCTCAATGTCCATACCCTCATTGGCTACAACGCTGTTTAAACGCAGCGAATTGGCACGGCTGCTACTCGTGAAGGATGAAGTGAAATGTTCTCCGGGAACAGAGGGAGGCGAACAGAAATTCCATGCGCGCCAAATTCGACGAACAATATGAAACATACCATATCGCCTAGAGAGCCCAACCGTCTGGGCGCGTGATGCTCAAAGTCCAGTGCGCGCTGGATGATGTTGTTACTGCTCGTCACACGGCTGACTAATTGTTCAGGGAATCCGCGATAATGACTGCAAATATAGATCGTGCTATAGCTGATTGTCGCCTTCATATATCTGAGTAAGCGGCTCCGTAACTTCTCGGATATACCTTGACATTGGCAGCGGTGTCCGTGTTCGTGTTTTCGTTCGACCTTCGAGACGAACTAGCGCGCTTGCTAGTGTTGAGATAATAAGTTGGTATGTTGCGTACCCTTAGGATGATTCATCAAGATAAGATGCGTAAATCTTATGATGAGCATGAAGAAACTCTCTCGTTCGCGCGGGGGTCACAAGATTCTGATAAGATCATGAGTGATATTCACAAATTGGTGGATGAAACCGATCGAGCTTTGGCTTTGGCGAATTTCTGGTGGTTTTTTTTTTTTTTTTTTTGAGTAAATGGTGGTGGTTATGGCTTGGTCGTTATCCATAATCAGACTATTTGTTGCCACATTAGTTATGTGTTTTAGTTTTTTTCTTATAAATAGTATTTTTTTTTAATAATTATCTTGTTTTGTGTATTTTCTTCCATTTTTAAACATGTCCCGTACTCGGTTAATTTTAGAGATCATTGGGATTGATCATCTTTCTCATGTCCTTCCCATCGGTTTTAATCCTTTTATTTCTGTGCATGACCGTTGTGACGCTCTCATGGCGGATTCCAAGCGTCTGATGGCCGAGGCTTAGATGAAGGGCTTCCGGTTACCTCTTCCTTATTTTGCGTGTTATCGTGATTATGAGCGACAACGCTTGGTGACCTTCTTATGATTATTGGCTTTGTTGTGTTCGATGAAGATGGTCAAGGTGGATCTTTCTCGGGCTCGTGAAGCCGTCCGCGCCTTACCTTAGCACTGACGTGTGTTTATCTTGTGCGACACATTGTACTTCTTCAACAATCCTTGTAAGAACTTGTTTTTGAAGTGAGAACCCCCATCGCTAATTATGGCTCTTGGAATTCCAAACCTTGCAAAAATGTTAGCTTGCACAAAATATGAAACCACTTTAGAATCATTAGTTGGGGTGGCCTTAGCTTCCACCCATTTCGAGACATAATCAACACCAAGTAAGATATAAAAATTCCCATGGGAGTTGACAAAAGGACCCATAAAATCAATACCCCATACATCAAAAACTTCAATAAATTGAATAAAATTTGTGGCATTTGATTTCGAGCACCTAGATTGCATGTTCTTTGGCACCTATCACAAGTTGTGCAAAATATGTGTGCATCTTTAAACAAGGTTGGCCAATAGAAACCGCTCTCAAGTACCTTGTGAGCAGTTCTTTTACTCCCAAAATGTCATCCGCAAGCATAGGAGTGACAAAAAGACAAGATACAGTTAAATTCAGATTCGGGAACGCACCTTCGTATTACTTGGTCGCTGCCATGTTTCCATAAGTATGGATCATCACATATATATCGGTTCCCTAACCTCTTAAGTTTGTCCCTCTCAGCACGAGACAAGTTCTTTGGAATTTGTTTAGTCACCAAGTAATTCACAATATCCGCATACCATGGTTCTCCAAATGCAATTTAGAATAGTTGCTCATCCGGGAAACTTTCACGCAACGAGATAGCTTCCTTGTCCACAGCAAGACGGCTCAAATGATCTGCAACGGTGTTCTCAATTCCTTTCTTGTCTTTGATTTCAATATCAAACTCTTGCAAGAGTAAAATCCATCGTATGAGCCTCAGTTTCGCCTCTTTCTTTGTAAGCAAGTACCTAAGTGCTGCATGATCTGAAAAGACAACAGCTTTTGTACCAATTAGATAAGAGCGAAACTTTTCCAAAGCAAAAACAATAGCTAATAACTCTTTTTCAGTGGAAGTGTAGTTTTGTTGGGCTTCATTTAACGTTCTAGAAGCATAATAAATGGCATGAGGTATCTTCCCCACACGCTTCCCAAGCACCGCACCAACCGCATAGTCACTTGCATCACACATGATCTCAAAAGGCTTGCTCCAATCCGGTGGTTTAATGATAGGGGCTGAAATCCAAAGTTCTTTCAAACGATTGAATGCCGCCACACACTTTCCATCAAAGTTAAAAACCACATATTTTTGCAATAGAGTACAAAGTGGTGATGCTATCTTGGAAAAATCCTTGATGAATCTACGATAAAACCCTGTATGACCAAGAAAAGAGCGTATCTCCCTCACCGTAGTGGGAGGGGTTAGAGCACGAATAAGGTCTATCTTAGATTTATCAACTTCCAAGCCCTTAGAAGATATTATATGGCCTAAAACTATGCCATGAGTTACCATGAAATGGCACTTCTCCCAATTAAGCACAAGATTTGTTTCAACACATCGTTCAAGGATTAGTGACAAATTGTTCAAACAAAGGTCAAATGAATCACCAAAGACACTAAAGTCGTCCATGAACACTTCGATTATGTTTTCAACATATTCTGAAAATATACTTACCATACACCTTTGAAAAGTAGCTGGAGCATTGCTCCTGTAATTCACTAAGCTCCTGTAATTCACTAAGCTCGTTAGAAACAATCACAGGTAACTCTTCATTGTCACCCAAGTACAAGTACTTTAAGTGACTCGGAAGAGGTTTCAATTCTAACTTTGGAGATTTAACAATTGAAGGTAAAAGTTTTTCATCACTGCATGGTAAAGAAATAAAAGAGATATTATGAGTTTTCGGGCATCCTTGTAGTGAGTTGAGATCACCAAGGGATTCTTTGACTTCATCACCACACTCTACACCATTATTAATGAATGTAGTTAGAACGGTTTCCAAAGCATCTTCACCGTTCAATTCAAACATTTGTTGTGCCAATGTATCCATAACATCAACGGAGAAACAAGAGTGGACATCACTAGGATATCTCATCGTCTCGAAAATGTTGAAACGTATTACTTCTCCATCAAACTCCATAGTTAGTGTTCCCTTATCCACATCAATAATGGTATTCGCCGTTTTCATGAAGGGACGCCCAAGTAGCAATGGAAGAGATGAGTCCGGTGAACCTTCATCCATCTCTAAGACACAAAAATCTGCTGGAAATACTAGTTGATTAACCTGCACAAGAACATCCTCAACAATACCCATTGGGTAGTTATTAGAGCGATCGGCTAGTTGCAACACAATTTCAGCCTTTTTGAGAGGACCTAAATCATGTGACTTATACATAGATGCAGGCATAACATTAACGGATGCACCTAAGTCTAACATTGCTTTGTCAAATTTAGTGTTACCAATTTTTACGGGAATATCAAAGCTACCCGGGTCTTTGCATTTCAGTGGGAGTTTGTGTTGTAAGATTTCCGAAGCATTCTCCCCCACACTAAGCAATTCATTACCTTTGAGCCTTTGCTTATTGGTACACAAGTCCTTCAACACTTTTGCATTTGGAACTTGCTTAATAGCATCAATGAGTGGTATGTTCACATGAATCTTCTTAAGAACGTCTAAAATCTCCTTTTTTAGTGCCTCCTTCTTAGAATTTGCAAATCTGTGAGGAAAAGGTAAAGGAGGAACATAAGTAGGAATAGGAGTTTTAGAGTTAGGAATAGGTACCTCAGAAGTTTGGGGAGAATCCTCATTCTTCTCCTCCAAAACAGGTTCCTTTGGTGTTTCCACCTTGCCCGAATCAGCAACTTTGGGTGGCACAAATTGTGTACCACTTCTCAACGTAATTGCATTCACATCTCCTTTTGGGTTGATAGGTTGAGAAGGGAGTTTCCCACTATTTTGTGCCTTCATTTGGTTCAACTCAAGAGCCATAGAACCAACTTGGGTTTGCAACTCTTTCATCGTGCTCTCCGTTCTTTGCATAAAAGATTTCATCAACTCTTCCATACTTGACCCCTGATTTTGAGGTTGTTGTTGTTGTTGTTGACGCGGATGGAATTGTTGTTGTTGAGGTTGAAATCCACCCGAATTATTGAAATTAGGTTGTTGAACCGCTCCTTGCTTGTTCGCATAGCTAAAATTGGGGTGATCTCTCCATCCCGGATTGTAAGTGTTGAAATAAAGATCATACCGTCTTTGCTGATTTGGAAAGACTGCATTAGCTTGATCATTGGATTCTTCATACCCTTGATGAGAACTTGGTATCACTGCGGATGAAACTTGTTGTAGCATTGCTGTGATGTTACCCATTTGTTGACGAAGTTCCTCCACCTCGCTCACTTCATTGACTCTCCTAAGAAGCACATCTGAACCACGACTCAAGAATTGTTAGGAATTTGCTGCCATGTTTTCAATCAACTCTCTAGCTTGTGCCACCGTCTTGCTCACTAGTGCACCACTACCCGCTACGTCAATAAGATTCCTATCACTTGATTGGAGTCCTTCATAGAAGTATTGGATGATCATA